>CM035423.1:166381537-166634037 GCA_020310875.1 Ceratopteris richardii | reverse complement strand
GAGAGAGAGGGGGGGGGGAGGATTTTTTTTTGAAAAATAATTTTTTCCTCTAAGGGGCATTTGTTTTTTTTTCTTTCTTTCGGTAAAAAATGCCCTGAAATTAAAAAAAAAAATGCTAAGAAAATCTAAAAAAATAAAAAAAAAGCAAAAAAATTCAAGAAAAATTCCCAAAAAAATTTCGAGCATTTCTAAGCCATTTTGCCACTCAAAACCATAGAGATATTCCTTTATATGTCCATTTAATTAAGAAAAAGGCATTGAAAAAGATGGAAAAGTGCTAGAAAAATTCAAAAAATGCTTGAAAAATTCCCAAAAAAAATTAAAAATTTCCAAAACTTGTACTTATGCAAAGCGCTATGAAAGGGTTGCTAAATTTGCTAAAAAAGCAAAGAACAAGCATGAAAATGGATAAAAACTACTAAAACTTAAGCAAAAATGACATGAGAAGGCTATGTACAACCTGGATAAATTTTGCAGTTTCGAGGTGATCCATAAATCTTCAGTTGTGTTGATGATTGTCCTTGAGCCTTGATATGTTGACTAAGAGAAACTCCTCCATAATCTCCAATTATACTACACTTCATTTGTTTTTTCTTCTTGTTGGGCACATTAATCATCTGATAGGGGTACCCTAAATCCTTCATTAGAATAATATCTCCTCCATGCTGCATCTTTTGTATCTTTCTTTCAACAACTTTATAACTTGATGTGCAAAATTTCATTTTTACTATTCCAGCTTCTTGATCATATGGAACCCTCTATTTCCAAAGACTTGCAGGTAGTCCTTCCACATCCTTGTTAAACCCTGCACTTACTATCATAAAAATTGACATGACAGATGATATCCATACCAATATCCATAACAAACTAGCCCTTGATATAGGATATGAAGTAGCTTCATCACTGCTGCACTTAAGGGCTTTTCTTTTCTTCTCTCTTCTACGGCCTTTGACTAAGACTGTCTCACTCGAGTTAGTAACCTGAATGATGTCCTCTTTTTCTTCATATGCTTCCTCTCTACTTGAGTTTGGAAAAATTCCACAGCAGGAAGATGGGTCTTCTGCATGGAGCCAAGCCAACATGTTTTCCTCTTCATATAGATTTGCTTCTTCAAATAGATGTGCTTCTGGGTTTTCCAACAATTCTTCTTCCATACAAATACCAATTTTCTGCATCATGCTGGTATGTCTTTGGTTGTCTGGACCTTCTTCTAAAATTATATGATGTAACTCTCTCCCCTCTTGCTTTACCCACATTGTGTCCTTACCCCAGTCATGTAGTACATTGGCATGCCTTAACCAAGTTCTCCCAATTAACAGAGGGAAACTTCCTTCTACCTGTCGTAGCCTTACAACAACAAAATCCAAGTTAAAGATGGTACCTTGTATCTTGACTGGGACTCTATGCTTTACCATGCTTTGGTCTGCCAGTGTTACAGTGAAGTTTGCAGGTCTTGAAGGATGTAGTCCATTTTTTTCCATGGTATGTTCAGGCATCAAGTTAATGCCAGAACCACCATCCACAATAACATCTTGAAATTCATGACCTTTGATAGAGACTTTTAGCCGAGGGCTCTGATAATCTGTGAGAGGTGCTTCCCCTACAATTTTATCTTTATGCATAATAGCAGCCTTTGCCACTAAACTTGTTGTGGACACCTCATAAATTATCTGCAAGAGTTCTGACCTGACTTTCCCATCCATCTTTATTAAATAAAAAATACTGACCTCCTTTTTTATGGACTTGATTAGTCTAGAAGCTTCTGATTCCTTAAGAGCATGGGCTCCAATTGACTTATCAAACTCCTGATGAGCTCTGTTGAATGCATATCCAATGGCATCACTACTACCTATGAGATTTTCTTTTTGCCTTGTATCTGCACATGTGGTGGCTTTGTCTTCAGATGTCTCTTCGTCTTTATTCAATCCATTAATCCTTGATTCTTGACCCATTTCTACTTGAGCCTTCCCCTTGATTCTTGTCTGCACTATAAAAGATTCAATTTCTTCTAACTACAGCACCCTGGTAGATGGTGATGGCACCCTGGCTTGATCTACCATTTCTTCTTTGTACACTAAAATCATTTGAATGTGGGGCCCAGAGGAAGATACTTGGTTCTTAGGACAACAATTAGTATCGTGGTCTTTGGCCTCTGCGCAGTTCCTGCAAGGAGGGGCATTTTCTAGGAGAGTACATCTGCTTTGGTAATGCCCACATTCTCCACATCTAAAACAAATAATTGGCCTCCTAGGCCCATTTCCAAAATTATCCCTATGTCTAGGGTTGTAATTGTTACCTTGATTCGGTGTATCTTCCATCACATTTTCTAGTGGTAGGGCTCCTCCTTGTGTCTAATATGTTGTTGCAGGTATCCCTCTTGATTGACATTCATGGGCCTCATGACCAGCTTTCCTGCATATCTAGCAAGTTACACTTAACAGAGGGCATTCACTTACTATATGACCTTGCTTGCTGCACATGGTACACCATAGTGCACTTTTGATTCCACCCCCTTTGAGTTCCTACAACTCCTATCAAAGCTGAGCCAATTCTTCTACTTGGGCTTTATTTTCCTTTTGTAGCTTCAAAGCCTCAATCTCCCTCCTCAACTGAGTAACAATGTTCTCCTGATCTTTATGGGGCTTATTCCTTTTTAAGCCCTCTAGCTCTTTCCTTAGCTGGATTACTGGATCCTCCATTTCTGTAGAATAGGGTAGTTGAGAAGAAATAGCTCCATATTGTTGTCTTATCTACTTTAGTCGTGTAGCTGTGTTGATGAACTCCTCTATGGAGGCTGTTGGCAACACTAATTCCTTTATTTTACATTGTGTGGTTACTGGAAGTTGTCTTATCTGCTCCACTCGTGTAGCTGTGTTGATGAACTCCTCTATGGAGGCTGTTGGCAACACTAATTCCTTTATTTTACATTGTGTGGTTACTGGAAGTGGCTTAGCTAAGCATTTCTTAATAAAAAAATTATGTCGAGGATCTGGCAAGTTAGCCATTAGTGCCTTAGCCCTAGTTAGAAACTCTGGAAACTTTTCACTTGGACCCAGTGTCAAGTTTTCTTATTCCTCTATGATGATCTCTATAGTATTTCCATGCTGGAATTGATTTTTGAATGCATCTTTCATTAAGTCCCAAGTGGTGAATGGTTCTCAGAAAAGTGGCTGAACCATTTATCTGCTGACCCTTCTAATGTGGCAAGGAAGAGTATCCGAAAAGGCATCCTCTCTTCCCATCAAGCCTCTTGTTTTGCATAGTGCTAAAAACCTCCTAATATGCTCGTTCGGATCTTCCTGAGCTAAGCCTTTGAAAGAAGGAAATTTTATATTTAATCTTGATAGTAGGGTTTCCAAATCTACCTGACCTGCCATGCTCTTTACAGATGAGGTTGACGACAGTGGACTGGAGGATCTTCTAACATCCTTCGTTCTTGTAGCTTTGTAGGTGACCCTTAATGTTTGAGACCAGGTTGCGGTCATGAGCTGTTCATAGTCCTCTTAAACTAAGAGAATTAATATGAAAAATTGCCTCTTGATCCAATGATGTAGCACTGTAGCACTATCGGCACTTGAACTCTTCTACACTCTGCACTTTTCTTGTCCTATGCTCAAATCTCCTTGGAGTCCCACCGTGCGTGCCAAATTTTGTTGGGGGATTCTTGGACAAGAAGGGATTTGAGTGTTTCTAGGAGACAAGGGAAAGACAATAAGAAAGATACACACTAGAAGCCTCTCTCAATTGATTATAAGACGATAAATACAATGGTGATGCACAATACAATCCAATGCTTCTGTGCAAAAATCCCACAGAGAGGGTTCACCTGAACCTTCCAAAACACTTTAAAAACACTTTTGAACTTTAGGGTTCACTTGAACCTTCCAAAACAGTTTAAAAACACTTTTGAACCTTAGGGAAATTACAGAAATACCTCTGCAACCTGCAACCAACTTTCTGCAATTTTACCCTTTGTGGACAATTAATTGTGCACTACCTGTGCACCTTGACACCTGAACTTTGAACACTTTGACTTTTCCCATGTTGAATTTGACCTTGAACTTGTTGACTTTGACCATTTTGACTTTGACTATGGTTGACTTTCATTGCAGTTGACTTTGACCAATATGACATTTATGGGCTCATAAAAATGTATATGTATATGTATATGTATATGTATATGTATATGTATATGTATATGCATATGTATATGTATATGTATATGTATATGTATATGTATATGTATATGTATATGTATATGTATATGTATATGTATATGTATATGTATATGTATATATGTATATGTATATGTACATGTATATCTATATGTATATGTGTATTTATATGTATATCTTTATGTACAAACACACATACACACTCACACACACATATATATATATGTGTGTGTGTATGTATATGTATATGTATATGTACATGTATATGTATATGTATATGCATATGTATATTTAAATGTATATTCATATGTATATGTATATGCATATGTGTGAAGAGGAGATGGACAATATACAAAGATGACTTGGTGTTCGCAAATACCTTCTCTACACCAATCAATGTGACTTTCGGGATGCCTAATGTACTCCGTTAGCTTCCAAACTATGCATAAAGAAATATTTACCGCTTTTGACCATCATAGTGAAATGATTACATCAAAACAGATAACTTGCACTTCACATTATTTGAGGAAACCTTCTATTTTGGGAAATGGAGCTCACAAAAAATTCTTAGAGCTCAAAACCTAGTATTAGTACACTAGATACTTCTTCACACATCTAATGGAAGTGTGTAGCTAACTAAAGCATGTAATTTGATGATTTTAGATGCAGCACGTTGTGTACCTCAAGGTATTGTAGCAGCAGATACTGAATGAGAAATCAAGATATATGAATCATAATCTGTATTGATATTGTACATATGGTACAAGGTATGTATTGAGGACTATGCTCACTTGATTTGGGCACATTGTAGGCTTAGAATATCAGCTCAAAGCTCTTAGAATAGGTTGTGTATCTCGTGACTAAGAGATGGTCTATTCATACATCTTTTTGAATTAGAATATGGTGTCATCCACCCAAAAGTAGAGGTTAGGAATGTTTTGAAATTGAATTTAAACTAACAAAGTCGTGGAATCTTGCTCCCTATATCTACACAATTCCTCTTCTACTCCTAGCTTTTACAAATTACCAAGATAAATACATGCGTTTTACTCTTGGGAGTTTTATAAACATGTGTTTACATGACCATAAGTGTGAGCTAGATTTTTAGAGTAGTCCATAAGCTAAAGCAAAGCTCTTAGGCTTGGTTTCTTGCACCAAAAGCTACTCCTCAATCCTAAGAAGCTTGAGTCTTCAATCCTTCAAAATCTCTTGCAATCCAACCATTGATTTGAACCTACTTAGTTTCACTCCATCCAATGCCTTTGTGATTATATACGCACCTTGTTGATGAGTTGACACATATGATAATCAAATTTCTTTACTTTTAGTCTTTTCCCTGACATAATGATAATGCAAATCTATCTATTTTATCATGCGATGATAGATTGGATTAGGAGCAAGATGCAATGAACTAATATTATCTCAAGAAATATGAGAAGTAGATGACTTAAGGCCTAAAACAGGGTACAAGGTCTAAATCCACATTGCTTCCTAAGTTGCATGTGCAAGTCCTCTATGTTCAGCCTCTATTCATGAGAGTGAAATTATGGGTTGCTTCTTTGAAGACCATGAGATCAATTTTGTATTTGCAAAGGTGAGGTACCTAGAATAGCTTCTCCCATCATCTTTAAATCTTGTCTAATCATCATAAAAGAAGAGCTTCATGTCTATATGAGATGTGTAAGGATATTAAAAACCTTTATTGATAGTTCCCTTCAGATATTTGAGGGATTTTTTAACTACTTTCATGTGATTTTTCCTTGAAGTATGCATGAACTGGCTTAAGACACTTACTCCATAGAAAATGTCCACTCTGGTTAATGTAGCATAACTCAAGCTACCAAATAGACTATGATACCAAGTTACATAGTCAATTTACTCACCTTCATGAGCACTTAACTTCAATTTCATCTCCATAGGAGTACGTGTAACCTTTGAATTCTCCATTTTGAATCTCATAAGCATTTCTTTGATATACTATCTCAGAGTAAGGGACATACCTTTTTCTATGTATACTACTTCTAATCCTACGAAGTACATAAGTGGACCTAGATCAGTATTTTTTAATTCTTCTTTCATCTAAAGCTTGATCTTCATAAATCCTTCAATTTCATTACCTATAATTAGAATATCATCAACATATACACATATGTATATGTAATAGGCCTTTCGATAGTGAAATAATTCATTTTGAGCTTCCCAAATTACATTTATGAGGATAATTCTTAGAATCAATAGTTAGGTCATTTCATGCATGTTGGCAAAAGCTTCGGATGACAAGTTTTATATTCTCTCTTTAGACCTTATCTGCATCATGTTTTGTGGTTGAAAATTGAAGATGAAGATGAAAGGTAAGAAAAATTTTGTATGAGAGAAAGCTAGAGCATGCATAAGAGAATAAAAGTGTTGGTGTGAAATTTTGTGAATCATGGTTTCAATACCTCATCTAGGGCTCTAGATTTAGTTCATTGTAAGAAAATTCCTTGATTTTGTTCTCTCTCTAGAACTTCTAAACTTGAAGGGCTCAAAAGTGATACTTGGAGGTGGATATGGGCCTAGGTCATCTCTAACACTATTGTGCACATTGAGAAAATGAACAAAAGTGTCTCTCAAAAGCTTAAACTAATTCCTCACTATTCTTGATTCACTCCATTTCTATTTGAATCCATGATTTTAAAACACACATGTTTTCATGCACAATTATAGATGTTTTTGTATATGTCTTTTTATTGCTTTTCTTCTTTTTGATAGGTACTGCTAAAGAAAGCACTACTATAGGCACATGCTTTGCAAAATTTTTGCCAAGAATCAATTTTTTCTAATTTTTTTGGATCACAAAGTACTTTTATAAGAAGACTTGTGCATCAAGGAGAAAGAAGCAAAAAAATTAAAGAATTACCTTGTGATTGAGAGTGATAGTGAGAGTGAGAGTGTGAATGAGAGTGTGATTGTGAATGAGATTGTGATAGCTTGCGGGTGGTTGGGAGGTAGAGGCTTCATCAAGAAGCTATTTTCCAAAGCTACTGTATCGATTGATTCACATATACAATATCAAAATTTCTCTTTCTCTGAGTCATATCTTCTCTTCTCTTCTACACTAAATTTTCCCTAATCTTGTACAAGTTCTCTTTTTCTCTCTTCTACTATTATTGAGTGATCACAAGCTTGTGATTGAGGATAGATTATGATTGAGGAAACGTTATAGGATATGATTTTAGATTGATTCCTCTTTATGAAGAGGGAAGCATCTGCTTTACTCACTTTGAATCCCTTATCCTACAAAATAGGTAACCAATCTGTGATGCCAAGCCCTAGGGGCTTGTTTCAAACCATGTAAATATTTTATTTACCTACATACATATTCAGGATATGATGAATCTTGAAATGTAGGAGGTTGAGCCATGTATACCTTATTAGATATCTATTCATTAAGAAAAGAATTTTTTACATCCATTTGATAAATCTTCCAATTCTTGGAAGTTGCAACACTCATAAGCACTCGAATGGTTGGTTTCTTTGTTGGTGCAATTAATCCAAGCCTAAATGCTTGATCATTTATCATGCATTAGCACATGCATGATCTCTTCTAGAAGATTGACATTTTACTTCTTGTAAAAGTGCATATATGAAATCACTTCAATCAATAGTTATCAGGAGAATATTTCCATGACTTCTTTGTTGAGGACTTATGGAAAATCAAGTCCTAATACTTTTGAACAATTTTAGGTAGAAACTCAAATTCAAATTTGAATCTTGGCTCCAACAAAAAGCTATAAAAAGGGATCATCTAGTCGCATGGAACACAGCTAGATATAGTAGAGATTCCAAAGGAATTTATGTCGCATATTGAGCTCATATTATAGCTCTACTATTGCCTTGACATTCTGAAATCATTCATTTCCAATGTCAATGTAATCTATGTGCATCAATACATAAAGTCTTTTTTATATATCTCATACCTTCTACTCTGTCATGTACCACTCAAAATACTAAACTTCTCTGAGCTCTTTCTCAATGTATACTTGATCATTTGATTTATTTAAGTTGATATAGATTGCGTGGACTGTCTATTTTTTTGCTACCAAATTTCATTGTCATTTCCTCAACCATTCTCAAGTTATAAGCAAATGAGTGCTCACTGGTTTGCATACTACTAGTACCTAAAAATGTCGAGATTCATCTCTAACTTACTTATGAGTTTCTTATTACTTCAAGAAGTGCAAAGTAGACAAAAGAACTAGCATGATCGGAATTTATAGACAAGGATTGTTCGATGTGTTGATTTAGTACTATAATTTAAAGATGCGTAAGTTGAAATTGCGGTAGACAGGTCCATTCTCGATTCATGAAATCTGCAAACCAACTTCTTCTTAACTCGTCACATTGACTAGAGAGATTTTACCTACAATCATCAATGGGTCCAAATTGCGACCCTACCAATCCTTCGACTAGTAAGTCAGAAGAAAAAAGCAAAAATAATAAAAAACCCATGAAAATAAAACATAAATAATTCACTATGATTATTTTGTGACGTGCAAAATGGAGAAGTAACTACATGAAAACTACATGCAATCGTACAAGTAATCACTGATGGTGACTGTTGGTTACTCTATAGAAGAACCAATCGAGCAATTAATGCTGCTTTGGACACCAAGGTCAGAGTAATCTTTACTTTACTTCTTCTAGATAACCCTTTTTTTTTACTTGAGAATGCAAAATTATCATAGTCAAAGTTTTCCTGCAAGCATTGAAGAAGAGACCTACAAAACATCCTATAACAAGCACTTCTAACAAGCAAGAAACAGGTGACAAGGACACAAAGGAAGAAGCTAAGAGAAAAGAAGCCGAAGAAAATCACTAAAAAATGGAGGAAGAAAAATTTTGGAAATAAGAAGAGGACTTGAAAGCAACCGAAGAAGCCACATAGTACACATAGAGAGCATGAACACAAATTTCCTAGTTTTCATAAATGTCGTCAAATCTCAAGTCCATGGGTAAACAAGCCACTATATGCTTTATTACATAGCATATACGGAAGTGTTTCATGTCCATTTGGCCTTTCACATTGACACCAATGATAACAATTATGATGATAATTTCCTTATTAACTCTCTTCATAGGGTTCAAGTTGATGATGAAATCAGGTAGTTTTCGAGTATTAAGAAAGTCATAGCCTTAACATAGTGGCTAATTATTGAGGATGGGAAGGGCGCAATTGTAGGTTCTATCCCCATGAGCACTAATGGGGAGAGTAATATTCCTACAGAATCTCTAGATCCTTCAGCACCATGAGTGTAACTCCATTGGAGAATACACCTACCACTAATGCACTCTAGTGGAAGGTACTAAAGCACTCACTACTAGTAGTTATTAGAAGGTTCTTGGAAAATACTTCCAAACATAATAGAATTTGTATACTATTGGATAAGGTGCCAAGAGAAAGTATGCATGACTATGATGCTTGCTAGAATCACATCTTAAAATTAAAGAGGTGTGAGTAAAGAGGTTGTGGATACAAACCATTGAGGACTTATGAATGAAACTAGTGGAGTGTCATAGCTTGGACATACATCTTACCTTTGAATGACTATTTTTTCATTCAAAAGCATGTCTCTTTTTTTAAGGAATAATAATATATCTTTCCTTATATATATATATTTATATATATATATGCCTACTATAGAAATATCAAAATTTCTCATATAAAATGTATTACAAAAGTTTCACCTCAGGTGACATTTTGCCTTGCTTGCCAAATTTAAACTCTACATCTAAGATATAAAAGTGTGTATGAGTGATAGGCCCCTAATACAAAATTGCACACTTATGTACGATGCATCACTCAAGGGGTAAAAGTCATAGTCTATCTTTCATACATTTGTCACGTGCCTTCATCTTGGGAAAACGTTATATACCTATTGACTTTGAATTATGACACTAGGAGGTGCATGGAGATAGTTGCCTACTCCTTAATGATGTGTGCCAAAAGGGTTAAAAGAGACAAGAAATTTTCTTCATACATAAAGAGACTTACTTGCAAATAACATGCTAAAATTGTAACATAAATATTATAGCTATCTATTACAAGTGATATGTATTTGTGCATCTTTGGGTAAATTTCCTTGCACTTATAGATTCTCAAAGAATCATTACTCAACTGTTAGAATCCTATTTTTCTAAAAGGTGCTGTGAATTTCTATGTTTGATCCCTAATACCCCACCAATGATTTGTAATAATTATATTTCCCACATCAAGGACTGGCTATATATAACAACCTTGGGTATTATGCACTCAACCCTATTAGCTCAATCTTTCTTTAGAATAGAATCATGTACCCTAGCTGAAACAAAGTTGACTATAGTCCCAATAATCTCAAGAATCTTAAGATTGCCACCAACATTACCAACAAAAATGGATGAGAATATTGATAACAAGACTAGAATCTTGATGAAGAAGTAACAAGATATCGAGAGAAATATTCTTAGATCACATGAGGATGGCCTCAAGCTTGAGCTCATTGGTACAATGTTTCATTCACAAAGGCTAGAATCTATAAGTAGGATCATGGAAAATCCTCCATGGAAAGCTCTATTAAAGGAGGGCCAATTGGTTCTGCTTTTATCTTTTCGTGCTAACTTTTCCATTTGGAATGTGATAGTGAAATGAATCTTGAGTTGCATCTAAGAGATAGAAATAACCACAATAAGGTGTAGTTGCTTAAATTGAAATAAGATAAGAAATTTCTATCTCCGTGGAATGGTGGTTTTAGCCACTAAATCATTTTGATTTTCTTATTATTCCCTACTTTATAATATAAAATGAACATTTTTTCGGTTTCCCCAAATTATATATCTCTTTTCTTTGTTGAAAAGTGTCTTGCGGTTCATGTGTCTCTTACTAAAAAATTGGACTTCTTCTAACAAAGTTTAGAAATCTAAACATGAATTTTCAAAAGAGCCAGAGTATGTCCATAGAAACAATAACTCAAAATTAGGGTATCAAAACTATCCAAAGCCTACAATAGATAGGTGTTTGAAAATTCCAAACTTGAAGATTAATTTGTAATAGATAAAAGAAATACCTCATATACCTTGACATATGATACCATAAATAGAGATATGTCACTTGTATGTCTTAGAATACTTGCCAACTCAAGCATTTTTGCATAGATCTATGTTGCATGTTTTAATTAGGTTCATGTTAATATATCTCAAGCTATACTCCAACTTTTTTTCGATTCTTGTTTCCTAATGTGCTAGAAGAACTCTACTTTTACATTCCATAATGTTTTGGATACAAAAAGGCATAGAGAATTTGTGTCTCTGTTATTCAAATCAGTTATGCATTTACAATAGTCTTCTTCTACGCACTTTAGAAATAGGAATCATCACAAAGGTGGAGTATACTCCAAAAGAATAACTTGAAACAAGGATACTAAAACCTCTTTGAATGTGCAATAGAGAAGTGTGTTGAAACTTCCCAAATCAGAGATTTATTTACAATAGATTTGAGACTCAAGCTACTACAAAATTTTGTGTGGGCTGAAAGAAGGAGAGATAATAGATCATCTCAAATTTAAAGCAAAGAAAAACCTCATATGCACTAAGATATGACACGATGAATAGAGACATGTCATTGAAAAAATAAAGGATACCCAAGAGAATATAGTCTGACTACATCTTGTAAGCTTCATGAACTAATAAAAATCACTCAATTAGGCCACCTTTACTAAGAAAACCACTATTTTTTAGTAGCTCTTCTAGAACTTGAGACCAATACTTAGATGTTGAATTTTAGCCACTTCTAGTTTAGGTTTTTGTAGAATAAATCTACTCATTACACTTATAGAAATGACTTAATACTAGGTTCACTTAGCGAAACGTTACCAAAATCGTGGACAAAGGAGCTAGTAGAAGAGAATTTAAAAAGAGATAGAAAATGGATGAAAACCATGTGATCTCATGTAATTTCCTACTCAAGATGCACATCTTTGTTCTTTGTCACGTGCACGTTCTTAAGAAAGGCCTCTCCAGATGCTCTTAAAATCTCAACATGGATTGGCTAAGTAACATTCTTCACCAGCTCCTTGCTTTCTTCATATAAACAATCACCATGATCCAACACACACACACACATATATATGTATGTATATATATATATATATATATATATATATATATATATATATATATATATATATATATATATATATATATATATATATATATATGTGTGTGTGTGTGTGTGTGTGTGTGTATGTGTGTGTGTATGTGTGTGTGTGGCTGATGTGAGTTGTGTGCTTAAACCTAAGCGTGAGAATGTGCATTCATGTTTATGTACTTTCAAAATGCCAAAAATGTGTTTGAAGAAGTGCATGGATGTTTTTCTATCTATGTATGTGTCTATGAATGTGTTTCTATCTACATGTGTTTATGAATGTGTTTCTAACTATATGTGTATTAGTATATGCAGTTCCACATGTGTATATGCAGTTGCGCAATCTATGTTCATGTGTATGTGTCTATGAGTAGCCATATGAGCTAGTGTCTATATGGGTACTATGTATGTTGTGTCTATGTGTGGGAATATCCTTGCGTCTATGAGGATTCTATGTGTGTATGTGGAGTTATGTAGTGAGCATGCATATGTATGTGCATCAGTGTGTGTACGAATGTGCAATTATTTTTGTATTTTTGTATATGTTAAGTAACTATATGCCATGTAATTATAACTATATCTATAATCCTAAGTATATATCTAACTATTTATCTCTGTTCGAATGTTCTTTAAACAGATAAGTGAAATAACATAGAATAAAACTAATAAAATTTAAGAAGCCAAAAACAAAATTGCAAACAAAATCAAAACATTTAATAAAAATGCATGTATGTATTGACATGTGCGTTGTGTCTCTCTTGTATGTAAGTGATAAGTGCATGTGATATGTGTGTGTGAATCCCTTTTTCATGTCCGTTTGTGTGTATATAGTACGCATGTGTTTGAGCATGAGTATTGTTTGGAGTTTCTAAGTGATTGTTTGTGTGTGCATGTGTATAAATATATGTCTATTGATTTTGGTGTGTTTCTTGTACGTGCATAGAGAGAGAGAGAGAGAGAGAGAGAGAGAGGTATACGAGATGTAGTAAAGATAGACAGTGAGAGAGGTTTTATTTTATGTTATTTTATTTTTTTTGTATCGTGCATTTAGCTTATATGTTTATCTTTTATTCTAGTTAATTTATTTTTTAACCTAGATTAATTTTACATTTAGTGTAATATGAAGCAAGCTAACTTACATAGGAAAAAGCAAAATAATTAGAAAAAGAAATTAGAGAAAGAAAATTAGATATAGTAAACGAAAGAAAGTGAAAATAAAAAATAGAAAAATGAAATTCAAATAGAAAATAGAAAAAAAATGAAAATAAATAAATAGAAAAAATAATAAAGAAAAGGAAATATAAGTTAGGAACAAAGAAGTAGAATAAATTAAAATAAAAAATAAAATTAGAAAAGAGAAATAAAATTTTAATAAAAGAAATACAAATTAAAAACAGAAAAAGAATTCAGGTCGAGCATAAAACAAATTAAACAAGAGAAATAAATTAGAAAGAGAAAAAGAAAAATTAATTAAATAAAGGAAATAAGTAGAAAAAGAACTGAAATATAAAAAGAAAACAACAAGAGAACGAAATGAATTTATATAATAGAATTGCATGCTTAAAGATATGAAAGTGTTTCGGTTTGTATACTATTATTCTAATGTATTTGTATGGGTTTTCTATAGTTCATTCAGAATGCGTTGAAGAGAATCATTCATGTTCAAGCTATGAAGATCTTTGGATTTGTATTTGTGATGAAGAATGATCGTGTATCTAACAAAAAAAATCATGATGCTATTTGTAACCCACATGTAGTATATCATCCACCCACGTGGAAGGATTTAGACACTCCTTGTGTGCCCACCCTAGATTGGGATATCTTGCTTTTGTGTAACAAAACACAAGATTATTTCTTAGGTGAGTTTTTATGTAGACTCCACTATCTTTACTTAAATGAAAACCTATTTTCGAGATGGATAAAGCATGTGTGATTCTTTAAAAGTCCAAGTCTGCCAATCATATCTATCTAATCACCTCTAAAGGAGAACATGCAACTAGCATCTATCATATCTAGACATGATAAAATCGGGACTTGATCCACGAGGTGGACTTCTTACAAGCGTCATCTCCTCTATCAATTGCCTTTCAGCTAGGCCACTATGATCTTTTTTCCACCAATATTTTCAATGTTATCCATCTTTTTCTTCGCAAGAGAATCTTGAGAAACAATACAAAAATCTGCATCAAGATGTTCCATTTATGGATTAACTGATCCTCCAAAAAAAAAAGAAATGAAGATCAGTATGCACTTATACACCACACTTTATGTAACTAGCACAATCCCTATTCTAGACAATGTAGACTCTATGCTTATAAGCACAAGTAGTGTGCTATCTAGCACAAATAATGTGCTAAAAAACACAGGGCCTATTATAATTAGCATAGATAGTATACTAACTAGCACAATAAGTATGCTAGCTAACATAACATATATGCTAATCGAGACAAGAAGTATGCTAAATAGCATAATCTACATATTAGCTAATATAGAATATATGTTGATTATAATAGCTATTATGCTAACTATCATAATTTGTATGCTATAACATTATCTCCCTGCGAATTACAAAACGTAGCAAGCTAACTAGCACAATCTATACGTTAGCTAGAAAAGAAATTATACTACCTAGCATTAGAAGTATGCTAGCTAGCATAGTCACTATGCTAATTAGGAAGATACCAAGAATTACACGACGCATACCACAAACTGGAAGTAGAAAGTGAAGAGAAAGCTAAAGAGGCCACTGCTGATCTTGACAATTTGTTAAGGGCCCGGACAGTTCGCAATGCGATGCTTACACGGAACATGGGCTTACTCAGAAGACATCTAGCAGCAGCAAAGGAAGAGAACCAGCGGCTACAAGAGCAGAACAGAGAAAATTTGGAAGCTGCTCTCGATCATCCAGACCAATCATTAAGTCCTAGCCGATTCAAAGCAGTGCCCTCCGAATCAATGAAAATGTTGCTTGATGATCACATCAGATTGCTCGATGAATACGATCGAATGAACGAAGAATATTAGAAGCTAAAAGAAGATCATAAGCTACTCCAGCTCAGAGCACCTGCAACACAAGGACTACCAGCTCCTGCGGACCCATCTCCTGACATCATAGAGGAACTCAACGCATTACGGGCCCAGGTATCTACTCTTGAATCGCGGATAGCTATATATGAAGCACCACCAAGGCCAGATTCCCCACCAGAGCTCCCAGCTGATGAAGAAAATGTAACTATTCCGGTGGAGGAAACTTTTGAAGAAGCCTACGAGCCCCAACCCATCCCAGGCGAACGAGTCACGGCCGAAGGCCAAACGACTTACGAACTTCCTACTCCCGCATGGATGAAGACAATTGAAGAGCTTGGAACAACCCATTCAGCACGAGTAGAGGCACAGTTGCACGCAATGGCAATGATTGAGGAAAGAATTCTACAGTCGCCCTACTTTGGTCATTTGGCCCCGTGCAGATACATATCAGGGCATGAGTTATAGTACAAACCGTATTTCATGTTAATGGCCGAATATCAGTTGGCCATAGAGAAAGAAATAGGCAAGAAACCATCTCACGCTACTCAATTTGAACCTGAGGATTTGCCACTGGATGCGCAACAAGGCGAGATCTATCAACCAGACTAGCGTAAAGATCTTTTACAAGAGTATCCTGAGATGATGAGTACTTGGGTTAAGGCACCACTACACTTAAAATACAACCCATGTTGGGGACCAGTGCCACATCGCCGTTCCTGGAAGGCATTTGCGATTAAGATACAAAACAACAAGCAATGCTAGGATTGGCTAAACTACCCATACTTCAGGCCACCTACAGGACCACCCACAATCAGATACATGATGGCCACGATTCGCCACTGGATCCCTTGCTTGAAACATATGGACAATATAGCAGCACACATGACTGTCAAAATCTTTGACATGATCCATATGGTTTTTAAAGTCTTCAGACGCGTCAAGGCACCTCATGTAAACACCCCGGGCTTCGAGCATGGCAATCTAGATCTTGCATACGATATGAGTACAACGCCATCGCTACGGGTGTGTTATGCCTGGCATTGCATAATTAAATACCTACCGACGTGCGACAAGCAGACCTTCGAAGAAATGTTCACAACCGGTTTCTGGGAATACCATTCAGAAGTGTTCATCAGCAGGCCCACCAACTTGCTTCAATTATTCGCCTGTGAACAGATGGTTTATTCCACACATTATCGAATCCCACCACCTAATGATCCGCAACCAATTGATTGGGAGAAACTCGAGGTAGATTTGGCCCGAGGCATTCGGATATCAGAACACACCCTCGCTCAAGACCTCCTACAAAATTACATCCGACAGACCACACAACAAGGTTCTCTCGAGGATGACAGAAGCGAGAGGGAGGGGGGTGTTGGCAGTAGCCAGAGGCATAGAAGACGTGGAAGCATGTAAAGATAGAGCAGGGAGCCAGTTGAATCAAGTTTTCAAAGATTATGTTTTATTCTTCAAAAACCTCCAACAGTGATTTTCATCACTATTGTAACATATGTAACATAGAAAAAACCCTTTTTGTAATCTATAGCTCCATTTTGTGCAAGCCGAGGAGTGCTCGAGCTTGAGGAGCTTAGGTAGAATGAGCATATCAATTTTGGTTATTTTTAGACACCGTTTACCCCTTCAAATAGCACTTAGGACCTATTTTTTAACTATGCCGGTCACTAGATGTGAAACCGGTCAAAACTAGTCTAGAATCTATAAAAAGAGCTAGAGAGCTCATTTTTGAGGTTAGCTTGTTGAGTAGAGAAGAGCTTAGAGCTACTTTGAGTTGTAAGAGTGGACTTGAGCAATAGAGTTGATTTCTCACCTTCCATTGTGTCTTGCTTGTCTCTTCGTAGTGTGTGTATATGTGTGTGTGCATCTCTATGCTTCTCACCTTCACTCTCACTTCATCTCACATTCACGATCTTCATATCACTCATATCTCTTCCGCGGATTGACTTTAAGGAGGTGGAGCTTCTTAACGTGGCTCTCACCATTGTGCTAGAGCAACAGCCTCTCTAAAATTTTCTTATTGCGAAGAAACAAATTTATTGTGGGAAGTTTTCTACATAGAGGCACTTCTCCATCTTCAAAGCTATGTGCAACTATTACTCAAGGGCTTGAACTATATGTTGTAAGTTTTCCAATTCAGCTTGAAAATTTCTAATATTGGCACTAATGTTTATGCATGCAAACATGACATTAGATCTATACTTACCAATAAGCAAGGAATTGCAAGAGACATGATAATATCATCATCTTGATATGATTGTCTGAAAATGCTTATCTTATGCATATGGAAATAAAATTGTCTTTTTTATTGAGGTTATTCACATATTAAACACTCTCTCCTCCTTCTAGAGATCATTGTACTAAGTGATCAAGTAAGGAAAGTGTTCGCAAATCAGAGCTTTTGATTCCCAAGTAGCATCCGTGAGTGGATGTCTTGTCCATGCTACTAAATACTCTAGTATGGAGGGATTACATAACTTCTGCTCCCTCTTATCAAGAACTTGAAATAGAACATCTGGCTAAGATGCTCTATTTTCTAAAGCAACTTGCTAACATGGAAAATTGGGTGAACTTTGCAAGCATTTGGCACTTTTTATTTGCATGTGACATCACTAATCTTCTTGATTACTGTCCAAGGTCCACAAAATCTAGGGGGTAACTTGCATTTTTGACCCATTTTCAATGATGAACGAAGTGGAACTTGTAAAAACACACGATCGCCCTCTTGAAATGTTCGTGGTGTATGATGTCATTCTAAAAATGCTTTCACCCTTTCAATAGCTTTCTATAGATTAAACTGAGCTTTTTTCAAGTTAGCTTGCATATCCGTTAGAAACTGTGAAGCACTCTAAGATTTTATGGGTAACCCAATGGTAGTTGGAAGGTGGGGAACAAACCCATAATCACCTCAAAAGGTTCAAGCTTAGTAGTCTTGTGCTTCCAACTATTATAAGCAACTTAACTAATGGGAGGAAAATATCTCAATCTATTTGCTTTTCTAAAACATATATCCATAGCATATCTTCCAATATCTGATTGACCATTTGTCCCTGGATGCTCTCCACTACTCATCTTGAGTTAAACTTGAAGCTTATCAAACACGTGTTTCGAAAAATTTCTTGTAAACCTCGGATCCCTGTTTGAAACTATTGATTTAGGTAGACCATGGAGTCTAAAAATATTCTGAATAAATGTTAGGCAACTTGCAGAGTCTCCATTGATTCCTTTGTAGGGATAAAGTATGCCATTTTGCTCAAATGATCAACAACCAAAAGAATAGCATTCTTCTGTGATGGTGACCTAGGTAAACCCATTATGAAATCCATGGAAATACTATCCCAACAATACTGTGGTATGTCCAATTGTTGTAGCAGACATGGAGGACTAATACTCTTTGCTTTATGACTTGACATTTAAAACATTAACTTACATAATTGTTTACATCTCTCACCATCTTTGGCCATCAAATGTGTGTCTAATCAATTGCAAAGTTTTCTCAACACCAAGATGTCCTACACAGGGTACATCGTGGTTCTTAAAAATAACTTATTTTCTAAACTTCCCTTCTTGGCAATTAGGCACACAAATCTTTCCTTTTCTTTTGAGCAAACTTGGCTCCACTTGAAAATTAGGAAATGCCTTATCCTCATTATTTTTTGACAACTTGTTAATTATGGATTAATAGTAATCATCTCCAATCTGTGAATCTTTCACCGCTTGGATTAAATCACTATCAAGAATTGTGAAGCTGTACTTATCTACATATTCCTACACTTTAAGCTCTCTCTTCTACACAAAGAACAAGGCATCTAAAGCCCTCGTACGCTCGTCTCGAGGAACAAAATTATTATAAAATATGACCTTGAAATTTTCCCAAGAGGCAGGTTCTATCTTTTCGTGCTCTATTTTCCTCTGCCATCAAGGAGCAACATCCATCAATATTGCAAAGCCAGAAGCATTGCTCCCACTTACTTTTTCTCTATTTCTAGATTTTTTGTTTCTCATTCTCAATATTGCAAAGCCAAAAGCACTGCTCCCACTTACTTATCCACTGCTCTACTCCATTTGTCATCATGGCACTAACCTGTCTGTGGTACTTTGGTGGATTCAAGTCCTTTACTTGCCTCTTGGCCTCTCTACTCGCAAATGCCCCCACATCTATAAGTGGTATCTATGAATTAGATTGTTCAAGAGATGGAACTTCCATCTGCATTGGTGTACCGACTACGACTAGTGGCACCTTTGGTTTCTTAATTGCTTTGAGGATCATTTGAAGAGTATCCTCCATGCCTCTAACCTTGGCATTGAGAGTTGTAATCTCCATAGTGTAAGGCCGCTCAAGCTCAACCTCCTCCATGGGAGTTATAGTCTTTTCCAGATTCATTCTAAACAAACAACATAACTGATAAGTCATTTGAACGCAAAATGCAATACCTAACTAACAATATCTCTAGTCAATGATTCATTAATGCAAAACATGAATTAAAAAGATGTATTCTCAATCCTCTGTCAATCCCATATACCCACAAAGGACAAACCTTACTCAATCCTCATGTCCTATACAAGTTTACATGATAACTATACAAATTATGGCAAATCCTTAAATACATACGACGGTAACCATCATGAACAAGCTATACAAGCTTTATAAATTTACAAAAATGATTATAAATGAGCCTATACAAACTAAAAGTCTAATAAGAGCTAAATCCAAGTGATTTTCCATAAAACTTTACAATTTAAGATCTTTGATAAGTTTGCATAGCTTTTTATGTCAAAAAGTGAATTACCTACAAAAAGACCAGAAAATAAGAAAGACCTAAAAATCTCCAAAAGCCATGATTTTTGGTAAGAAAATATCCCTATAAGTTATCCTTTACCTCCAAGTGGAATCACATTGATTGGATCTATAAACATGCATTTATGAACAAAACTTTGCAAACCTATATCTATGTGCAAGAGATCTTGAGAGTGATACATAGCTCCCAAGAGCCACTCAGTAGACTAATCAAATGAACTCCAAATGAACTTTGGGTCATTTGAAAGATTTGCACCTTTACATATACCACATTTCATTGCAAGATCATTCCCCATATGAGAGAAACAAGCAAAATAGTGTCTATAACACTTGCACATTTTGCATGACTCAGAAACTAGATGAGAGGAAATATTTCATTCGTGGACTCCCAAAGTAACTCTAGGTCACGTCAAATTTGGTGAGAAAGTGGATGAAATATCTAGCAAACATGTCCAAAGGCATTTGTCCTAATTGGGCATTCCATCAAAGATCAATGGCATAATCACTAGAACTTTGTGCAATTCGTTGGCGAGTCCTTATGAGAGGTACCAAACAACTAAACATAGACATTATAACCCCTAAAACGTATCCAAATCAAATGAAATTTACATATGTGTATATTAACACTATGTCCCACCACATGTCAAAAATTGTTGGGATAGATGGATGGACACTCCAAGAAATGAGTAGGTACTACCAAATCCTGCTTTGTACCAGCCCCTTATAGCTTCAGTGTTGAGTGGTAGGCCCTCTTAGCTTTCCAATGACACTAAATATGTGCCTATGTACTTTAGAAATGTTATGAGAGAAGATTGAACCAAAAACAGACTACTTCCAACTTGAAGGATCAATGAAAACCTTCTATTTTTCTTCACACACCTGCTGCTTATTATGCTCAGTGCTTCCAATACAATAGGAATTAGAAAAATTCCTTTTAGAGGTATCTAATTAGATTAGTAATATAATGATAAAATTTTGGCTTGGTCTTCTCCTTCAATCTTCATGAATGTCTTGCAATCCATTCATTGACTTAAGCCTGCAAAGTTTTGTACCATCTAATGGTTTAGTCAATAAGTCTGCACATTGCATATTAGTTGATACATATGCCAACTGAATATCCTTGCTCAATAGCTTCTCTCTCACATAATGATAGTGGACCTCTATATGCTTGGTCTTAGCATGATAAATAGGATTAGCTGCAAGATGTAGCGAGCTGGTATTATCTCCAAAAATGATTGGAGATGTAGTATGCAAACCTAAATGTGTATACAATAATCTCATCCATATGGCCTTTTGAGTAGCATTGGCCAATCCTCTATACTCTGCCTCTATGGAGGATAAAGCAACAGTAGGTTCCTTCTTTGATGACCATGATATAGGTTTGTTACCTACAAAAGATAGGTATCCTGAGGTACTCCTTCTATCATCTTTGCAACCTTCCCAATCTGCATCTGAATATATCTTGATATCCAAGTCTGAGGTATAAGGAAAGTACAATCCTTGATTTTGAGTGCCCTTAAGGTACTTCAAAATCCTTTTAGCAAATTCCAAATGAGGTGCCCTAGGTTTATGTATAAACTGACTCAGAACACTTACTCCATAAGCAATATCTATCCTTGTCAATGTAGCATAATTCAAGCTTCCCACTATGCATTGATAACATGCAATATTCTCAAGCACATGACCTTCATGAGCACTTAACTTTTGGTTTTAATTACCTCCATTGGAGTACTTGCAACTTTGGCATCCTGCAAATGAAACTTCTTCAACATGTCCTATATATACTTTCTCTGAGTAATATAAATTCGAGAGTTAGTATAGACCAACTCAAGTCCAAGCAAATATTTTAGTGATCCAAGGTCACTAATTTTGAACTCCTGCATCATCTGATTCTTAATCTCTTTGATGCCATTAGCATCATTACCTGTGAGTATGATATCATCAACATATACACATAGATGTATTACCTCTGAATTACTTCTTTTGATGAACAAGGAAGTATCTGCTTTACTCATGATAAAACCCTAATCCTGAAGATATGTAGTCAACCTATGGTTCCATGCCCTAGGTGCCTGCTTCAATCCATAAAGAGCTTTGTTCAATTTACGTACATATGTTACCTTGTTTGGATCCTCATAACTAGAAGGTTGAGACATGTACACCTCCTCTGAAATCCAGCCATTCAGAAATGCATTTTTTACATCTAATTGATACATGTTCCAATTCTTTGATGCAGCCACACTTACCAATACCATGATGGTTGGCATTTTGGCCACAGGTGAGAAGGTTTCTTCATAATCAACTCCTTGGGTTTGTGCAAAGCCTTTAGCCACAAGTCTAGCTTTGTACCTGCTTATTGATCCATCAGAATTCCTTTTGATCTTATAGATCCATCTAGAACCATTACCTTCATAGACTCATTCTTTGGCACTAGTTCCCAAGTATCATTTTCCTTGAGTGCTTCAATCTCCTCATCCATAGCTTCCTTCCATTCTCCCTTGGTCTTTGCTTCTTCATATGATGATTTCTCTTCAAATGACAAGTCTTTTGCAAGATAAACAGAGTGCTTAGTAACTAGGGAAGTCTCATACCCATATCTAATTGGTTTCTTGCTCTCCGTTTGTGATCTTCTGATTGCTTGGTTGGATGATTCAGGTATATCCTCCAATTTCTTCATCTTGACTTTGCCTTTGGACTTCCATGCCTTGAACTCTTCTAGATTGATGATTTCCTCATCATTTGAGTTGATGTCTCCATTTTGAGTAGGCTCCTCCTTAGTGAGGCTTGGAAACTCCTCTTCCAAGTCATAAGGTAGTTTCACTTTCCTGCATTCATTATCAAACCAAGAGTCATTCTCATCAAAGACAACATCTCCATTGACCATGAATCCTTTGTTTGAAGGGTTGTAGAACTTGTATCCTTTCTGATTCAAGTCATACCCTATGAAGATGCACTTTTGTGCCTTAGGGTCTAGCTTACCTCTTATCTGAGAAGGGATATGCACATAAGCTACACATCCAAAGATCCTACAATGATCAAGTGAGGGCCTTCTACCATATCATGCTTCATATGGGGTCATCCCATCAAGAAATTTGGATGGCAGCCTGTTTACAAGATAAGTGGTAGTAGATACACTTTGCCCACAAGTAATTAGGTAATTTTTTCTCATTTAACATTGACCTAGCTATTTCAACAATTAATCTATTTCTCCTCTCTACCACCCCATTTTGCTCAGGGGTATACCTTGTTGTAATTTCTCTTTTGATTCCTCTATCCTGCAAGAATGCATCAAACTCTTTTGAGAAGTACTCACCTCTTCCATCTGACCTTAGTCTCTTTAGATTTCTCCCTGTTTGATTCTCAACAAGTGCAAGATACCTTTTAAAGCAACTGAATACGTCATCTTTGTGCTTCATAAAGTACAATACAATCCACATAATGTAATCATCAATGAAAGATACATAATGACTTGATCCAGAAATTGAGGGATCCTTACTTGGTCCCCATACATCTGTATGGACAAGCTCTAGGTATTCCTCATGCATGTAGCCTTTCCTTGAGAAGGGTAACATGTGAGATTTTCCAAACTCACAAGCACCACATTTATAAATCATGTGTTACTTGGATACATTAGGTATCCCACGCACACATTGGTCTCTACACATTTGTTTTAAGGTTCTCTCACCAACATGCCCTAATCTCTTGTGCTAGATTTCAAGCTCTAAAAGTGTTTGATCTTTGTAGCTATAGAGTGCAATGTTCCTTGTACCTTCAAGTTCAAAAGTGAATAATCTACCTTTCTTTTCTCCTTTGGAAATTCTTTTGAATCCATCTTGGGGATCCTCCACAAATGCTCCATATGTTGGTGTGAAGTCCAAGCCCACACATTTGACTTGAAGTTCATACACATATGAAGATCCATGGAAACCATTGCTAAGAAGAGTTTCATCTTTACCATTTGTAAAAGTCATTTCTTTTTTGACTTGAGAATATTTGTAATCACCTACCAAAAACTCATGGACTTGTTAGTTAGAAAAGTAAATACTTCATTGAGGGAATATTTCCTAGATTGAAGGATCACTTTTTAGAGAGAGCGAAAAGTTGAATTCAAATTCAAATTTGAATGTACCACTTATATAAAGTGACTTGAAAAATTCACGATTAGAAGCTTCAATTCCCGAGCTCTCCATTGCCATTGTGTAAGAGTGTGAGGCCTACATTGTTGCCTAAACTAATCTCCATCATCACGCTATGATTATCAAGCTTATGATCTTGTACAACATTGTTCATTAATACAATACATCTACATTGTTCATCTATGATATCTCTGTTATAGTCATTCCTAACTGTCAACTTAAGCTGCTCATATCTCGTTCAATTCTTCATCAAATTCAATGCTCTATAGCTTCTTGGAATCAGCTCCACGTTATCTACATGCTGAAAAATGTTGAAGTAAATCCATTCAGCCAATTTGGAGAAAAGCACGTCGAAGCACTCATTGGTCAAACTCTGTAGAGGTCCTAAAAAATCACGGGTAATGATTTATTTGTTCAATTGATTGCTCTGTGTATAGTGCATCATTTCAAGTGATTTCACTTGGAATCGTTAGCTTACTAAGTTAATTAGATAGCTCTAAAAGGAATTTTTCTAATTCCTACTATATTGGTAGCATTGAGAATTACAAGCAGCAGGTGTATGATAAAAAATAGAAGGTTTTCATTGATCCTTCTATTAGTACATAGGCACTTGTATAGTGTCAATGGAAAGCTAAGAGGGTCCACAAATGAACTCTGAAGCTACAAGGGGCTGGTACTAAGCAGGATTTGGCAGTACCTACTCATTTCTTGGAGTGTCCATCCATCTATCCCAACAGTGGTATTAGAGCAAAGCTAAGGTAAAATGGGAGATGGTTTTCCTTCTTTCATTGATAAATTGGATAGGAACAACTATCAAGCATGGTCTTTAAGGATGAAGACATACTTACAAGGAAGGAGCCTCTATGGATACATCTCAAGACATGAGGAGATGCCCATATTCAAAAGCTAAGGACAACCTACAAGAGAGGAGCATGAAAGCCTCAACACATGGTGTGCCAAGGATGCATTAGCAAGGTCCTACTTACTTAAGTCAATGCCTGATTTTCTTCATCCACATATTAAGAACTGTAAGACATCCCAAGAGACTTGGGAAACATTGTCTTCTTATTTCTCTTCCAACACAAGGGCCAGGAAGGACCAATTGTGGATTGAGATTACCACTCAAAGAAAGCAACCTAAGCAAGGCATCTCAGAGTATGTGACCAAAGTCAAAGATGTAGCAGATCAATTAGCAAGCATAGGTGAAGAAATTGCAGAAGAGCAGATTGTAAGGCAAGTAATCAATGGTATTAAAGTTGATGACAAATGGGAGAGCTTCACAACTGCCATGGACTTGTATATGGACATGTAGATTCCAGACCTTACCACAATCATGGGGCAGCTATTTACCCATGAAGCTAAGCTCAGAAAGAATGGAGATTCATAAAGAGGTAATAGCTCTTTTGCCCTATAGACTGATAAAAGTAAGTCCAAAGAGAAAGGGAAGAACAAGAAGGTTGAAGATGAAGGAACTACCTCCCAAGCCAACTATGCAGGGAGAGGTAGAACCTCAAGAGGAAGGGGCAGAGGAGGTAAGCAAGGTAGGGGGAGATCTTATAACTCCTCACCATGCAATATTTGTGGATTATCAAATCATACTACAGATGAGTGTTTCATGAACTTCAAGAGTTAGAGAGGTAGAGGATATCAAAGACGTGGATATACACAAAATCAAGAGGGAGATTCAATCACCATCAAGGATACAACAACAATTACAATAGCACTACCAAGGAGGCTACAAATCAAGGAAAGATTACAACAACTACATAGAGGAGCAAGAAGATTCTCTTCTGATCATGAACATGACTTCAAAACCAGGTATAAATGATGACCACCTTTTCTACATTGACTCAGGATGCTCAAATAATGTGGCAGGCAATGTAGCTATTCTCTCTGACCTTGAGGAACCAAAGGGTAAGCATCAAGTTCAAACAGGTGATGACACCAAGCACTCAGTGATTAAAGAAGGGAATGCTAAGACCTCTTATGGAAACAAGAATCTATTCAGTAGGGTTCTATATGTACCAACAATTACCAAGAATCTGATGAGTGTTGGACAGATTGTGGAAAAGGGTTTGCAGGTTAGATTCAATCAATATGGAGCATTTGTGGAGGATCCCCAGAATGGATTCAAGAGAATTGCCAAAGGAGAAAAGTCAAGTAGATTATTCACCTTTGAACTTGAGGATACAAGGAACATTGCACATTATAGTTATAAAGATCAAACATTATCAAAGCTTGAAATTTGGCATAAAAGATTAGTGCATGTTGGTGAAAGAGCTTTGAAACAAATATGCAGAGATCAATGTGTGCTTGGGATACCTAATGTATCCAAGCAACACATGATTTATAAATGTGGTGCTTGTCAGTTTGGAAACTATCATAGGTTACCCTTCTCAAGAAAAGCCTACATGCATGAGGACTACCTAGAACTTGTCCATACAGATGTATGGGGACCAAGTAAAGATCCATCAATCTCTAGATCAAGCTATTATATATCTTTCATTCATGATTATAGTAGGTGGACTGTGTTTTACTTTATGAAGCACAAAGATGAAGTATTCAATTATTTTAAAAAGTTTCTTGCACTTGTTGAGAATCAAACAGGGAGAAATCTAAAAAGACTGAGTTTAGATGGAGGAGGTGAGTACTTCTCAAATGATTTTGATGCATTCTTGTAGGACAAAGGAATCAAAAGAGAAATCACAACAAGGTATACCCTTGAGCAAAATGGGGTGGCAGAGAGGAGAAATAGATTAATTGTTGAAAGAGCTAGGTCAATGTGAAATGAGAAAAAATTACCTAGCTACTTGTGGACAGAGAGTGTATCTACTACCACTTATCTCGTAAACAGGTTGCCATCCAAATCTCTTGATGGGATGACGCCATATGAAGCATGGCATGGTAGAAGACCTTCACTTGATCATTGCAGGATCTTTGGATGTGTAGCTTATGTCATATCCCTTCTCAGATAAGAGGTAAGCTAGACCCTAAGGCAGACAAGTGCATCTTCATAGGGTATGATCTAAATCAGAAAGGATACAGGTTCTACAATCCTTCAAATAAGGGATTCATGGTCAGTAGAGATGTTGTCTTTGATGAAAATGACTCTTGGTTTGATAGTGAATGCAGGAAAGTAAAACTACCTTATGACTTGGAAGAGGAGTTTCCAAACGTCACTAAACAGGATCCTACTCAGAATGGAGACATCAATTCAGATGATGAGGACATCATCAATCTTGAAGAGCTCAAGGCATGGAAGTCCAAAGGCAAAGTCAAGATGAAGAAATTGGAGGATATACCTGAATCATCCAACCCAGCAATCAGAAGATCACAAAGGGATAGCAAGAAGCCAATCAGATATGGGTATGACACTTCCCTAGTTACCAAGCACTCTGTTTATCTTGCAAAAGAGTTGTCAATTGAAGAACCAGCATCATATGAAGAGGCAAAGACCAAGGCAGAATGGAAGGAAGCTATAGATGAGGAAATTGAAGCACTCAAGGAGAGTGATACTTGGGAACTAGTACCAAAGAAGGAGTCTATGAAGGTAATTGGTTCTAGATGGATCTATAAGATCAAAAGGAATTCTGATGGGTCAATAAGCAAGTACAAAGCTAGACTTGTGGCTTAGGGCTTTCCACAAACCCAAGGAATTGATTATTGTTGGAGATAGACATCTATGAAAGCATGCGAACGACACAAGGAAGGAGAAGAAGCTTGGAGCACAACACACAATATTGAATGTATTACTAGAGAATGTACAAATATAAGTATTCCATTAGGGCAATAGGCGTATATATAAGCCGGTGGAAAAAACCTCCTAAAGAGGGAAAAAAGTGATCGGATGGTCCTAGTGTGTTCACACACATCACTACATAAATATATCAACAAATCCCCCCTAGGAGTGATGCAGTGAACAAGGAGCTGGCACTCATGTATAAGGAAGTGCCGAGCTAAGTGGAAATCACTCCACAAAAGGACGTAAGCCCAAAACTTTGCGGAAAGCTTCAAACTTCTCCCTAGGTAGAGCCTTCGTGAAAAGGTCTGCAATGTTCTCCTACGTGGGCACATATGCAAGCTGATCTCCCCAGCAGACCTCTCCCTGACATAGTGATAATGCACCTCAATGTGCTTAGTGTGAGCATGGAACACACGGTTCCTTGCAACTACCAATGTGCTCTGACTGTCAGTGAAGATGGTGGGGGTAGAAGACTGACCAACAACCAAATCAGCCACAAGGCGTCTGAGCCACACACACTCAACAGTCGTTGTGAAAGCTGCCCTATACTCAGCCTCACAATTGGAAGTGGCCACAATAGGCTGCTTCTTGCTCAACCAAGATATACATGAGCTACCAAGCATGAAGCAAAAGCCACTAGTGGACACACGAGGGTCATAGCAACCAGCCCAATTAGAGTCACAAAAAACATGCAAATTTGGCGGTAGTGATCCCCCCTTGGGATAAAACAACCCAAGTAGCTGAGTACCACTCAACTGTTCCTTCAAGTCTTAGATCTTTGTTAGGAAACTATCCATGGAATCACCTTCATTCATGTGCTCACTCTCCAAATGTTTTTGGAGGTAAGCAACACGAGCCTCATTCCTAGATTGGTACAATGTGGTAGGTGTATATCAAGCATCCGTAGCTATTGTGCAAGAGTGAATGTGAGAAATAATGGCATGTTTGACAGACAAAACTATCAATGCATGTGCCTTGGCATCTCTTCCATCCCAATGAATCTGCTCTGTAGTAGGTGCAGTAGAAACCGCAACACAAACAAGAATATGCAGAATATCATCTTTGACACCTTCTACATCACCTTCAGTACCTACAGTTGTAACAGTTGCAGGTCTGATAGGATGTTCTTCAACACCCTGCACAGTGTTCCATAGTCCTTTTGCAACCAACACATGTCGCATCATATAAGCCCACAATGGGTAGTTGGTACCATCCAGCTTATCCTCAACAGCCAACATATGAAACACATCATTGCTTTGAGCCATGGCTGGTGACTAAAATACCTTGATGCAAAAAATTGACTGTATCTCAAAAAGTTGAACAGAACTACCCAAACAAATTCTGCTAGAATTGTAGCAAACTTCGAGATGCTTATACTGGTAAACCAAAACTAGTATATACCTTTGGCACAAAAAGACAAAAGAGCTTGCATAAGCGCTATGATAGTGCGTTTGGAGGCTGAAACGAGCTCAGGTCGTGATTTCGGCACCACAAAGGGAATCTGTTTTCATCTCGAAAATATGCTGAGTATGCTCACCAAAATTCATACGATTCTGAGATTGCAAATGGAGGAGTGTCGATGGCACCCTTGATGAAGCGAGGACCTGCTCTGATACCAATTGTTGGAGATAGACGTCTATGAAAGCACGCGAACAACACAAAGAAGGATAAGAAGCTTGGAGCACAACACACAATATTGAATGTATTACTAGAGAATATACAAAGATAAGTAGCCCATTAGGGCAATAGGCATATATACAAGTCGGGGGAAAAAACCTCCTAAAGAGGGAAAAGAGTGCCCGGCGGTCCTAGTGTGTTCACACACATCACTACCTAGTTATATCAACAATTATGAAGAAACCTTCTCACTTGTGGCTAAAATGCCAACATTAGGGTATTGGTAAGTGTGGCTGCATCAAAGAATTGGAACATGTATCAGTTGGATGTAGAAAATGCATTTCTAAATGGTTGAATTTCAGAGGAGGTGTACATGTCTCAACCTCCTGGATATGAGGACCCAAATAAGGTAACATCTGTATGTAAATTGAACAAAGCTCTTTATGGATTGAAGCAAGCACCTAGGGCATGGAATTATAGGTTGACCACATACCTTCAGGATCAAGGTTTTATCATGAGTAAAGTAGATACTTCTCTGTTCATCAAGAGAAGTAATTCAGAAGTAATATACCTATGTGTATATGTTGATGATATCATACTCATAGGTAATGATGCTAATGGCATCAAATAGATCAAGAATCAGATGATGAAGGAGTTCAAAATTAGTGACCTTGGATCACTAAAATATTTTCTTGGACTTGAGTTAGTCTATACTAACTCTGGAATTTACATTACTTAGAAAAAGTATATACAGGATATGTTGAAGAAGTTTCATTTGTAGGATGCCAAAGTTGCAAGTACTCCAATGGAGGTAAACCTAAAATTAAGTGTTGATGAAGGTGATGTGCTTGAGAACATTGCAGGTCACCAAAGCATAGTGGGAAGCTTGAACTATGCTACTTTGACAAGAATTGACATTGCTTATGGTGTAAGTGTTCTAAGTCAGTTTATGCACAAGCCTAGGGCACCTCACTTGGAGGCTGCCAAAAGGATCTTGAAGTACCTTAATGGTACTCAACAACATGGATTGTATTTCTGTTGTCAGGATCTTGCTCACGCGCATACAGAGATTATGGACGCAGAAAAACACACAGACAATAGAGGCAACAAGAGACGAGACCGAATGCAAGATTGGGTGCAATCGCCCCCCATGCACTCTGTTCCGACAGTCCACAGAGTGCATGTATTTATAGGACTTTTGATTACGTCGAAAATAGTGGTTACATGAGGGCGGCTTCAAAAAGTAGGCGTGAAACTAAAAGTTAGTAGCTTTTACAGAAAGCCATTACTTTGAATAACAGAAACTGCGGTCTACAACGACCCTTATTCTAACCATTACTTTTCTAACAATAGAACCTTCTACGCAGGTTTATTTACAAGCTAAATAATAATTATTCGGATTATTGATGTCCGCTCTTTCACGCCTTGCACGCTCCTCACGAACCTTCAGCTGCTATAACAGAAACATCAAAAACATATTAATACATTAATAATATAACACTTTAACAATACATTGTTCAAAACAAGCCTCTCAGTTGACAAGCAACTGACCTCAATTGATAAAATAAGTTAACACTCTAACAATTATAATACAGTGTTCAACATATTCCATGTGACAATCCAACAATGCATTGGCTATTTTATTTTTCAATCCAACAATGCATTGGTTGTTCTATATTTCAATCCAACAATGCATTGGTCAGCATCTTCCATAATACATTAATAATTTAACACTCCAACAATTACTTGTTCAACATATTCCATAATTCATAACATGCCCCTCAGTTGAAAAGACAACTGACCTCAGTTGATAAAATAATAAACATGGATAGCCAGTCACATGTTTCATCACTGAACGAAAAAAAACATAGGCATGTTCCATGTAAAAACACATGCATGGAAATGTTCATGGAGGTGTTAAGTTATTAAAAGTATCTGTGAGATGCGGACATAATCGTTCTAATGAATTTAGGCAAGCAAAACTTGAATATGCTCCTATGGACTAAATTCAATATGTAAATGCATCACAATTATCAAACATGTAGGGTAAAGTTTAAAGGTAGAAATGAATCCTTAAACTCTTCTTGAAAAGCCTTCCAGGTGCGTGGACAATCTGCACTATGACAAAGATCATTCCACCATTGCTGCGCTCTTCCTACCAAATAATTAGTGGCAAACTCGATTTTCTTATTTTCTGAATATAACTCATCGGAAAAGAAATCGTTGAATAGGGATAGCCATGATAAGACAAAGCGGCCATCTTTTCGTCCGTCGAATTGAAGCATAGCATAACGTCCTTGTATGGCTTGTTGAAGTGCTTGAAGTTCTTGGTTCATAATCTCTAACTCTTGCTCGAATGAAACTCCAGGTAAAGGTGAATTACAGAAATCTTCCATGGTGCTCTTGGACCCTTGCTCTCAACCTTGGTGTATTGAACCTTCTTGTTTGCAACCTTGGTGTCTCGATCCCGTGTTCTCAACCTTGCTTGGTATCTTGAACACTCAATCAAGTTCCACCCAAGGATTTTGAAGGAATTCACACTTCCAAGCTAGCTCATTGGAAAGTCCGTTCCGAGAGCTTTCCAATGGTATATTACACGCCTCAATCCGACCTACGGATTGAGAGATACACTTGATTCTTTCTTGGGTCCAATCTTGAAATCGACGCGCGTGCCTTCCACAAGTAATAAAGAGAGAGAACTTGAGTACGATTCCAAGAGATGGTGGAGTGGTCAAAGTACTTCCCTTGAAAGTAGGAGGTTGTGGGTTCAAATCCTCCTACCTTAGGGACTCTAAACCTCTCTATTACCACTCAAAAATTCAAATTGCCTCGCGTGTAGCCAACGGTCGCCAAGGGAGCCTTGGGTGCCAATGTTGCCAATGTATTGCCTAAGTTATTGCCTTAGTCGACGCCTTAGTCGACGCCTTAGTCGACGCCTTAGAGTAAGCCGAAGGAGTAAACGTAGGTGAAAACGTAGGTCAAAACGTAGGTTCTGGTTCTGGAACAGGAACTGAAACCGAAACTGAAGACGAAACAGGAACAGAAACAGAAACCGAAACCGAAACCGAAACCAAAAACGGAGATGGAGATGGAAATGGAGAAACAGAAACCGAAACCGAAGACGAAGACGGAGATGGAGATGGAATCGGAATTCAGAATCGCGAATAGAGAACAGAACCCTCTGTATTGACGCGTGCAAAGCTCTGATACCACTATTGTCAGGATCTTGCTCACGCGCATATAGAGATTACGGACGCAGAAAAACACACAGACAATAGAGGCAACAAGAGATGAGACCGAACGCTAGATTGGGTGCAATCTCCCCCCATGCACTCTGTTCCGACAGTCCACAGAGTGCATGTATTTATAGGACTTTTGATTACGTCGAAAATAGTGGTTACATGAGGGCGGCTTCAAAAAGTAGGCGTGAAACTAAAAGTTAGTAACTTTTACAAAAAGCCATTACTTTGAATAACAGAAACTGCGGTCTACAACGACCCTTATTCTAACCATTACTTTTCTAACAATAGAACCTTCTACGCAAGTTTATTTACAAGCTAAATAATAATTATTCGGATTATTGATGTCTGCCCTTTCACGCCTTGCACGCTCCTCACGAACCTTCAGCTGCTATAACAGAAACATCAAAAACATATTAATACATTAATAATATAACACTTTAACAATACATTGTTCAATAATATACAACAATTTCCCTTATACATCAGACTTGGACATCAAGATATATTCAGATGCAGATTGGGCAGGATGCAAAGATGATAGGAGGAGTACCTCAGGATACTTATCATTTGCAGGTGATAAACCAATATCATGGTCTTCAAAGAAGCAACCTACTGTTGCTTTATCTTCTACAGAGGTAGAGTATAGAGGATTGGCCAATGCTACTCAAGAGGCCATATGGATCAGATTATTGTATACAGAATTAGGATTGCATACTACATCTCCAATGATTTTTGGAGACAATACAAGCTCATTACATCTTGGAGCAAATCCTATTTGTCATGCTAGGACCAAGCATATAGAGATCCACTATCATTATGTGAGAGAGAAGCTATTGAGCGAGGATATTCAGTTGGCATATGTATCAACTAATATGCAATGTGCAGACTTGTTGACTAAAGCATTAGATGGTACAAAACTTTGCAGATTTAAATCAATGATTGGATTGTAGGATATTCATGAAGATTGAAGATGAAGACCAACCAAAAATGTTTGGCTTGGAGCTCTTGGTGCAAAGTCCAAGCCCACACATTTGACTTGAAGTTCATACACATATGAAGCTCCATGGAAACCATTGCTAAGAAGAGTTTCATCTTTACCATTTGTAAAATTCATTTCCTTTTTTACTTGAGAATATTTGTAATCACCTACCAAAAACTCGTGGAATTGTTAGTTAGAAAAGTAACTACTTCATTGAGGGAATATTTCCTAGATTGAAGGATTACTTTTAAGAGAGAGCCAAAAGTTGAAATCAAATTCAAATTTGAATGTAACACTTATATAAAGTGACTTGAAAAAGTCACGGTTAGAAGCTATGATTATCAAGCCTATGATCTTGTACAACATTGTTCGTCAATACAATACATCTACATTGTTCATCTATGATATCTCTGTTATAGTCATTCCTAACTGTCAACTTGTGCTGCTCATATCTTGGGCAATTCTACATCAAATTCAATGATCTATAGCTTGATGGAATCAGCTCCAAGTTATCTACATGTTGACAAATTGTGAAGCGAATCCATTCAGCCCATTTGGAGAAAATCTCATCAAAGCAGTCACTTGTCAAACTCTACAGAGGTCCTAAAAAATCACGGGTAATGATTTATTTGTTAAATTGATTGCTCTATGTATAGCGCATCATTTCAAGTGATTTCACTTGGAATCATTAGCTTACTAAGTTAATTAGATACATCTAAAAGGAATTTTTCTAATTCCCACTGTGGGTAGCACTGAGCATTACAAGTAGCAGGTGTATGATAAAAAATAGAAGGTTTTCATTGATCCTTCTATTTGGAAGAAGTCTGTTTTTTATTCAATCTTTTCATACATCATTTCCAAAGTACATAGGCACTTGTATAGTGTCAATGGAAAGCTAAGAGGATCCTCAAATCAACTCTGATGCTAGAAGGGGCTGGTACTAAGCAGGATTTGGCAATATCTACTCATTTCTTGGAGTGTCCATCCATCTATCCCAACAGTGTTATGGTTGAACCTGACCTGCAAAACCTTTTCCACAATCTATCCAACACTCATTAAATTCTTGGTAGTTATAGGTACGTATAAAATCTACTCAACAAATTCTTATTTCCATCAAAGGTCTTAACATTTCCTACTTTAATCAATGAGTGCTTGGTGTCATCACCTGTTTGTACCCGATGTTTACCCTTAGGTTCCTCAAGGTCAGAGAGAAGAGCTACATTGCCTACCACATGGTTTGAGCATCCTGAGTCAATGTAGAAGAGATGGTCATCATTTATACCTGGTTTTGAAGTCATGTTCATAGTGAGAAGAGAATCTTCTTGCTCCTCTATGTAGTTGTTGTAATCCTTCCTTGACTTGTAGCCTCCTTGGTAGTTTCTGTTGTAGTTGTTATTGTATCCTTGATGGTGATTAAATCTTCCTCTTGATTGTGTATATCCACCTCTTTGATATCCTCTACCTCTCTGATTCTTGAAGTTCTTGTAACACTCATCTGTAGTATGATTTGACAATCCAGAAATATTACATGGTGAGGAGTTATAGGGTCTCCCCCTACCTTGCTTACGTCCTCTGCCCCGTCCTCTTGAGGTTCTACCTCCCCATGCATAGTTGGCTTAGTAAGTAGTTCCTTCATCTTCAACCTTTTTTTTCTTCCCTTTCTCTTTGGACTCACTTTTATCAGTGTATAGGGCAGTAGAGCTATTGCCTCTTGATGAATCTCCATTCTTGTTGAGCTTCGCTTCATGGGTAAATAGTTTCCCCATGAGTGTGGTAAGGTTTGGAATCTGCATGTCCATGTACAAATCCATGGCAATTGTGAAGCTCTCCCATTTTTCATCAGCTTTGATGCCATTGATCACTTGTCTTACAATCTGCTCCTCTTGAATTTCTTCTCCTATGCTTTCCAATTGATCTGCTACATCTTTGACTTTGGTCACATACTCTGAGATGCCTTGCTTGGGTTGCTTTCTTTGAGTGGTAAACTCAATCCACAATTGGTTCTTCCTAGCCCTTGTTTTGGAAGAGAAATATGAAGAAAATGTTTCCCAAGCCTCTTGGGATGTCTTACAGTTCCTAATATGTGGAAGAAGAAAATTAGAGATTAAGTAAGTATGACCTTGCTAATGCATCCTTGGCACACCATGTTTTGAGTCTTTCATGCTCCTCTCTTGTAGGTTGTCCTTTGCTTATGAATATGGGCATCTCCTCATCTCCTAAGATGTATCCATAGAGGCTCCTTCCTTGCAAGTGTGTCTTCATCTTCAAGGACCATGCTTGGTAGTTGTTGCTATCCAATTTACCAATGAAAGAAGGAAAAACATCTCCCATTTCACCTTATCTTTGCTCTGATATCACTGTTGGGATAGATGGATGGACACTCCAAGAAATGAGTAGGTACTGCCAAATCCTGCTTTGTACCAGCTACTTGTAGCTTTAGTGTTGAGCTGTAGGCCCTCTTAGCTTTCCAATGACACTAAATAAGTGTCTATGTACTTTGGAAATGTTATGAGAGAAGATTGAACAAAAAATAGACTACTTCCAACTTGAAGGATCAATGAAAACCTTCGATTTTTGTTCACATACCTGCTGCTTATTATGCTCAGTGCTTTCGGTACAGTAGGAATTAGAAAAAATCCTTTTAGCGGTATCTAATTAGCTTAGTAAGCTAATTATTTCGAGTGGAATCACTTAAAATGATGCACTATACACAAAGAAATCAATTTAGCAATTGAATCATTACCCTCAATTTTTAGGACCTCTACATAGTTTGACTAGTGAGTGCTTCGACACACTTTTCTCCAAATTGGCTAAATAGATTTCCTTCAAATTTTGTGAGCTGATTCCAAAAATCTATAGAACATTGAAGTTGGAGCTGATTCCAAAAATCTATAGAACATTGAAAATGGTGAAAAAATGACTGAGATATTAGCAGTACAAGTTGCCTGTTATGAATGACTATGACAGAGAGATCATAGATGAGCAATGTAGATCTATTGTATTAATGAACAATGTTGTACAAGATCATAGGCTTGAAAATCATGGGCTAATGATGGTGAGTAGTTTCGGCTACAATGTAGATCTCACTCTCTTACAATATGGCAATGGAGAACTCAGAGAAAGAGTCACATCTACCCGCGACTTTTACATGTTACCTTTTCTAAGTGCTAAATTCAAATTTGAATAGAATTCAACTTTTGGCTCTCTCTAAAAGTAATCCACAAATCTAGGAGTTATTCTCTTCAACATAAAGTCGTGCCTTTTCATCTAACGAACTCCATGAGGTTGTAGGTAGTTACAAATATTCTTCCAAGTTAAATAAGCTTTTACAAATGGTAAGAGGTAAAATCTTTATAGCATTGCTTTTCATGGAGCTTCAATTGTTCATGATCTTCAAGCCAAATGTGTAGGCTTGAACTTTGCACCAAAAGAAAATCATATCATTTGGAAAATGCAATCAAAAGAGACACCCATGTTTCTACACACCTGCAACAAATTGCAAGAGAAAATTCTCTCCACAATGACGAGAGAGATTTTTGCTTTTCTCTTTGCTCAAGATTTCAAATTTTAAGAAATTTTGAAGCCAAATTAAAATATATAGGCTTTCAATCCCAACATAAATGCATCAATTGGACACTCTCATAAGGAGATATGACCCTACAAAGAGAGCCATGTACACCTTTTAGAAGGCTATCCTTAATACAATAGTTCTGAATCATTTGGACTATTTGACCTATCAAACAAACTTCAAAAGACATGAAAATTGGTGAGTATGTTAAGAACATAATCATCAACCACCATAGAAATTTTGATACTAATTGGAACTTTCTACTGCAATTTATGATTACAACAACATGCAGTAGTACCCTTTCATGTTGCAAAAAATAAGTTCAATGTACTATCATGATTCTTTCTATGCATTTGAATTACCTTCTTCCTATACTTAAAACATTTTAATAAAGTGGGATGCATAAATATATGAATTCATCAATCATCAAGTCATTCATTTGCTATCAATCATAAATCAAGAGGATATTTGTTTGCAAAATCAAAACATGTATTAGTTCTAGTAACATCAAAACACATATAAAAAATATTAGATGGTTCACTCAATAAAACACTCATTTGAATTTATTTTGATTATTAATGCGTATTATTTAACCAATTCATGTACTTTCATACCCAAAAGTCAATCAACTCATTCTTATCAGAACATACATGCATTTGTCCTCGCATAATCAATTAATCATAATACCATGTGTATCTTCAAATATCTACAAATATATCGTTGAAGAAAACTATTGTTGAATGCATCATTGAATTTCCATGTGCAAATAAAATCATAAATACTTGTTCTTTAAACTATCAAGAAATCCACTCAATAAAAGCAACAAAAGAAGAAATTCAAAATCTAATTTATCATAATAGACTAGCTACCAATAACCACTTTTCCGTTTCTTCTAATTCATTTTTTAAGAGAATTTTAGATATTAAGTGATATGTATGATATGTATGATTCTAAATAAACAACAATGTAGGGAAATTCATGTCTAATGAGATAAAACCAACTCCCTAAGCATCTATGAGAAGATACGAAAACAATTCAAGGCTCAAGGAGTTCTCACAATTTCGCTTAGTCAACTTGCAAGCTCTATATAGATGGACAAATCTATGCAAACCATATTACTTGACCTATGACTCAGAGTTTATTGAAGCAAGGAATCTATATCATTTTAAAGTTTTGGATTTGGATATTCCTAGGAAAAGTTATGTTCAAATTAGTGAGCCTAGGTAGGCATTTTAGAGGACAAAATTAAAGAATATGCTCCATCATCTCTCCTTTCTCTCTCTCTCTCTGTCTCTCTCGCATTCGAGAACCTCAGCAAGGGTGCATGCGTGATAGGGATTTATCCCACATAGAGCTATTTTTGTTGTAAATGAGCCTTTATAAAAGGCGCTCTACTACTAATATAGATGTCTCATGAGGAGAGGGAGAAAAGGAATGCTTTCTACCTCCTCCAACTCATGTGAACATGTCGTGAGCCCATAATAGACGACGGGGTGAAGAACACTCGTGAATAATAAACATACCTGATGGATGGGATGGTGCATGCATGCGAAGATGAAAACAAAAGTCTTTTGTTGTCGTCAGCAAAAATCTCAAGGTGCCCTTGAAAACCAATGTGCATGAGCTCCTGAGAAAGATGATGATGTGTCTCTCTGGAAAAAACTTTTCCCTCTCTAAGTAAAGCTCTGATACCAAATGAAAGGTCCCAATCAGCTATGTGGCACTCTCCTCCTAACCTTAAATAGCCCTTGCCCTTGGCACATCTAAAGTCTTCTAAGGTCCAAATACTCCTTATATGGCCACTCTGAGGAGATAGAATAACCTCGAAGACTCATGCTAGAGCCTTGGATCCCCTGAGCTCTGATCCTTGATCCGGCTAGGGTCCTCGATCAAGTGTAGGTAGACTAATGGTAGACCATGGAGTTCTAAATAAATCTAACAGTACTATTTGAAAAAAAAATTTGAGTTCCTTGACATAAACTATAATTTTTATATTTGTGGGTATCTTTTAGTACTCCATGTGGTGGCGGATCACAAAATTCTCATATACATCAGGGCAAATAGAATTGTATTTGATCTTGTAGTTATTAAACTCCATGGGTTGTGTAAGAACTAGAGACCACTCATTTTCAAAGATATGCTCTGATTTTAATAGTTCGGATTAAATCCTTGATTAGCGAGGCCATTTAATTTATCGAGCTCTGTGATGTAATGCAAAATTTTACCTTGACTAGGTAGTTTATCTTTGGTTCTCTCAAACAGCTTGCATTGGTACAAGCCATAGAAAAACAGCTTACCCATAATCATCATCATCATCGAGAGAGAGAATACCTAAAACGGAAGCTGAATGAGAAGTCAAGGTGGAGTAGAAACTCCATAGTTTCCATATTCTCCTACATAATGTTTGGCCATATTGAAGCTTACTTGGTGCTTAGGATTTTGATATGTGTATCTCCTTCCCCCTTGCACTTAGCTAGTGTGTAATTTGGGTATTTGTTTCTTTGTTTTTGTTTGCAAAATTTGTTGTGCAAAATCGATAGTAGTGGCTATCCTTCTATGAGATGATGTTAAGTCCATCCCTTTCATTGTGATAAATGGAGTGCATCATGGAGTGACGATCCTTGCCGATGGCATGAACATATGCGGGAGGTGTAACGTCCATTGGAAATGGAAATGGAAACATGTCCACAATAAATGTGCATGCAATGAAAAGTGTGCTTTTCAAATCATGAGAATATATGCTAATGAGCTATGCTAGTTACTTATGGTAATTAGCCTCAAAACTGTATGAGCTGAACTTCCTTTTACCCATGCATACATGAATGTATATGTATATATGTGTATATATGTATGTATGTGTATATACAAGTATGGATGCATGTACATATGTGTGTGTATATTTCTATTTTTATGTACTATGTGTGTATGTACTATATGTATGTATGTGTGTATGTACTATATATATATATATATATATATATATATATATATATATATATATATATATATATATATATATATATATATATATATATATATATATATATATATATATATATATATATATATATATATATATAAAGAGAGAGATGTATGTAGGTATGTACACATATGTATCATAGCACTTTCTAATATATCTTCAGTTTCCTCTTAAACAACGGAGAGCAAGAAATCCATAGCATAGGGTTTTGGAAGGCGAGCCTTGGATAAAACCATGCAGTCCTCCGAGAGTTCTGTTTGGTATCACTCTACCTCTTGCTCACCTCGTGAGTTTTGTTTTGGTTAGTCCTACCAATCAGTGGTGCTCCATTTTGATTGACACGCCCTTTAATGTGAATGTTGTCTCAGTATATGCAGGTAATGATGCTTCTCTCTATAAATCCTGCTGGGAGGAGCTCTGTTCGATCAGGGGTAACATTATCCTTGCAGGAGATTTTAATATGGTCACTTCTAAAAGAGACAGATGGCAAGGTAAAGGTAACTGTATAGGTGGCTCTGAAAAAGCTGCCTAGATTGATCTTTGCAATTATCATGACTTGTTTGATTTGTTCTCCAACACTGGCAACACCTGGTCTAATAGACAAATTGGCAATGGCTTTAGTTCGGCTAGACTAGACAGGTGTTATGCTAATTCTGCGTTTTTTCAAAGCTACTGGGATTTCAGTGCTATTATCGATGATTACCTCATGTTGTTTGATCATAAACCTTTGTGCTTGACCTTTAGGAAAGGGAACCCGTCCTATAGGGCTGATTGGCCCCATTTAGACCATAACTTGCTGAGACACCCCTGCATCTTGACTAAGACCAAAAGACATCTTTACCTACCATTTTAGCAATCAGGCCTTCTCTCACAAAGCCTGGGAGCTTGCTGTCAAGGACATTCATTCCTTGTTCTCCCACTTTAAGAAGCAGGCTAAGATTATAAGAGCTCACCGTAGAGATTCCCTTTTGAATAAACTGAAGACCCTTGAGGTTAACTCTCAGGACTACCTTGAGGTGTCTATGAGATTGTGTAAAGAGAGGTATCTTGAAGTTAGACACTCTCTGGCCCTTTCTAAAGAATTCTGAAGTGAGAACATAGACCGGATTAATAAGCACATGTTTTCTTTGATGAAGAAAAGGAAGATAAGAGAAGTTATTCCTCAGATTAAAAAGTCGGATGTGGTTTTACTAATAACACTCAGGAGGCTGTTCAAGAAGCCAAAAGGTTCTGTATGAATGTCTTCTCTGTGCCTCCCAAGTGTGGGGAGAACATCCAGAGGGCCAGAGCCACTATTGCTCTCAAAAGGAAAAAAATGATTCCTACTAGCCTGGTTCCCCTCTTGGACCTGCCCCTCACTGCTGGTGAGATCAAAGAAACCATTCATAAATTGAAACCTCACAAGTCCCCAGGCATTGATGGGTTGACTAATGAGTTCTTTATAACTTTGAATGATTTTCTCACTCCACTCATTCTTTTGGTTTGGGAAGAGGTGTCTGGCAAAGGGGCCCTCCCTGATCACATCAACACAGGGGTGATTTGGCTTATCCATAAGAGAGGCTCCAAAGATGGCCTTCATAATTGGAGGCCTATTACTTGTTTGAACTCTATATACAAAATTTTTGCTTAGACTTTGGCGAGAAGACTTAGTCCTTTGATGTCCCGATTCATTCTTTCCGAACAGAAAGCCTTTATAAAAGGAAGATATATTTTTGATGTTATTATCTCCCTGTGGGAGGGCATGGACTTTGCTAGGGAAAAAAATAAAGACTTCTACTTCCTCAAGATTGATTTCGACAAAGCCTACGATAGAATAGAGTGGGATTTTATTATGCAATCCTTGTATGATCTGGCCCTGGTAGAAAATTTCTTAAGTATGTTAGCACTCTGTTTGGCAACGCCTACTCTAGGGTCTCCATCAACGGCCAACTCTCGGACCCCTTCAAGCGCACTAGATCTATCAGGCAAGGCTTCCCTCTGGCTCCCCTCCTGTTTGCTATTGCGAGTGATGCTCTTTGTTGGCTTGTGAAAGATGATCTTGACAATGGTCGCATAAAGGGAATCTCCATCCCTAACGCTCCTTCTCAGTTGTGTATGGAATTATTTGCTGACGACACTAATCTCTTTTTAAATGCTGACAATGATTCTCTCAATGCTTTCTTGAATTGCCTTAACATTTTATGTTTGGCCAGTGGTTCTCAGGTAAATCATGCTAAAACTGGTTTCAAGGCCTCAAATCACCAAGTGCTGGACACTATCACCAATTTGGGCTGCAATGTTATCAAAGACGGGGAAATTTTCAGATTATTGGGGATCCCCATGGGATTCAATGTCAATTTTGGTATGATGTGAACAGTTCCCTCCCTCATAGAACCTTCATTTTAAACACCTACCTTCTTCCCAAGTTGGTTTATTTCTTGTCCTGTTGGTTTCCATCCAAAAAGCAACTTGAACAGGTAATAACTATGGCCAAAAGGTTTCTCTGGGGTGGTTCTGCCAGCCATAAAAATTTGGTGAAGGTCTCATGGGACATTTGCTGTCTGCCTAAAGCCCAAGGGGGGCTAGGTATGATGTGCCCTAAAAAAATGGCTGCTAATATGTCGGCTAATTGGATCTTGAGAAGCATTGGAAACTCTGAAATACCAAGATCCTATGTTTTCTGATCTTTACCAAGATCCTATGTTTTAGAATAAGCTCACTTTCTTTAAATTTACAGCTCTGTCTCACAAGCTCGAAGCTCAACGTTTTCTCTTTTCCATGAGAGCTTCAAGTGGGCTGTTTCCAGAAGAGAATGGAGAAATCCACAAAAAGGGAAGCAGCCCTTTTTTCCATTGGGACACCATATAAGATATCATTGTGGTGCAGACATACGTACAGAGTACACGCCAATCCGTGCGCGCACATCGACTCCCTTCTCTCTCTGTCTCGCTCGGCTCTGTCGCCCTCTGCTTTGGTCAAAGGTGCAGCTGCATGTGCCACCCAAACATCATATCGCAATGATGTATACGTACTCGGGACGACTCACTGTAGTTGCTGAAGTTACGTCATGCGTCAATGGGATGACGCATCGACGCTACGCCAAAGGCGGGCTCTCTCTCACAGAGAGAAACGAACGGTGGTCCATGAAACTCAAGAGTACACCGGCGTGGCAGGAACTCAGCAAGTTGATCGAATCGCTGTCGCTCTGAAGTCGTCGTACATCGACTCACGCAGTACTCTCAACCTTGATTTTGTCTCCCCCCGACTTTCTCTCTCTCTCTTTCTCTTCTGCACTTAATGTATCTGTGTAGGACGATCGGATCACCCTCGACGTCCCTCTACTTTGATTTGCTTTCAAAATTCACGTACGGACGGCTTCTCTGATCATCCAGCGGAAGGAACCAGCACTACACCAGCCAGTTCACCCTTGTATATGGAAGAGCCTGCATCTCACGTGGATGTCTGTGTACGAGAGAAGAATCGTGCCGACGTCACATGCGAATAGTAACCGCTTCTTCACCACAGTATGTTGCGCTATGGATTTCTTTTTTTTTTCTGAGAAAACAGGAAGTTTAAATTAATGGGGACCTGTTACAAACGTGCACAGGGCAGGAGCCACTGAGCCAGAGAGTTACAAAGCCAGCATCATCATAAACCTCTGCTGGGAGTAGTGCTTAGACAGGAGAGCTCTCCATCTATTACAATTACAATTGGCTAATTCCCTGAACAGCATTGAAACAAGGATTTCAGGGTAGCAAATATCCTTGATGCATCTTTCAGCAGCTTTCCTAAGAATAATAGGAAGGGAGATCAGGAAATTCCTAGTGTTGTTGTTAAACACTTTGTTGTTTCTGCTAAGCCAAATAGCCCATAGAATATGACCACGCCATGAGTTCCATAAAAGGAGATCCAAGTTACTGCAGCAACCCAGCAACACCGCTTCTCTGCTAAGCTTGAGCTTGTTCTTGGACTGCAGAATTTTCTCCACGGGGTACCAAAACCGTTTTGCATGAGCACATTCATAGAAAACGTGGTCAACGTCCTCCACTATGCCATAGAAAGAACAAAGCCCCCCATTAGTAATAAACTTCCTGACTCTGCTGCCCACCCACAACCCATTGTGTATTATCAACCATTGGAGAAAAGAGTGCTTGCTGCTCTCGGGAAGGGCCCACAGAGTTTTAAATCTGTAAGACCATTGATAAGAATTCCAATTCAACTTCCATCTAGCATTGAGCTTGTGGATAATTTGATTCACAGATCCTCTGGTTCCTTTGTACTTTTTGTACATTGTGGTAGCGAGTCTTTGCATGTTAAGCCTTCTTCTACTGGTAATCCTCAAAGTGGCATCAAGAATTCTTTTCTAGTGCAACAAAACCTATTTGCAGACAGGTGAGACATTAGAAAATTGCAGGATACGAAAATCAGACATGCTTTCGTCCCTATCCATGAAGTCCTTCCAGGATTTAAACCCAGCTCTGTGACATTTGTGTTCTCTAATGGACAGCACACTATTGTTCTTTTGAGCAACCCATCCGAACCAGGGTGATTCCTGCAACACGAAATTAGCATTGTTAGTTAACTTAGCAGAGGGGGAGAAGTTGTCTTTAACCTTGAAACAGGCCTTCCAAAAGCTGCATATAAGGGGAATTCCAATAGGAGTTTTGGGAATGGGGGAAAAGATGATGTATCGATGTTGACCCAGGCCCTGTAACCAGTGAGACAAAATCTATTAGTATTCCTGTGAAGCAGGGCAGCCAAAGTCCAGGTCGTGATGGCCTCACCAATGAGTTTTTCAAAGCCTTCAAGGAGGTGGTGGCCACCCCACTACGTTTGGTGTGGCTCGAGGCTCTCTCCTTCGGTGCCCTTCCTGAGTGTCTTAATAGTGGAGTCATCAAGTTAATTCATAAAAGGGGAGATAAGAACAAAATTGAAAACTGGCGGTTGATTACCATGCTCCAAACTGGATACAAGATAATTGCCAAAGTTATCGCCAATAGAATCTCTTGTCACTTAAAATCATGGCTTTGCAAGTACCAAAAAGGTTTTGTCAAAGGTAGATCTATACTTGAAGCAATTGTCGACATTTGGGAAGGCCTTACGTTTGCTAAGGAGTCTGCTCAAGATCTGGTATTCATTAAGATCGACTTCGACAAAGCATATGATAGATTGGAATGGGACTTTATTCTCCAATCACTGAAAGACCTTGGATGCAGCCAAAAGTTCACGAAAATGGTTTCCACTCTTCTTGGAAATGCTTCAACTAAAATAAATATCAATGGTAAGCTCTCTGAGCCCATACATTTAAAAAGACCTATCAGGCAAGGCTGCCCTCTAGCTCCTCTACTCTTCGCGATTGCCTCGAATGGCCTCAGTTGCCTTTTAAAGCATCACATGGAATCTGGCAATCTCATGGGTCTTTCCCTGCCTCTAAATCACGGCCAAATGATTGCTAGAATCTTCACCGATGATATGAATGCATTTGTGCATAATGACATGAACAACATTGAGGTGTTCTGGAGTTGCCTTGACACCTTTTGTGTGGCATCAGGTTCAAAAATCAACCATGCTAAAACTAGTTTCAGAGCAATCCGTGGACCCCCACCCCAATTGTTCTTAGATCAGGGGTGTCAAGTTATCCCTAGAGGTCAAGTCTTCCGTCTCCTCGGCATCCCGATGGGCTTCGACATCACAATGGACCAACGATGGAACTGGGTGCTGGCCAAGCTGGATGGCAAACTAAACCATTGGAAAGGTATGCAAGTCAACTTGGCAGGGCGTGCTATGGTTGTTAACACATTTATGCTTTCAATGACTATTTACTTTATCTCGTGTTGGAGACCGAAGGAGAAAGAGTTGACCAAAGTGGAAAGAATCTGTAGAACTTCCTTTGGACTGGGGACCCCAATAGGAGGGGGATTCCCAAAATCAATTGGGAAACTTGCATTAACTCGAAAGACTCAAAGAGCTTGGTATTTTGGATATCGTTGGGTTGGCTGACAAGCTGGCGGTTAAGTAGCTCATCAAGGCTTGGAGCAATAGTGAGTCCTCTTGGGCTAAACTGATATTCAGAAACTTGAAAGACCTTACCTTTGTTGGCCATCCTGGTTGGAAGGACATAGGGATTCTCACGCTTTTGTTCTCCCCCCTCCCGGTGTCCCCTAAAGGCTCTAGCCTCGTGTGCTCTTTATGGAAGAGTTGGAACAAGGCCAAACAATACATCAGAATCAGTGATGAGTGGAAGTGGGCAGCTGGGATAAGACAAAATGACTCTATCTGGTTCTCGATCAGTGGCGTTAGAGGAGTGGAGCCTTGGAACCTCCAAACTGCAAAGCGGTTGTGGAACAAGGGGTTCAAACAATGGAAACAGCTCTGGAACAAGAGACCAACCAGTGGATTAGGTTCGAAGACTTAGACCTAAGACACAGAGTTACCCTCAAGGAATGGACCCTTCTTCAAGGTAGATGTTTGGCGTGGGACCGATCAACTACCCGCCTTCTCTACGGACAAGATCTTCCTTGCCAATGGGGCCTCAAATGGAGCAATAATAAGAAAATATCCACAATCCTCAAATTCAAAGAGAACCTAGATGTTCACCACACCCTTAACAAAGAGGTGGTGCCTTTCTTGGACCAAACTTCGTTGGGAACTAAAGTTCATGTCTATTTGGCACCCCCTAATTGAGATCAAAATGTCAGTTCTCATGTGGCAAATCTTGCATAAGGGAATCTGGTCCAATGCAAGGGCTAATAAAATATGTGGTGTCCCGCCATGGTGGAAATGTTGCCATCGATGCATTGAAGATTTAGCTCACCTGTTCTTCGATTGCCCCAAGTCCCAGGTTGTCTGGCATCACGTGGCATGGGTTTTGAGACTCACACACCAATTCAATTGGCAACAGGTGCTATTGGGTGAGGCGGTCGGCTGCTCATCGAGGCTATGGAATGCCATCAGGAGTGAGACCCTTTGGAAGATTTGGAGGGAGCGATGTGCTGTCAATTTTGACCAAAATCCTAAGGAGTGGTCGATCGAGAAATCATTGTTTCTTCTAGGTAAAAGAATCTCTCGAGATAAGAGCTCTCCACCATTCAGACATCATTGTATTTATCTCCTCGAAAACAACAAGCTGAAACCCAAATGGGTCCCACATGGAGGTGATGAAAGATTTATCGGACTCATTTGTAGTGCCCTCTAGCTTGCCATACTCCTCCCCTGCATTGTGGGATTTGGGGGGTCCCATGGACACTAGTCCCATTCACTTGTAACCTTTCTTCTTTATTTTAATTAAAGTCTGGGAGAATACGCTAAGGCCAAACTTCCTTTTATTAAAAAAAAAAAAAGATCAGAAAACATAGGATCTCGGTAAAGATCAGAAGAGGCCAATTAAGAAGGTACATACTTGAAGAGTTTTATTTGAACAAGTCTTTTCTTGTGGTTGTTCTTTTCTCTTTATCACGAAGTAAGTTCATGGTGTTTCTTGAGGAGCATCAATTTTTCTTTCTGTGTCTCGTTATCGATTGGGATTATTGATTTTCAATTACAAGTGAATATGCATAGGATTTGCGAAACAAGGGCAGATAGTAATCAAAGGGCACAACCATTTGAAAATGAATAATCAAAGGGCACAACCATTTGAAAATGAATCAGCTTATAGTTCAGCGACAATTGAGTTTTAGCCCAAATTACATTTTTCAAAACCTTATTTTACACTTATTCTTCGGATAAAGCATTTTCTAATTTCTGTTGGGAGATCTTTCATTTTGATGTTGGCGTTGCCAAATATAAAAGACACTAGATTGCAATCAACCTACTATTTAGATACTGAAATTGTATGCTACAGTACATAGAAAACTATTCTAATACATGGATCACACGTTGAAGAAACCATTAAAGATCTCGGATGCTATACTTAATGGAATAATGGAATGTTATATGAATTTTAATGTCTTTACGTTTTTAATGCGATTGTGTTTTGATCTAGCAAGTGAATCATGAGGACATGAACGTGCATGCATTTATTTAGATATTTTTGACGATAATTAAAAAATAACATTTTATATATTTTTTGTAAAAATAGTAGATCACTTAGAAAGCAATGATTCGTAAATAAAACAAATTTTTATAAACGCACGCTTTTCAAAGTGTCGCCCTCATGTATCTTGTATTCAGGATGTAATTAAAAATACCTATAAATACACATACTCTAATAGACTTGTCCATCACAGTATGTGGGGGAATATTATAATCAATCTTGTGTTCAGTTTCTTGTCTCTCTCTATTTTGTGTATGCTTTTGTGAGATTCGTGTTTGTACTATCTTTGCCTACGTGGGTCTGCAAGATCCGATCAACAATGGTATCATAGCCTGTGCGCATCTGTGAAGGTATACTTCTTGGCGTCTATTCATGATTTACAGCATCTGATTGCAATTCGGCATCCGTTTCGATTCAATAATTCTCATCCCCTCCGAGTTTGAATTTTTCAATTCATGTTTTTTTTTGGTTTCCCAATATCTTCATTGAATTTTTTTTTCGAATTTATTACTATGCCTTGTGCATTGTGCTTATTGTGCTCATTGTCACACTGTACTTAGTGTGCTCACTATGCTCAATATCACACAGTGGTCACTATACTCATTGTGCTCCCTATGCTCACTATGATACTGTTTACTATTCCGGTTCATTTATCAAGTTTGTTTATCAAATTTATTTATCAATTCGGTTATCCATGTAGTTACTCTTGGAGCTTACCTCAAGGCATCGACTAAGGCATCAACTAAGGCATCAACTAAGGCATAGAACTTTGGCATCTTTGGCTTCTCTGGCACTCATGGTTCTCTTGGTTCCCTTTGGTTCCATTGGCAGCCATTGGCTACACACGGACCATCTCTAAGTAATGAGTGGCAATAAGGCCTTACTTATTTCCCTAGTTAGCTTACTTATTTGTCTAGTTACCTTACTTATTTCTCTAGTTAGCTTACTTATTTCCCTAGTTAGCATGAAGGGGATTGGAATCCACCACCTCTCACTTACAAGAGATATGCTTTATCCACTAGCCTATTTTCAAGAAATCTTTACCACATAAATGGGTACATAAGGTGAAATTCACATCACATAGTGCTTGTCCAAATTATAGAGCATGAGCAAAAACATGGTATTGATTTCGAGAAAATCGTCTCTCTAGTAGTCAAGATGACCTACACTATGCATGTTGCTTGGATTCATTGCAATGGAGGACTTAGAGCTAGTCTAAATGGATTAGAAAATATATTTTTTGCATGGAATCTCCACAATCATGTTAGATATGTTCCAAGTCACTATCAACCTCTCGATTTAAGATTTCTATCATAACAAATTAGCATCCTATCATGAACAGACCTCAAGTCTATGTTGATAGACCACCCTATCACACAAGAGATCCCCCATGATAGATCCACCTATTGCTATGGAAGAGCATCCTATCATGACAAGGTACTTTATCGCTCCAAGATCTCCTACCTACCGTGATTAATCCACCCACGTGATAGATACCCCTCTATCATGATAGACACATATCTATCATGATGGACTAGCACTATATCACGACAAGGTACTTCATTGCAACAAGGCCTCTACCCTATCATGGTAGACCATCCTATCACAATGGACACCCACCTATTGTGACAAACTAGTATCCTATTATGATAATGCACTCTATCATGACAAGGCCTCATGCCTATCATGAAAGACAAGGCACCTTTTGATGACAAGCCATCTGACCTATCTTGATAGACTAGCCTAGGGCAATAGACCCGACCTATTGCAACGAACCACCTACACAAGTATACTAAGGTAGTTTATTTTTTTCTTAAACTTGGCGTGTTTTTGAATATGCTTTAGTGCTTTTAGGGTGTATAGAGCTTTCAAAGCAATCGATCATGAGTACTAGAAGGATCAAGGTAAAGAACTAGTGCTTTGGAGAGACATCAGGGCATTAAAGGGCAAAGAAAGTGCTTGCATTGAGGTTCGAAGTTCATTAAACCCCTCTATCATTTCTAGCCTAGGCTAAGAGGTAGTGCTAGCAGTTAAGCATAGCGTAATCTTAAGAATGCAAGTTCAAGAAACTTCAAGCACTCAAGTGCAAGGCCTTAAGTTAACTCAAATGCAATAACACTAAGGGAAAGAGCCTAAAGTAATGAGTCAAGGCTAAGTAACATAAAGCAAGTTATTTAAGAGGAATACTTTGAGACAAGACAAATATAAAAGGATATTAAAGAAAAGAACAAGTAATTGGTACTCCAAAGAACGTTACAATTTTTATGTACTCTAAAATGATCAGGAAGAGTAAGGGATTCAATTTCATGAATCTTAGGTTATGTGGATACACCTTAGATTTTAAGCTCATATACTAGTGACTCAGATGTCCTTTAGCATGGATAAATCTAAAAATAGTTCAAGGTTGTCATACCTAGAGACCTCAGAACATCCTTATAAGACTAAACTCGAATATATCCAAACCAACATCTTATGTGCTCGCATCTACAAGGATAGTTTAAGATGATTAGTGATTCAACTTAAATGTCTTGAGTATAACTTTGGAATTTAACATCATGGGCTTAAATTCAAAGATGGATCCTATATAGATAGGCAAGGAAACATGTATATGGTAACTAGTTACCTTCAAGGACGGATGATTTTGGATTAATAATGCTTATTTGAATTAGAAGAAATTGATCATGAGATGAAATTAAGAGAACCTAGAACTCCTTGAGGTAAACCTCTCTTGCCTAGGATTATAACATGATTAGAGATCCCCCAAGAAAACAAGGCTATAGAATTCTTCGTTACCAAAAAAGTTTATGAAGCATTTTCGAGATTTAAACCTTACAAGCTTAATGAGGTGGATGGAGTCATCATATATGAGTATAAGGATCCTGATATTCCAGTAAAGGTTACCTACTTGGATAACACTTTTGAAAAGATGTATGTGGTTAAGGATCATGGTAGACATTCAAACACTTGGAATGGTGAACATATCTTCCCCTCACACAAATCTGATAATCCTCATAGTCAACACGGAGAAGGATATTCTCATCTCTTAAGAAGAACAAAGAGAGAAATTGAGGGGATGAGCTAAAGTAAGATTTATGCATACAATAGGAAGAGAAAGATAGTGGCTAGAAATATAGAGAATTGAATAAGAACAAGCACAAAGGCATAGAAATCAAAGAGGCATGGACAACTTTCCCCTACCTAGATTGAACGAGTACCCTAGGATAGTGATTCCTACTCAGTTAGTGAAAGCCACAAAGAGTTACTTTGCATTGAATTGATAATGCATCAAATCTCCTTCAAAGAATAGATCAGATCATTTAATTTCTCTCTGCTTACACTTGCACACAAGCCTTAGCCTAGTCTTCCCTTCACGACATGGGTCCTCCCTTTTTGTAACACAACAACACTTTCTAATCTTCGTTTTGAAGTGTTCTATTGTAGTTATGTCCTGTCATCCATGGTTTTGGAGAGAAACTTCACCTAAAGGACATTAAGGAGTCTCCCAAGAGCTCAGAACATTCCAACATAAATCCCCAAATTTTGAGTTGACATTTCTGCATGAAGACTATGATTATGATAAGAAGGGATGTTTTGCAGGAATCATTCTAACAAAACCTTGTACAACACATTTAGCTCCTTCGAATAAAAAGAACCACTTAAATCATTTGTGATAAGTTATCTATCATGAGAGAATGCACTAGTACCCATGTCTTAAGCACTCAAAATAAGAGTGTGTTCATGATTGTCATCAACCTTAAGGTATTACTCCATTGGCACTTAGAAGCAGCAAGCATGCAGTCTCTTCCGTAAGTTGTCCATCACTATCCATTAATTTAGAAAGTCACCATATCTTGGTGAGAATGGGCAGGATGAAATGTTAAGCAAAGCTCAGTGCCTGTTATGACTTCCAATTCCTCCTTAGAGAGTCAAAAGATCTTCAACTGCCTTCATAATTTTGAGTCTATGTGGCATACAATTGTAATGAAAACGAGATCTCCATATGAATTGCCTCAAATATTTGACAACAGAGGTAGATCTATGATAACTCCTTTCTCACTTAAATCACATGCACATAGAGTATCATAGCTTTGATGGTTTCCTCCTCTTTTGAATGTGTAGCATCATTTACAAAGCTCTCCGCCTCTAATGAGCAAGAAATTTTCCTTTGCTTATTGATTCATAGATGGTTATCACCAAACAACGATGTTGACATTGATATCCTAACACGTAACACATCTATCCAAAAGTCTCCTAGCCTAGAAATGGTGAGATAATAAAGTCAATGACTCTTCATTAGTTGAATTCAAAACATGCATAGTTCATGCAACAATCTTTCGCATGAAGTAGCAACTGACATAACTTACAACAGCTTTGGTCCACAAAAAATGTGCATCCATATATTTCCTTCTATTACTATTCTTAGTGAAAAAAAAACTACAAATGCTTTGGTCCACATAAGAATGTGCATCCATATATTGTTGTCTATTACTGTTCATCTCCAAGCATTCTCGACAAAAGTGCTCCAATCCATCTCTGATAAGCCGAAATCTTGCTAAACAGCATAAGCAATCACTCCTCCATTTCCCTAAAGCGTGGTAAGTCCCTCTCTCCATCACGTAGAACCTCCATTTCTAAACCCATCTAAATCTCTTGATTCCTCCCTTCTAAGTATAGAAAATCCTCTTAGGTGGCTGCCCAAAATTCTTCTTTCTAGAAACATAAGAGAGTTGTTGCTTTTCTTTGTCATCACGAAAAATATCTCCAATTCCCCTCTTTCCTTGGCATCTCCAATGTCTGACATATGGTGTAGTCTCCAAATCAATTCATTACAAACTTTGTCAAAAACATAAAGAAAAAATGAAGTTGAATCCTTATATGACATCCACCCCCTCCAAACCTATGTAACCTCCGGACACACCACCAAAAAGTATCATAGCTACTTTTGCAAGAGCTATAAAATTATGCATTGTGAGAAAAATCAAGTGCATGGATTATCAAACTCATCTGCCTATGCACGTCCATCTAGAGGGCCCTATACATGCATACTATAATTGCATCGACAAACATCATGGTGCAATCAAGAATGGTAACTAGCATCCGAAATGAGGTTCTCCACTCAAACTCAAAGTTAAGATTTCAACATACATTCTCAATCCCTTTAATGCACAATGGGATGTGCATCTATATGATTTAATGCACATGTGCACTTACATGTCAATCATGCATACTCTAGGTGCAATCATTTCAATCATGGTGTAGTCATGGAAAAAGTTCTCATGGTTTCTATAAAAAAAACTCACTTGTCATAATTCTGCTCATAAATGCAATCACTCTCAACCTCGCTCATAGTAAAACCTACTCCTATTCATGATATATTCAAACACATTTAATGTGCAAATGAGAATGCACCTAGGCGAATTAAAACATGTGCTGTTTTGAACCACAAATATGAATAATTTAGATCCAATGAAACATTAACAATGCAAAACAAAAATGAAGGCTAAATCATGGTAACTAAAAGAAAAGGCTTTCTCAACTTCATGCTTTGTTCATCATCTCCATTGCATTTGGTTCATCATTTCCTACACTCATAGAGACTAAACAAAAGATAGGAAGCATCAAATCAATATGGCACTATATGTATATGCAATCCATGCAAGAACTCATGAAAATTCATGTGGGAAAAAACATGAACAAGTAGCTCGAAAGTAGTTTCCTTCCATACGATCCATTCAAACTCAAGATCTTCAATTGGCTCTGGATCGGAACGTGTTCTCAAAAACTAATAAGGAAAATCAGTAGCATCATATTCAATAAACATGTTTGGAAAAAAGTCATCCTTTTGAACATTTGATGCATCTATTTGAATTGGATTAAATTCAATTTTTGCATCCAGCATGCATTCATTATGTGAAGATTGTTCATTCAATTCATCTAATGGTGCACACTAAAAATCATGCAAGTCTAAACTTGCATACATCAAATCAACAAATCCATCTTGAGCTAAAAGGTTATCATGCAGATCCATTGAAAACATCTCTTCGTAGTGAATCAAACTGAAGCGTTCTTCATACATATCTTCATTAGGCACTTGTTCACATACTCTCAACTCTTCATCATGCTTAAGGAGGTCATGTTCATCAACATCACTATCCTACTTCTCCAGGTAAGATTCATTAGAATCTCTATAGTCATCCATATCTTGATCTTCCATTTCAATCATATATGCATGATTTGATGTGAAATAAATTTTTGTATTCGATGAGAGATTTGAATTTAATCTAATTCAAATAGATGCATCTAATGTTAAAATGAATGAAGTTTTTCAATATGTTTCTTGAAAATGATGCTACTGATTTTTCTTATGAGTTCTTGAGAACATGTGCTAATCTAGAGTCAATGGAAGAGCTTGAGTTTGAATGGATCATAAAGAAGGAAATCACTTTTGAGTTTCTTATTCATGTTTTATTGTAAATGGATTTTTGAGAAGTTCTTTTATGGATTGCATATACATGGAATGTCATTTTCAATTGGTGTTACTCATCATTTGTTTACTTTCCATGAGTGCAATAAACGATGGAGAGAAGATGATGATGATGGAAGCAAAATCATGGAGTTGATAAGTCCTTTATCATTATCTATCCTACTTTAACCTCCGATCTTTTTGCACCATTAAAGTTACATTGAATTTAAAGTATGCATATTTTAAGTTGAAAAGAGCACATATTATATTCTCCTAGGCGCACTTTCATTTACACATCAAGGCAATTTGTAAATATCATAAATAATAGTAGGTTGAGCAGTGAATGAAAATGAGAGAAGATTTATGGCCAAAGATGAGTGTGATTGCATTCCAAGCATGATTATGAGTGGTGAGGTTCTTTATTTAGAAACCATGAGAACTATTTTCCATGATTGCACCATGATTGTGAATGCTTGCATCTAAATTATGCATGTTTAAATATGTATGTGCACAAAATTTTGAGTCCCATAGATGCACGTCCCATTGCACATAAAATAAATTCAAATGCATGAAGAAAGCTAGAATTTGAAATGAGTGAGAAATATCATAATCAAAAACCAATTACTCTTTTTGGTTGCACAATGATGTTTCCTGATGCACTTAGAGCATGCATGTGTAGGGACCACTACATAGCCATGCATAGGCACATGTATTAGCCCATGCACTTGTTTCTTCTCACCTTGTTTGAATTTTCTGATTTCTTGGAAGTGTAGATACAAAGATTGATGGTGCCGAATCTAGAGGCCACACAAGTTCAGAAAGGGTGGATTTCATAATGATTCTATTCATAGTACCAAATGCCTTTGGAGAAAAGAGTGGAGTTAGGAATTCTTCTCCTACAGTAGATGGGATGCATGTGAGAAAGAGGAAATCAATGGGATTCAGATAGAATGTGGATATCTCATTCTTAAAGCCTCTTGAAGCAGCAATTCATGCATTGGGGGAAAAGAAAATGGCAACATTGGAAAGTGGCTAGCTTGTTCTTCATACAAGGAGATTTTCTTCATGTTTCTTTACTACGAGGATCTGTGGCTATAGTGTAGGGGTAGACCTAGAGGAGGTGAAGAGGGATGTGCACATTCAAGGTGTATAAAGAAACAACCCACTATTTTCAACAAATCAAGGAACTCTTCGTAAGAGCTCTCAACCAGTACCTTTTAGCTTAAATATCCATAACAAAGATAGGAAGGACAAATACAAAGAATTCGAGGTGGAAGGGATTCTAGAGAGCAATATGGAATAGGAGGTAAGTGGAAGGGGGGGGGGTGATATTTGTAAAGGGGTTGATGGCCTTAAAAGAAATGGAACATGAGGATTCTTTTGAAGAGCGGATTGAGAGATTTGTGAAGGAGCGGAAAACGAGAAGAAAAGTGCAAAGAGCCACTCAATCGACATTTTTTTCATATAATTGTAGAAAAACTGGGATTGGATATGTTGTGCGTAAAAAGGAAAAGCATAAAAGATTAGAGCCAAGCGAGACTTCAGAGATGGCTAGAGATCTGAAAATCATCCTTAAAGGTCATTTTGCCCCTTGTGCAAGATGACACTTTATGCTGACAAGGAAATAGGAAAAAAAAAAGAATAGCTTTAGAATTTCGACTTGCAAATTTTCACAATTGATAAATATGAGAAGAGGAATTTTGTAGAAGATTCAATGAAATGGACTTGTAAATTTATCCATGATTGATGTAGACTATTGGTTTTTTGTCAGATTGTTACAAGAAGTGTTGAGAAGGCTCTAGATTTTAATGAAAACATAGCATGGATCACTTACCAAACCTGATGAAGGCCGACAAAGAAGCATGAGAACATTGTTATTGTAGAGAGTACGCACGCGGAAGCAAAATGAAAAGTAAAGTACTCTCACGAAACAAAGAATGTGTGAGACACAAAATGAGTAGACCATGAGATGGGTAAACTCATGTGGATTAGAAATGAGCTTGCCAAGCGCATGGAGTAGGCTCCTCAAGCCTCTAACCAAGTACAAACGAGGGGACATGCCCTCCTTATATAGATTTGGGAGGGGCTCTCAAAAGTACATCATATGTGGGATAAGTCTCTTGAAAGGAGAATGAATACAACTGGTAGAAGCACATGTCAAGGTACCCAAATACAAAGGAAATACAATATAAAATGGAAATAGACTAGAAATGGAGTTCCTCCTAGATACAAAATGGAGATGCACTCATGCGGATACAAATGTAGATGAAGTAGGAGCAATCATGTCATCAACACCCCCTCTGCAGCTCCATTTTGGAGCGGCTGAATGCTGTAGAGGTCCACCAAGTGCTAAAGTGGTACTGGAGGTAGATCCTTCGTGAACATGTCTGCCAAGTTCTCTTGAGAGGTACACTACTCCAGAGTAATCTCCTGAGATATGAGCTTCTCACGGATGAAGTGGTACTGGATCTCGATGTGCTTCGTCCGAGCGTGGAATATTGGATTCTTGGCGATGGCCAACGTTGACTCTCTGTCCGTGCGAATACACATCGGAGTATCCTGCAAAACACCAATGTCAGATAATAAACGTCGAAGCCAGATGGCCTCACATGCTGCAAAGCTAGATGCCCGGTACTCGGCCTCGGTATATGATAGTGCAATTGTAGGCTGCTTCTTACTTGCCCAAGGGACATGTCCTGAGCCAAGCAAGAATATATACCCAGAAGTAGACCGTCAAGAATCAGGATCACCAGCCCAATCTGAATTGGAATACCCTGCGAGTTCGATGCCCCCTCTGTACCAAAGACCATGATGTCGGGTGAGGGCAAGGTAACGAAGTAGTCTCTGAGCAGCATCCCAATGAGTCTGAGGAGGCTGGTGTGCAAACTGACTGAGTATACCAACTCCATAAGCAATATATGGTCTAGTGTTGGCAAGATAGAGTAATGAGCCAACAAGTTGCCGATAGGTATGCACATCCACAAGTGATGATGAGATCTCCAGTGTAAGCTTGATGTTTGGATCAAGTGGTGTAGAAACTGAGCGACACTGTTCCATGTTATATCTGGAAAGTAGATCAGAGCAGTACTTCTTCTCTGATAGGAATATACCTTCTTTTGTTTGCCAAACTTCCATACCCAAGAAGTAGTGTAGTAAGCCAAGATCTGTCATAGAGTACTCAAGATGAAACTGTGTGATGATGAACTGGATGCGTTCTTCGTCTGAGCCTGTCAAGGTCAAGTCATCTACATAGAGAATGATGATGGTGACTTAAGACTCCTTTTGATAGATATAGAGATTAGCATCAGCATTGCTTCTGTGAAATCGCTTGTCTTCAAAGAACTTGTGAATTTTCTCATACCAGGCCTTGGGAGCTTGCTTGAGTCCATAAAGTTCTTTGTGAAGTTTGTACACTTGATCTTCCTTTCCTTTGACCTTGAAACCTTCAGGTTGTTCAACATGTACTTCTTCTTGAAGATCTCCATTGAGGAATGCACTTTTGATGTCCAGCTGGTAAATGGGCCACTTAAAGTGAGCACTTAGTGCTAAGATGATTCTTATGGTTGTGAATCTTGCAGTAGGAGCAAAGGTTTCTTCATAGTCAATGCCATGTTGTTGCTTGTATCCTTTAGCTACTAATCTTGCCTTATATTTATCTAGAGTGCCATCAGACTTATATTTGACTTTGTATATCCACTTGACTCCTATGACTTGATGATTGGTTGGTTTGGGAGCTAATGTCCAAGTCTTGTTCTTTTCTATTGCATCCAGTTCCTCTTGCATAGCTGCTTCCCACTCTGGTTGGTCTTGAGCTTCTTTGTAGTTAGATGGCTCTGGAATTTGCTGAATTTGGTGCATTAGAGCATCATTAACATAATGACTTTGTTCGCATTGTTGCTTATCAAGAAGCCTTTGAGATCGGCGTGGTTGTTGTGAAGTACTGGCTTTTGAATTGGATTTTGGAAATACTGAGTCCCCCTCTAAAGTGTAGATAGCTGGACTAAGACTTGTACTTGAATCGTTTCTTGAGTATGAGGAAGCTTCATTGAAGATCACATCCTTCGAAATGGTGATGGAGTGGTTTTCCATATCATATAGATGGTATGCCTTTGATTGGTCACTATAGCCTATGAATATGTGTTTCTTGGACTTTGATTGTAACTTGTTTCTATCTTCTGTTAAACGCGAGTCTTGCCGTCAGAGACGCGTTTAATCTCTATTCAGGTTCTTGGGATTGGAAGGGGTCTATTAAACAGAGGCCATATACTTGATTTTCCCAAATCAACTCAACTCACTCACAAGGTAGTTTGTCCACACAACTCTCCTAATACACTTTCTAACAGAAAACTCTGGTTCTTCCTTGCCAGACTTACTCACATGACAGTTCATTCACAGAGTACCAACTCATACATAGATTAAGACTCTTTCAGTAATCGATGCATAAGGTAAACATTACCGTACACAGACTCACAGTAATACACTCAGCGAAACAGTAATTCAACACTTAACTTACTCTGAATATTACCACAACACAATCTTTACCGAACAAGTACTGCTAAACCAACAAAACAGAGATGAGAACGGAATACTCAAAATTACTCAAACACACACCATGACAACATACAGATCAATCACCCAGACAGACAGTCTGGTGATCCAACTGATCGTCACCGAAAGTGTCTTTTTCATTGATTTATATAAAAGGTTACATCGTTTACGCAATGACCTTTTGGTTCATGCGGAATATGAAAAAGGGCAGACTTTACATTTGCCAATCCGGCGGCTGGCTAACACTGGCACGCACGGTGGACTCGAACCCGCAGGTTTACAGAAAATCTTAAGGCTCGTCAACTATACCTTCTAGATACATAGATCTTGCTCATCTAAAAGTCCGGGCAATTTTCTTCTTCAGTGATTCTAACATCTACTTCAAAATGTCTAGTTCTACAAGCTGGGCATCTGTGCGTACTGAACTTAAACAAATAACCTGGGACATCAAAACTTCTGCTTGAGTCTGCAGAAAAGCTTCTTGTAAATAGAATTCATTCGAAAGAGCTGCATCCCTAGTGACCTTCATGTCGGCAATTTGTTTATCAATGTTGGATAATCTTTCTTTGTGTGTATCCAGTTGATATTCTCTTCTTTCTATCTCCTGATTCTGAAATTGGATTGTCTTGTAATAGGCGTCGCGCTCTTGGCGGGTACTTGCGATCTCTTTCTGTAATTGCGCTTCCCTGATCAATTTGCGTTTAAGAATATTGTTGACGTCGGATAAATCAATCTTTGTTCTCTGGAGTTCTTCATTAGTCTTCTGAACCAAATCGTACATTTCTTGTCCTTTTTGTACTGCCTCATGCAGTTGTGCTCTAGTCTCTTCTAAAAGATTGCCTAGAGCTATGCGTGCATCCTTTGTATCTTGGACTGACTGCTTCAACTGAATTATTTCGGTGTCTGCAACACGTAAACAATGTAACCTTTTATATAAATCAATGGAAAAGACACTTTCGGTTCATGCGAAATATGAAAAAGGGCAGACTTTACATTTGCCAATCCGGCGGCCGGCTAACACTTCTTTTGGTGCATGGATAAAAGCTTCACTACCAAAGACTCGAAAGTAATTCACATTTGGTTTTCTTCCATAGTATGCTTCGAAGGGTGTTTTTTTGTGTAATGCACTTCTAAATTCTGGATTAAGAATGTGAACGACAGTATGCACAGCTTCTGGCCAGAATTTGTAGGGTAGATCCTTGGGATGAAGCATTGTTCGTGCCATTTCCATCACACTGCATACCTTCCTTTCAGCTACTCCATTCTAGGATGGAGTGTGAGGCTGAGTGACTTGTCTTTTGATCCCTTTCTGGTTGAGAAAGTTATCAAAGTCATGATTGATAAACTCACCACCTCCATCTGATCTGATGGTTTTAACTTTAATTGAAGCCTCATTCTCAACTTCCTTGATCCAAGTTTGAAACTTAGAGAATGTGTCTGCCTTTGACTTCAAAAAGTACATCCAAATATAGCGAGAGTGGTCATCTACTAGAAGATAAAAGTAGAGGGATCCACTCAGGGATGGGGTATTCATAGATCCACATAAGTCCATGTGGATAAGGGCTAGTGGGTTCGTCGCTCGTGTTGAAGCTTCCTTGGGAACTAGGTCCCTGTGTTGCTTGCTTTGGGTGCAGGCTTGGTAGACATCAGTAAGTTGCCCTATCTTTGGCAATCCCTTCACAAGTTGGGAGGAAGAGATTTTTGATAAGTAAGAAGTGTGGCCGAATCTTTGGTGCCACTGTTGACCTAAGCTTCAACTTAGGGACTTGCGGAGAAAGAGACTACACCTCAATCCCCTCACAAGTGCATATAGTGGGGATACACGCTTTTAATTTATCAATCCGAAGAGTATACTAACCTAGCCGAGTGTATGAAGACATGCAAATGCGTAATGGTCAATGCCAAAGTATTACTCAAAAGTGAAAATGAGGAAAACACTTATCCTAACAAGCTTCGACTGTAGGTCAAGACGAAACGATACTTGGTGCAGCAGCCGTCAGTATTTTGGACTTTTCTCCTAGCTCCGAGCTCCAAACATAGCGAATAGCATATGCCTTTCGAAGCTCTCGAGAAGACGCATCCAATGGCAGTGGTTTCACGCAATTCCGACACTCCTACTTCAAGTTATGACAGAAATACTGAGTCGCGGGAATACTTTCCTACACTTCAGCACTTCCTACACCTCGCACACACCTCTCCTACAGCAAAGAAACACTCTCAAGGATAGATCACACTCACAAGCACTCTTTCCAAGCAATACACATGCATACAAGCTCGCGAAGAAGAAGATGAAGAGGGAAGAAGACACAAATTCGAATTTCTGTGCTCTCTATTCTCACAATGGCAAAAAGTCTTTTACAAAGAGTCACATTTGACTTATATACTAGTGCCCTAAAAATGGTCCTTTCACACAAGTGACCGGCACTTTATTCCCTAAGAGCTAATTTCCTACTATTTTACATGGGTAAGCTTCTATTCTTCTATGGGAATGCATCTAGAGGACTCCTCTAGTGCCTTTACAAGGGAAATATATTACAAAAATGAATATGTTACAAAAAATATGTGGTCCAAATCGGAAAAATTTTGGGGCCCGTCTTTTTCTCTGCTTTGTGCGCTCTTTGGCTCTGCAACACTCTCCCCCTCTTCGCCTCTGTCGTCCCTTGACAGACTTCGCTTCCTTTGACAGACTTTGCTTCGCGCACGTGCCCTGTGGTCAGTATTGTCTGCAGTTAACCAGACATGCAGATTCGATGGCCTTCTTGATTCAAGCTCTACTACTCAAGAGCCTGATGTAGTTGTCTTGCCTGTTGACTTGGGTTGCCACGCACGCCACCAGTGACTAGGAATGTGCTATTCTTAGTCACCCTCTTCAACTTTTCAGCCTCTACCCCTTTCTAACTTTTGGTCCTACTCTGATGTTTGAAAAATCCACTCCTCTGGACCCCGGGGTTTAGCTTTGTAGCCTGGTGCGTGCCCCTGCGGGGCTCTGTGCAGAGATGGGTGTTGCGCCCCTGCGGGGCTTCCTGCAGAGATGTATCTTTACATTTGTCTGATCTTCAAATTTGCCTTTTAGTGAAGCTGTTTCTTTCGTTGCTTTCTCTTTTTCCTCTTCTTACTCGTCTCGCCCTCAACACTGCCCCCCTCCTGAACTCTGTCGTCCCCGACAGGCTTTGATAAGCGCCGGGCATATGTTCTGTATACTTGTTGCTCTGTGTCATTTAGCAGATTGGCTTCACGTATCATGATCTGTTTCCATTGTTCAGCTTTGACTCCATCGTTTGGCGGTTGTCTATGATCTGCGAAGAAGCTTAATTCGTAGGCCACAAGTCTGGCATTCAGATTAGATGACATCTTTAAAAATATCTCTGAATCTATTTCAAAAAATCCTGTAAAAAATGCTTCTTCAAATATTTGCATGTATGGACTTGGCAAAAACATGAGTCTAGAATAATATGCCATTATTGTGGGGCGGCTCGGCATTACTGACAGATCAAAAATAAGTATATCTGTGCCTTGATTAATGCCGATGAAGTTCAGAAATGTATACGCTGCATGCTTGAAGACCTTCAAAACTGTAAGTAGCATACTAAGTATTTTATTTGTCATCTTAACTGCTAAATCTGGTACTGTCGCATAGTTTTGTAGCCAAAATTCTATGGTTTTGATCATATAATCCTCGGTTGGCAAATAATTATGTGGCGGGCTAGGTAACATCGGATAGTTTAGCCACTGCTTATTAAGATTGCCGCTGCGTTGTAAAGCCAAAAATTCTGTTGTACCCCTTCTTCGTGGTATTGGACAAAACGAAGGGTTTACCTGTAATAAATAAGGTGCGGCTTCCCAGTGCACCCGTAGTGTGGGATGTTTCTCCAAAAACTTTCTCCTCCACACTGGCTGTGCAGCTTCAAACTCTGCTTGAGTGTACGTGAATGTGTCATTCTTGAAATTAAGCTGCTGATCTGGACTTTTGTGTGTAACCTTCTTTATATATTGCCTTGTTTTCTCTTTCAACAGTCCATATGGAATGTTGAAAGGCTTGATGATCTTCTCCAAGTCTTTACCTTTGATTTTGGCTTCCTTCATGACCTTGATGACTTCATTCTCAAAACTTTCCGTCAATCGGGACACCACTAGTGCCCGTTCCTTCTGACTTATTTCTGCAGTGTATGGCATTGGATGATCATCATGCATATCCGCCATCTGCTCATGCATTGGAGAATGATAGATCGGTTGAGATAGAGGACTTACCTCTACCTCGTCAGTAGGATGTTCTTTTTCTGGCACTACTGATGTCCCGATCGGTTCTTCAATGCATTCTTCTTTTTTTTTTATCTTTTGCAGGGCTTCACCGAGTTTTTCTTTGGTGGCTAGGAGCTCCTTACCTATGTCGGCTACGTGATCCATGTTTTCACTGTAGCTCTGTACCAGTTTGGCCTGTGCTGAATTCAGCTGCCTTTTGAGCTCGCTTATTTCCTGATTGTGCTTAAGTTCTGCTTCTTCTCTTACCGCGCGCTCTTAATTTAGCAAAGCTTCATATTGTGCGAGTTGATTTCTTAATTCGTTTTCTTTACTTTCAGTCGATTCCTGTTGTTTTATTGGTTGGTCATATAACAATGATTGCATCAACTCTTTATTTCTGGTGCGTAAAGTATCATTCTCATCCAGATATAACTTTAACTGTGTTTCTAGTAGAGTGCTTCTGGTCTTCATTCTGTCTTTTTCTGCTGCAGTAGCATCATATAATTTCTGTGTGTCTTCGAGCTGTTTTTGCAGTTGGTGATGCTGAGTGCTTAGTGACTCGTATTGTGTTTGTGTTTCTAACAGCTCAGTGTTTTTGGTGGCTATCTCTTTTTGTACCTGAATCAGTTGTGCAGACAATTGTTCACTCATAACTTGAAACTGGTTCTTTTCTTTCATGGCTTTGTCATAATCTGCATCTATGTCCATCATTTGCTGCTGAGTATCCATGGCTGTCTGGATCATTTGTTTTACCACCGGTTTCAGTTGAGTTACATCCACATTGAGCCATGTTTTCGGTATTGAGGGTTCTGCTCCTGTAGTCACGTCTTTGCCTTGAGCAATGTGTAAAGTGGTATCATGGGGCTGCCTGATTTGAAGTTGAATCCTTGGCTCGGCCCTCATGTTTTCATTCTGTCCTTGAGGTGTGTCATCAGGCACCTCGATTATTGTTTGTCCTTTTTGTGGGACCTCTCCCGCATCCATATTCTTTGGGGTTTGTTCTTCCTCTTTAATAGGTATTTTGACATGTGTAACCCCAGTAGTTGTGTCTTCCTTGATGCTTACTTTGGTAGTGTCATTCAATTGAATGACATGCTCCTGTTCCTGAGCATCATCCACCTTCTTTTCTTTTTCCTTCTGGCTGTCTGGTGTTACTTCCATTTGATTGACTTCTGGTCCTTCGTCTTCATAAGTTTCTGTCCTGATATCAGTATCTAGCGTGTCTTTCTCAGGAGTGGATTCCGTATTCGTACTTGAGTCATCAATGCCCAATTCTTGGTATCTTCCAGGTTGTTTTGGAGTCTTTTCGGTACTCTCTTTTTGCTGAATTTGACTCGCTTGTCTATATTGATGTCCTTGGACATTTAGATTCACTTGCCCTTGCATGTACTGGTGTGTTTGCTCGAGGGCAGCAGACAAGTCTCTTTTTGAAATCGGCATTTGAGCCGTCGTGACCTTAGGCAAGAGATGCGTTCTCTTGGACTGAGGTGTTGCTTGGGCTTCTTCTTCTCGCAAGCGTTTTGTACCCCTCATGGGCTTCTGCGTGCTGGTTCCGGCCTCTTCCACTACAACTGCTGCTTTCTTTTTCTTAGGGACAGAAGCGGATTTTGCATACCTTGCTAGCCCTTCTGCTGTCGGCATCTCTCGTAAGCAGTGTCTCATGTCTAGGGCTTCATATATCAGTAAGGTCAAGGCTGAGCCACCGTTCAGGAACTTCTTTTGCCCCCATTTCTTCTGAGCTTCAAACAATCGCTCTTGTATGTAGCCTGTGAGATTCACTTTGTTTCCTATCTGTCTCATGGCATGGGAGAGTAACTGAACTACAATCTTCTGAGGTGCAGTGTATCTGTTCATGCCAGGAAAACAAAAGTGTTGGTGTACCAAACGTACTGCATCTTCGATATCTACTCTGTTAATCTCCAGGAAGGATCTTTTCTTGGGGTCATGGCATTCTTCCTTGACATTGGTAATGCCTTCTTGATTCCATCCAAAGGCCTTATTGATCAATTCATGAGTGAATTGAACTGTCTTCCATGCGCCTACCTTGTCCAAAACCTTTGCTTCTGGAACCGAAATCTTTGTAGCAGCCGGCTGCATGGTATTCATCACTTGCGTACATCTTTGGAAGTCTGGTACGCATATAGGTATCTTCAAAAATGCTTCAATGCCAGCTTGAGTCCATACTTCCTCGATATGTGGTAACCCTTGTATTATGGTCTTGAAATCTTGTGACATAATAGGGAAGTAGTGGTCCCTGTCCATAATCTTGATGGTTGCCATGAATAGAAGTTCCGAGATAGGTTGGTCATCTCGAAACCAATGTCCTCTGACCTTGGTTATTGACCCCAATGGAAGAAGTAGTTCCTCTTCCTGCTGTGTAGCTTCTGAGTCAGAAGATGTCATCTGCACTCAATATAGAGGATGTATTAGTATCCACATGTTTTTTTTCAGAAATCCTCCTCCATATGTTGATTAATAATTCGATGAAGTTCCGAGTGCATGGTGTCGTCCCTTTCCCGTGGGTGTGAGAAAGGTAATACCTGAGTTTTTCATGCATTTTTATATTTTCTGCTGAAAAGAAAACATAAAAGTTAGTACAAAGCCGAAGCGATTAGTAAATTTTTTGGAGTTATTTTTTAAGTATGTACAAGTGCTCTCCTATTTCCAAAGGGAAAATGTGCGATACTATCCGAAAGTAGAAGAAGGACGTGCCGAATGCTTGGCCTTGTAATGTGGCCCTATCATGCATACTCTGAACCTTGACAATTCCTCATGTGTGCAATTGGAAGTAGTTGCTCGATGTATGCAGCTTGTCTTGTCTTTCGGCACCCAGATTTGCTTCACTTGGGCGGAACGTACTGTATTCTCCATCTTCTTGACGAATGCGGTTCGTCTTTGGTAGTATGTCTGCTGATTCTTTTTTGAGAATCTCAGGTTGGTTTGCATTGCATCTGTAGATTCCTTCTTCCTCCAATATGTCCTTTCCCTCGTCTGATGTGTCTGTTGACCAATGTGATTATCATAGCTCTTCTGAGGATGTTCCTTGTTTGGGATGGTCGTCCTTTGGGTACGTGACTTTGGGATCCAAATTTTGGTTCGATCAGGTTGTGCAGTTATCAGCTTCTTTGGGATCCATATGCTCTTGAGTCGTGGTTGCTGAAAGTGTCCGAAATTCTTTGTCTTCTTATACAAGTGCTCATGCTGCTGTCGAAGACGTTTCTGTTGCTGGAGATATGCCTTCTTTTGATCCTTTCTTATCCAAGCTAGTGTAGAGTGTGGAATGGGGTACACTTTCACGGGTGTAGACTTCACTTCTTGCAGAGGAATAGTCTCTCTTGTGCTTTGTGGTTCTCTGTGCTTGGTTTCATGTTCTTGTGCATTCTTGTGACTCTCTAAACTCAAGGATGGAGTGCACACAGGACTCACAGTATTTTCACATGAAGTACTTGACAATGGGGTTCCTATATTGCTAGTGAACATGCAATCATGACTTTGTTCATTAGGATGAACTTCTGGCTCTATAATAGCAGCTTTGGGTGGTCGTTCGTCTAGCAAACTAAATACTTCACGAGGTCCTATTCTGGCCGAGATGTATCCTAAAGCCAATTGAATGGTTACCTCATATTCGTAGATCCAATCTTGTCCTAACACCACATCTTCAAGCAGATCTTGGTCCTGACATACTAAGAGTCTCTGCTCCATTGTGTTGTTCCCCATATGTAAAGGTAAAGTGATCTCACCTATGCATTGAGTAACTTTCCCTCCTACTCCAATTAGCTGTGCCTTCGATGGGCGTAACTCCTCTTTAAGTCTCTGAGACAAGGAAAATTTAATGCAGCTTACTGCCGCTCCTGTGTCTATAAGAGCATCCACTAAGTGGTACTCTTTTCGTCCTGCTCCCAGATTCAAATAAGGCTGTCTTCTTTGTTGTCCGGAGTTCTCAGTGGCTCTAAAATTAGCCATAGGGATGAGTGCTTCTCCTACTCGATATCTCTCGTCTCTTTCTCTCATCCACTCTTTCCGTTTTCTGATACGATCTAGGGCTTCCTGTCTAGCTTCTTCTCGTATGCGTTCTTCTTCTTTTTTTCTACTCTGAGCTCCTAAGAGTCGTGCTAACATTTGATCCGTTAGAGGCTCCATGAATCTTTTCACTCGGCATCCACTGATGTAATTGGGAAGAATATCTCCGTCTAGTGTGGCGAGATTGACTGCACCACTAGTAGAGATTCGATTTATGATCATGGGTCCATATCCGCGTTTTTGGAGCTTCTTTGCATGCTGTTTGAGGGTGTATACTAGGACTAAGTCACCTTCTTTCAGTCCCTTGTCTTTTATATGTGCATCATAATAAGCCTTTTGTCTCCGTTTGGCGGCATAAATGCCCGCTACCGCCTGCAATCTAGTCTCGTGCAGCTTTTCAATTTGATCTAATTGCTGAGATAATTCGTGACCGTTCCACTCATATTGCCGGGCCACTTTTAGTGTAGGTACTAAGAAGTCAATCGGCAAAATGGCATTTTGCCCGTACATTAGGTTGAAAGGTGTAGTTCCAATGGCCGTTTTGTATGCCACACGGAAGGCCCAAATTGCGTGATGCAATTGTTTGTCCCAATCTGACCTTCCATTATTGACAATCTTTGTCAATACCATACAAAGTACTTTGTTGGAACTTTCAGCTTGTCCATTAGCTTGAGGGTGGTATGGGGCTGATTTTTTATGAATCACTAAGAATTCATTCATTAACGATTCAATGACTTCGTTTAAGAAATGAGTTCCTCGATCACTCACTATCTCGATCGGTAGTCCAAAGCGTGTGAATATGTGCTCAAAGAGAAATTTTGCTGTGGTTTGAGCATCATTCTTTCTAGTGGCTTTTGCTTCTACCCACTTAGTCAAGTAGTCGGTGGCTACTATGATGTACTCTGCATGTGATCCTTTCGCAGGTGGATTGATAGGTCCTATGAAATCAATACCCCATTTGGTGAAGGCTCTCGCACAAACCATGGGTCTTAAAGGCATGTCATCTCTTCTAATGGGATATTTTGCTCTCTGGCATGTTTCGCAGCTTCTTACATATGTCTCCGCATCCATATGTAGAGTTGGCCACCACAGGCCTGCAAAGAGAATCATCTTGACCGTTCTGTCTGCTGAGAAGTGTCCTCCTGCAGCTCCTGCATGTGCCATTTCTAATACAGAGAGATATTCATTTTCATGAATGCACAGTCTTAGCTGGTTATCCTTTCCGCGTTTAAAGAGTTGTTTTCCTAGGATGACGTAATCTTTGCTCTGTTCTTCAAGAGCACGTTTTCTTGCTAGGGTAGCTCCATCAGGGTACTCTCGAGTTTTCAAGAACTTTACTAAAGGCATGCTCCACCTTGGTGCTATTGTAGAATAGCATAACGTAGAGTTCTCATCTGGAATTTGTTCTTGACAGGTCTGACAGGTTGACACATAATGATGTGCATCTCGTTGCATGGTTGGCCAATATATGCCAAATCTCTTGAGTGTTTGCCATGTTCCATTTGCGTTCAAGTGAGTGTTCCATTGATTTATGTGTGCTTTCTGAAGCCACATGTTTTGTTCATCTTCTTCCACGCATCTCATCAGTAGTCCGTTTGACTCCTGGTGGTATAAACTTCCAGCAATAATGTGAAGGTTTTTAGTCTTCCACAGATCTTGCTTTCGGTTTGGCGTGACCCCATCTTTAGGTCCATGTGTAAGTATTGGGATCAACTTTTCGGCCCACTGAGGACATACTTCCAGGTTAAAAAGATAGGTGTCTGGCAAATCATCAGGAACTCCGCTAGGTGGCTCCCCGTGTTTTAACCTAGAAAGGTGATCTGCTCTCACATGTGTGTTCCCTTTTTTGACTATTACCTCAAAGTCAAACTCCATTAGTAACAAGAACCATCGTACCAACCTTCCCGTGCTACAAGGTTTATTGACTAAATACAACAAAGCTTGATGGTCTATGAAGAATTTGAATTTGTTGGCTAAGAGGTAATGTCTAAACTTCTTGACTGCATAAACCATTCCTAAGCCCTCTCTTTCTGTAGTCATGTAATTTCTTTCGGCTTGGTTTAATTGTCGACTCGCATAAGCGATTGGATGATCAAGTTTTCCTTCGTCAGCCGGTTGAGCTAGGATACATCCAATTGCGTAGTTCGAAGCATCAACATGAATATGAAAAGGCTTATTCCAGTTGGGTGATTTTAGTATTGGGGCTGTACTCAGCCTCTTTTTAAGCTCGTTGAAGGCCTTCTCACACTCGTCTGTCCATGTGAACTGAGTTAATAGACCGTATAAGGGCTTGGCTATTATGGCATACATGTGAATAAACCTACGGTAATATCCACAATGTCCCATAAAGGCTTGTACTTCCTTCACAGTTTTGGGTCTTGGTAAGTCCAATATGACTTTGATCTTATCTTCATCCGTAGATATCCCATTTCTTGAGACTATGTGTCCTAGTATTTTTCCTTGTCTTACCATGAAGACGCATTTTTCTGGGTTTAGGCAGACTCTATACTGTCTACATTTGTTGAATATCTTCCTTAATTCAGGTATGTGGTCAGGTCTTTGATTGGAATACGTGCAAAGATCATCTACATACACTTCCATGCTTTTTTTCAAAAATTCCTTGAACACGTGACACATTAATCGTTGGAAGGTGGCCGGTGCATTAGTGAGTCCAAAGGGCATCACTCTGAATGCATACACACCCCATTCCGTGGCAAAAGCTGTCTTGTGTTGGTCCTCAGTCGCAATAGCCACCTGATTGTATCCGGAGAAACCATCTAGGAAGCTGTAGACCTCTTTGCCTGCTACCCTCTCCAACAGATGATCCGTAATCGGTAATGGGTAGCTATCACGTATAGTGGCTGCATTCACCTTCTTCAGATTTATGCACACTCTCAATTTTCCGTTTTTCTTGGGCACTACTACCAATGGCGATACCCACTCTGTGTGTTCTATCTCGTATATGAATCCGGCATCCAATAACTTATCTATTTCTTCTTTTATCTTGGCTGAATACACCTCATTATAAGTATAAGGTCTCTGTTTGGAAGGTTTGGCTTCGGACGTCATGGGGATTCTATGTGCACATATAGATGGATCTACTCCTTTTAAATCCTTATAAGTCCAAGCAAAGACATCCCGGTATTCTCTTATGAGTTGAATTAAGTCTTGCTCTTCTTCCGCTGAGACATCCTGTCCTATGAAAGTACATCGTTCCTCTCCTTCCATGGTCACAACTATTTTCTTGGTTTGCTCTTTATTATCATATGCTATTCCCGGTTGTGCCTCTCTTTTAGGCATTTGAATAGCAATCTTCCTCTCTTCTATTTCATATTTTTTGAAATGAGCTGGTACCTCGAATTGGTCTTGAAGCTTATTATCTTCATCCTCTAACTCCCTTTCAACTTCTAATTCTCTCTTTTGTGTGAGATCCTCATGTTGTTCATTGGCCATGATATCCATGTTTGTGGTACTAATTCCTAGATCCAGGGGTTCTGATTCCATTTCAATGCTCTCGTAGTCCTCCTTCCAGTCTTTCTCAAATACTTCTCCTTCTTCTGCCTCCTGAAGGACTACCATATACAGGCTAATGTCATAACCCTCCTCGTCAATACATTCGTTCATAGTTACCACTTCTTCGTTTACACAAACATCGAGGGTGGCTAAGATTTCCATCCAACCATGAGGTTCGAATTCTTCGTCTGGAAATACTTGTGGCATATACGCTGGATCTTGCACCGATCTCACTACACCTTGTTTCTGCTGCCAACTTTTTCTTCTCTCTTCTTCCTTTTTTGCAGCTTGGCATATCCATAGATGAGTATCCTCGTTCATCCAGGATTGGTCACTAGAACCTGCACTATGAATCGATTGATCGTCTTCCTCTTTATGGATTTGATTCCATTGCAGAGGTGGGACATCTTGATATGTGTACGTATGTAGGTTGATCCTAGTGGTGACTCCTGCGTGTTGTAGGTACACTGCATCTTTTCCCCAGTCTTGTACAACCTTTAGCTGTCTCATGAATGGCCTTCCCAAGATCATCTCATAGTTGCTCGGCCTTTCAAAGTGACATATTGCTAAAGTATGTTCGAATTCCACTCCGCACGTGGTGAAAACTACTCGTTCCAACAATCCTAAGGGTCTTTCCGTATGTCCATCGGCCATCTGAATTTTCATACGTGTTGGTCTCAATGCTGGTTTCCCCCCTTTCTCCCAAATTTCTTTGGTAGCAATGCCAACACCAGCTCCTGAATCTAATATGGCTTTGGTTGTGTAACCCCTATAGGTGATTGGAAGACAGGTATTTCCTTCATCTCCTTCACTAAAGTCTCCTACTTTATCCACTGGAATTCTCATTGTTTTCACTTCGTCATCTACCTCCTTTTTTTCTTCCTTGACTTCCCACTGATTGATCAATTTTTCTTTTAGATGTGGTTTTACCTTCAACAGTTCTTCGAATGTTAAGGTGCATGGGATTTTCACCTCTCTAAGGCGTTGTATGATCTCCGATGTTTGAACTGATGGATTCGTTTTTCGTCTCTGTATTGATGGAATGCGATACAATTCTGAGTTGTGCTCGTATTCCCCTGTGTAATTAGGTAGTTCCTTTACATCGTCTTCCACTTCTTTGTCACTTGCATCCATCGGAAAAATCCCTTCTGAATTACATTCAGGTATTGAACCTTCCATTTCGTTTTCTGCTTTCAACTCTTCAAAAGGCGGTTCCATTCCCTCTACTTTTTTCCACTTGTCCTCTTGAACTCTCGCCCATAAATCCTTAGTCCAGTCTCCTTCTGTTTCAGGGACTATGGATCCTTCCTTTCTCTCAATACCAATTTCATCATCCCGAGGTCTATTTACATTAGGCTTTTCCTGATTGTTTAGACACTCTTGGAATTTTTCTTCGCCAATTCGATTGTTTGGTAAAGGTGATGCGGGTTTTTCTAACGTTTGTTGGGCAACTTCTATCAATTTTTTGCAGATTTCCAATCTTTCTTTCTCTAAGTCGCCTCTCGGATATTCTCTCTCATGTTGTTCTATGGTAGGTCCTGCTTTTATTCTCGCTTTGTATGCCTGAATCCACATAGCTAAATCTTCAGGCATTGGATCTGCTAATACCGATCCTACCTCCTTCTTTTCTTCCTCCATTTTATTTTCTTCTTCCACTCGTGCTTCTTCTGTTGAATTGTGTTTACTCTTTTCATTTTCCTTCTTTTGCAACAATTTCTTTTCTTTTATCCTGTCTCTCCTTTGCTTCCATCTTTGGGATCGTTTGCTGGTGATACTTTTTTCTGGTTCTTCTGAGTCTTCTACTCTGTGAGGGATGGGTGTATTTCCCTCTTTGTCACTTTGATTATTTTCTGCGGTTTTATCAGGGTCTTCTCTAGCCCTTGCTCTTGTTATGGCTTTTAAAGGTATAGTGTACTCTTTATCACTCCCTGACGATTCAATTACCTCGATCACGTTAATCTGTACGTTAGATGTGACTTTGTTTGGGTTCTTGGGACAATCTCTGAAAAGATGTTCCTTTCCACAATCGCTACAGTAACCTTCCCAAACTCGTTGTGGTGGTGGTGGGTTTGGCAATGTACATTCTCTAATATAGTGGTCACCTCCACACCTGTAGCATGGTCCTCTAGGTACAGGCGGTCTATTCATTGGTCGAGGTGGCATGGTTGCTCTAGGAGCTGTATACATTAATGATACATAATCTTGCTCGTAGTTGTATGCATTCTCTGGTGTCTCCATGCCATAAGCATATGGGTCGTATTGTTGCCCATATTCCATTGTTGAGCTCTCATAACCTGGGTATGTTCCTTGACTAGGTTCGTAAAATGAGTCATATGGTTCACTACTAGTCAACGGTGTTGCTGGCACTATGGCCCTTTCTAAGTTTTCCTCTGGCTGCGCTATCTTAACTGGGACAACGTTCTGAGGGTGGGGCGGTTGTTGTCCTAGCACTGGCTGAGGCTGTGTATATCCTTGGTATGTGTATGGTCGTGCTATTGGTGCCTGTGGCTGATATGAGGGATATCTGAAGGCTTCTCCTCCCTGCTGGTTCTGCGGATATCCATATGGTCTCACATAAGGCTGGGTGGGTCTGGTTTGCCTATTGTAAGGGTAGTTCTCCGTGCTATGATTTGTGTATCTCTGCTCTATGCTGCAATACTGCAGTGGTCCTGGGACAGAGGGTCTCTGAGGAGCATAGGCAGGTGGTGGGACTACTCCCCTAGTACACAAGTGAGAAGGATGATCTCCTCCGCACTGCATACATCTTCTAAGCATAGGCATTCTCATAGGATTGGTGGGATAATTCCTCTGTCCTTGCATATTCAGTTTTTTTGCTAGCAAGTCGGCGATTTCCTCTATGTTGTTTTTAGGGTTTGATGTGCTATTTGATGACTCTTCACTTTTCACACTTCCTTGGGGTATTTTCAAGTCTCCTGCAAGGTTATCCTCCAGGTCTATACATTCCTTCATACACTCTTGCAGAGTTTGAACTCTCTTCACGTACACTAACGACCTCAAGGTTCCGTTTAATAGTCCTTCTAAGAACAATGATACCATCTTGTTTTGAGTGGGTCTCTCCTCAACAGGGCATCTATCCACGTACTGCTTGAATCTCCTGGCAGCCAATCTGACTGACTCAGTTGGAATTTGTTTGAAGCTGTGGATTAATGACGAAGAATTGTTCTTGATTCCAGACTTGGTAAATTCTTCAATCATTTCTTGATACACTTGATCCATGTTCTGAAAGGTATTGGGGTCCAATGGCTGAAACCAGGCCAGGGCTGTGTCTGACAAGGTAAGGCCAAAGGACTCATATTGAATCATGAAGTCATCTACCTGCTCGGCTCTGACTACTTGTTTAAATTCTGCTATGTGATTATAGGGTTCGCTCGAGCCATCATAATGATTTCTCATGCACTTGGCCACTTGGATCGGTCTTAATCTCCTACCTGCTTCAGGTTGCCTCGGCATTACAGGGTAATTTGGTCTTCCTATTGGTATGCCTGGTCCTCGTACTACCTGTGGTCTGACTGGAGCACGAACTCCTTGTCTTGGGTCCATAGCTGGTTGTGGCCGGTAATTAGGATTAGTGGCAGGTATTGCAAATTGTACATGAGGTCTGATAGGGATCTGGGTTTGTTGAGTTTGTTGTGTTTGTCCCGAATGTTGACTTGAATCATTTCGGGAAGTTCCATGTGGGTTCCGTGAAGTGGTTGCCTGGTCCCTTGGGGGGAACACTGGAATGTTCTGATATTTCAGCTCAGCTCTTTCTAATTCAGTGACTGACCAATACCTTCTGTGGTTTTCGTCCAAATATGTGATGATGGTGGGGAATTCAGGATCTTGTAATTCATAGATGGTAACTGGATTAGGAGCAGCTTCCCAAATAGAGGAATGGGCTCTGAGCAGGTGCTCCATCCCATTGATCAAATATACATCTATTAGAGTGTCATCTTGGGGAACTAAGTCTCCTCTCCAAAGTTTAGTAATTGTCGATTTACCTCTAGGAGTTGTTACTTGTTCCTCAGTTCCATGTCCATTTAAACTTGAAGTGTCATTTTCCTCACCACGCTCATTAATGATTTCCGGGTGTTCGGTGACCATGTATTGAATGTCTTGTTTATCCATGTACAGTCCTCCTATGTACTTAACTGCTGGTCTTGGCACTATGTAGGCCTCTGAAGCCTTCCTCAATCTGGCCACTGATCTGTTTAGACCATCTAAATAGATAGGGATCTCATGGTGGTTAGTGCTCACATATTCTAAGGAAGTTCTGTATTCGCCCTCAATGATGGACATCTGGCCAATCATGGGCACAGTGTTTTGCATATCCTCGGAAGCCATGGGGATTTCTCCTTCTGACTCACTGGAGGTCTCAGAATAGTGTGAACGGTTACCTGGTTCGGCAACACTCCCTACGGAAGAAATTACACTTCTTCGGCTTCCTAGGGTTCTTCCTGATCTCAAGTTCATTCACTTAAGAGCTCTAATCAAATCTTGTCCACCTTTAGTCTCTAGAGTTCTAAGTTATGGTTTAGAAGTCTAGGAAGACTTGGGCTTGAATGTGACTGAAAGAAAATTTCAAGTCACGATACTTGACTCTCACGACCTCTGAGAAAACGATCGCTGACAAACGATACTTGGGTGTAACGATCGCTGACAAACGATACTTGGAAGAAACGATCGCTGACTAACGACCTTTCTCCTAACGATCTCTGGCTGGGAACGATACACGACCTCTCAACAAAACGATCTACGACCTCTGACCCAAAACGACCGCTGACCAACGATACTTGATCAAAACAATCGCTGGAAATCGACACTTGGATCCAAACGATACTCAATCAAAACGATCGCTGGAAAACGATCTTTGACTAAACGATCTCTAACAGAACGATCTCTGGCAGATAGCGATACACGACCGACGATCTCTAGTAGAAACGATCGGCGATACTTGGGCCGAAACGATCTACGACCTTCACTCGAAACGATCGACGATACCTAACTGAAACGATACCGACCTTTGACAAGTATCGCGATCTTGGGACAACGATACTTGGCAAACGATACGCGATTGACGACCTCTGATCCAAACGATCTCTAGCGAAACGATCTACGACCGCTGCCTGAAACAATCTCTAACGAGACGATCTCTAACAAAACGATCTACGACCTCTGTCTCAAACGATCTACGACCGCTGGGAAATATCGCGATACTCAACCGCAGGAGTAAAACGATACTCGACCGCAGGAGCAAAGCGATACTTGACCCTTTTTCAAATTTTTGTGTTGTTTTTTGAGGTTTGGATGTTTCCCCCTTTCTCTCCTAGGTTCTCTCTCTTACCCCTACCCACAGTAGCAATCAACAAAAGACCTTTAACCCCCTGAAGTCCCAAACGACACTCAGCGCAGGTCGTTTTTTTCCTTTTCCTAGGTTGAAATGCTGAAATTTTTGAGCAAGGAGGTGGTTTAGTTTACCTTGGAAGCTCCCATGATCTCTTGGTCCAACTCCTTTGCTCAGTAATCTCCCCTATTGCTTGCTTTCCTCGAAACGATCGCTGGGCTCACACGACACTCGACACAGCTCTCCACGATACTTGTTCAACAAGTAACTTGAATAATGAAAAATTTTTGGCTTTTATACTTGGGAATTACTAGCTTACAGAAAAATGAAAATTCTTGAACAAACCTAAGCCTACTCTACTCTCCACTCACTCCTATTCTACTTCTTCTACTCACTTCCCTAATCTAACAACTCACTACACACACTCCAAGAATGAGAAGTAGCAAGTGCGGCTGAAATTGACTTACCAAAGAAGAGAAGATTTCCGCTCCTCCACGTTCTTCAAAGCAAAAAAGCTACTTACCATCACACGAATGCCTCGGTTTGATTCGTCATTCCCCGGCAACGGCGCCAAAAAGTGTGTTGACCTAAGCTTCAACTTAGGGACTTGCGGAGAAAGAGACTACACCTCAATCCCCTCACAAGTGCATATAGTGGGGATACACGCTTTTAATTTATCAATCCGAAGAGTATACTAACCTAGCCGAGTGTATGAAGACATGCAAATGCGTAATGGTCAATGCCAAAGTATTACTCAAAAGTGAAAATGAGGAAAACACTTATCCTAACAAGCTTCGACTGTAGGTCAAGACGAAACGATACTTGGTGCAGCAGCCGTCAGTATTTTGGACTTTTCTCCTAGCTCCGAGCTCCAAACATAGCGAATAGCATATGCCTTTCGAAGCTCTCGAGAAGACGCATCCAATGGCAGTGGTTTCACGCAATTCCGACACTCCTACTTCAAGTTATGACAGAAATACTGAGTCACGGGAATACTTTCCTACACTTCAGCACTTCCTACACCTCGCACACACCTCTCCTACAGCAAAGAAACACTCTCAAGGATAGATCACACTCACAAGCACTCTTTCCAAGCAATACACATGCATACAAGCTCGCGAAGAAGAAGATGAAGAGGGAAGAAGACACAAATTCGAATTTCTGTGCTCTCTATTCTCACAATGGCAAAAAGTCTTTTACAAAGAGTCACATTTGACTTATATACTAGTGCCCTAAAAATGGTCCTTTCACACAAGTGACCGGCACTTTATTCCCTAAGAGCTAATTTCCTACTATTTTACATGGGTAAGCTTCTATTCTTCTATGGGAATGCATCTAGAGGACTCCTCTAGTGCCTTTACAAGGGAAATATATTACAAAAATGAATATGTTACAAAAAATATGTGGTCCAAATCGGAAAAATTTTGGGGCCCGTCTTTTTCTCTGCTTTGTGCGCTCTTTGGCTCTGCAACAGCCACAAACTTGAGGTTGATTCTTTGGATACAAAGCAAGATAGCTTGTAGAGGCGCTTTTCTTCAATACCTTGAGCAATGACATCCTTTGTATGGGGATCAACTACCTTATCTGAGGTGTTATCAAACCATACTTGTTTGTCCTGATCTGTAATGGCCTTGACTTAAAGTAGATTCATACATAAATTTGGAACAAAAAGAACATTGGATAAAGACTTGCATTCGCCCTGATTGTTGGTAATTTGTACTTTCCCTTTACCTTTGATGGGTAAGCTTTTGTTGTTGCCAAGATAGACTTCTCCCGTATGCTCTTCGAGTTCCTGAAAGGAGTCCTTGTCTTTGCACATATGGGAGGTAGCTCCGCTATCAAAGATCCACTCATGCGGGGAGCTAGAAGTGAGTCGGGCATTGGCTTCTGTGGAGATGAAGAGTTCCTCACTGGAGCAGTGGGATCTAAGTTGGGATCCTTTGGATACTTGCCTAGATGTAGAAGCCTTCGTTGATTCTTTTTATAGCAAAACTTTTCTAAGTGTCCTGATTTTCCACAGAAATTACAAGTGAACTTCTTCGATGAATTCTATGATCCTTGCTTAGATCCATTGCTAGCATGATGACTTGTGGTTTTTCCCTTATTGAATGGGCCTTTGGCCTTCATGGCAGATTCCTAGGAGGAAGTTGATTTGGCTCGCGAGTCGTGAAGGAGCAATAGTAGACGAACCTCTTCCCAAGTTAAGACTTGGCCGCGATTATACAAAGTTGTGACAAATGTCTCGTATGACTTACGTAACTTGTTAAGAAGTCTAATGGCCATGTCTGCACTAGAGATCTCCCTACCACATAGTGCTAATTTATGTTGCTAGTCCTCAAATTGGGCTATGACCTTGGTAATTGTGTTGTGTGGCCTAATTGTCAAATTATGAAACTCGGCCTCTAATGCATATATTTTCGAAGGGGTTTTGTCTTCATACAAAGTGGCTAATGTATCCCAAGCATCCTTGGACGTCTTACAGGCAGTGATATGTCCTTTCGTTAGTTCGTCGCAGGCAAGTAACAGCTGACCTAAAGCTCTGTTGTCCTTGATATTGCACACATGCCAATTGTCTAAGTTGGTATCTCTATTGGGTTCGGGGTCTGACCCATCCACTACCTCATGAAGGAGATTCGTATAGAGATAGGCACATGACATCTTTCCATAGATTGTAATTTTGTCCATTGAGGCGTTCATCCTTAGGCATAAAAAAAGGGGTGAAAGAGGGTAAGAAGCTAGCCATAGATGATGAGCTACCTTCACTTTTGGTCATTACAAATCTTTGAGGATAAAGTGTAGAAACACTATCAAAGGTACTTGCCAACAATATCGCTTCAAAATAATTGCAAAGCTTGAAATGAACAACTGGACACGACACTTAAAATTCTTGGGGAAGGGGGGGGGGGCTTAGAGTAGCCCTACACTTGTACAACACCAAGGTAAGTTGATGCAAGAGGAGGGCTTAGAGTAGCCCGTTGCACATCAACACTAGACTTAGTAGGCTTGGAAACTTTGAGAGAGCTTGTGGGTGGGCTGAGATTGGCCTCCAACCCACAAATGCACACACACAAAAGATTTTCCTTATATTCGTGTTGTTACAAGATGGGGCACTTAGTGCCAAATGGTATGCTCAAGAATGATGAGCTAGTCCCTTGTGAAAAATACACTTGAAAGCCAATGAAAGTTCCAAATTTGGGTTTGAACAAGGCTTGGATCCTTGGAAAATGCAAAGTACTTTTTGAATGATGCCAAATTCAGTACCACTATGGGTCTTAACAAGGAACTGAGCATCCTATGGATATTACAAAGATTGGATGCTTGTTAATAAAGCAAAAGGATACGAAAAGTAATACAAAAAGATGATGATCTAAAATTGATGCTTTAAGGAGCATCGAATAGTTCTTAAGTTACACCCTGCTGAAATTGATGTAGTTCATCACGTAGCACAAATATGATGAGTGCTTAAATAAAGAAAGTGGAGCGGATGAACTCAAAATGGAACGTGAAAATCCTTCATTTTAGAGATTTGCACTGCAAAGTTTCCATCTGATGACTCGGGCTGAACTATCGTGGCCAAAATAGGATCACAGATCACATGATAGCTCTCAGTCTTATCGACCGCTCTGTAACTATCCGACATAGAGACTCCGCTCTTTCGATTACTGGCAGTGCGCGCTTCTCTGTTGCCTGTGAGATAGAGATGGCAGAGGAACGTAAGGCACCAACAATTATGCAAAAGCTGGTAGGATATCATATCTTTGGGCCTACCTATGACAGCTTTTTGCACTCTCTGTCGTGATCAGGGTCTCATTAGCCTACATGATCTAAGTTTTTCTCTTTCACGCGTATCCTATCTTAGGGCATTTATGGCTGAAGCGCTTCACAACACTGTGTTAGCCAAGCCGCCTCGCTCAGACACGGGTCCTCACGAGGATCGTCCATTTTCCAAGCGAGCCTTATCAGACGGACACACATCTCACTCTTCTAGAGGAGTTTTGCAATCTCGATGTTGTTGATGGAAAGGTTCACCTAAACTCTTCGGATGGATCTGTTTCTCAAGAAGATCTCCTCAGTGAGATGATGCGGAATCTGGTGCTCCTCTGGATCAAGTACCCTTCGATCTAGAATTGTTATGGAGGGGCTTTTCTTCCTACAAGGAAGATAGCAACTCTCCAAGCCCGGACAGAGCTGCTACTCTCTACACAATCTCTCTCTCTTTCTCTCTCTCTCTCTTTCTCTCTCTCTCTCTCTCTCTCTCTCTCTCTCTCTCTCTTTCTATGACGGAGAAGCAAATGTGCTAGCAGGTGTAGAAGGAGCTGCTCTTTGCGACAATTGAGTGCGGACGGTGTGAATTAACTCTTTCACAATCTTGCAGAAGCTGGCAATGACGGGAGAGGTTGGAGTAGGGCAGAGCTCGCTTGCTCTCTCTCTCTCTCTCCACCAACTTGGGTCCAATGTGAACCCTATGTATGATGAAAGAAAGCAGACCACCTATCCTCAATCTCTTGTAGCTCTTGCTATGCATGGGCGAGCTGAGAAGAAGCCTACTAGGAGTCTGGATGGTGCCCTAAGAACCGATGAAGGGAGCAACTACTCCTATGCATGCAACACTCCCTCTATCAAAGATGGGCCAACTATTGACCACTCTCCTCATGTAAAAGCAAACTAACCTACTACAATCTAGTCTAGTTGCAAGGGACTAAGCCTAGTGTTCCAATGTGAGGCCTCCAATGTGAGTTCTACCTATGATGAAAGATGGGAGACCACATGTCCTCAATCTCTTGTAGCTCCTCCTATGGCTTGGCGAGCTGAGAGGAAGTCTACTAGGAGTCTGGATGATGCCCCAGGAATCGGTGAAGGAAGGTACTACTCGTGTGCATGCAACACTTCCTCTTTCAAAGATGAATCAACTATTGACCATTCTCCTCATGTAAAAATAAACTAACCTACTACAATCTTGTCTAGTCACATGGGACTAAGCCTAGTGTTCCTCAGCCCAAGAAAACTAAGAGCTAATCATCTCAATCTGATTAGTGAGACTCTCATCAAAGCTCAATCTACTCAGGAATGTGCAGTAGCATGGGCCCTCTAGTATCCTTCTCCTCAAAGGAGACAACCATGGGGGGATGATCAGAAAAGCATCAAACTACCACAATACAAAGTCCTACCACCACAATAATCCAATACATCATTCACATACATGCACTCAATCTTGTATAGGTTCATCCCTTTGAGCTATCTATCGGAACGAAAGAAATCAAGATTGCCTCTGTCATGAATAAAACCCTCAGTGTGTTGTACATCACACAACCTCAAGGTCATACAAGGCCACTGCCAAGCCACAAGCTCAAAGCCATGCACAATAATCTAATTACCACCTCACAATCCTCAAGAGACTTAATCATGTTGAAGTCTTCCACAACAGTATCACTGACTTGGTACCAAGAAAAGGCAATAGCACTTACATGGTTCAGGGCATACAAGGTCATGAATCCATATTTGAAGCCCCCATGCTGCAACAAATAGCCCTACCCGGGATAGTCTCCCCTCTATCCCAAATGGCAAACTGCAGGGACTACCCCCCAAAAATGCATGCACCACCTTGGGAGACATTGGACCCATATCTAGTAGACCAAAAGACTTCCTCATGCCTCTACAAAAGCTACCTACATTGTCACATTTGTCCCAAGGATAGATGGCGCTCGTGGAGCATAAGAACATCAATGAAACTGCCAACCAAGCTCCTGTCAAAGAGGAGTTTTCTAGGGTAGAAACCATGAAAGAACCCGCATGGAGATGATCTTAATCAAGATGTTGCACAAGTAACAAAGCGGGCCATCTTTGAAGCTAGTTTGGACAAAGATTATTAGGAATTCAACCATCCTTGGTAGAACGCCAATTGCTATGATAAAATAATATGAAAATTGAGCCAAGCTGACCTACCTAACACCTAAGCTTGCTCTTGGCCAAGCTCATCCTAATGAATGTATATATAATGATGTAGAGAATCCACAATCACATACAAAATAATCTCCCTTTTCTCTATGCCATGAATGAAGAGAAACTCAGCAGTCCTAGGTCATGATGAACAAGTTGGTGAGATCGAGCACCCCAACGTGGTGGGAGACCTCGATCACCTATGCATGGATGAAACATAGTGCCTCCCCAAGATATCAATGAGAATGTGAGACCCCGTGAAGAGGAAACGAGAATGCCATTGCCAATTCTAGGGTTGTCTGATTGTGAGATGCAACAACCACCACATGGAATTGAATAGGTGTGATAAGAAAGTCCTCGTATCCACCAAAGAAACTGGAGAACTCATAGCCAAAGCTCTCCCGTTACAGGTGGTAGTCAAATTTCACCAAACCCGAAGGGATAGCAATCAAGGGCAAGATACCTAATGAGAATGGGGGGTGCAAATGAGACTCATCCTCATGGATGGCTTGACTCAGTAGAAAGTCACTGTCAAGGGACGACCAAGGACCATGAGGGGAAGTACCCAATGATTGAATAGGCAGAGATGAAGTGGATGACCTAGGAGAGGACACTAGAGGAACAAGGACTGAGTTCAAAGGCCTTGAAAATATGCCAAAGTAGAGGCATCACCAAGGGGCACCTTCATCAAAACCATGCTAGGGGTCATATGAGAGTCCTCTTGAAGAGCACTAAAAAGATCTCCCATGGGAAAAAACCTCTCTTGTATTCCCGAACAGGATTGTTGACGAATCTACTACCAATGCCGAGGTGGATGCCAATGTATGCGTGATGATGAAGGGGAAGTTATGGTGGCTAGGGTGCCAGAGTGCACAGAAGGCCCACCCCCAACAACGGATGGGGGTCAAGGGAGGTAGAAGAGGGGGATAGAGGACAAGATGCCTATGGAGGTGGTCGACGAGCCTCCTAGCTCAAGAGCTGTCTAGTCTACCACCTCGTCCTCAAGGGGCAGGGCTTCATAAGGTAACCAACCTTGCGATAGGCAAAACTCTAATTCTAATGGCCGAAATACTCAACCCTTTGAATCAACCAACGGTCAGAAAGTAATGGAAGTTCAATCTCCAATAGAAACTATGCGGGGCAAAAATGATAATCTTCATCTAAGGAAGGTCTATCGGCTTGGCCACAACTAAGGCTTTAGCCCTAAGGACCTCCAAAATGGTGAGAAGAGACTTTCCATTCTATGAAAACAAGGGGAGGTACTCATGATGAGGGCCCAAGAAATGGGTCATCATAAGAAACTGGCATGCTTCACTATGAATGAAAACTGAGGATGAGGATATCGAAGGATGAAAGCCATGCGTCTAGAGACAAGCATAGTCATGGCCACCCCAAACTGCAATAGGCAAAAGGGTGATCATCCATGTGGAGACCTCTAGAGACTCAAGCTCAACTTGGTTGAAGTTGTGACCCAAGATCTAGATATAACCAAGCTTGCCTACCTTAGCAAGAAAGCTTCTCTAGACAAGGTCCCTGAGTTTGTCATGGCTAGGTCATATTCTGATGATTTTGTAGATCACTAATGATACTTGAAGTCATTCAACTTTAGATATTGATCTTACTCTACCTCATCAATAAGGTAGAGTTAGATGGGTGAAGGAGTGGAGTCGATCGAGGGGGTTTCACAAGGGTCCCTCTAAGGGGTGGGTTCCATGTCCATCCATATCTGATGCATGCAAGGGAGGAGGGAAGGGGGAGGCCAAGCAACCTAAGTAGATGGCCCAAAAAAGTGGGGGTGAGGGGGGAGAGAGGGAGAGGAGGAGAAGGGCTGGGAGTAGGGCAAGGGAGGGAGTGTGGGGCTTACAAAGAGAGGCAGAAGAGTGGGGATGGGGAGTGAGGGGGAGGGGGGGCTGACGCAGAGGGAGAGAGGGAGGGTGTGAAACATCAAGGGAGAAGAAGGGGGGGCACTCAGGGAGGGGAAACATGTAGGGGGCACTACAGGGGGGGAAGTTGGGGGAAGGGAGGTGATGCACAAAAGGCAAAAAGGGGGGGAGGGGGAGGGTACAATGAGCACTACAGAGAGAGTGGGGGATGAAGGTGCATGCACATTGAGATCATTCTTTATACATTTTTCTTTGTGTGTGTTTGTGTTTGTGAACAATTGTCCCATGAGTGTGTTGAATCAAGAATTTGCATGTCCATGTGAAGGTCCATAGCTCTCATGGAGGCTTCCCATTTATCACCTGATTTGATCCCATTGATGACTTTCCTCACTATTTGTTCTCTATAAATGACATCTTCAATGCTTCCAATTTGTTCTACAATGTTCATCTTGGTGAAAATATGAGTCACACTTTGCTTAGGTATCTCCTTGAGTGTTGTAAACTCCATCTGTAGTTGATTCTTCCAGGCCTTGATGCTTGATGAGAAGAATGCTTCCAAAGCATTCCAATCATGTTGTGATATCTTGCGATTCCTAATGTTAGGGAGTAAGAAATAAAAGATAGATTTGAGAATTTATGACCTTTCCAAAACATCCTTTGAGCACCATGCATTCAACCTTTTCTACTCCTCTTGTGTGTGGTTGGCCCTTGCTTCTGAGTATTGGCATCACCTCATCTCCAGATATTTAACCATATAGGTTCCTTCCTTGTAGATAGGCATTCATCCTAAGTGAGCATGTTGAGTGATTACCTTGATCCAATTTGGATGAGGGTAGTGCATCGCCCATGATGCTTAAACTTTTGCTTTGCTTCAATGCCACTATGAAGAGGTGATGTGGTATAGACAAAGATAAGTGGTTGTTGACAAAATCTTGCTCAACACTAGCAAGGATAGCTTTTGGAACAACTAATACAATTCCTTAGCTTGAAAAATATACACAAAGTCCCACTAAGTCCTTTATAGCATTATTTCCAAATGGTCGCATCAAAACAAATAAGTTTGTACTTCACAAGACTTAGAAAACCTTTTATTTTGGGAAGTGAAGCTCTTAGTAAAAGGCTTAGAGATCACAACCTGGTACAAATTGACCACAAAGTTTTTTCACACATTAAACTTGAGTCTCAAGCTAACTAAAGCAAGTTACTTCATGACTTCATATTTAGTATACAAGGAGCAAAAAGTATAAAAATTGTAGGGGTTCACCCCAATTTTTCAAGAAGAAGATGGAGTGTAGAGACAATCACATTCAAGTCTTCATAACTGAGTATCTATGAGTTCAAAGATAATGAAGATTCATTTGTAAGCTCAAAAGCATCCTATATAAGTGCTTTATGTGAAAGTTTGGAAATTGGATACTCATACACAAAGACATGGACCACACAATGTCACTATGTACCTCAAGGTAGTGTAGTAGTACAGAGAGAATGAAAACTCAAGTTATATGAATCATAATGTGTATTGATATTGCACACATGATACAAGAAAGATGTGGAGGACTACTCTTACTTTAGGTGAATATAATGTATGATAAAAGAATCAGCTCAAAACTATAGAAAAAAGCTCTCTCTATTGCGAGACTAGAAGAGGCTCCATTTATAAAGGATTTTCAATTCGAATCTTGGTGAGTCATACACCTAAAAATGAGCTTAAAATTTAAGAATTTTTTTAATTTGAATTCCAAGTTGGGTCATGGATTTTTTCTCCCTATGTCCACGAGATTCCTCTCTACTTTTAGCTCTTACATTTGATCAAGATAAGTCCAAAATTTTTCAACCTTTGAACTTTACAACCATATGTTCTCATGATTACATCTATGTGAGATAGATTTTGAGAATAGTCCAAGAGCTAAAGCAAAGCACTTTGGTTTCCTTCATGCACCAACAATTTTGAAATTTTTGGTAGCCTTAGAACACTTTGATGCTTGCATATATCCTTTAATGTTCTTTCATTCATATGAGCAAGCCTCTTATGCCACACTTCTAGCTCACTTAGGATTTGTGACCCAAATTTCTATAGAGCTACATTTTTGGTTTCTCTCACTTCAAATATGAAGATTCTACCATGTTTCTCACGTTTGGCTATCATGTTGAATCCTTGCCATGGATCCTCCACTCCATTTTGGGTAAACCTAACCTACAAGACTTTTTCTACAATTTGGCCTACACTAATTATTAGGTTTTTTTGGTAGTAGTGAGTATGTAGAGAATCTTTATCATAATGTTTGTTCTACCATTGGACATTTTGAAATTTCCAATCGTTTCCACATAGTGCTTGGTATCATCTCATGTTTGTAACTAATTCTTATATTTAGGTTTCTCCAAGTTTGATAGAAGAGCAACATTTGTTGCAACATGATTTAAACAACTAGAATCTATATAGAACAAACACTCATCCTCTTTACCTTCTTTATGTCTTAAGTTCTTTAGAAGTAATAGTTCTTTATGTGATTGATTCTCCGAGTATTTGTTGTAATCTCTTGTGGTACCATTTCTATTTTTTTCTTGTATTTTTGTCCAACTCTACCTCTTGTATTGCCAAATCCATTTCTACCTCCTCCTTTCACTCTTCTTCCACTAAACCAATAGTTATTCTAGTTCAAGATGTAACAAGGCTGAGCTTCTTTTCCTTTAGACTTGCCTTGATTTGCTCCTTTCTTCTTTCCATTTCATGTGATTTCACCTACATAATTGGGTTGGGAAATTTCATCATCATCAACCTCCTTCTTCTTCCCTTTGTTCTTCTTCTCCTTCTTATCTATATAAAAAACACTTGTAGAGTTATCTTAGAAAGAGTTACCTTCGTTTATGTTGTTGTTGGGAAACTGTTTGAGGATTTGTCCAAGAAATATGTTGAAGTAGGTGCTTTCACATCCATGATAAGGTCATATGCAATTGTGAATGATCACCATGGCCTATCATTCCGAATTGTTGAAAATCAAGTTTCAACCATGCAAAAGGACTCATCCACAAGCGTTGCAAGTAGGCCAATAAAAAAGGAGGACCAAAATTTTTGGAATCAAGTTAGGATCTCCATCAAACTCAATAAAATTAAAATCTCATCAATTACCCACCAAAAAGTACACCTACATGGATTGGTGGGTGGTTAGCTAGATTGTTGGAAATGTGGATGCTCTATATAATCCCCTTTCCACATTTATTGCGTTCTATGAATTACATGAGTTTCCCACTTATTTGAGTGCATTCCTAAACTCTAGAAAGAAGCACCTTAGCTTTCTTATGTCATTTTCTCATGATTTTTCTCCTCTCTATCTAGAGGTGTAGTTAGACTTTCACATATCTGATTGTCGCAAATTGAAGAGCATTTTTTGTTCTCTCATTGTAATAATTTTCATTTATTTCAAGATTCATTTGTTCTGTCATATAGAGCCTCAAAGTGTGCCAAATTTGGTTCTTTTTTTGAGTGACTTGTGAGAAATTTCCAAATTTTTGAAGCTATATCTCTCCACACAAGTAGAGAGCATTGCAAATAGATAGCATGTCTTTGCAGTGGATGGTCCTCCCACCTTGAACATTCATTTGGCATGATTCAAAGTTTTTTGGATAGCCCTCAAGGTTTAGTTTAAGTCTGAAAATTTTCTTTTTAAGTCTTTGTATAGGTACGAACAAACATTCATAATCCTGATGATAAATCATAGCTTGTAGGCCGAGTAGAATGAATGCTTAGTAACTAGAGAAGTATCAAACCCATACCTCTCTGGTTTTCTTTTCTCCCTCATGGACCTTCTTAGACCATGATGTGATAATTCTGCACAAGTTTCTACACTTTAGCTTTACCTTTAGAATTCCATACTCTAAGTCTTTCAATATGAGATTCTTCATCATCTTCTGAGTTATCCTAATCTTCAACTTTAGGAGGGTTATCCTTGACAAGCTTTGGAATATATTCCTCAATTTCATAAGGTAAGTTGATCTTCTTGCATGAATCTTTATACCAAGAACTATTCTCATCAAAAACTACATCTCGACTCAGCAAGAATCCTTTATTGGTTGGGTTGTATAATCTATAGCCTTTTTGGTTGTTGACACATCTTTTTGCTTTTGGATCCATCTTTCCTCTAACCTCTGAAGGAGAATGAGCATAAGCAATACATCCAAAAATCTTACAATGATCCAAGCTTGGTCTTCTTCCATTCCAAGCCTCATATGGTGTCATGCCATCCAGTGACTTTGAAGGCAAAGTGTTGATTAAATAGGTGGCTTTGGATAAAGCCTCAGCCCATAAAGCCTTCCAACTTCAACAATTGTCCTATTTCTTCTCTCTACCACTCCATTTTGCTCTAGAGTGTACCTTGTAGTGACTTCTCTTTTGATTCCCCTTTCTTGAAAGAAAGAATCAAATTCATGGGACAAGTATTCTCCCCCTCCATCTAACCTTAGCATTTTTAGTGTTTTACCTATTTGTTTCTCCAGAAGAGCTAAATACCTCTTGATGCATGAAAAGACTTCATCCTTGCACTTCATAAAGTATAGGATAGTCCATCTACTGCAATCATCAATAAAAGAAACATAGTACCTTGATCCAGATATTGAAACATCCTTGTTCTAAGAGGTCTCCATGCATATATCCTTTCTTCATGAATGGTAACCTATGAGACTTTCCAAATTGACATGCACTACATTTATAAATCATATGTTGCCTTGGCAAATGAGGGAGTCCAAGTACACTTTGGCCCCTACAAATTTTCTTTAATGATATTTCACCAATATGTGCTAACCTCTTGTGCCATACTTCCAATTCTGTGAGTGTCTAACTACCATGATTAAAGAGAGAAATGTTCTTGTGTCTTGTAATTCAAATGTGAATAATCTACCTGTCCTTTCAACCTTTGCAATCCTCCTGAATCCTTGACTTGGATCTTCAACAAATGCTCGTCCTTTTGTGAACCTCACTTGTAAGCCTTTCTCAACAATCTACCCTACACTAATCAAATTCTCTATGATGGTAGGGACATAGAGTACCTTTCTAAGTAGGGTGATATTTCCATCAGGCGCTTTTACATTTCCTACCTTCTCCACAAGGTGTCTTGTATCATCACTTGTTTGCACTTCATGCTTGTTCCTTGGATCTTCTAAATGTGATAGGAGGGCCACATTTCCTGTCACATGATTTGAACCACCTGAATTTATGTAGAAAATATGCTCATCAGATTTATATTGAGGCATTGCCATAACCTTCATGATTAGCAATGAGTCTTCTTGATTTGAGTCATCTATGTAATTATTGAAGTCTCATCTTCCTCTATAGCCTCCTTGGTAGTTTGAATTGTTGTAATTGTTGTGATAGCCATTAAAGTTGTTGGTCCTTCATCTTGAGTAGCCATAACTTCCTCTATTGTAGTCTTTGCCTCTTTAATTCTTGGAGTTCGTAAAGCAATTTTTAGTTGTGTGATTAGTTAGTCCACAAATAGAATAGGGATTAGAGTCTTGGGATCTCCCCCTGCCTTATCTTCCTCCTCCACCTCTACCTCTACCATGTCTTCCTCTGCCTACATAGTTAGCTTGATGTATACCTGCTTCATCATCCACTTTCTTCCCTTTTCCTTTGTTGTCTTTGGACTTAATTCTATCAGTATACAAAGCAGAAGATTGATTACCTTTGGACCCTTTCTCCATTCTTCATAATTTTAGCCTCTTGAGTGAGTAGTTGCCCAATAATTAAATTGAAGTTTGGTACATGCATATCCATGTAAAGGTCCATTGCTATGGTGACTATTTCTGACTTATCATCGGCCTTTAAGCCATTGATGACCTACCTTACAATCTCCTTCCTCTATTACCTATCCAATGCTTCCTAACTGATCGGCATTGTCCTTAATGTTTGTGACAAGGTCAGTCACATTTTGTTTGGGAGATTTCTTGAGAGTTGTAAAATCCAACCAAAGTTGATGCTTCCTGGCCTTTGTACTTGAAGAGAAGAAGGCTTCAAGTCCATTCCATACTTCTTGAGATGTTTTACAACTTTTGATATGAGACAACAAAAAATCTGAGATAGAGTTGAGGAGATAAGACCTTGAAAGTGCATCCTTTGAGCACCATGCGCTTAATTTTTCTTGCTCTTCTTGTGTAGGTTGACTTTTATTCCTGAAACTTGGCATAACTTCATCTCTAGCTACATGACCATATAAAATCATGCCTTGAAGATAAGCTTTCATCCTTAATGACCAAGCTGAATAGTAAGCTCTATCCAATTTGTCAATTGATGAAGGAAATCCATCTGCCATGTTGTTCAACCTTGCTCTAATACCACTATGAAGAGATAGATTTGTACTTGATGAAGATGAAGTGGTGCTACAAAATCTTTGCACTACACCAGCCAAATGAACTACAAAGATATGTGGTGGGCCCTTTTAGCTTGCAATTGGATCTATTAGACACCTTATGTACCTTGTAAGATCATTCTCAAAAGGATGAAACAAAATAGACAAGTTTGACTAAAGATCAACTAGCCAAGACTTTCTAATTTTGAAGGATGACCTTCAACCTTTTACTTAGTGCTCTTTCTATGATCAAAATTGACCAGAGAGCATTTAGAGAAACCTTGGAAGTTATTTCACTGAAAATGATTGAAATTAATTTAGCAATCCACCTATGTAAACCCGAGTTTTCAGGAGGCAGTAGATATGAATACACAGTGAATCTTTGATGAACATTACTCACAACTCATAGACCCATTTTAAATAAAACTTTGTAAGATACACGTAGACTTAGAGAGCCACCATTACTAAGTTAAATCACTAAAAATGATGCACCATGCTCTAAGAAATCATCTCTGCAATGTGACCAAAAAACTGAGATTTATGATAGTGAACAATTCACTTAGATTGGCATGAAGATATGGTCACAAAAAATGACAAAATAAAATATATATTGAATGGAAATTACAATGGACTTACTGGCATGTGAGTGTGACTTGAGATCATACTTTGATATGGCAAGAAGCTCTACTAAAGTGGAGACAAATCTCATGACTAAATCACATGTATATATAGTGAGGATTGGAGCCAAGATTTGAATTTGGAATCTTTCTCACCTAAATCACTTTCCCTATTTCTTAGTGATTGAATCTCATCTAACTCAATCATGAATTCGTAGATCTCCTTCTCCTACTAATCAAGTGGATTCAACCACTTTTGATTCTTCAACTTTTACATAAGATAAGTTCTCAAAGAGTTACAAGGGTGAGTTCATAAGTGAACTCTTCATGCATTCAACACTTGCTTCAAGTAAAAAACTGAATATCTGGCTGAGTAATGCATAAGTAAATCAAGCAGCCAACAACCTACTAATAGAGAATATCATCAAATGCAGCTCTAGCATCATGAAGAATCAATCATAAGCCTGTCTCCATAGGAGTGAAAATAGGTTTACAGTCTTCAAGGCCAAAACACTACAATAATGTTTTAATACTTTTTGTTTGACACAAAGACATTCCAACATCAATGTGCATAAACTAAAGGCCCAAATAATGATGCAAATGCTCCAAATTAGACATCTCAAATGGGGCATGCAAATCAGCCTTAAAATCAGCAATATGCTTCTCGTGAGGACCAATGAGCAGCATGTCATCAACATACACAACAATGATCAGAAGTACATCATTAGCACGCTTAACATATAAGGTGTTTTCAATTGGACTACTCTCAAAACCATGTGCAATCAAATAGGCATGTATCTTTTTATACCAAGCATGTGGTGCTTGCTTTAAACTATATAATGCCTTCTTTAACCTGCACACCTGGTTTTCATGCCCTTTCTGCACAAAGCCATGGGGCTAAAAAACATACACTTCTTCATGCAAGTCACCGTTTAGAAATGTTTTTTTAATGTCCAATTGATGTACATTCCAACCATGATGAGCTGCAAGTGCACAAATGCTACAAATAGTAGTCATTTTGCATGTAGGTGCAAAGGTTTCATCAAAATCAATGCCTCTTTCCTATGCATAACCCTTTACAACAAGCCTAGCCTTATACCTATCAAATGTTCCATCAAGTTTACACTTTAGCTTGTATACCCACTTAGTGCCCATGGCCTTCTTGCTAGGAGGCAAGTCAGATAATGACTAGGTACCATTTTTCATGATAGCATCATATTTAGATTGCGTTGCATCCATCCAATGTTCAGAATTTTGTGCTTCATCAAACGAAAGAGGTTTAGTCTCATCACAGAGACTAGAGGCAACCATAGCATAGCAATCTAATGCACAAGAGACACTATGAGAACCTACACGAGTACGGTATGACAGAGGTACATCTAATTTGCTATCATGCAAAGTCTACACATGCCATTTTGGAATATTTTTTGCCTCCTCAATATCAGCTCTCTCATCAAGTGCATCATCTAAATCTGCACCAGAAATAGAATGATCCACATGATCACATGAAACCTATTAATGCTAAAAAGTTTCCTCGTTAGGATAAGCACTAAGTTGTCCACTTGTAAAAAGAGGCAACAAAGTATCATACATGTCTTTAAATCTAACAGATGTCTCTTTCATACATGAAAGTAAAGGTTGAATAGCATCTTCCACAAAAATAACATCACGGCTAACCAAAATGTGTTTAGTATGTGGATGATACACACGATAGCCCTTTCTTTCATAACTATACCCAACAAAAATACATTTTACTACTTTATCATCCGATTTCCTATGATGTTGTTCAAGCACTAATGCATATGCCAGACAACCCAAAACACACAAATGAGCAACAGATGGCTTGCGACCATGTCAAGCCTCATATAGAGTGATAGACAACAGTGTGTTAGTGGGACACCTCTTAAGTGCATATGCTACACACAGGATAGACTCAAGCCAAAAGCTATCTAGTAAAGCCTGATTCTTGACCATACACCCTGCCATCTCCCTAAGTGACTTGTTCTTCCATTTTGCAACTCCATTCTATTGAGGTGTGTACGGCACTGTACATTGATGTTTTACCCCAGATTCAACCAGAAATGCATTAAAGTTAGAAGACATATATTCCCCCCCTCGATCACAACGGAGGGTGCCCATTTTACATGCTCACAAATTTTTAGCCAAAACCAAAAACTGTTTGAAGCACATGAACACTTCGGACTTTTCTTTCAATGGATATACCCATGCATGCCTAGAAAAATCATCAATGAAAGTCACACGGTAAAGATAGTTTCCAAAAGAGGGTGCCTGCATAGGACTACAAACATCACTATGAACTGTTGGAGCAAGTCTATGACAAGCCTAAGTATTGGCTTGAGTCTCACAAAGTCATAGAATAAGCCTTAAAGAGAAGACAATGAATGAAGATTAAAGAGTTCACTTGTGAACTATCTCTTGTAATTTCTTGAACATTTACTTGATGTAAAAGTGAGGAATCAAAAGTGGTTGAATCCACTTGATGATAAGGCAACGAAAACTCCATGAACTCCTTAGTTAGAATCTGTCACTAGAAATAAGGGAAAGTGATTTAGGTGAGCTCCTATTTCAAATTCACATTTGGCTTCAACCTTCATTATATATACATGTACTTTTTAGTCGTGAGTGAGAGCCTCAATCTTCAGAGCTTATTGCAAGATCAATGTGTGATCTGAAGGCACACATATGTATTACTAAGTCATTGCATTATTCACTCAATATATAATTGATTTGATGATCATTTTTTGCCATATTGTCAAGTCCATTTGTATGAACTGCTCTCTATCACAATCTCTCAGTTTTCAGTAAGCTTGCAGAGCACATTTCTCTGAGCATAGTTCATCTTTTTCAGAGCTTTAACTTGGTACGGGTAGCTTTCTCTAGGTATACTATCATATTCCAAAGTTTCATCTCAATTAGATATGTATGCTGTGAGCAATGAACAATTAATGTTTACTATGTATAGACGTCTACTACTTCCTGAAAAGTCGGGTTGACATAGGTGATTTGCTAAATTCATTTTTCATCATATGGTACATCATTTTCAATGAAATAACTTGCAATAGGTCGCTTTGCTTCCTAATTTGGCTAAAAGATCTCTGATCAATTTTCTCTAACAAAAAAGTACTGAGTAAAACACTGAGTGTCATAGTTCAAAAATAGAAGGTTTGAGCTAGTTGCCTTTTGGTCAAACTTATTTGTCTTGATTCAGCTTTTTGCAAGTGATCTTCCAAGGTACATAGGGTCTCAAATATACTCATTGGAAAGATAAAAGGGCCCACAACACTTCCATAGAGTTTATTTGGCTGGTGTAGTGCAAGGATTTTTCAGCACCACTTCATCTTCAGGAACATATCAATCCATCTCTTCACAGTGGTATCAGAGCAAGTATGGTAGATGGATTTCCTTCATCAATTGATAAATTGGACATAGGTCATTAATCTGCTTTGTCATTAAGGATGGAAGCTTATCTCCAAGGCAAGAATCTATATGGTTATGTGGCTAGAGATGAAGTACTTATGCCTACATTCAGAAACAAGAGTCAACCAACACATGAAGAGAAGGAGAAACTACGTACATGGTGTTCCAAAGATGCATTAGCAAGGTCTTATCTTCTCAACTCTATCTCTGATTTTTTGTTACCTCAGATCAGAAGTTCTAAAACATCTTAGGAAGTATGGAATGCACTTGAAGCCTTCTTCTCTTCAAGTACTAAAGCAAGAAAGCATCAACTATGGTTGGACTTCACAACCTTCAAGAAAGCTCCCTAGCAGAATGTGACTGACTTTGTCACAAAAATCAATGACATAGCTGATGAGTTAGGAAGTATTGGAGAAGTAATAGATGAGGAGAATATTGTAAGGCAAGTCATCAATGGTATAAAGGCAGATGACAAGTGGTAAGCCTTCACCACAGCAATGGATCTGTACATGGATATGCATGTACCAGATTTCAACACTCTTATTGGACAATTACTCACTCAAGAGGCCAAAATCATGAAGAACGGAGAAGGCTCCAAGGTAATCAATCTTCAGCTTTATACGCTAATAAAGCAAGTCTAAAGAAAATAAAGGAAAGGCAACAAAATTTGAATTTGAATTCAAATCTTTGCTCATTACATATAAAAAGTGAACATGAAAAGTCGCGGGTAAGAGAGATCATTCCCGAGCCTCATTCTACTGAGTTTGAGTGTGTGTGAGGACTATACTATAGCTTACACCTCTCTACACCATTAGGAAATGTTATTCATGCCAATGGGATTGTATACAAGTGTTCATTAATAGATACATTCACATCATTCATCTCTGAGTTCTCTGTTAGTCTACTCAAAAGTCTGTCAACTTGTCAAGGGCATATCTCGGTCAATTCTTCACCAAATCAAGTGATTGAAAGCTTGTTGGATTCAGCTCAAAGTCATCTACATGCTGTCAAAGTTTTGAAGTAATTCTATGTAGCCATTTCAGAGAAATCTGTGTCGAGGTGAACTCTTGTCATTTTCTACTACAGTCCTAAAAAGTCGGGGGTATAGCTAAACTTGCTAAATTGATTTCTCTTAGCATAGTTTATCATTTTACATCATTCCACTTGAAAATGGTAGCTTACTAAGCTAATTAAATACCCCTGGAAGGAATTTTATCAATTTCTACTGTGCTGGTCACACTGAGCAAAGCATTCAGTAGGTGTCAAGACAAAAATAGAAGGTTTTCTTGAGTTTGTGAACTTCAAAGTTATCTGCTTTGGTTCAATCATTACACACATCACTTCCAAAGTACATAGGCTATTTTTTGGTGTTATTGGAAAGCCAAGAAGGTCTACTTATCAGCTTTGAAGCAAAAGAGGGCTAGTACAAAGCAGGTTTAGCAGTACCTACTCAGTCTCTTGGAGCATCCATCCATCTATCCCAATAGTGGTATCAGAGCAATAGAGGTAAAATAGGAGATGGTTTTCCTTCATTTATTGATAAATTGGACAGGAACAACTATCAAGCTTGATCTCTAAAGATGAAGACCTACTTACAAGGAAGGAGTCTCTATGGATACATCTCAGGAGATGAGGAATTGCCCTCATTCAAAGCAAGAGGATTGCCAACCAAGGAAGAACAAGAAAAGCTCAACACATGGTGTGCTAAGGATGCATTGACAAGGTCATATTTACTCAACTCTATCTCTAACTTTCTTTTGCCACATATCAAAAATTGTAAGACATCCCAAGAAACTTGGGAAACCTTGTCTTCATACTTTTCCTTCAATACAAGGGCTAGGAAAAATCAGTTGTGGATTGAATTCACAACACTAAGGAAGCAACCTAAGCAAGCTGTTTCAGAATTTGTGACCAAGATCAAAGATGTTGCAGATCAGTTAGCAAGCATAGGAGAAGAAATTGAAGAAGAACAAATTGTAAGGCAAATGATCAATGGAATCAAGGCTGATGACAAATGGGAAAGCTTCACCACTACAATGGATCTCTACATGGACATGCACACTCCAGATCTTACAGCTCTCATGGGACAACTATTTACACATGAAGCAAAGCTCACCAAAAATGGAGATACATCCAAAGGTAATAACTCTTCTGCCCTATACACTGGTAAGAAGTATAAGGATAAAGGCAAGAGCAAAAAAATGGAAGATGAAGGCTCTACCTCCCAAGCCAACTATGCAGGGAGAGGTAGATCTTCAAGAGGAAGGGGCAGAGGAGGTAAGCAAGGTAGGGGGAGACCCTATAACTCATCACCATCCAACATTTGTGGTAGGGGGAGACCCTATAACTCATCACCCTACAGATGAGTGTTTCAGGAATTACAAAAATCAGAGAGGAAGAGGCTACCAAAGAGGTGGATACTCACAGTCAAGAGGAAGGTTCAACCATCACCAAGGCCACAACAACAATTACAACAATAATTACAATGGCAACTATCAAAACTACACAGAGGAGCAGGATGACTCTCTTCTGATCATGAACATGACTTCAAAGTTAGGTACAAATGATGACCACCTATTCTACATTGACTCAGGGTGCTCAAATCATGTGGCTCGCAATGTGGCACTACTCTCTGATCTTGAGGAACCAAAAGGTAAACATCAAGTCCAAACAGGTGATGATACAAAGCATTCAGTAGTTAAAGTTGGAAATGTTAAGACTTGTGATGGTAATCAGAATTTGTTGAGTAGAGTACTCTATGTACCAACCATTACCAAAAATTTGATGAGTGTTGGTCAGATTGTGGAGAAAGGTTTGCAGGTCAGATTCAATCAATATGGAGCATATGTGGAGGACCCAAGACATGGTTTCAAGAGGATTGCTAAAGGAGAAAAATCAGGTAGACTTTTCACTTTTGAGTTGGAAGATACAAAGAATATTGCACTATACATTTATAAAGATCAAACACTTTCAGAGCTTGAGATTTGGCACAAAGGGTTACGGCACATAGGAGAAAGAACCTTGAAACAAATGTGCAGGGACCAATGTGTGCTTGGGATACCTAATGTATCCAAGCAACATATGATTTACAAGTGTGGTGCTTGTCAATTTGGTAAGTCTCACAGGTTACCCTTCTCCAAGAAAGGATATATGCATGAAGACTACCTAGAGCTTGTACACACAGATGTATGGGGACCTAGCAAAGACCCCTCAGTATCAGGATCAAGGTACTATGTGTCTTTCATTGATGATTATAGCAGATGGACTATATTATACTTCATGAAGCACAAGGATGAGGTATTTAATTGTTTTAAGAAATATCTTGCATTAGTTGAAAACCAGACAGGAAGGAATTTGAAGAGGCTAAGGTCAGATGGAGGAGGGGAGTACTTCTCCAATGAATTTGAAGACTTCTTGCAGGACAGAGGCATCAAAAGAGAGATAACCACAAGGTATTCTCCTGAACAGAATGGGGTAGCTAAAAGAAGAAATAGGTTAATTGTTGAGACATCTAGATCTATGCTTAATGAGAAGAAGTTACCTAACTATCTATGGGTAGAGAGTGTTTCTACTGCCACTTACCTCATAAACAGGTTACCATCTAGGTCACTTGATGGTATGACACCCTATGAAGCATGGCATGGTAAGAGACCATCATTAGATCACTGCAAAATATTTGGATGTGTAGCATATGTGCACATTCCTTCTCAGATGAGAGGTAAGCTAGACCCAAAGGCTGAAAAATGCATTTTCATTGGATATGATTTAAATAAAAAAGGTTACAGGTTTTATAACCCTACCAATAAGGGATTTATGGTAAGCAGAGATGTGATCTTTGATGAAAATGATTCTTGGTATGAGAATGAATGCAGGAAGGTTAAACTACCCTATGACTTGGAAGAGGAATTTCCAAAACTTGCAAAGGAGGAACCTACTCAGAATGAAGACTCAAGTTCAGATGATGAAGACACATGGAACATCTTGAAGGTAGATGGGAAATTCCACCTCGCCCAAACACGGGGTTTCCACACCTCTCAATCCTATGAGATAAGCTTCTATGGGATTGATGTTCAACTGCAAGTCTTGGTAGTAGGAAAGTCTAACTGCACTAGTTGCTGCACCTGAGTCAATCAATGCTTTCACAGTTCTTGCTCAATTTCCTTGTCCTATCTCTATGGTCACAAAGGGACATCCATCAATGCTTTGAGAAGTAATTATGCCTGATTTTTGGCACATATCCATGTGATATTTTGGGGCTTTTGAGTTGACATCTAGGCCTAGTCGCCTTAACTTATTTCGCCTAATACGCTCTCTAGCCTCTACATGTGCTTTTCTCTCACCCTTAACTCTTCTTCCTTTCGCTTCTTAGCAGTGTTGAGTCTCATTAGCATATCCACAGTAAGAGGTTCTTGATACAGCTTGACTCTACATCCATTAATGTAGTTTGGCAAGATGTCTCCTTCTAAAGTGGCCAATTGAACCGCACCGCTAGTGGAAATTCTGTTAATGATCATGGGTCCATATCCTCGTTTTTCTAACTTGCCAGCATGCTGCTTTAGTGTATAAACTAACATTAGGTCTCCCTCTTTTAGTCCCTTATCCTTGATGTGTGCATCAAAGTATGCCTTTTGCCTTTTCTTTGCAGCGTAGATGCCTGCCACCGCTCGTAGCCTCGTCTCACCTAAGCGTTCTAGATCAAAGATCCTAGAGGACAACTCATGTCCATTCCACTCATGCTCTTGTGCTACTTTTAAAGCCCGGATTAAGAAATCTAATGGTAGCACAACATTCTGTCCAAAGACCATCTGAAATGGGGTGGCATTGAGTACCATTTTGTAGGCAACTCAGTAAGCCCAAACAACATGATAAAGTTGTTTGTCCCAATCAGAGCATTTATTATTTACCAGTTTTGTCAATACGTTATAGAGGATCTTATTAGTGCTCTCAGCTTGTCCGTTAGCTTGGGGATGATAGGGGCAGACTTCTTAGGTATCACCAAGAATTCTTGGAGAAGATTTTCAATGACTTCATTCAAGAAGTGTGTGCCTCTATCACTCACTAACTCTATTGGTAGTCCATATCTTGTGAATACGTTCCCAAATAAGAACTTTGTCGTTGTCTGAGCATCATTCTTTGTTGTGGCTTTTACCTCTACCCACTTAATAAGGTAATCAATGGCTACAATGATATACTCTGCATGGGAGTTCCTAGCTGGAGGGTTAATAGGACCTACAAACTCTATACCCCACTTCAAGAATGCACGTCCTCCCATCATGGGCCCCAAAGGCATCTCATCTTTTTTGATAGGATATTGTGCACGTTGGCATGTGTCACATTTCTTCACATAGGTATGTGCATACATATGAAGAGTGGGCCACCAAAGTCCTGAGAATAGAATGGTCTTGATTACTCGATCAGGACCGAAGTGTCCACCTGCAACACCATTGTGTGCAGTTTCTAAGACTTTCAAATAGTCTGATTCGTGAACGCACAATCTTAGATAACCATCCTTGCCTCTTCGATATAAGTTGTCTCCAACTAATGCATAGTCCTGAGCCTCTTGCTCCATGCTTCGTCTTCTTGCTAGGCTAGCCTCTTGTGGTAACGTTCCCGATCTCATAAACTCTACCAATGGAGCACTCCAATCAGGAATTAATGACACTTGATAAAGGGTGGCATGCTCCACTGGGGGTCTCTCTCTTCACATTGGACAATTCTTAATCCACTCATGTATTTCTTTGTCCATGCTAGGCCAATACACTCCTAAACATTTTAGATTCTGCAATGTTCGTTGTTTAGAATAGTGATTTCCTAGCAATCCTTCATGGGCTTGTTGCAACCAGCTAGTATGTTTGTCATCCTCGACACAACAAGGGAGTACACCCTCCGTATCTTGTTTGTACATGTTTCCTGCCAATATGTGATATTTTTTGTGATTTTACAATTTCTTCTTGTGAGGCTTTCACATTCTTATTTGTAGGGCCCAAGGTTAGGACTAGTACCAACTTATTTTCCCATTTAAGAACAACTTCCAAATTGAATAGATAAGCATCAGGTAGTTCATCAGAAACTCCTTGCGGCGACTCTCCTGAAGTAATGCGAGAAAGGTGATCTTCCTAGAGGTGGGTTCTACCTTTTCTAACAAGAACTTCAAAGTCATATTCCATTAGTAAGAGAAACCATCTTACTAAACGTCCTGTATTGCAAGCTTTATTGACCAAATATAACAAAGCTTGATGGTGAGTGAAAAACTTGAACTTATTGGCCAATAGATAGTGCCTAAACTTCTTCACGGAATACACCATGCCTAAACCTTCTCTCTCTATTGTTGTATAATTTCACTCCGCTGCAGTGAGCTGTCTGCTAGCGTATGCTATAGGCAAGTCTAGATTTCCTTCACCTGTGGGTTGTGCTAGCACACATCCTATGGCGTGATTGGATGCATCCACATGGACATGGAATGGCTTATTCCAATCAGGAGTGGTCAGTATTGGCGCTGTGCACAAATGTCTCTTCAACTCATTGAAGGAGTTCTCGCATTTGTTGTTCCACTCAAAATTTTTCAACAAACCATAAAGAGGTTTAGCTATGATCGCATACATGTGGATAAACCTGTGGTAATATCCACAATGTCCCATAAAAGCTTGTACCTCTTTAACGTTCCTTGGCCTTGGCAGCTCCGCTAAGGCTCTAACTTTGTCCTCGTCTGTGGATATTCCATTCCTAGAAACAATATGACCTAAGATTTTACCTTGACGCACCATGAACACACTTTTCTGGGTTCAAACACACTCGATATTCCCTACACTTGTTGAAGATCTATCTGAGCTTAGGGATGTGGTATCTTCTTTCTTGGGAATGAGCACATAAATCGTCCACATATACTTCTAAGCTCTTTCGCAAGAACTCTTTGAAGACATGACACATGAGCCTTTGGAATGTTGCAGGTGCATTTGTGAGCCCAAATGGCATCACACAAAATGCAAAGACTCCCCATTCTGTGGCAAAAGCCCTTTTGTGTTGATCTTTGGGGGCGATGGCTACTTGGTTGTAGCCTGAAAACCCATCAAGGAAGCTATAAACTTCCTTGCCTACAACACGCTCCAATAAATGTTCAGTGATTAGGAGCGGATAGCTATCTCTAATCATTGCGGCATTAACTTTTTTAAGGTTAATACACACTCGCAACTTTCCATTCTTCTTGGGCACTACTACAATGGGGGACACCCATTCAGTATGTTCAATCTCATAGATAAATCCAGCTTCAATCAGCCTATCAATTTCTTCTTTTATCTTGGCTGCATAAGTGTCATTATATGTGTAGGGCTTCTGTTTGGTGGGCTTGGCATTAGCAGTCATGGGGATCATATAAGAGCATATTCTTGGATCTACCCCCTTCAAATCTCTATAGTGCCACGCAAACACATCCCTATATTCCCTTAATAGAACTAAGAGTTCCATTTCTTTTATTGCACTTAGGTCATCTCCTATATACGTGCATCTCTCTTCTCTCTCTTCAATGGTCACTACAATCTTCTTGGTCTTTTCTTTATTATCATATGATTCTCCTATGATGGCCTCTCTCTTAGGCATTCGTACCAAAGATTTTCGGTCGTCAACTTCATATTTCTTGAAATTTTCTGGTACTTCGAACAATGATTCCTCCTCTTCTTGTTTTACTGCTTTTCTTTTCTTTTTCTTTTTACTGCTCTCACTTCCATCCTTTGAATTTACCGTTTTGATACTTGTGAGAGGTTCTTCTTCCTTTTGAGTAAATACCCCTATGTCTTCTAGATAGTGATCTTTCGAGTTAAAGCAACTATCCATCACAATGGACTCTAGATCATCATCCTCCTCTTCTTGTATGACTTCAGTAGGGTCACACTCTTCTATCAAGGGCTGACACATGAATACAGAGATATCGTAACCCTCCTCATCACAATGAGGTGTCCACTATTCTTTGTTGACAACAATGTTCATGGTGGCCAAGATTTTTGCCCAACCATGAGGCTCAAATTCCTCATTTGGAAAGATCTCCGGGTGTACGCTGGGTCTTTAACTGGTCTATCTCCTAGCAAAGTTCCTTCTTCTCTCGCCTTTAAGCGTTTTTCCTCTTCCTCTGCGACCTTGCACATCCACAAATGAGTATCTTCATGAAACCAAGATGGATCAGGTGAACTTCCAGAATGCACAGAGATAGAATCTTCTTTCGCCTTGTGGATAGGATTCCACTGTAGGGATGGTACATCTCTGAAGGTGTAATCCTTCAAATTGACCTTAGTGGTGACCCCTAAGTGTTGTAAGTACAAGGAGTTGGTTCCCCAATCTTGTACTATTTGCAATTGTCGTAGGAAGGGTCTTCCTAGGATCATCTCATAGACATTATTTTTCTCAAAGTCACATATAGCAAATGTACGTTCAAACTCTACACCACAAGTGGTTAGAGTTATCCCTTCTAGCAATCCTAGAGGTCTTTCAAAATGACCGTGTGCCATTTGAAGCTTCATTCTAGTTGGTCTTAATGTGGGTTTGCCCCATTGCTTCCACAAGGAGGTGGTTCCAATAGCAACACTAGCACCTGAATCTATGATTGCCTTGGTTGTGCAACCTTGGTAGGTGATTGAAAGATAAGTATTACCTTCTTCACCCTCACGCATGTCTCCTATTTTATCGAGAGGTATCTCTGGAACTTTTTGCTTAGAGCCTGATTTTGGCATTTTGGAATCAAGTTCTGGAACCTGATCCTTCATGTGATCCCATAGTTCAGGTTTTGCTTTGAGCAGCTCTTCTACAGTGAGATGACACTGAACCTTAGTGTTCTTCACGACATCAGTGTTTCTTGGAATGGCTGAGTCTTCGTTTCTTACCAGTATTGTGGGAGCTCTGATGTGAATAGATTCAGATTCCCATGGGCCAGTGAATTGTGGCAGCTCTTCTAAAGTATTAGATTCAAAATCTAATCTTTCGTCTTCTTGTTGTTCTGCTTCATCTACATAAATAGATGGAATGTCTTGGGGAAATTGATCATGAAGGTCATCAATCTCACGAATAGGAGGGGAATTACCCTTCTCCTTGGCCCATTTCTCCTCTTGTATTTCCAGCAAGAACTCTTGAGAGTAATTTTGAATTGAAAGAGGTGTTCCAACATTCGTAGAATTAGGAACATAAGCTGCCATTGGTGGTGAGCTTCCTCTCTCAATAATTGTTGAGCCTGTGGAGGTAAAGAAACTTGTGGTTTGTTTACCAACTGCTCTAATCTTTCTATTAAGCCTTGAAATTGCAAATCCGGTTTAACAGAGTTTGTCTGATTGAACTTTTGACTAGTCTCAAGCATAGCTTGAGCTAGTTCTACCATTTTCATGCACGTTTTCGTCCGTTCAATCTCTAAGCCGGCTCTAGGGTAACTCTTGTCTAGGTTTGCAATTATTGGCCCTTTTTGAAGTCGAGCGTGGTAGGCCTTAAACATCATGTCCAAGCCTTCTGGGGTTGAATCTGCAAGAACAGACCGTGGTTGCGGTCTATTTACAATGGGTGGTGGGGTGGGATGAGGTGGAGTAGATGGACTTTGGGCATGCGAGGGGCTTTGAGATGCAATGTCATCTATTTTTGTTTTCGCTTCTTTCAGGCTTTCTTCTAGTTCTGATAACTTTTTATTCCACTTGCGATTGGCCTTCTCTCTAGTATCCTTCCATGTTCTTGTTTTCCTCTTACTAGGTTCTCCCGATTCACTCGACTCCGATTGCTCTGTTGGTTTATCTTGTTTTAAGGCTTGTGCTCTAGTGACAACTTGTATAGGAGCCACATTACTACTACTTGAACTTGAATCTGCCACTAAGCCTACCACATTAATGGGTGTAATCTTGGGTGCACTGGAGGGGTTTCTTGGACAATCTCTTGCGAGATGGTCTTTGCCACATTCAGGACAAAAGGCTTGTATTGTGATAGCCTGTCCTTAACCCGGAGTTGATGGGTGGGGACATTCACGAATGAAATGGTCACCCTGACATCTGAAACATGGTCCTCTAGGGGCTTGTGGTCTTGTCTCAACTGGGGCCTAGGGTTAGCATTTGTGTAGATGACATTGGAGTATTCTGGCTCCCAATTTTGTTCCATAGGTGGTGCCTCATATTGATACAAGTAAATCTCACTATGCTCAAGCGACTCAGTGTAGTAAGCATGTGGACTCCCTTCATGGGAGTAGTTTGAACTAGGAGCATGAGAGTCATTTTCAAAGATCAATGGGGTCACTAGCACTAATTCTCTATTAAGGTTCTCTTCTGCCATTGCATACTTAATTGGAATTACATTGGCAGGCACTGGTGGTTGATTTCCTAGGACTGGGTGTGGCCTATATGGTGCCTGATATTGCTGTTGAGGCCTATAATATGGCTACTGGTGTTCATTCTGATACCTACCATGTGGGTAAGGTTGCTGATAATTTTGTCTGACAGCTTGCCTATTGTAGGGACAATCTTGAGACGTATGGTTTTTGTACTTCCTTTCAATAGTGCAATATGGAGCATTCCTTTCTCTCATGTTTTGGTTGTGCAATGGGCATACATTAGCCATGTGGTCGCCTCCACAAGTGTGACACCGGTTCAATGAGGTGACTCTTGGTATTTGTTTATTTTGAACTCCTAGCTTCTTCACAACTTGCTCTACTATCTCATCCAGCTCAGTGGAGGCTCTGGAGGTATGACTAGTAGAACTGTTAGAGTCTTGCTAGAGTTTGGATAGTCCTAACTCCTCACCCAAGTTGTCTTCTATGTCAATGTAGGTCTGCACACACTCTTCTATGCTTCTAGGCTCTTTCAAGTGCACATATGATCTTAACTTTGTGCTCAGTAAGCCATCTAAGAACAAGGCCACTTGTTTGGCAGGTGTGGGCAACTCTAGAACAGGACATCTTTCTAAGTACTATCTGAACCTTCTTCCTGCTAGTCGCACTATTTCTTGGGGTGTCTGCTTGAAGCTATGGATCAAGGATGATGTGTTATGCCTGATACCACTCTTGGAAAATTCTACAATGAATTCGTCTAGCAGTTGACCTATATCGCGATAGTTGCGACTACTCAGTGGTTCAAACCAAGCTAAGGCAGTGCCCTTAAGAGTCAAACCAAATGCCTCATACTAGGTGAACAAATCCTCAACTTGTTCAGCTCTTAACACTTGTTTGAACTCGGCCACATGATCATAAGGATCTCCTATCCCGTCAAAATAATTCTTCATTGCCTTGATCACTTGAGTGGGTCTAAGGGTTCTTGGTTGCTCTAGGGGTCTAGGCAATGGAAAATCATGTTCATCTCTTTGTTGCCTATGTGCTTGATGTCTCTGTCTTTCAGGTCTTTCATTTTCAAATCCGGATCTATTGCTACCCACAGTGTGTGCAAAACTTACCTCAGGTCTCTCTCTAGTTCTTTTTCTCTCGGCTTTAGCAGCTTGGGATGATCCTACTCCTTGGAGGCCATGGAAAACATTGGATCTTGGTGGAGGGAAAATCAATTCACTCTTCCAAGTATATGCATGTCTATCATGTTCTGTTACCAAGAACATTTTCTCTGATGTGTTATCCAGGTAGACAACTTTGCTTGGTATCTCTGGATCCTTGAACTCGTAGATGATGACTATGCCCAATTGGCTAGGTTGATCTGGCTTGAATCTCCAAAAGGCTTCCTCTATTTCTCTTTTCAAGAATAGTTCTATGCTTTTGTTGTCTTGAGGGATCCAATCTGGAGTGATCACTCTGGTCAAAACTGACTTACCTATAGGAGTCTGGGGTCCTTGTCCTACATTTCCTTGTTCTAGGTCTCCTATCTCATTCTCAGGAATGATATTTCCAAACTCATCAGTCCTATTTGGTAGGTTGGTGACCACATACATTGTTCCTTCCTTATCAATGTATGAACCCTCTTCGAACTTGACTACTGGGTGTTCAAGTCCACAGGGTTGATCTGGATTTTTGAGTTGGACCACTGATCGCCTCAGGCCATCCTCATAGATGAGAGCACCTAATCGGTTGGTCCGAATATATTCCAACTGTGTCTTATATGGACCTTCTGGTGTTTGTAAATAGGTAGTTCCTGAGTTACCTGCAGGTTTCCCCATGCAAAAAGACATTTCTAAATCACTTGTGTCTGAACTTAGTACGTAAGGATGACCACTTAGTTGTTGTGCCCAAGACTTAGCTTATAAATCAATGCGTTATTCTTATAAAAAACAGTTGAGACTGTGTAGGATTCAAAGCGAGCTTTCCAATGAGCTATAGAGCTCAAAAAATGGACTTTGGATGAAAAAGTTATGTCAAATCAGGCTCCTAGAGGTGAAAACAGGGAAATAGGGCCTTTTGGAAAAATCATGATTTTGTGTGAAAATCGCGATTGTGTGAGGTCAAAAAATCGCGATGCTGAGCAACAGTGAAAATCACAATTTTGGTGAAATCATGAAAATCACGATGTTGATCACTTATGAAAATCGCGATTTTGAAGGATCATGAAAATCGCGATACTGAGCAACCGTGAAAATCACGATTTTGTGAAATCATGAAAATCGCGATGCTGAGCAACCGTGAAAATCACGATCCTGGAGACTAGACAATCGCAATGTTGTGAGACAATCGTGATGCTGAGTCGAGCTTGAAAATCGTGTCATGAAAATTGTGAATAACGCGATTTTGAGAATGATCACAGAATCACGATTTTGACTTAACATTGTGTTTTCTCAAAATGGTGTTTTTGACATGAAAATCGCAATTTTGATTGAAAATCGTGTTATGAAAATTGTGTTTTGAAAATCACGATTATGAGTGAAAATCGTGTTTTGAAAATCGCAATTGTGAGTGAAAATCGTGTTTTGAAAATCGCGATTTTGGAGCCACAGAGAAGCGTGTTTTCACAAAATTGTGTTTTTGGCTGAAAATCGTGATTTGTGAGAATCACGATTTTGAGCCCACTAAAAGTCCTGTTTTCTCAAAGTCATGTTTTTGACATGAAAATTGCGATTTTGGATGAAAATCATGTTTTTGAAAATCGTGATTGCCAACAGAGAATCGTGTTTTTGCTCAGAATCGTGTTTTTGAGAAATTTAGAGAATCACGATTTTGAGCACAACTAGAGAATCGCGATTCTGAGAATGAACCCAGAATCGTGTTCTTTTCAAAAAGCTTTTAGGTGAGAAATAGAAAATTGTTTTTTTTTTAATTTGAACTTTATGAAAATCGTGATTTTCAGTCACAATCGTGTTTTTTGGCAGGAAATTCAAATTTTGAGCGCCGAGCAATGGCGAGCTCCGTATGTGTAAAAAATCATGAAAAAACACAAGCGCTTTCTCTCCCTTGCACCTCTTAACTCCTTCTCACACAATAATGCATGAAAGATGGTATGAAAATGGTGAAAATGCACTAAAAAACAAGAAATTTCTATGAAGAAGAAGATGGAAGAAGATGGAGATGGTGATGATGATGAAGATGAAGAAGAAATATCAGAAAATGAAGGGAAATGAGAGTTTTTTTACCTTCCAACGTTGCACATCTACCATCTTACCATCCCAACGCTCGTCCTCGAAGTTCTCTCCCCGGCAACGGTGCCAAAATTTGGTGTAGCTCAAGCGTAAGCATGACCTCCTTTACTTGTCAATCGGCGGAGACGTGAGGACCGGTATGAAGACCACGAGCAAGTGAAGGCACAAGTGCGTGAGTGAAAACACACAAACATGCACACACATACACACATGCGCACAAGGTAAGATCAAAGAGGGGAACAATGAAAAGCTTCGATTGCAAAAGAGTTCTCTTACAAAAGCTCTATTCTCTAACAAGCTAACCTCAAAAATGAGCTCTCTAGCTTTTTTTATAGTTTTTTGAGTAGTTTTGGCCCTGTCCAGACCTTATGTCCGGCCTAGTTAAAAATTAGGTTCCGGGGCTTATTTGAGGGCTCAAACGAAGTCTAAAAATTATGAAAATTGGTAGGATGATACTTCTAATACTCTTCAAGCTCAAGGACTCCTCCCCTTGAACAAAATGGTGTTACAAAAATAGAAAATGGTATTTACAATGGTTTTTAGTGATGAAAATCACTATTTTTGTATGGGATTCTTTTGAAAAGTTGACATGTACTTCTTGGAGCTCCCTACTTGCTCCCTCTTCTTGTGTGTGCACTTCTTTGATGCACTTTTGTGCTTGTCCTTGACCTTGAGCTTCAACACAATGACACTAAACAAGTGCCTATCTACTTTGGAAATGATGTGAGAAAAGATTGAACCAAAACAGACTACTTCCAAGTTGAAGGATTAATGAAAACCTTCTATTTTTGTTCACACACCTGTTGCTTGTTATGCTCATTGCTTCCAATATAGAAGGAATTAGAAAAATTCCTTTTAGAGGTATCTAATTAGCTTACTAAGCTAATGATTCCAAGTCGAATCACTTAAAATAATACACTATACACAGAGCAATCAATTTAGCAATTGAATCATTACCCGCGATTTTTTAGGACCTCTACAGAGTTTGACGAATGAGTGATTCGACGCTCTTTTCTCCAAATTGGCTGAATATATTTTCTTCAAAATTTGTGAGCTTGTAGATACGTATATGTATACATTTACGTATACGTATACATATATGGAGCTGATTTCAACAAGCTATAGAACATTGAAAATAGTGGAGAAATGACTGAGATATGAGCAGCAAGTTGACTATTATGAATGACTATAATAGAGAGACCATAGATGAGTAATGTAGATCTATTGTATTAAAGAACAATGTTGTACAAGATCATAGGCTTGATAATCAATGCCTGATGATGGTGAGTAGTGTAGGTTACAATGTAGACCTCACTCGCTTACAATGTGGCAATGAAGAACTCGGGAATAGAGTCACATGCCCCGCGAGTTTTCTAGCCATCTTTTATAGTTGAGTGATTTCAAATTCGAATTTGAATTGTTCATTGGCTTTCACTAAAAGTGGTCCTTGAATCTAGGAGATATTCTCACAAATTTGATTCGTGACTTCTCAACTAATAAACTCCACGAGTTTGTTGGTGGTTACAATGATTCTTCCAAGTCAAAAATGACTTTTACAAATGTAAAGGATAAAATCTTCCTAGCAATGGTTTTCATGGAGCTTCAATTGTTCATGAACTTCTAGCCAAATGTGTAGGCTTGCACTTTGCACCAGCAAGCCTCATTTACATTTTACACACATTGAAGCATTACCCAAGGGCTAGATCAAGTAGCAAAGATAAGAGATGGAAGTCTTGAATGCTCAAATTGAAAAGTTTTAGACAAGGGGAACTAACAACAATCATGATATAGGGTTTCTAACTATCTTATGGGCAAGGGCCTATGGGGATCGACTCTTGGAAGTGAGCCAAGACCTAGGTTGGATGAAAATTCCACCAATGATTTGGATTCAAGCAAGAAAATATGGGAGGTGCTTGAAAGAATTTATTGAAAAAATAGATCCAACTCACGAATGCACTCAATAACCTTAGCAGAAGCCCAAGGATTAGCATAAAGTACTACATACTTAAGGTCAAGGATTTTTCAAATGCATTGAGATCCATTGGAAGCCATGTAGATGATGATGATCTTGTGGCATACACCCTCAATGGTTTGAGGAATGTTGAGGAGTGGAACCTTTTACGAGCTCAGTATATGTAAGGGAATAATCTCCCTAGTTTTGAGCAATTAGTTGCTCTCATGCCTATAGAGGAGATGACCATAGGTGGAGGCTCAACAAAAAGAAAGATGCACAAGTATTTTATATGGGTAATCAAAGGGGCAAAGTATGAAGATGAAAATCTAGGGGCAAAGGAAGATTTTGAGGAAGGAAAGGACACTCAAAGAGTCAAGGACATGAACAAGGAACAACATCACAAAGACCTAGAGGAAGAACAAGAGGAAAGGGAGGAAGGGATTAACAAAGCTTGAATTAAGATGGAGAAGTGTGTTAGATATGTGGAAATTTTGGCCAATATGCTAGACATTGCTACTAAGGAGGAAACCAAATGATATATATTAACATTTCTTCATACAAAGGCCAATCTAATTATGCTTCCACAATTTCACAAAATGATAATGTCTTGATGATGCATATGAATGAAATTCAAGCAAAGTAGATAAAACTTCATATATCACTCATAGATGTAGCAACCATATGAGTTGCAATACTTCTTGGTTTAGTAATCTACATGCTCCTAAAGGTAAAGTACATGTAGAAAACGTGATGATATAGCCCATGAGATCTCCCATGTTGGATCTACAGCTTCGTATGAAAATGAGGAATGAAGATGTCTCAATCATGTCTTACATGTACCTACAACCACAAAGAAGCTTGTGTTCTTAGGGTAAATGGTTGAACGAGGATATCAAGTAAGGTTCAAAAAAGGTGGGTGCTTTGTGGAGAACCCTAAGCAGGGGTAAAAGGTCATAGGAAGAGGAAGGAATCGAGGGAGGTTTCTCACTTTAGAGGTAAACTCTCATTCCACTCAATATCTCTATATGCAACAAGAAACTTTCAAAGTTGGAGTTGTGGCACAAGAGGATATACCACATCAACATATAAAGAATGAAAGAAATGCAATTCAAGAGGCTATCTAAAGGGCTAACCAACTTCCAAGGACAAGTTACAAAGCATTTTTGTGAATCATGCCAATTATGGAAGCAAACTAGGCTTCCATGGAAGAAAAGTGTCTACATAATCAAGACCCATTGGACTTGATGCGTACAAATGTGTGGGGGTCAACCAAAGAGCAATACATTGGTGGTAAAAAGAAAATTTTCACTTTTATAGTTTATTGCACAATGATGGTTTGGGTTTTTTTCGTAAAACAAAAATCAAATGTGTTTACATGTTTCAAATCATTGAAGCCAATGGTGGAGAAGGGAACATGTACATATTTCAACAAGCTAAGGTCCAATGGATGGGGACAATATTTCTCTAATGATTTTTCTACATTTTTTTAGGGTTAAGCGTTCAAGAGGCAAGTAACATGTAGACACATAACCTAAAAGAATGGGGTAGTAGAAAGAAAGAATAGATACATTACAAGGGTTTCTACAACAAGGCTTAATGAGATGAATTCCCTTGACATGTTTTGGAATGATGCAACAAATACTATGGTGGATCTTATGAATAGAACACCTACATCATCAAATCATGGATTGAGGCCATATAAGTCTTATTATCATAAGTGACCCAACGTTTTTCCACCCGAAATATATTTGGATGTACTTGTTATGTATGTGATGCTAAGCAAATCGATATACAAGCTACAACCAAATGCAAAGAAGTGTGTGTTTCTAGGATATCCAAATGATCGTAAAGGTTACAAATGCTTCAATCCAAACACAAGAGACTTGAAGATATCAAGGGATGTATTCATTGATGAGCTACTCTCTTGTCATAAAAAATATGATCATGTATAGGAATATGAAGGAGAAAGACATGGAGATGATGGCAAAATCAACATAGAGCTAAGTGGCATAAAGAGTTCCATCAATGAAGATGATTCAAGCATGAGATCACCATGGAGGGGGAAATCTTCATCAAGCTATGAAGCACAATCAATCAATCAAGAGGGGTAAAGCAACATTGGTAGACTTGGATGAACATGGTAATAAAGTTGAAGAGGATGAAGGGCACATCGACTTTCAGGCCACATTCGATGCCAGGCATTGACCTTCCAGGTCGATGCCAGGCATGGACTTAATGGTGCAAAGTCGATGCCAGGCATCGACTTTTAGGTGCAAGTCGATGCCAGTCATCGACTTTGTGTGCAAGTCAATGCCAGGCATTGACTTGAGGGTGCAACTCGATGCCAGGCATCGACTTGAGCATGTAAGTCGATGTCTGGCATCGACTTGCACCCTAAAGTCAATGCGTGGCATCGACTTTCAGGCCACATTCGATGCCAGGCATCGACCTTCCAGGTCTCTCTTGCTCGTGGATTTTGAAAATGAGAATGATCTCCTCCTCTGCTATTTATAGGCAATTGGGTAACTTGAACTAGAGACTAAGTGGATCTAACTGAATGAATCCAGTTTCTAACTATATCTGTCAACTTATCTAACCAAGAAATACCACTCACACAAATAGGCTGTTTCACCTCGACTTTAATGAAATATTCATAGAACCTTCCAACTATTTATATACATTTGCATGTAATTTACACTTCAATGGCAAGAGTATGGTATGTACATGAGGAAGTCTAATCTCATGTATAAATTGTTTCTTAGAATCTCTTGCTTGGGAAAAAATCAAGTCTAAGTTGTGTTGAATATGGGAGATTAATGACATCTTTATAGTGTGTTGAGCCCATAAAAGTCATATTGGTTAAAGTCAACTGCAGTGAAAGTCAAAAGGTCAAAGTCAACTAGTCAAAGTCAACAAGATCAAGGTCAAAGTCAACATGTGCAAAGTCAAAGTGCTAAAGTGCAGGTGTCAAAGTGCACAGGTAGTGCACAATTAATTGTAAGGTCAAAGTGCTAAAGTGGAGGTGTCAAAGTGCACAGGTAGTGCACAATTAATTGTCCACAAAGGGTAAATTGGAGAAAGTGGGTTGCAGGTTGCAAAGGTATTTTCTCTAATTTCCCTAAGGTCCAAAGTGTTTTTAAAAGTGTTTTGGAAGTTTCAGGTGAACCCTCCCTTATGTGCAAAAGTGAAGACTTAAAAGGAAATGTGAAGGTATGTGAAGCGGCAGCGTACGCACAGGGAAAAGTATGGCCCCCCCAATTAAAATTTTTGGTTTTATTCTAAAGTCACTACAGGACAAAATAGGGAGTCGTTGTCTGCCACTTGTAAAGACAATCTTGGGACATCAAAGTGAGCACCAAGATACTATTGTAGTTAGGAGCGTACGTGATTGACACACTCAAATCAAGGCAAGGACTATTCTTGGGCATTCTAGAGTAAGCAAGAGAACCATAGCCTAAAGGAAGCAAGAGAGAGAAGTGCAAGAGTCACCAGTGTGCGACACAGAGAAGTGGAGTTGAAGGAGTGCATGGAGAGTGACTAAGGGATTGTGTAGAGAGTGCTAAGCTAGTCCCCCAAGGATCTCAAGGTCTCCTTGCAGTGTGCACGTGCCGACAGAAGGTATTCATTCCTCCCCCTTAGTGGAAGCTTGGTGCAAGGTGTGCACAAGGATAAGCTTGAAGCAGGTGGAGGTCTGGTGCAGAGGAGGCTGGCGGCAAGAAGACTTTAGGGTATTTGGTATTTTGTCATTGAGCACTCTGTGGGATTGTGCACAGAAGTATTGGTTTGTATTGTGCTTCAAACATTGTAATTGTCTTACTGTAATCAATCCGCAGAAGCTTCCAAGGTGTATTTCCTAGATTTGAGCTTAGGAGAAACCAAGTGCAAAGTATAGAAGAGATCAAGTGTCGACAGTACTACAATGCTACTTCATCAACCAAAAGGTAAATATTCTTATCAAGTGTCTCATATTAAGTGGGCTATGAGCTGCTCATGACCGCAACCCGGTCCCAAACATTGAGGGTCACCTGCAAGCAAACAAGAAGGAAGGTTGTTAGAAGATCCTCCAGTCCACTATCATCAACTTCATCAGTAAAGAGCATGGCGGGACAGGTAGACTTGGAAACCTTACTTTCAAGATTATATATAAAGTTTCCTTCTTTCAAAGGCCTAGCTCAGGAGGATCCGGATGAACACATTAGAAGGTTTTTGACACTATGTAAGACTAGAGGCTTAATGGGTAGGGAGGATGCCTTTTTTATTCTCTTCCCTGCCACATTAGAAGGATTAGCAGATAAATGGTTCAGCCAGTTTGCTGAAAACCATTTTACCACTTGGGATTTGATGAAAGATGCATTTAAAAATCAATTCCAGCATGGCAACACTGCGGAGATCATCATAGAAGAACTAGAAAGTTTGAGATTGGGTCCAGGAGAAAAGTTCCGAGAGTTTGTGACTAGGGCCAAAGCACTAATGGCTAAATTGCCAGATCCACCACATGATTTTTTTTGTTAAGAAATGGTTAGCCAAGCCCCTACTAGTGGCCACCCAATGTAAAATAAAGGAACTAGTGTTACCTATAGCCTCCATAGAGGAGTTCATCAACACAGCTACACGGCTCGAGCAGATAAGGCACTAGTAAGGAGCAACTTCTTCCCAACCAACATATGGTACAGAAATGGAGGATCCAGTGATCCAGCTAAGGAAGGAGCTGGAGGGCTTAAAAAGAAATAAGCCCTACAAAGAGGAGGAGAATGCTGTTGCTCAATTGAGAAGGGAGATTGAAGCACTAAAGCTCCAAAAGGAGGAGGATGCCCAAGCAGAGGAATTGGCTCAGCTGCGACAGGAGCTGCAGGAACTCAAAGGGAGTGGCATCAAGAGTGGGCTTTGGTGTTCCATGTGCAGCAAGCAAGGTCACATAGTAAGTGAATGTCCTTTGTTAAGTGTGACTTGCCAATTATGCAAGAAAGTTGGTCATGAGGCCCATGAATGCCAGTCAAGGGGAATGCCTCCAATGACATACTGGACACAAGGAGGATCCCTACCACCCACCAATGTGATGGCTGCGGCACTGAATCAAGGTAACAATTATAATCCTAGACAGAGGAATAACCTTGGAAATGGGCCTAGGAGGCCAATCATTTGTTTTAGATGTGGAGAATGCGGGCACTATCAAAGTAGGTGCACCCTACCAAAAAATGCCCCTCCTTGCAGGAACTGCCCTGAGGCCAGAGACCATTATACAAATTGTTGTCCTAAGAATCAAGCCTCTTCATCCGGGCCCCATATTCAAATGATTTTTGTGCACAAAGAAGAAAGGTGTGATCAAGTCAATGAGCCATCACCATCTACCAGGGTGGTGCAGTTAGAAGAAACAGAATCTTTGACTGTGCAGACAAGAAGCAAGGGGAAGGTTCAAGCAGACATAGGTCAAGGATCAAAGATTAAGGAATGGAATCAAGACAGAGAACCATCTGAAGATAAAGCCACCACAGATGCAGATACAAGGCAACAAGAAGATCTCATAGGTATGAGTGATGCCATTGGGCATGCCTTCAACAGGGCTCATGAGGAGTTTGATAAGTCAACTGGAGCCCATGCTCTCAAGGAATCAGAGGCTTAAACTACTCAAGTCCAGGAAAAAGAAGGTTAGTATTTTTTATTTAATAAAGATGGATGGGAAATTCAAGTCAGAGTTATTGCAGATAATTGATGAAGCTTCCACTACAAGTTTGGTGGCAAAGACTGTTGTTTTACATAAAGGAAACGTTGTAGGGGAAGCACCCCTTACAGATTATAAAAGTCCTTGGCTGACAGTATCTATCAAAGGTCATGAACTTCAAGGAGTTATTGTGGACGGTGGTTCTGGCATTAACTTGATGCCTGAACATATAATGGAAAAGATTGGACTCCAACCTTCAAGGCCTACAAATTTCACTGTTACTTTGGCAGATCAGAGCAAAGTAAGGTCCTTGGGAGTGATCCCAAAAGTTCCACTTGAAGTACAAGGTAATCTATTCATTCTGGATTTTGTGGTTTTAAGATTGCCCCAGGTTGAAGGAGGATTTCCCCTCTTAATTGGAAGACCATGGCTGAGGCATGCAAGTGTCATTCATGATTGGGGCAAGGACACTATGTGGGTACAAAAGAGAGGGCAAGAGCTGACACAGATTCATTTAGAAGAGGGCCCTGATAATCAAGGAAACACCAGCATGATGCAAATAGTTGGCATATGCATGGAACCAGAATCGGAGGATCAACCCCAAATAGATTTCGAGGAAGAAGAGGATATTCTAAATTGGCTCCAAGAAGGAAACTCTTCGTCTTGTTTTGGAATTTTTCTTAATAATTCTTGCACGACTAAAGGTTATGATGAAGATAAGGAGAAAGTCCAGGTTGATGGATTGGGAGAGCCCATCACAGACCACAGAAGGGGCAGGAAGACACCCCTCAAGTACAACTTGGAGGAGGATATGACAACCACAGATAAGGGAATTACTAAAGCTAAAGGCAAGGTAAAAGATTCTAGTGAAGAGTGTTCTTTCCCAATCCAAGAAATCCCTGCAGGATGGATGCAGGACAAGGAGGAACACATTGAAATCCAAAATACACCTGCTTATGCAGCAATGCACGAAAATCTATTGGAAGAGGACAAGGAAGGAGATGAGAACGAAGATAATATGGTAGAGATAAATCCTGTCAAAGAAATACAATTAAGCACTCAAGACAATAATCGGCCAGTTTTGGTGGCTACTTGGTTGTGGAGCCACCCAGGGCTCCTTGAAAAGGTAAGATCATTCTTGACCCATTATACAGATGTTTTTGCCTGGCATTATAAAGACTTAGAAGGAGTGCCTGCGACTTATGGAGAGCATAGAATCTGTTGGAGACCTCTTAATCTCCAAAGGTTTGATCTATACTGACTTAAGAACACTTCTATATCAGCTATAAACCAAACTTTACACAAATATTGTTCTTCTTTACCAAAACTTTCATTAACACTTCTCTGAGTGAAGAAGTTTCTACTTCAGAAAGTCTGCTTCAGAAATCGACTTCATTACTTGCACATAACTTCAAATTTCCTCAAATAAATGATGCACAAGTATTTGCAATACCTTTGCACAATCATACCAGTTACTAGTTCACCAAAATAATCATCAAAGTTTTAATTTGATCCTTAAGATCAAAGATATGTCATAACTATCTTCTAGAGATAGCGCCTTCGACATAGTCAACTTCTTAAGTTGATTTCTCACAGCACAAATCCTGTTTTGCTAAATGCTTTTAGCCATAGCTTCCTTGTCTCCTAACTTAGATTTTGAGTGCTCACTCATTAAAAACTTTACACTATACAGTGAGATCTAAGCAAAACACTAAGACAGAAAAGTGCGCTACTCTGAGACTTCTGTTTTCACATTCTACATACAAATGTTCCTATTGATCATTCTCAGAGTAGGAAAGGAATCAGATCATGAAACTCTGAACATAACTTCATTAGCTTCTTAATTAGATGTGTACAAAAGGATTCTTGATCCACATGATCAGACTGAGAGAACTCAGAGAAAAATCCGTCGCTATTTTCTGAGAGAAAACTCTCTACACATCTCTAAGACACTTGTCATCTACAAAATGACTCTATATATATTTCTTATCATCATTAACTTATATATACATGATTTTTGACTTCTCTCACGTCTATGACATTACTCCTTATCATCCTAAGGATTATATCTATACTCAGATTACAAGAGTTTCCATTTCTAATGTACATATGTATACAGGCTTTACTTCTGAGATCTCTTCATTCTTACAAGTGATTTCTTCCACTTCATTCTGACCATAAACTTTCTTCAATGTCTTTATAATCACCAATTTGTGATTGGTTTGTTCCAACAGCTCCCCTCAATCACTAATTGTGATTATTCCATTCTTCTTCACTCCTACCATCTCTTTGAATCTCTGTAGCTTAGGTCCATCCAAGCTTTTTGTCATCATATCTGCCACTTGTTCTTTTGTTGGAGTATACATCAGTTCAATCTCTTTATCAAGTACCTTTTCCCTCAAGAAATGATAATGAATCTCTATATGCTTAGTCCTCGCATGAAAAACAGGGTTAGCTGCCAAATACAAAGAACTCATATTATCTCCAAAAATAATTGGAGTACTCTGATCAGTTTCAAAACTCTTCATCAAGGTCTTCAACCATATCACTTCTTTTGCAGCTTCTACCATTCCTTTATACTCAGCTTCTGTGGATGACAAAGCAACTGTATGTTGCTTCTTTGAACACCAAGAAACTAATTTATCTCCAATATAACAGAGATACCCATGAGTAGACCTTCTATCATCTGAGTCACTTGCCCAATCTGCATCACTAAACACTTTGATTCTTGTGTCAGAAGTAAACCCATAATACAAACCTTCACTTAGGGTTCCTTTGATATATCTGAGTACCCTTTGAGCTGCAATCCAATGAGTCTTCTTTGGACAATGCATAAATTGTGACAACACACCTACTGCATATGATAAATCTGGCCTTGTCAAGGTAGCATAGATTAAACTACCTACCAAACTCTGATAATTCTTCATATCATTGAACTCTTCACCTCCATACCTGCTCAATTTATGATTTACCTCCAATGGTGTAGTTGAAGTCTTGCAATCCTCCATGTTAAACTTAACTAGAAGATTCTTCAAATACCTCTCTTGTGAAACATATACTCCATGTTGAGTATATACAATCTGCATTCCTAAGAAATAAGATAAGTTTCCCAAATCACTTATCTTAAACTCCTTCTCTATTTTCCTTTTAAGTTCATTGATTCCTTGAGCATCTGTTCCTGTGACAATAATATCATCAACATAAATACACATGTATATGTACCCATTTTCACTTGCCTTCACTAGCAAGCTACTATCTGCCTTTGATGCTTGAAATCCACATTCATTCAAGAACTTGACAAGTCTGTAATTCCAAGCTCTTGGGGCCTGCTTCAACCCATACAAAGCTCTCTTGAGCTTACACACATAATCTGATCCAATTGAATTCATAAAACCTTCTGGTTGCTCCATGTATACTTCATCTGCAATATATCCATTTAGAAATGCATTTTTCACATCTAATTGTGATAACCTCCAACCTTTACAAGCAGCAATAGCAATCAATGTTCTAATTGTAGACATCTTAGCAACAGGACTAAAGGTTTCATCATAATCTACCCCATAAGTTTGGGCATAACCTTTGACCACAAGTCTAGCCTTGTATCTAGACACCTTACCATCTGCAAACCTTTTTGTTTTATATACCCACTTACATCCAATGACTTTCTGATTCTTTGGTCTTGGTACTAATTCCCAAGTTTCATTTTCAAGTAGAGCATGATACTCTTCCTGCATTGCCTTCTCCCAATTCTGTTTACCTTTGGCTTCTTCATAAGTGATTGGATCTTCTTTTGTCTTCACAATGTAAGCATAATCTTTTGTTGTTAAAAAAGATGTATCATAACTATACCTTATAGGCTCTTTCCTTCCCCTTGAAGATCTTCTGATCTCTGCACTTCTTGAAGTCTCAGCCTCATTTGATTCTGGATCAAATCTTGGCCCATCTTCTACATGATCCTGCAATCTACTTTTAGAGTCAACATCATCAATACTTTCTTCATACATATTTACTTTTGCCTTCCCTTTTCTTTGTATCTCTTCAACACCTGCATAATCATTTGTTGATCCTGTATACCATGTGTTTTGCTCATCAAATGTAACATCTTTGGTAACAAGAAATTGCTTTGTGGATGGACTCCACAACCTGTAACCCATCTGTCTATCATCATATCCAATAAACACATACTTCTCTGCTTTGGGTTCTAGCTTATGTCTTAATTGTGAAGGAACATAAGCATATGCTACACATCCAAATACCTTACAATGATCAAGAGTAGGTTTCTTACCCCACCATGCTTCATAAGGAGTTCCTCCATCCAAAGCTTTACAAGGTAACCTATTCACAAGGTATGTTGCAGTATTAATAGCTTCTGCCCATAAGTAATTTGGACAATTCTTTTCCTTCATCATTGCTCTTGCAAATTCTACAAGAGTCCTATTTCTTCTTTCTGCTACTCCATTCTGTTGAGGAGAGTACCTGCAAGTTACTTCTCTTCTTATACCTGCATTCCACAAATAATCATCAAACTCTTTAGAGAAATACTCTCCCCCTCCATCTGACCTTAACCTCTTAAGCTTTTGCCATGTGATCCTTTCTGCATAAGCATGATAATGTTTGAATGTCTTGAAGACTTCTGATTTATCCTTGATTACATATAAAGTAATCCATCTGGTTGCATCATCAACAAACAACACATAATATCTGGATCCATTTATGTTATAGTCCCTTGAGGGACCCCATACATCTGTATGAACCAATTCAAGCATATTTGAATGCTTGTACCCTGATTTGTTGTAAGAACCTTTGTGTGCTTTACCTAATTGACAAGCTTCACACTTGTACACCATATGTTGCCCTTCAACATTTGGCAACCCAAGCACCACCTGATTCTTTGACATTTCCTTTATAGCTCTCTCATTGATATGACCTAGCCTTTTATGCCATAAGTCTAATTCAGACATCTTTTGACTTCCATAAGTAAACAATGCATGTCCCACATTACCTTGGACTTTGAGAGTAAACAATCTTCCTTCCTTTTTTCCTGCAATTATGTTTCTATATCCCTGATTTGGATCTTGCACATAAACACCATCATTTGTGAATCTTACTTCATATCCTTTCTCCACAATTTTCCCTACACTTATCAAATTTTTAGGAATAGTAGGAACATAAAGTACCTTGCTCAAAAGTGTACTTCCACTCTTTGTCTTCACTGATCCAATGCTCTCCACTTTATGTTTGGTATTATCACCTGTTTGAACTGTATGTCCATTCACCTTTGCTTCCATATCAGTCATCAAGGATAGATTCCCACTCACATGGTTGCTACATCCTGAGTCAATATAAAACACTCTTTGATCTTCTCCCATTGATTCATGAGTTGCATTCAAAATAAGAGTCATATCATCCTTCTGATCTGATGCTTAGTTATAATAATTGTTGTTGTAGGACTGAGATTGGAAGCTTCTTCCACCTCCTCTAGCATATGATGTCCTACCACCTCTTCCTCTGAAGTTGCCTCTTTGGTTTTTGTGACAACACACCTACTGCATATGATAAATCTGGTCTTGGTACTAATTCCCAAGTTTCATTTTCAAGTAGAGCATCATACTCTTCCTGCATTGCCTTCTCCCAATTTTGTTTACCTTTGGCTTCTTCATAAGTGATTGGATCTTCTTCTGTCTTCACAATGTAAGCATAATCTTTTGTTGTTAAAAGAGATGTATCAAGGTATGTTGCAGTATTAATAGCTTCTGCCCATAAGTAATTTGGATAATTCTTTTCCTTCATCATTGCTCTTGCAAATTCTACAAGAGTCCTATTTCTTCTTTCTGCTACTCCATTCTGTTGAGGAGAGTACCTGCAAGTTACTTCTCTTCTTATACCTGCATTCCACAAATAATCATCAAACTCTTTAGAGAAATACTCTCCCCCTCCATCTGACCTTAACCTCTTAAGCTTTTGCCCTGTGATCCTTTCTGCATAAGCATGATAATGTTTGAATGTCTTGAAGACTTCTGATTTATCCTTGATTACATATAAAGTAATCCATCTGGTTGCATCATCAACAAACAACACATAATATCTGGATCCATTTATGCTATAGTCCCTTGAGGGACCCCATACATCTGTATGAACCAATTCAAGCATATTTGAATGCTTGTACCCTGATTTGTTGTAAGAACCTTTGTGTGCTTTACCTAATTGACAAGCTTCACACTTGTACACCATATGCTGCCCTTCAACATTTGGCAACCCAAGCACCACCTAATTCTTTGACATTTCCTTTATAGCTCTCTCATTGAAATGACCTAGCCTTTTATGCCATAAGTCTAATTCAGACATCTTTTGACTTCCATAAGTAAACAATGCATGTCCCACATTACCTTGGACTTTGAGAGTAAACAATCTTCCTTCCTTTTTTCCTGCAATTATGTTTCTATATCCCTGATTTGGATCTTGCACATAAACACCATCATTTGTGAATCTTACTTCATATCCTTTCTCCACAATTTGCCCTACACTTATCAAATTTTTAGGAATAGTAGGAACATAAAGTACCTTGCTCAAAAGTGTACTTCCACTCTTTGTCTTCACTGATCCAATGCTCTCCACTTTATGTTTGGTATTATCACCTGTTTGAACTGTATGTCCATTCACCTTTGCTTCCATATCAGTCATCAAGGATAGATTCCCACTCAGATGGTTGCTACATCCTGAGTCAATATAAAACACTCTTTGATCTTCTCCCACTGATTCATGAGTTGCATTCAAAATAAGAGTCATATCATCCTTCTGATCTGATGCATAGTTATAATAATTGTTGTTGTAGAACTGAGATTGGAAGCTTCTTCCACCTCCTCTAGCATATGATGTCCTACCACCTCTTCCTCTGAAGTTGCCTCTTTGGTTTTTGCCTCCTCTACCTCTTTGATTAAAACTCTGATTATTGCTTCCACCATTTTGATTGTTATACCAACAGTCATTTGCCAAATGATTGGTTCTGCCACAAATCCAACAAGCTTTAGCATTATCTTTGTTCTTACCTCCTCTTCCTTTACCTCTGAAATTCATCTTCCCTTTTGTAAAGTTAGCTTGGCTTGAAGTCCCTTCATCATCAGTTGACTGCTTTCCTTTGCCATTCTTTTTCTTGTCCTTGGAATACATAGCCTGACTTGCACTTCTATCATTGTCTCCTTTAATGTCCTGCTCAAAAGTTAGCATGTGTCCTAGCAATTGATTAAGATCAGGAGTAAAATGATCAAGTGACAATTCTATGGACAATATGAAAGGCTTCCACTTCTCATCTCCTCTCCGACCTGTAAGTATTTGCCTTACCAACTTATCCTCTTCAATGTCTTCATCCACTGCTCCCAAGCTATCTGCAATATCCTTCATCCTTGCCACATAATCAGAAATTGATTGTGAGCTCTTCTTCTTGAAAGTTGTGAACTCAGCCCATAGTGAGGACTTCCTTGACGTGGTTGTATTTTGGAAATGCTCTTCCAAAGCATTCCAAACATCTGTTGCACTTTCCAATCCTCTAATGTGAGGTAGAAGATAATCATTTACAGCCATGTAAATGATACTCCTTGCTTGAGCATCCTTTCTCATCCAAGTCTTCAAAGCTGCAAGCTCTTCCCTAGTTGGAATACTAGAATCTGCAAATTCAGGCTTTTCTTCTTCTCCTATAATGAATGCCATCAAATCTTTACTCATGAGGTGTGCCTCCATCCTCATGGACCAAGCTGGATAGTTCTCCCTATCTAGCTTATCAATCTGCAAGCTTTCTCCCATCCTTGACCTTCTGTATCTGCAATTACTATGGTTTATGAGGATAAAGTGTACCTTTGATATGAAGCTTTGATCCTTCTTGATTTTTTTCGAACTCGTGCTTTGAACTTTTGTAGGTTGTCTTCAATAATTTGTCCTTGTCCTCCTTTAATTAGGAAGAACTTCAATATCTGCACCAATCGGAACTTCAATTGTCTTTTCTTCTCTTGTATTGCACCTTCAGCTCTAATACCACTGTTGGAGACCTCTTAATATCCAAAGGTTTGATCTATACTGACTTAAGAACACTTCTATATCAGCTATAAACCAAACTTTACACAAATATTGTTCTTCTTTACCAAAACTTTCATTAACACTTCTCTGAGCGAAGAAGTTTCTACTTCAGAAAGTCTGCTTCAGAAATCGACTTCATTACTTGCACATAACTTCAAATTTCCTCAAATAAATGATGCACAAGTATTTGCAATACCTTTGCGCAATCATACCAGTTACTAGTTCTCCAAAATAATCATCAAAGTTTTAATTTGATCCTTAAGATCAAAGATATGTCATAACTGTCTTCCAGAGATAGCGGCTTCGACATAGTCAACTTCTTAAGTTGATTTCTCACAGCACAAATCCCGTTTTGCTAAATGCTTTTAGCCATAGCTTCCTTGTCTCCTAACTTAGATTTTGAGTGCTCACTCATTAAAAACTTTACAGTATACACTGAGATCTAAGCAAAACACTGAGACAGAAAAGTGCGCTACTCTGAGACTTCTGTTTTCACATTCTACATACAAATGTTCCTATTGATCATTCTCAGAGTAGGAAAGGAATCAGATCATGAAACTCTGAACATAACTTCATTAGCTTCTTAATTAGATGTGTACAAAAGGATTCTTGATCCACATGATCAGACTGAGAGAACTCAGAGAAAAATCCGTCGCTATTTTCTGAGAGAAAACTCTCTACACATCTCTAAGACACTTGTCATCTACAAAATGACTCTATATATATTTCTTATCATCATTAACTTATATATACATGATTTTTGACTTCTCTCACGTCTATGACATTACTCCTTATCATCCTAAGGATTATATCTATACTCAGATTACAAGAGTTTCCATTTCTAATGTACATATGTATACAGGCTTTACTTCTGAGATCTCTTCATTCTTACAAGTGATTTCTTCCACTTCATTCTGACCATAAACTTTCTTCAATGTCTTTATAATCACCAATTTGTGATTGGTTTGTTCCAACAGAATCCGTCTGGTTGATGGAGCCAAACCCATAAGAGGGAAGAGTTATAGACTTAACCCAAAATATGATGAAGCTGTCTATGTGGAAATATAGAAGATGGAGCATGCAGGAATCATCATTCCTGTGGAACACTCAGAGTGGCTCTCACCTATGGTTATAGTACCAAAGAAGAATACTAATAAAATCAGAATTTGTGTTGACTTTAGAGAACTTAACAAGGTGACCATTCCAGATGGTTTCCCAATGCCTTTTGCAGAGCAGGTCATTGAAGAAGTGGCTGGGCATGCATTATATAGCTTTATGGATGGATTTAGTGGCTATAATCAAATATCAATACACCCAGAGGATCATGAAAAGACTGCTTTTATCACACCTTGGGGAACATATGTGTATGTAAAAATGCCATTTGGGCTCAGAAATGCTCCAGCCACCTTTAACAGAACGGTCAATCTCATTTTTGGCCCCCTATTGCTGGAATCACTTAGAATCTTCATGGATGACTTCTCTTCGTTTTCAAGTTCTCACAAGGAAACTACTCTAGATTGTTTGGACCATCACTTGAGACAGCTGCATAATGTTTTCAAGAGATGCAGGGAGACTAAGCTAAAGCTCAATCCAAAAAAATGTCATTTCCTTGTGACAGAAGGAACTCTGTTAGGACATGTGGTGTCGGCTAAAGGTATGGCCCCAGATCCTAACAAAATCATTTCTATATTAAAGTTGCCTAAACCTAAATCTCCTAAAGAGAATCAGAGTTTCTTGGGGCATACTGGATACCATAGAAGGTTTATAAAAATGTATACTGAGATAGCCAGACCACTGGCTAGACTTACAGGTAAGGAAGTACCTTTTAAATGGGAAGAAGAGGAGGAAAAAGCATATCAAACATTACGGCCAAGGTTAGTGTCTGCTCCTATTTTGATCACACCTAAGTGGTAAAAAATCTTTCATATACATGTAGATGCCAGTGCTTATGCAGTGGGGGCAGTTTTGACCCAACCCAGTGAAGAATTTAAAGTGGACAGACCAATTCAATATGCCAGTAGAATCTTGACCAAGGCTGAAAGGAATTAGAGTACTACAGAAAGGGAAGCCCTAGCAATGGTTTTTGTTGTCCAAAAATTTCTTCATTACTTACTGGGAGTAAAATTTATTATTATAACAGATCACCAACCACTAAAATACTTGCTCAACAAACCACAAGCCACTGGTAGAATATGGAGGTGGTTATTGTTGTTCCAAGAGTTTGATTTTTCTGTAGTCCACAGACCAGGTAAAGAAAATGTTATGGCGGATCACCTATCCAGAATCAATATGATGGATCAAGCTAGTGGAATCAATGATGATTTTCCAGATCCTCATCTGTTTGCTGTACAAGCTCAAGGTTGGTATTATGATATCAAGAATTTCATTAAAACTGGTTTGTATCCAGAAAAAGGCTAGTGATGTGCAAAGGAAGAGACTGCTAATCAAGAGTAGACCATATACCTTCATTGAAGATAAATTATATAGACAGGGCAAGGATGACAGGTTTAGGAAGTGTTTGGAAGAAGAAGAAGTGAGGGAAGTCCTTCACTCTGCACATGAAGGAATAGGTGGTGGGCACCTTCCAGGGTATATTATAAGTCAAAGGATACTGGATGCTGGTCTATGGTGGACTACACTATTTAAGGATGCAGATGAATGGGGAAAGGCATGTGACATTTGCCAGAGGTGTGGACCTAAGCCAACAAAGCAGAGGCATAGCTCCTTGATTGTTTCCACTTCCTCGCAACCATTTGAGAAGTGGGGGCTAGATTTTGTAGGGCCCATCTACCCTCCGGCGATTCCAAAAAGAGAGAAATATCTATTGATAGCTATAGATTATGCGACAAAGTGGGCTGAAGCTATTGCCTCCCCCGACTGCACTGCGCAAACTGTTGCTGATTTCATTTACAGTAGCATCATTTGCAGGTTTGGATGTCCACTTGAAATTTGTACAGATCAGGGTACCCATTTTGTCAATAAGGTCCTGCAGGAAGTTTTCAACAGGTATAGAATTCTACATAGGACCTCTTGTGCCTACTATCCAAGAGCCAATGGACAGGTTGAATCGACAAATAAGGTCTTAATTTCAATGTTAAGAAAGGAGTGTATGTTACAGCCCACTGTGAAGAGATGGATAGGTATGTGCTTGAGGATGAAGAGGTGTTGCATAATCCTTGATCTACACCATCCAAATGAACTCCAGCAGTCTATGGTGGGCCCTTTTAGCTTGCCAATGGATGTATTAGACACCCTATGTACCTTGGAAGATCACTCTCAAAAAGATAGATCAAAACAGATAAGTTGGAGTTAGCTCAGAGGTGAAAACTTGCTATTCTTGGTTCATACACCTGTCTAGTGTTTTACATAATTCTCTGAGCACAGCAGCAATTAGCTTAATTCCTCTTGGGGAACTCTAGGTAGCTTAAAGAGCTAACTTTCAAGAGTAATCTCATAAAAAATAATAAACCACACACTGAGAATGAGTTTTAACAAGTGATGACATCATCCCGATTTTCACGGGCTGCTACAGTTTGAGACCAGTGAGCCGAAAAATGAACACAACTCAAAATGTAGGAATCCAATGATTATGAAAATTTGTATGGTTATACTAGACATTAAGTTGAATCCCACAAGCTTTAATCGCTGAATTTGGATAAGTAACCACTGAGAAATGGCTCTGACAAGATGAGTTAAAAAGTCGGGTACCTGACAGAGAAGTGAAAATGCACAGATAGTGTTGACTTCAACTGAACATAACTGAAGATTGCAACATTCAAATGACATGAAAATTTGTGAGCATATAGTAGACTTATAGAGCTAACTTTACCAAGTTAAATCACTGAAAATGATGCACCAAGCTCAGAGAAACCATCTCTGCAAACTGATTGAGAAAACTGAGAGTAATGGCAGTGAGTAGTACACTTCACAAGAACATGGAAATATGAACTCAAATGATCATGAAAATAAAGTATATTGCTTGTACAATACAATGAACTTACTGATACATATGTGTGCCTTGGAATCACACCTTGATATGGCATAAAGCTCAGCTCTTGGAGGTCTTCACATAGGTCTCTCTAACCACGACTACAACTGCCATCTATTTATTGTTGAGTTTGGGAGGCTAACTTCCCTCAATCACTCTCCAATCAATAAATGATTGATTTGATTCTCTACCTACCACAAATCACGAACTTATGGCTCCTCTTTCCATTCTTGATCAAGTGGACTCAACCACTTAAGATTCTTTCACTTTTACATTAAGTAAACTCTTCAAAAGTTACAAGAGGTAGTTCACAAGTGAACTTTACATAGTCTTCATTTGAAAGCTTTTTCATGACTTTGTGGGACTCAAGCCAATACTTAGGCTTGTCATAGACTTGCTCCAACAGCTCCCCCTCAAGCCAAGTATGCTTGAGGTCTTCAATCTTCCAAGATTACTTGCAAACCAATCATAGCCTTGAATTTGCAAAGCTTTGTACCATCCAATGCTTTGGTTCGAATATCTGCACATTGTTGATGAGTGGACGCATATGATATTTGAATCTCTTTGCTTAGAACCTTCTCTCGTACATAGTGATAATGAACTTCAATATGTTTAGTCCTTGCATGAAAAATAGGATTAGCAGCTAAGTGAATAGAACTCATATTGTCACCAAAAATAGTTGGAGTTCCAAACTCCAATCCAAGATCTTTGAATAATGTCTTCATCCACATAGCTTCCTGAGTAGCTATGGCAAGACCTCTGTATTCAGCTTCAGTAGAAGAGAGAGCAACTGTGGGTTGCTTCTTGGATGACCATGAAATAAGATTTGAACCTGCAAAGGTAAGATAACCTGAAGTGCTCCTTCTATCTTCCTTGGAGCCAACCCAATCTGCATCAGAAAATAGCTTCAAACCTAAATCAGATACATAAGGATAATAAAGTCCTTGATTTATGGTTCCTTTGAGATACTTGAGAATCCTTTTGGCAGCATCCATATGTGGTTTCCTTGGTGTGTGCATAAATTGACTTAGCACACTCACACTGTAACATATATCTACTCTTGTCAATGTGGCATAGTTGAGACTACCCACTAGACTTTGATATGATGTGATGTCCTCTATGAGTTCACCTTCATGTGAGCTCAATTTGTGATTGTACTCCATTGGAGTACCTGCAATATTACAATCTTGCATCTTGAATTTTGCCAACATGTCCTTAATGTACTTCCTTTGAGTGAGAAACAAACCATGATCTTTGTAGACAACTTCCAAACCTAGGAAGTAGGTAAGTGAACCCAAATCACTTATCTTGAACTCTTCTCTCATCTGATCTTTGATCTTCTTCATACCATCTGCATCATTTCTTGTCAATATAATATCATCTACATATACACATAAGTAGATGACCTCAGAATTACTCTTTTTAATAAAGAGTGAAGGATCTGCCTTGCTTTGGTTGAAAGCCTTTGTCCTGCAAGAATGAAACAAGCCTGAAATTCCAAGCTCTTGGAGCTTGCTTGAGACCATACAATGCTTTGTTAAGTTTACACACATAATGAGGATAAACTTGATTCTCAAAACCAGGTGGCTGTGCCATATATACCTCTTCTGTTATCCAACCATTCAAGAATGCATTCTTTACATCTAGTTGAAGTATCTTCCAATTCTTGGAAGAGGAAATACTAGGCAAAACCCTAATAGTAGGCATCTTTGCCACAGGAGAGAAGGTCTCCTCATAATCAATTCCCTGAGTTTGTGCAAAGCCTTTTGCTACAAGCCTTGCCTTATACCTGTTAATGGAACCGTCAGAATTCTTCTTGAGTTTATAGACCCATCTTGAGCCTATTACCTTCATGGATGAAGTCTTGGGCACCAAATCCCAAGTGTTGTTTTCCTCAAGTGCTTCAATCTCTTCCTTCATTGCATGCTTCCATTCTGACTTTGCTTTGGCCTCTTCAAAGGATGATGGCTCCTCTTGGTTTATGTCTTGTGCTATGTAGATAGAATGTTTAGTTACTAATGAGGTGTCAAACCCATACCTTTCTGGTTTTTTCTTTTCCCTCATAGATCTTCTTAGGCCATGATGTGATGATTCTGCCTTATGTCCAAGTTCTTGCAATTTTGCTTTACCTTTAGACTTCCATGCTTTGATCTTTTCCATCTGAGATTCTTCATCATCCTCTGAGGTGTCTTGTTCTTCAATCTTTGGTTGTTCTCTACCAAGCTTTGGAAAATCTTCTTCAAGATCATATGGTAAATTGACCTTCCTGCATGAATCTTCATACCATGAATTGTTCTCATCAAAAACTACATCTCTGCTTACCAAGAATCCTTTGTTGGTAGGGTTGTATAACGCCCTTTTGATTGTTGTCATATCCAATAAATACACACCTTTCTGCCTTTGGATCCATCTTGCCTCTAACCTGTGAAGGAACATGAGCAAAAGCAATACATCTAGAAATTTTACAATGATCTAAGCTTGGTCTTCTTCCATTCCAAGCCTCATATGGAGTCATCCCATCAAGGGATTTTGAAGGCAACCTTTTAATCAAGTAAGTGGTTGTAGATACAGCCTCAACCCATAAGTAATTAGGTAAATGCTTTTCATTTAACATAGACCTTGCAGCTTCAACAATTGTCCTATTCCTCCTTTCTGCCACTCCATTTTGCTCAGGAGTGTACCTTGTAGTTACCTCTCTTTTGATTCCTCTTTCTTGAAGAAAAGAATCAAAATCATGGGAGAAGTATTCTCCCCCTCCATCTGACCTTAGCCTTTTTAGTGATTTACATGTTTGATTCTCCACAAGAGCCAAATATCTTTTGAAACATGAAAAAACTTCATCTTTGTGTTTCATAAAGAATAGGATAGTCCATCTGCTACAATCATCAATAAAGGAGACATAATACCTTGATCCAGATATTGAAGCTTCCTTGCTAGGTCCCATACATCTGTATGAACCAACTCCAAGAGATCTTTGTGCATATAACCTTTCTTCATGAATGGTAACCTCTGAGACTTTCCAAATTGACATGCACTACACAAATCATATGTTGTTTTGACAAGTTAGGGAGTCCAAGTACACTTTGGTCCCTGCAAATTTGCTTTAATGACCTTTCACCAATATGTGCTAACCTTTTGTGCCATACTTCCAATTCTGTGAGTGTCTGACTACCATAATTAAAGAGAGCAATGTTTCTAGTGTCCTGTAATTCAAATGTGAACAATCTACCTGTCTTTTCACCTTTTGCAATTTTTCTGAATCCTTGACTTGGATCTTCAACAATTGATCCTGCCTTTGTGAACCTGACTTGCAACCCTTTCTCTACTATCTGCCCAACACTTATCAAATTCTTTGTAATGGTAGGGACATAGAGTACCTTACTAAGTAGGTTGATGTTTCCATCAGGTGCTTTGACATTGCCTATTTTCTCCATAGGATGTTTTGTATCATCTCCTATTTGTACCTCATGCTTATTCCTTGGATCTTCTAAATCTGATAGGAGTGCCACATTTCCTACCACATGATTTGAACAACCTGAATCTATGTAGAAAACATGCTCATCAGATTTACCTTGTGGCATAGCCATGTTCATGATCAATGATGAATCCTCTTTGTTTGAGTCTTCTGTGTAGTTATTGTAGTCTCTCCTTCCTTTGTAGCCTCCTTGATAGTTTGAATGATTGTAGTTGTTGTAGCTTGTTGAACCTTCCTCTTGAGTAGCCATAACTTCCTCTATTGTATCCTCTTCCTCTTTGATTCCTGGAATTCCTAAAGCAATTTTCAGTTGTATGATTAGTTAATCCACAAATAGAACATGAGTTGGAGTCTTGGGATCTCCCCCTGCCTTGTCTACCTCCTCTTCCTCTACCTCTACCATGTCTTCCTCTACCTACATAGTTAGCTTGATATGTACCTGCTTCATCATCCACTTTCTTTGCCTTTCCTTTGTTATCTTTGGACTTGCTTTTATCAGTGTATAAAGCTGAAGATTGATTACCTTTAGAGTTTTCTCCATTTTTGATAAGCTTTGCCTCTTGAGTAAGTAGTTTTCCAATGAGTGTATTGAAATCAGGTACATGCATGTCCATGTACAAATCCATAGCTGTGGTGAATGCTTCCCACTTGTCATCTGCCTTCAAGCCATTGATGACCTGCCTTACAATTTGCTCTTCATCTATTACCTCTCCAATGCTTCCCAACTGATCGGCTATGTCCTTGAGCTTTGTGACAAAATCAGTCACATTTTTTTTGGGAGCCTTCTTGAGAGTTGTGAAATCCAGCCATAGTTGATGCTTCTTAGCTTTAGTACTTGAAGAAAAGAAAGCTTCAAGTGCATCCCACACTTCCTGAGATGTCTTACAACTTGTAATGTGAGGCAACAAAAAATCTGAGATAGAGTTGAGGAGATAAGACCTTGCAAGTGTATCCTTGGAGCACCATGTGCTCAATCTTTCTTGCTCGTCTTGTGTTGGTTGACTTTTGTTCCTAAAACTTGGCATAACTTCATCTCCAGCCACATAACCATATAAACTTCTACCTTGGAGATAAGCTTCCATCCTTAATGACCAAGCTGAGTAATTACCTCTATCCAATTTATCAATTGATGAAGGAAATCCATCTGCCATGTTGTCCAACCTTGCTCTGATACCACTGTGAAGAGATGGATAGGTATGTGCTTGAAGATGAAGAGGTGTTGCAAAATCCTTGATCTACACCAGCCAAATGAACTCCAGGAGTATATGGTGGGCCCTTTTAGCTTGCCAATGGATGTAGTAGACATCCTATGTACCTTGGAAGATCTCTCTCAAAAAGATAGATCAAAACAGATAAGTTGGAGTTAGCTCAGAGGTGAAAACTTGCTATTCTTGGTTCATACACCTGTCCAGTGTTTTACATAATTCTCTGAGCACAGCAGCAATTAGCTTAATTCCTCTTGGGGAACTCTAGATAGCTTAAGGAGCTAACTTTCAAGAGTAATCTCATCAAAAATAATAAACCAGACACTGAGAATGAGTTTTAATAAGTGATGACATCATCTCGATTTTCATGGGCTGCTACAGTTTGAGACCAATGAGCAAAAAAATAAACATAACTCAAAATATAGGAGTTCAATAATTATGAAAATTTTTATGGCTATACTAGACAGTAAGTTGAATCCCACAAGCTTTAAATCACTGAATTTGGATAAGTAACCACTGAGAAATGGCTCTGACAAGATGAGTAAAAAAGTCGGGTACCTGACAGAGAAGTGAAAATGCACAGATAGTGTTGACTTCAACTGAACATAACTGTAGATTGCAACATCCAAATGACATGAAAATTTGTGAGCATATAGTAGACGTTTAGAGCTAACTTTACCAAGTTAAATCACTGAAAACGATGCACCAAGCTCAGAGAAACCATCTCTGCAAACAGACTGAGAAAACTGAGAGTAATGGCAGTGAGTAGTACACTTCACAAGAACATGGAATATGAACTCAAATGATCATGAAAATAAAGTATATTGTTTGTACAATACAATGAACATACTGATACATATGTGTGCCTTGGAATCACACCTTGATATGGCATAAAGCTCAGCTCTTGGAGGTCTTCACATAGGTCTCTCTAACCACGACTAAAACTGCCATCTATTTCTAGTTGAGTTTGGGAGGCTAACTTCCCTCAATCACTCTCCAATCAATCATTGATTGATTTGATTCTCTACCTACCACAAATCACGAATTCATGGCTCCTTTTTCCATTCTTGATCAAGTGGACTCAACCACTTAAGATTCTTTCACTTTTACATTAAGTAAACTCTTCAAAAGTTACAAGAGGTAGTTCACAAGTGAACTTTACATAGTCTTCATTTTAAAGCTTTTTTTATGACTTTGTGGGACTCAAGCCAATACTTAGGCTTGTCATAGACTTGCTCCAACACCCAGTTCCTAGGGCATTGCTTATCAAGGTACCCTATGGGCATACATGTTAGCCTACAAAGAGGCCACGAGATATTCTCCATTCCAACTGGTTTATGGCATATTGCTCATTGAGCCCTTTTGAATTTTTACATGGATCACCTAAAATAGCATTCATGCAGGGCAAGAAAGATTGTGATGTTTCTCAAAGGCTTGGAGCACTACATAAAGTGGAGGAGATTCGTCTACTAGCAACAAAACAATTGATAGAGACTCAGATGAAGAGGAAGGAGGCACATGATCGACATCTGTGGAACAACAATATAGAACCTGGCATGTTGGTTCTTCTTCATAGACCTCATCTTCATACACAATTGAGAGGTAAATGGCTTCCACACAGGGAAGGACCTTATCGAGTCAAAACAATGCTGAATTGGGGTGTTGTGGAGTTAGAGACGCTGAAAGGAGAGGCCTTGCCACTGGTCAACATATCAAGGCTCAAGGCCTACCATCAACACACTTGAAGAAGTATGGATCACCTGGAACTGCAAAATCTGTCCAGGTTGTACATAGCTTTATCTTTTCATCTTGCTCACTTTTAGTAGTTTTCTTTCTCAAGTCCATGCGTGTTCCTTGAGTTTTTAGCAAACCTAGAAAGCATTTCATAACCTCTGAAAAAATACAATTTTTGGGTATTTTTGGAAATTTTTTCTAGCATTTTTTTAGCATTTTTATCCTTTTTTGATGTCATTTTATTGCCAAATAGAAGGAAGAAATGAAACTCATTGTGGTTTTGAGTACGGACTAAAGCCTAGCCCTGTAGAAAATTTTTTGAGAATTTTTTTCAGATTTTTTTTGGCAATTTTTTGGCATTTTTTGGATTTTTTCTCTAATTTTTTCTCTTTTTGAAAAAAAAAAATCCCCCCCACCCCCCCCCCCCGCCCCCCTTCCCCCCCCCCCCCCCCCCCACATTTTGTTTTTCAAAATTAGAGTCATTTTCATGTATTTTGGCACCTCTGGATTCATTTTTTGGCTTTACTTTTCCAAATTCCCACTTTTTCTCTCACTTTTGGTCAAAACTCACATGTTTTGAGCACATTTATCACATGTTTTTAATTCCCCACATTGTCCACATGGTCTATTCTCACCTTTTCTTACCTTATGTTTCATAATCTCCCACATGCACCCTCTGTAGCTCTACTGTTTGATCATTTTCACCCCCTCCAGACCCCATCATCATACCCCCATGCCCTCCCTTTACCAATCTGCCCAGCCACATCCTTAACCCTCCCTATCCCTTCAATCCCCGCCCCTCAGCCCTCCCCTCCTACTCCTCTCTACCCTCCCATTGCAAACCTTTGCTTTTCCATGGCAAAATCCAACTTCTGGTTCTTCTCTGGTGCTTGTTCTGGTGGACTTGGTTGCTGCTCAGGTGGCCTCTTCAAGATTTTGCAACTCCAAATTCATGGTGTCCTCTCTGCTCAAAGTTTTGGTTGTAGCTCTCCGAGACGGAGAGCACATTAGGTGGTGGGCAACTGTTGAGCCCATAAAATTCATATTGGTCAAAGTCAACTGCAGTCAAAGTCAAAAGATCAAAGTCAACTAGTCAAAGTCAACAAGGTCAAGGTCAAAGTCAACAGGTGCAAAGTCAAAGTGCTAAAGTACAGGTGTCAAAGTGCACAGGTAGTGCACAATTAATTGTAAGGTCAAAGTGCTAAAGTGCAGGTGTCAAAGTGCACAGGTAGTGCACAATTAATTGTCCACAAAGGGTAAATTGGAGAAAGTGGGTTGCAGGTTGCAGAGGTATTTTCTATAATTTCCCTAAGGTCCAAAGTGTTTTTTAAAGTGTTTTGGAAGGTTCAGGTGAACCATCCCTTATGTGCAAAAGTGAAGACTTAAAAGGAAATGTGAAGGTATGTGAAGCGGCAGCGTACACAGAGGGAAAAGTATGGTCCCCCAATTAAAACTTTTGGTTTTAGTCTCAGGACAAAACAGGGAGTCGTTGGCTGCCACTTGTAAAGACAATCTTGGGACATCAAAGTGAGCACCAAGATACTATTGCAGTTAGGAGTGTACGTGATCGACACACTCAAATCAAGGCAAGGACTATTCTTGGGCATTCTAGAGTAAGCAAGAGAAGCATAGTCTAAAGGAAGCAAGAGAGAGAAGTGCAAGAGTCACCAGTGTGCGACGCAGAGAAGTGGAGTTGAAGGAGTGCATGTGTTGAAGCTCAAAGTCAAGGACAAAGCATGGAAGCACATCAAAAGGTGGACACACAAGGAAAGGGAGCAAGTAGGGAGCTCCAAGAAGTGTATGTCAAATTTTCAGAAGAATCCCCTACAAAAATAGTGATTTTCATCACTAAAAACCATTGTAAATACCATTATCTATTTTTAGTAACTCCATTTTGTTCAAGCCGAGGAGTCCTCGAGCTTGAGGAGTATTAGAAGTACCATCGTACCAATTTTCATATTTTTTAGATCTCGTTTGAGCCCTCAAATAAGCCCTGGAACCTAATTTTTAACTAGGCCGGACACTAGGTCTGGACAGGGCCAAAGCTAGTCAAAAACTATAAATAGAGCTAGAGAGCTCATTTTTGGGCTAGCTTCTTGTAGTTTGAGCTTGTATGAGAACTTTCTTGCAATAGAAGTGATTCCATTGTCTTACTCTCTTTGTTCTTGCCGTGTGTGCGCGTGTGTGTGTATGTGTGTGCATGCTTGTGTGCTTCTCACTCACGCACTTGTGCTTCCACTTGCTCGTGGTCTTCATACCATCCTCACGTCTTCCCGGATTGACATTAAAGGAGGTGCTACTCACCACTGAGCTACACCAAATTTTGGCGCCGTTGCCGGGGATCGAGCTTTGAGGACGAGCGTGTGATGGTAAGACGTAGAGAGGACGCGTTGGAATGGTAAGTAGTAGGTAAATTTCTGATTTTTCTCCATCTTCATCTTCATCTTCACCTCCACCTCCATCTCCATCTCCTTCTCCACTACATATTCCCTCTTCCTTATCATTCCCTCATTTGTTGTGTGCGAGTTTGAGAGAGAGCGAGTGTGTGTGCTTGTTTTTTGCGTGTTTTTTGCATGTTTCTTGCAGGTGGCAGCTCCATCATCACCTCCAACAAGCTCAGCAGGTACAGAAATTGTCTGCACAGTCCCCGAGGCGTTGAGCTCGAGCTATCGCGACACTCCGAAAATTTCACCCAATCACGATTCTGAGTGCACCACGACACTGCGCAGGCCTAGAGCTCCCAGGATCACTAGACAGAACAGAAAAATTCACCATATCCCGAGCTATCGCGACACCTCGAGGTATCGCGACACCTCACGACCTATCGCGACACCTCACGACCTATCGCGACACTTCACGAGCTATCGCGACACCTCGCGACCTATCGCGACACCTCACGACCTATCGCGACACCTCACGACCTATCGCGACACCTCGACCTATCGTGACACTTCACGAGCTATCGCGACACCCCGACCTATCGCGACACTTCACGAGCTATCGCGACACCTCACGAGCTATCGCGACACCCCGACCTATCGCGACACTTCACGAGCTATCGCGACACCTCACGACCTATCGCGACACCTCGACCTATCGCGACACTTCACGAGCTATCGCAACACCTCGCGACCTATCGCGACACTTCACGAGCTATCGCGACACCCCGACCTATCGCGACACTTCCCACCTATCGCGACACCTCGATCCGACCTATCGCGATACACGGCCTTTAACGCATGAAAAGTTAGGGTTAATTTTGAGTGAAATGAAGGGTAGTTGAGCTTAATTTTAGGCACCTTGGTATAACTTTAGAACCTTGGAAGTGGGCAAAAGGCCTAGAAACCAGAGAGGGATCTCCTGAACCCTGAGTGCCTGTTTTGACCCTTTAGTGCCTGAATGGTCATAACTTGACCATACGAACTCTGATTGATGAGATTTTGGTCTCCTTGGAAAGCTCGTTGAGTTTTAGAACATGCATTTTTAAGTTGACCTTTAGGTGGAACTAAGTGGTTCTCAGATTCAGGGGGTACAGTGAACTACTCCAAGGGGGCTGAAATTATTGAAGTGTGTCTTTCAATTACTTGTGGCAATAGAGCTATACTAACAGGTGAGCTTTTGCAGGAACTTTGTGCGCGCTCAAGGCAATCCAAAGCAAGCTAGCAAGGGTGAGTACCAAGCTTGGGAGAAGGCTTCCTGGGCTTGTGTAGCAGTCTGGTCAACCAGCTAATTGAGGTTGGAAGATCTCTCAACCCTCCTTTGTCAATTCCTAGCCTAGGCTAAGTATGACTTAGGTGTGGTAATTAATTAGGGCAACGTTAGGCACGAATCAAGTCCAAGAATATTAATCAACAAAGTGCAAGAAGTAAATAGGTCTTAAGTGCGAAAACCCTAAAGGACAAAAGGTAAACTAGAGTCGATCACTTATCAAGTGCGGAAATTCACTTAAGTACTCCTGACGACGCGATTTCAGACAAGACCATAAACATAATATTCAACTAAAAAGAACAAAGTGATTGGTGCAAAATCAACCTGCAACGAGGGTGTGCTTGGGTTCCAGGGGATAAATAAATCAGGCTTATGAACCTTAGATCAGGCAGACACTTAGGCCGAGACAGACAGAGCCTCAGATCTTCTGAAGCTAGTGTCAATCACACTGCCAGGTCTTGGGCCCAGCAGTTGAGTGATTATCCATACATTCCCAGATCAGAAACAAGTGATTCTGAGATGTCCTATCACATGGAGAGACCAGTAGGTAGTTCAGGGTTGGCTTATCTAGAAAAGCCAGAGGGACCTTACAAGACTCAGCTGGAATACATCAGGACGAATCGTCTAGGTGCTCGCATCTACGAAGATGGACTGAGAAGATCGGTGGTCCAGATTAAGAACCCCGATCAACCCCATGGATTAGCCCACCCGGTAGTCAAGTTTGAGAATGGAGCATACCTAGATAAAGAGGGGACTATATATGTAGTCACCACTCTCCCTGATAGAACTGATGAGTTTGGAAATGTGATTGCGGAGACCGACATGGGTGATATAGAGCAAGGGAACTTAGAGAGAGAGCCAAGAACTCCCCGTGGTAAATCTGTCTTGACCAGAATCATGACTCCAGAGTGGATTCCACAGGATAATAAAAGCATAGATCTGCTTTTAAACCGAGAAACCGATGAGGTTTTTTGGAGATATAAATCTCCTCAATCTCAGGAAGTGAGTGCCCTCACAATCTATGAGTTTAAAGACCCTGATAGCCCAGGTCAAGTAACCTACCTAGACAATGCATCAGAGAGAATCTTCGTGGTCACTGAGCTTGGCAGACATGCCTACACATGGAAGGGTGAATTTGTTTTTCCCGAACCAAGGTCTAATGTGTCCTTTGGTCACCAAGGAGCTGGGATCTCCCAAGCTCATGGGGCTCAAAGAGATAGAAGTAGAGACAAACCTGAGGTAAGTTTTGCCAACTCCCTGGGAAGAGAAAGGACGGGAACAGAAAGGAATAGAGTGGAACCTGAGAGACATAGAACCCCATGGAATCAAAGGAATATTGATGATTTTCCTTTGCCAAGGCCGAGAGAACACACTAGGACCCTGCGACCAACTCAACTGGTGAAGTCCATGAAGAATTATTTCGATGGCACGGGAGACCCTTATGACCATGTGGCAGAATTTTGGCAAGTATTGAAAGCTGAACAGGTAGAGGACCTATTCACACAATATAATGCTTTCGGTCTAACCCTTAAGAACACTGCCCTTACGTGGTTTCAACCACTAAATGAGAGGCATTTCAGAAACATAGACCAACTCTTAGAGGCATTTATTGTTGAGTTTTCTAAGAGTGGAATCAGGCATAACACCTCCTCACTAATTCATAGCTTCAAACAAACACCTCAAGAGATGGTCAGACTAGCTGGAAGAAGATTTAGACAGTACCTGGAGAGATGCCCGATGCCGGAGTTACCCACACCAGCCAAACAAGTGGCTTTATTCTTGGATGGATTGCTAAGTACGAAATTGAGATCCTATGTGTACCTGAAGGACCCCAGGACGATAGAAGAGTGTGTACGCATGTGCATTGACATTGAAGATAACCTAGGGGAAGAACTAGAGCTTTCCAAAATCTACAAAGATTCAGATAGTGCATCTAGTCACTCTTCCACGCAATCCACATCAATTGAGGAACTCGCAGAGAAAGTGGCCCAAAAGCTAGGCGTCTCTAGCAAAAAAATTCCGAGGTTTACTCCAGCAAAGAGGTGCTATACATGCGGTGGTGACCATATGGCGAATGTCTGCCCTATTATGGCTCAGCCCCAAGTAAATCCTAGTAGCCAGTACTGCACCATAGAACGGCGATACACCAATCACACGGCACAAGATTGCCCATACAACAAGCAGGCAGTTAGGCAACCCTACCCTCAGCCCTACCAACAAGGCAGATACCAGAACCAAAATCCACCACCACAATATGCTAGACCCCAACAAACCTACCAACCACAATATCAGGCCCAACAGAGACCCCAACCGGTGCTAGTTCAACAGCCTCCAAACCCAGCTAATGTGATTCCAGTAAAGTATGTTGTTGCAGAAGAAAACCTGAATAGGGCCATAGTACCAGCCACCCCATTGATCTCAGAAAGTGACCCGAGTGACCATAGCTTTGATTCTACACATGTCGATAGTCCCCAGGCTTACTACATGCAGTCTCCAGAACATGGTGAGTCCTACTATAGTGAAGAGCCAAATGAAATAAGTTGGGAGTCAGATTACACGAATGTCATGTATGCAAACCCCAACCCTCGGCCTCAACCTAGGCAGGTACGACCACCATTTCCTAGAGGACCATGCTACCGATGTCAGGGAGATCACTTCATTCGTGATTGTCCCTTACCTCCACCTACACAAACTCAGTCCGTGACGATCCAAGGGTTTTGCCAAGATTGTGGAAAAGAGCATCTTTTACGAGATTGCCCAAAGAACCCCAATAATATGCCAAAAATCACTCCTATCAATGTGATTGGTTTGGTTGTAGATTCCTCAGGAAGTGTCACTTCCACTGCACCAGTACAGGTAGTCACTAGAGCTCAGGCATTGCAGCAAAACCAAGAGGCAAGCCAAGAAAAGGGCCCAGAGGCTAGTGAAACCGAGAGTGTGACAAAGAAAAGGACTAGAGCTTGGAAAGATAGTCGAGAGAGAATGAAAAGGCAATGGGCAAAAAAGATGAGTGAACTCGAGGAAAGCGTAAGAGAAACAAGAGCCAAAATAACCGAACTCACAACTCAGACTTCCTCTCACACTACTCCACCACCACCACTCCCATCTCCATCCGATCCACCACCTTCCCCACCGCCTCATCAAATCACACCACCCCCTAGGGTAGGATCAGTCCTAGCTGATCCCACTCCCGAAGACCTAAACATGATGCTTAAAGCATATCAGGCCAGAATCCAAGAAGGGCCAACCATAACTGATCATGAAAAGTGCTACCCTAGAGCTGAGCTAGAGCTTGAACGAACTAAAATTTGTGCTAAGATGGTGGAATTGGCTCAAGCCATGTTGGAAGCTAGCCGCCTCTTTAACATCTCTAGCTCAGCAAAGACACAGTTGCACTTTGATGGACTGCTAGAAAGAATAGAGAAGCTGATTGCACAATCAGAAAAGGAACCTGCCCCTCAAAGAAAGGAAAGGGCAAGAGAACGGATAAGCCAGCCTCTTCAGGAAGCCCATGTGCCTCCTCAAGAAGCTTATCTTTCCCCCCAACAGGCAGATGAGCCTCCCTCGAAAGCTTATGTACCTCCACAGGTTGCCTACATTCCCTCTCAGGGAGCGTATGAGCCTGTTCGGAAGAGTAATAGAATAAGTAACCCTCCCCTGGAAGCTTGTGCTCCAGCCATCTATGAGAACAAGGAGAGAGCCAACGATAGAATAAGCCCTCCTTCCCAGATTGCTTGTGTGCCTAATTCTACGGAGCCAGACACTTCTTCGTCTATGAATCGGTTTGCACCAGACTTCCTACGAGAGATTCAAGAAGACAAATGGGATAACGAAAGTGAAGTCGCCCCTCCCTTTGAACTTGTGGATGATGCACATGACCAATTCCCACAAGACATCCCATCTATGTACGGGGAACATGAGAGTACTCAGTCTCACGAGAGATTGGACTTTGAGTCTAATTCCATACAAGAGCTACCCCACTTCACAGGCCCATGGGAAGCAAAGTCCACGTGTATGAGAGCACCCACAGTCATGGTAAGGAACGACGACTCAGTCATACCTAGGAACACGGAGGTAGTAAAGAACGCCAGGGAGCAGCGCGATCTCACTTTGGAAGAACTGCCTAAGGATAGACCAAAAGCGCGGAAATATGTAGCTAGTCAAGTAACTGAAGTTGCAAAACCACGTTCCCGGGTAGGATCCCATAGGACAGTGCCAGAAATTCCCTTGGACAAGATAGGAGATATGTGTGAAGGTGAAGAAGGGAACACCTATCTTCCCATCACCTACCAGGAGTACACCACCAAGGCAATTTTGGACTCAGGTGCAGGAGTTGCAATTGCCACTACTTCCCTATGGAAGCGTTGGGGCAAGCCAGCACTCAGGCCAACGAGAATGAAATTGCAGATGGCCGATGGTCACATTGAGAGACCCTTAGGATTGCTAGAAGGAATAACTCTCACCACTTGTGGTGTCGAGTTCGAGCATACATTTGCTATATGTGACTTTAGCAAAAATCATGCCTATGAGATGATTTTGGGAAGACCATTCATGCGACAGTTGCAAGTGGTCCAGGATTGGGGAACCAATTCGTTGTACCTGCAACACTTAGGTGTTACAACCAAAGTAAATCTCAAAGATTACTCTCATAGAGACGTCCCTCCTATCCAGTGGAATCCCATCCATAGAGCCAAAGATGATACAGAATCAGTGCATTCCATAGGGTCTGGATCCTCATGGATGCATGAAGACACTCACTTATGGATGTGCAAGGTAGCAGTAGAAGAAGAGAAGAGAGAGTAAGCCAGAGAGGTAGGTGCAAAAGAAACACATAGATCAATTCAAGACCCAGCCTATGCACCTGTAGTTTTTCCTGATGAGGAATTTGAACCCCATGGCTGGGCAGAAATTTTAGCAACAATGGACGTAGCCATCAATGAAGAACAATGGACACCCCACTGTGATGAGGATGGCTATGATATTTCAGTCTTCTCCATAGAGCCAATCATGGGAGAGGCAGTTCTAGAAGAATGCGAACCTAGCCCTGATGCATTTGAGGATGCAAGTGACTCCGATCTCGAGTCTATCATTATGGACCCACCATTTGCATCAGGCGAAGAATATTTCCATGAAGTAGAATTTCAACCCCAGAGGCATGGAGAGATTACAAATGATGTAAGATTAACAACACACATGACCCCGAAGGAAGAAGGAAAGAAACGAAAGAAGGGAGAAGTCTCACCAGAAGAGGAAGAATCTTTGTTTGAGGTCCCAGAAAATTTCAAGAAGTACGAGATAGACGACAGAAGAGTCATGATAAGAATGCCTAAACGAGAGGCACAATCAGGAGAGGCCTATGATAACAAAGAAACTACCAAGAAAATCGTAGTGGCCCTAGAAGAAGGAGAGGAGAGATGCACGTACATAGGTCATGACCTAACAGAGGAAGAAGAGCATGCGTTAATTGCCTTGCTAAGAGAATACAGAGATGTATTCGCTTGGAGTTACAAGGATTTGAAAGGTGTTGACCCAGACATATGCTCACACACCATCCCCATGACCTCAGAGGCCAAACCCTCTAAGCAAAAGCCTTATACATATAACGATAATTACGCTGCTAAGATCAAAGAAGAGATAGATAGACTGGTTGAAGCTCGATTTATCTATGAAATTGAGCACACTGAATGGGTATCCCCCATCGTAGTGGTGCCAAGAATGGCAAGCTGCGTGTGTGCATTAACTTGAAAAAGGTTAATGCAGCCACAATTCGAGATAACTATCCGCTTCCCATCACAGAACATCTCTTAGAAAGAGTGGCAGGCAAGGAAGTGTACTTCCTTGATGGATTTTCGGGCTACAATCAAGTAGCCATAGCTCCAGAGGATCAGCATAAGACAGCCTTTGCCACAGAATGGGGCATTTTTGCCTTTAGAGTAATGCCATTTGGGCTTACCAATGCACCAGCTACCTTCCAGAGACTCATGTGCCATGTGTTCAAGGAGTTCCTGAGGAAGAGTTTAGAAGTCTATGTTGATGATCTTTGTGCTCATTCCAATATTAGACAAACCCATATTCCTGAGCTCAGACAAATCTTTGACAAATGTAGAGAATATCAAGTCTGCCTGAACCCAGAAAAGTGTGTTTTCATGGTCAGGCAAGGCAAGATTCTAGGACACATAGTGTCAAAGAATGGCATATCTACTGACGAAGAGAAAGTGAGAGCTATAGCAGAGCTACCTAGGCCAAGGAATGTCAAGGAAGTACAAGCCTTCATGGGGCATTGTGGTTATTACCGACGATTTATACACATGTATGCTGTCATTGCAAAGCCCATGTACGGACTTCTGACTAACTTTGAGTGGACGGATGAATGTGAGAATTCCTTCCAGGAGCTTAAACGAAGATTGTGTTCAGCACCAATCTTGACCACACCAGATTGGAATAAGCCATTCCATGTTCATGTGGATGCATCCAATTATGCCATTGGATGTGTGCTTGCACAACCTACTGGTGAAGGTAATATGGATCTTCCAATTGCCTATGCCAGTCGACAATTGAATGCGGCTGAACGGAATTACACCACTACAGAGCGAGAAGGTTTAGGCATGGTCTATGCAGTTAAGAAATTTAGACACTATTTGCTTGCAAATAAGTTTAAATTTTTTACGGATCATCAAGCATTGCTATACCTCGTAAACAAGCCTTGCAATACAGGAAGATTAGTGAGATGGTTTCTCTTGCTAATGGAATATGATTTTGAGGTTGTGGTAAGGAAAGGGAGGACTCACTTGAGAGCAGATCACCTCTCTAGGCTCACATCGGGAGAAGCCCCACAAGGAGTGTCAGATGACCTTCCTGATGCTTACTTGTTTAATTTGGAAGTTGTACCGTAGTGGGCTAAGCCATTGGTACTAGTATTGACATACGGGCCTAATCATCCAGTGGTAAACACACGGAATAGAGAAGTTGTAAAAGCCCAAAAGTACCACATCATGGCAGGAAGTATGTACAAGCACACAGATCAAGGGATTTTGGCTTGTTGTGTGGAAGAAGACGAGTACAATAAATGGTTGCAATTAGCACATGTAGGTGCGTTAGAGCAACACTACTCAAAGCAACGAACTTTACAGACCCTAAAGAGACTCGGAGTACATTGGCCGACTATGGAAGCGGATGTCCAAAAGTTGTGCAAGGAATGCCCAATCTGTTGCACTAAACCACCAGTGGAACACGCCACTCTTTATCAAGTCTCCATTGTGCCAGATTGGAGTGAACCACTAGTATCCTTTCTGAGGACGAAAACATTCCCGTCAGACATGACTCTGGCTAGGAAAAGGAGTTTAGAACAAGAAGCCCAGGATTACCCACTCATTGGTGATAATCTATACAAGCGTGGTAAAGATGGTTACCTGAGGCTATGTGTCCATGAAAGTGAATATCTTAAGATCTTAGAAACTGCTCACCAAGGTGTAGCAGGAGGACACTTTGAACCGGATCGGGTGATCAAGGCAATACTATTTGCGGGCTTCTGGTGGCCTACCCTTCACATGGATGCACATACCTATGTGAAACGGTGTGATGTCTGTCAGAGGACTCAGTATCCTATGCGCAAAGATGAGATGCCACTGAAACCTATGATGGGTGGACGTGCATTTTCTAAGTGGGGAATAGACTTCGTAGGTCCTATTAATCCCCCAGCTAAGGGTTCTCATGCGGAATATATCATTGTTGCAACATATTATCTAACTAAGTGGGTAGAGGTAAAAGCTACGATAAAGAACGATGCCCAAACGACTGCTAAATTCTTGTTTGAGAATGTGTTCACAAGGTATGGGCTACCTATAGAGCTGGTAAGTGATAGAGGCACACACTTCCTGAACAAAGTGATTGAAAATCTACTCCAAGAATTCTTGGTAATACACAAGAAGTCTGCCCCTTATCACCCTCAGGCTAATGGACAAGCTGAGAGCACTAATAAGATCCTATGTAATGTACTGACAAAATTAGTGAACACTAAACGCTCTGATTGGGACAAACAGCTGCACCATGCTGTTTGGGCATACCGAGTCGCCTACAAAACGGTACTCCAAGCCACCCCCTTTCAGATGGTATTTGGCCAAAACGCTGTGCTACCCTTGGACTTCTTGATTCCTACATTGAGAGTAGCACAAGAGCACGAATGGACAGGTCATGAACTCTCCTCTAGGATCTTTGACCTTGAACGATTAGGAGAAACAAGACTGAGAGCAGCTGCAGGAATATATGCAGCTAAGAAGAGACAGAAGGCATACTTTGATGCCCATGTGAAGGATAAAGGCTTGAAAGCAGGAGATCTAGTCTTAGTCTATACACTGAAACAACACGCGAGGAAGCTAGAAAAGAGAGGCTACGGACCTATGATCATCAATAGGATCTCCACGAGTGGAGCAGTACAATTAGCCACGTTAGAGGGTGATATTCTCCCAAACTATATTAGCGGTTGCAGAGTCAAGTTGTATCAGGAACCCCTCACGGAGGAAATGCTCAGCCGACTCAACACTGCTAAGAAACGCAAAGAGGAAGAAAAGCGAATTCGAGAAGAGGCTCAAGCAGAAGCTTTAGAACGCATCAGAAGGATGAAGTTACGAAGGCAAGGTAGAGATCAGCCTAGAACGAATGACTATGCAGATCAAGGATATCCTATGGCCATGTGTGAAGTCGCAGGAACAAGCTCGCATAGGATAATTGATCGACGTCCTTTCATAACCCTAGATATAGGACAAGGAAAGAATGCAAGGACCGTAAGAGCCTTGATTGACTCAGGTGCAGCCACTAGTGCTGTTAAATTGTCTTACTGTCAAGAGTTGCAGTTAACTATCAATCCTGTGGAAGCATATCTCATAGGATTGGGAGGCGTGGAAACCCCTTGCATGGGCGAGGTGGAACTTCCCCTCTACATTCATGATGAGGCAATGACAGTTAAAGTACTAGTGTGTCAAGATGAGGATCTCACTGAACCTCTTGTCTTGGGTCAAGACTGGATCTATGACCATGCAGTTAACTTAAACCTTAGAAGTCAAATTCTTCAAGTTTGGGTACATGAACAATGCATTACAATAGAATTAGAGAACTGCATGCTCCTAAATCATGGCACCACACACTCTCTTAGTTCTTCCAAGACTAATCATATGAAAGAAGATGTTGTATGTGTCAAAAGCTCTATGATGCAGAAGGAGTCAATCGTGGAAGACCAGGTTCGAAGGCGGGTTCAAAGAATCAAGTAGCCACTGTTGTGAGCCCACCACACAAGCAAACACAACTGTTCACGACAACTGCTACATCAAATAGAAAGACACCATTCGATAAAAAAGTGGGTCCGGGCATGAAGCAGATCTGGGTACGCAAAGGAGAGCAACCACCAGCCTTGCCCCCACAAATCCCATCCATGCACACTAACCAGGCCAGAAGACGAAGGAAGCAGCTCAGACAAGCTCAATCACAAGGTATCCAACAAGTTTGGGTGCCTAAGAAGTTAGCTGCAACTCAACAAGGGCAATTACAGATGTGTGTACCTAAGAAGCTCCTACATCCCCAACAACCTTTGTTCCCCCACGTGCAAAAGGTTTCAACAAAGAAGCCAAAAAGAGAAAAGGGTAAGAACCACGTACAGAGACCAAAGGAAGATCAAATCAGCTCTTCAACATTAGTAGGAAGACATGCAAAAAGGATATGGGTTTGGAAGCCAAAAGTGCAAGTAGCCTCCACCGAACCAAAGCGTCAACCACACTGGACACCACAGTTCAGGAAGCATCCAAAGAAAAAGAAGCCTGAAGTGACCTCTACAGTGCCAAATGATGTTCTAAAATGGACTCCAATAAGGAGGATCACATCAGTTCGAGACTCAATGGATACCTCCACCAAGGTCGGCATCAATCTCCGCAAATAACATCGAAAGCCTCGAACGAGCAACAACCATGTGCTCCTTGCACAACCCTGTCGTTTGCACCATTCAGGTCATGCATTTCCAAAGTATGCATTAATATAGGGCCACATTACACGGCCGTGCATAGACACTTGAAAATCCCATGCACAAGCGCACAGTGACATATGTCAAACATTTCTATTGATACTAACTTTTGTGTTCTTGTTTTGTGATATCCTTTTTCTCTCCAAAAAAAAAAAAAAAAAAAAAAAAAAAAAAGTGGGCGAGAGCTTGTTCCCAGGTTTGGCTTATGAAACATGAATGAGTCATGCTTAGTGAAGGTGGAACTGTTGATTACTAGGCATTTACCAATTTGGACAGAAGTGTGTCTCGGCCAGCAGTGAGATTATTGCTGCCTTATCTGGTAGATGACAAGCATTTGGCATGAACATGGCATCTACAACTATGATTCTCACTTACCATGGTAGGAATGAAGAGCTTGAAGGTCCGCAACTTGAGGGATGCTTAACTACTTCATGTACCAGAGCATCCAAGGAGATATCTGCAAAAAGTAGTTCTGGAGGAGAAGACTCCTGCATATGGTGAGCTAAAGAGAATATGTGAAACTCAGCTTGGTGTAGTTACCCGATGTTGCTTGCCAAGGAATATAAAGCAATTCAATTCTCAGTATTTCCTGAACCAATATGGAACAGTAGCACTGGTGAAATGGTCTATGTCAATCAGCATGGTAATCTCTTAGAAACCGGCACGTGTCCAATATTCCTCTGAGTGTCAATATAGGGAAGTGAACGTGCATGAGCCCAAGCTCAGAAATGCACATTGTTAGTGACAAATGTTGCTTCGAAAAGAGGAGAGGGGATCCACCACTCAAAAGATCTCATCAGTGGACAATCAACATGGACATTCATCAACAAGGTTCCATCCCAAAGGCCGAGTGTACAACACGAAGAGACAAACATCCATCAACCTTCGCCATGGTAAGTATCTTTACTCTGGAAACACCATAACCATGATAGTTTAGGAAACGAAACCTCTTCGTCAGCATACCCTTGAGCACTTAGCTCAAGACCCGCAATTTTTGCACCATACTTCTTCCAATGCATTTTCCAAGTAAGCATGCGTAGGGCTACATTACAAGGCCGTGCACAAGGCACATACTTTTTTCAACCCAGGCACGAACACACTTACCCATCATTCATTATGGGTGATGAGTAGTTGGCATGACTGCTCTCAACATCATCTTTGAAAGAGCTAGCGGACATCATGGGAACAACATCCATATCTCGGAAGCAAATTGAAGCCAGTAGTGGCTCCAAATCACTCTTGACAACCTCTTTTGAGCAACTTGCAGTTTTGAAAGCTCACAACGACACCTTCTTCATGGAATCCACGGAACCAGCTCATACAACGGATGGACACCACCTCTCAAAGCACTACACAGAACAGCCCTTCCAACAAAGGTCTGTCAGGGACGACAGACTTGAGAGGGGGGGGAGTGTTGAAGCTCAAAGTCAAGGACAAAGCATGGAAGCACATCAAAAGGTGGACACACAAGGAAAGGGAGCAAGTAGGGAGCTCCAAGAAGTGTATGTCAAATTTTCAGAAGAATCCCCTACAAAAATAGTGATTTTCATCACTAAAAACCATTGTAAATACCATTATCTATTTTTAGTAACTCCATTTTGTTCAAGCCGAGGAGTCCTCGAGCTTGAGGAGTATTAGACCAATTTTCATATTTTTTAGATTTCGTTTGAGCCCTCAAATAAGCCCTGGAACCTAATTTTTAACTAGGCCGGACACTAGGTCTGGACAGGGCCAAAGCTAGTCAAAAACTATAAATAGAGCTAGAGAGCTCATTTTTGGGCTAGCTTCTTGTAGTTTGAGCTTGTATGAGAACTTTCTTGCAATAGAAGTGATTCCATTGTCTTACTCTCTTTGTTCTTGCCGTGTGTGCGCGTGTGTGTGTATGTGTGTGCATGCTTGTGTGCTTCTCACTCACGCACTTGTGCTTCCACTTGCTCGTGGTCTTCATACCATCCTCACGTCTTCCCGGATTGACATTAAAGGAGGTGCTACTCACCACTGAGCTACAGCATGGAGAGTGACTAATGGATTGTGCAGAGAGTGCTAAGCTAGTCCCCCAAGGATCTCAAGGTCTCCTTGCAGTGTGCACGTGCTGACAGAAGGTATTCATTCCTCCCCCTTAGTGGAAGCTTGGTGCAAGGTGCGCACAAGGATAAGCTTGAAGCAGGTGGAGGTCTGGTGTAGAGGAGGCTGGCGGCAAGAAGACTTTAGAGTATTTGGTATTTTGTCATTGAGCACTCTGTGGGATTGTGCACAGAAGTATTGGTTTGTATTGTGCTTCAAACATTGTAATTGTCTTACTGTAATCAATCGGCAGAAGCTTCCAAGGTGTATTTCCTCTCCTGGTCTTTTCCTTTTCTCCTACAAACCCTCAAACTCCTTCTTGTCTAAGAATCCCCCAACATAGTGTTATCCTTCTCACTTCAGTTCATATTCACATTTATCTTGTAACACATTGTTGAAAAGGAAAATCAATGTCTGAATAAACGTTCAACAAAGAACTTTGGGGTAATTTCAACAAAATAGGTTGGTAATTTCAACAAAATAGCTTGGTAATTTCAAACGTCACTCATTGTCTTTGCATCCAACGTTCAGGAAAATAGTAGATTCAAAATTCATTTGAAAATCTTTTGTAACAAGCACATACTTAATTATTACATATAATTCTTACATATACTTTTCCATATGCTTCTTACATATACTTTTCCGTGTACCTCTTTTACACATAATTCTTTTTGAATATACTTTCATCTACCTTTTTGAGATCTAGCCAAGACCACAATAAATCCTAATCCTTGAAATCTTAACCAAAGGTAAAATTTCTTCTTGTAAAGTCTTCAATGGCACTACTCCAAACAATTTTAATATCTAATCCAGTTGGAACTCAACTTGGATATATTATGATTCACTCATAATGCTAAGACTCAATGACTCATATCTAGTTAGAAATCAACTGTGTATCTCATCTTTCAAAAGTGAATCAAATATTTGGTTGCCTTATTAGTGTATATCTGAGTAATTAAGTAATTTGATGTAATTTGATGATTAATGTAATTTAATGTACTTTAATGAACTTTTGATTTCATATCTACTTGATGTGACATCTTCACTTGATCTGGGATTTCTACTTATTTAAAAAGGTCATTCATCTTCAGTCTTCTTTGAACTGAGTGAAGATGAGCTCAATCTTTTCAGTGGATGCTTGGGCATCAGCTTCCTCTGCTCATATTGATACAGTTTCAGATTCATTGTTCTCAATTGACCCTTTCCACATAAGTGATGATCCCTATGGTTTAGAACGTGCTGATGATCATTCTATGTTTTCTGTTGAGTCATTTAAGTTATCCAATTCACAGTGCAATGCTGCTCAACCAAATGCACCTCTTGATCTCCCATCTAATCCAACCATTGATCTCCCTTCTGACTCAAGTGCATGTGGAGCAACGGAAAAGCAAAGCAAGCTCAATCTAAATTTTAAAAGAAGGCCTCGTGAAGTAAGTAAAAAAAGATTTAAATTTCTTACTTCAGATAGACAGATTGCATTGGATATTGTAAAGCATTGTTGTGGTTTGAAATGTTTGTACAGTTTAGGAATGATGAAACTAAAGCACCTAAGAGAGAAATTCCTCCATTTAGATAGTGAAAGGCAGGATATATACCTTGTTTCTCGCATGCAAATGATTGAGGATAACATGTCAGTAACACGTATTGCTTTTGAATATTTCTTTAGTCAAGGGATGCGATGTTGTAGGGCTGCATTCAAAATTGCAATGGGTGTGGGAAATTTTAGAATACATAGGGTTCAACAGGGGTTTTTGAATGGGGATCTCATTTTGGATACGTTCCATGTTGGGACCAAAGGATCTGTTGGACGTCATGCAATGAATTGGATGATGAACTATTTTAGCTTGCATTGTGAGGTTATGCCTACAACTGGAAGGCTGCACTTGCTAGATAACTTTACTCGTCAAGAGGTATTTCAAATATATAGAGAAGACATGGAAAATAGAAATGAGAAGTATGTGTTGTATCATCACTTTACTCGATTATTGAAGGAAGAGTTTAACAATGTGTCTATTCCTCGTAAAGTTAGAATGGGTGAATGTTCAGTTTGCGCCACTTTGAAAAACATGGCAAAGGGGGCTACAACACCACATGAAAAGAATAATTTTAAAAACCTTCTTAACAACCATCGTGAGAGTCAAGCTTTAGAGAGAAAGAAAGCAATTCATCATCGAAGTAACGCACTCAGAAACCTGGAGCGTTATATGTGTTTGTTGATCGATGGTATGGATCAAAAAAAAACTTGTTTGCCACATTTTTATCGCATCCCTAAGGACATTGGAGATGAAGTCCTTGTGCAAATGCATTTGGTTGGTGCTTTGGTATACAATGGAATTGTAATGTCTAAGGTTTTCTTCACATATCCGAATGTGCATAATGATCCAAACCTTACACTTACTGTCATTCATCGTGTTTTGCAATCATGGAAGGGTCTTTTGCCACCAACTCTATATTTGCAACTTGATAATACTGCAAGAGAGAATAAAAATTCTACTCTTTGGATATTTAAGCATGCTTGTTGATAAACAAGTATTTCAGAAGGTTAAGGTAAATTTCCTTCTGGTTGGCCACACTCATGATCACATTGATCAAATGTTCAATACTTTCTCTAAGAAGTTGGCACGTAACAATGCTTTTACTCTTCCTATTTTATCTGAGCTGATTTCAAAAGCATATACTCAAAAACCAGAAGTGCAACACCTCACATAGATTTATAACTTTAAGCACTTTTGCTCAATGGGCCTTGATAACAGTGCTAAGATTTTGGCTCCATTGCACAATATTAGTTTCAACCATGTATTCTTGATGAGGAGGTTTGATGAAATAACCCTTTTATTTGCAAAGCATTATTCATCTTCTCCTGGGTGGGAGCCTAAAGAGGGATGCAGATTCTTATTGCAGGTGCCTAATTTATCTACGGTGTATGGTGCAGAACAATCACCATATGAAGATAAAAACAATACAGAAAGATGTGGAAATGTGGTTGATCAAAGTAAAAGCTGGAAGCATGCACTCATTCAAAAGAAGAGACATATTGAGCGTGCAAAAAAATATGCTGGAGATCAAGATGTATCTTGGTGGGAGGACTTTTTCAATCATCAAGAAGAGATTATACAGTATACAATTGCAGGTCATTGGCCAATTGATATTCCATTCACATGGGATTTTTGTACACAAAGATCCGTGAATGTGGCCTGAGCATGTAATGCAGATGCACTTCAAAGTTTTATACATCCACCAGAAAGAATTATTTATGTAGGCCCAAGGATGACAAAACAGGCAGAAGCAAGATGGCAAGGAAATTTAATAGAGATAAATGTTGGAACACTTATTGCAGTACTTGCTGATGGTGATGAGGCTACCAGACCATTTTGGATTGCAAAGGTTTTAGAGATAACTAAAGATATTGGTCAGAGAAGAATAGAGGCTTTGATGGTGCATTGGTATTATACTAAAAGTAGTAATGCATTCACAGGTAAATATAACTTAGAAATGGTGTGTGATACTAAACGAACAGGTTCAAAAAAGAAAAAAATATTCAAAGCACATCCACTCTTAAAATGGATGATGTAGATATTCTTGTTTATGATTTTTCCTTGACAAAAACAGGTCACTTGAGGAAAGCAACCATCAATATGATAAAACAAAAGCTTCCAGATGTATGTGGTACAGGAAATCATAGGCAAACAAGAAGATTTGTGCATGATCCTGCAGAATTTGGTATGTATGTGGATGAAGATAGAGCTCTTGTGGATATAGAAGAAGAAGAAGAGAGCTCTCAACAGTATGACACTGAATCAAGTGCATCAGATGATGAGGGTGTAGACATAGATCGACATAGTTGTGAGTTGCATTGAAACTCTCTAACATTTTTAGTGCTTATGTAAATGCCTTGAAGTAGTTTGGTTAATGAAACCATGTTTTGTAGCAATTTTGAATAACAATCCGATATCCACCCATTGAAAATATGTCTAAAATGTTATTTTTGTATAAGAATTATTCAGTTTTACATTCTTTATATAGATTTTAGACATGTCAATGTCTTTTCATATAGATTTTGGACATGTCAATGTCTTATCATATAGATTTTGGACATGTCAATGCCTTATATAGTGAAATTTTGACTACATTTCGAGCTCTTTTTTTATGAGAAAATGACAAAAAATGTCAAAAAATCACATCTTTTCACTTCATTTTTGTAATATATGTATACTGGTATAAAGGAATCTCAAACATAAGCTGTCATTTGCTTGATTTTTGAAGAGCGTGTTCTCTTTTTATGACATAGTTCTCGTTTGTTACGACTCGCTGTTTATAGACACTACGTTGATTTACAACACTAGTATTCTAACTAACAATATTCTAAGGCTTTATGTTGATTGTCATAACTAGTGTCTCGAGTGAAAATACCACCAGTAGATGTGTCTCATTGAGAGCTTCAAAGCAAACCTATTGGCCATATTCGGAGTTCGGAGCTGGGAGAAACATTCGAATTTGTGCTTACTGTTGTAAGTGGTATGGCGGCATGCATTTTCACAGATTTAGTGAATTGGAGAGGTATTTAAGTCTTTTTACATACATAGTAGCTCAGCCACTTCACTTTCCATCATGTGCGCACCTGTCCTCATACACTTGGTTCATGTGCTTCTTCGGATTGATAATTAAACATGTATCGGTCCACCACTATATGTACTTGTGGGGCGATTGAGATTTAGTCTCATCGACACAAGTCCCTAAGGATTCACGACTTAGGTACACATGTTTTTGGTGCCATTGTCGGGGAACAAACTTAACCAAGGTGCCTTCATAATGGTTATAGCTCTCGAGTGAAGGAATGGTACTTGTAGAGGTGAATTCATTCACTAGCAAGTAGTCAAGCACTTCAACACTTGTTACTTCACACTCTTGAGGTGTGCGTAATGAGTTTTTAGGTTTAGGGTTAGGAGTGAGGAAGAAAGGGAAGAGTTAAGGTTAGGTTAGAGAGTGGAGTAGAGTAGGAAGAAGTAGAAAAACCCAAGAAAAAATCTCAAAAATTGTCAAAATTAGTGTAGAGTAGCTCTCAGGTATCACAAAGCTATAAAAACCAAAAAAGTTAGTTCATTTGACACTAGTGTAAGGATAGGTATCGTTTGTAGAATAGCAATCGGTATTGCCTGAGTGGTATCACCCCTAGCAAGCTAAAAAACAACCTTGAGAGCTCAAATCTTAGGCAAGACATCCTTGAAGGTAAGCTACAACAAGTTTTTGATATCAAAATTACTTCAGAAATACACTTGCACATGATTAGAGACGTTCTCGGTATCGCGGGGTAGAACAGAGAGTTTTTGAGAGTCTTTGAGTGATACAGAGGGTCAAGAGTGAGGAGGGGTGAGAACTAAACCTAATTGCATAAAAATTTTTGAGTTTAGAGCAATTTTGGCTGAGGTATCGTGGTCAGTTGAGTTTTGGTATCCTGATACCAAAATTCCTTGGTATCATGATACTCGCCCAATATCATATTGTGGCATACCCACTTGAGGTATCGTGATACCATTCTAGTATTGTATCATCAAGTTGCTATCGCGATCGCGATCAGTTGGTGGTATCGTATCGTGGTCCACTCAGTATCATATGATCTTGGTTACGATATCATATTGTCAACCAAACAGTATCATATCGCGTGCACCGTTGGTATCATATCGCCAACTTAGTATCCTATCATGCGAAAAAGTGGTATCGTATCGCCCAACCTCTTTGATATCGCATCGTCCATTATTATAGTATCCTATCATGAGGGATTCAGTATCATATCGTCTCCAAGCCAGTATCGTATCACGACTTTTTGTATCGTCACTTGCACTAGTATTGTATCGTGTGAAAAACTAGTATTGTATCATCTCACCAGTCTGGTATCATATCGTGAGGAATCCAGTATCGTATCGTCTAGTTTTCAGGTATCATATCATCCGTAAATTTGGTATCATAACCTCGAATACAGAGTATCGTATCATGTCAACTCTGGTATCGTATCCTCTCATTCGGTGGTATCGTATTGTCGAAGGTTTCTAGTATCGTATCGTGCTGAAACCGGTATCGTATCGTCTGTCTAGTATCACCAAGAGTAGTATCATCCAGAACAAATCAAGCCATTTGAGGGCAAAATTGGGAGAATTGAAAGATCCAATTGAGGGGAAGTAAGAAGCCAACATAGGCCGAGAAGGGTGAATGAACTTGAGATCAGGAGGAGTGCTAAGTAGCCGAAGGAATGTCATTTCGTTAGTATGGAGTGCAACCCAAGCAAGTCATCAATCTATCTATATTGACACCTCTAGTGATTTAGAGGAGGAGATACCCATGGCCTCAGAGGACATGCATGGTTCTGTCCCTAGGGAGAACTTCCTGTCACTTGTAGAGGGGGAATACTGCATCTCTCTGCAATGTGTCCACTAATCACCAAGGGATCCCTATTTACCTAGATGGCTTAAATAGGTCTATACAAGGATGGTGAACTCCAATGAATGAGCAATAGTGCCCACACCTACAGTCAAGTATGAAGGAGGAGTGTACATGGATAAATTAGGTCACATTTACGGGGTAACAAAACACCCAGATCGGATCAACAAGAGAGGAGGATTGGAAGGACAAGGAAACTCGAGAAGACCTAATCCTCAAGAGTTAGTAACTACACCAAGAGGCAAGTCAGTGGTGACTCGAGTCTTGAGAGGGGTTTTGATACGTCAAGATGATTATCTATTAGACGTCTACTTAATCCATGGGTTAGACTTACTATTACAAACTGACTCACCCACACGGGGACAGGAAGAAAGCCCAATGACTTTCTATGAGTTAAAGGATCCCGAAGATGAGTCTAGAGTCACCTACCTAGACCAGAACCAAAGAAGGTATTGGCCAGTAGATGCAGTTGATAGAGCTCAATTGAAGTATATGGGGTTGCCTTATTCCCTTCTCGAGAGTGTTGGTGCATTTTACCCAAGCCTACATGCTTGATATTATCCTCATTTGTAAGTCACATGTGTAGTCATGTGAACACCTCTTGTAAAAGAGTTCATTTTTATCTCTTGTATTTGAAAAAAGAAAAAAGGAAAAGGATGGCTTACCTCATGCATGATGTAAAAGAAAATTCGTGGCTATAACTACCAAAATCACGAATTTTTGAGCTGAGGGAATCTCTCCTAACTTTGGGGATCACTTTTAGGTGGAGCCATTCGAATTCGAATTCAAAACTCCCTCCAAGAATAGCTATAAAACGAGCAAGAAGGAAGAGGCGATTAGCAAGCCTTGTACGTGACCACTTCATGTAATTTTGTAGAGATTGAAGAGCTTACTCCATAGCTCTATCATTCTACTCCCATTGTGCAAAGTTTCATTGCCAATGTGGTTGTAATCATATATGAATTTATACATTTATCATCATTCACTTCCCTGTTTTGTTCTCTGCTATACTCACTCAGAGAAGTAACGTCAGAAGGTCATATCTCGAGTTATACTGATCCTTTTTCAGTGCTTTAACAAGCGTTGGATAGCTCATACTGTCTATTTTCTACCTATAAATTTTCAAGGTCATTGGATTAATAGTTTTGGAGATATCTGCATTTTACTGCTCACTGGTCTATCTCTGCAGAGCCCCGAGAATGGTGGGCATGTTCCAGAAATTGATGAAACTTGTTCTCAGTGCTCAGTCCATCATTTGCAGTGTTTTAACTTGGATTGGGAAGCTTGCTAAGTTTTTTTGCTATGCCCAAAAGGAATGTTTCTAATTCCTTCCAGGTTGAGAGCACTGTTCATTTTTTCGAGCAGGTGTATGTCCAAAAATAGCAAGTTTTGGGAGCTAGTCATTTCGCAACTTGTCTGTCTTGACTTAAACTTTTGGGATACATGTTCCAAAGTACTTGGCTAATATTTTGGTGGATTTAGGAAGCTCAAAGGGTCTACTAATCAATTCTGAAGTCTCAGTTGGCTGGTGTGAAGCTGGTTGTAGCGGCACCTACTCATCTTTGGATTGCATCCACCATCTCTCTTCACAGAGAGGCAACTACCTCCCATAATCCTTTTGGGACACATCAAGAGCCAGAGAAAACAATGTCAGGACAAACAAGCCAATGAAGTGTTCCTAATCGAACTCATGTGCAATTCACAATGCCAGGAGTACAGTCACACAATCAAATCCACCCAAGACTAGGCAACCTGAATCGACCACCAGTTAGGCCAAGACCAGAACCAGGTGTGCAGCATGGAATACCTCCAATTAGACAAGCGATTCCTATGATACCCAGACCACCAGAACCAATAAGAAGACTAAGACCAATTCAAGTGGCCAAATGTATGAGAAATCACTACGACGGAATGGGAGAACCCTATGATCACATAGCTAAGTTTAAACAAGTATTATGGGCTAAACAAGTGGATGATTTCTTTGTGCAGTATGAGTCCTTTGGACTTACACTCACAGGGATGGCTTTGACTTGGTTCCAACCATTGGATCCCAATCAATTTGGAAATATTGAGCAATTTTTTCAAGAGTTCATTGGAGAATTCACAAAGAGAGGGAGTAAACACAATTCTTCATGCTCAATCCATAGCTTCAAACAAAATCCAAATGAAACGATGAAAACAACTACCCGGAGATTTAATCAATATGTCGATAGATGTCCAACAACAGAAAGACCCACTCTGCAGAAAATGATATCACTATCTTGGACATATTGATGAATGGGACTTTGACAACTTTAGTCTATGTGAAATGGCTCCAGACATTGAACAAGTGTCTTCAAGAGTGTATTGACCTAGAGGACAACCTAGCTGACGATCTCAAAGTACACCAAGCCCTACGAAATCAGAAGACATTAGAAGTACAGTGACATCTAACTCTAGTAACATAGAGGAGTTAGTGGAACTAGTAGCCAAGAAGTTAAGAGTCCATGGATAGAGGAATTACCAACACCCATCAATGAGAATACCCATGTTGCGAAGATGCAGCCTATGCGGTGGAGATCATCCATCTCACATGTGTGCCAGAGGGGGAACAGGCATGCCTCAAGCTTATCTGTACAATAGGCAACCATATCAAGTACCCACCCTGTACTACCATTTAGAATAGAAATACACTAATCACACTACTAAGAATTGACCATTCAACAGGTAGTCAAGACCCTTAAATCAACCTCAGTATAGGCCGTATGGATACCCTCCTAGAGAGCCAGGAAGGGAGATTCCAAGATACACTCCCTATCTAGAACCACAAGGAGCACCTAGACCATATGAACAAGGGCAATATGAACAACCTCAGCCAGTGTTAGGACAACAACCATCCCTTCCACAGAATGTATTGCCAGTTAAATATACTCAACCAAAGGAAAACATAAAGAGAGCCATAGTATGAGCTACACCATTAGCTAGTACAGAATCGACAAAACAAGGGTACGAACAAAACCAAGGAGAATACTATCCCTATGACACCAGTTTGATGGAGTATGACCAAACTTATGACCAACAATACTATGGTTATGATGGATATGACAACAGTTATGGACCGGAGTTTGCAACCCTAATGTACAATGCACCCAAAGCACCACCACCCATGAGGCCACCCATTAGACTGCCTGTGCCAAAGGGATCTTGCTATAGATGTGGAGGAAACCACTTCATAAGAGAGCGCACTTGGCCATATAACCCACCACCCCCCAGGAATTGGGAAGGGTACTGCAATGAATGTCGAAAGAAACATCTATTTCGAGACTTCCCGAAGAATCCAACAAGACTATTATACAACACAAATTTATGTGATTGAATTAATTGAATCGTCAGGCAGTGATAAAGAGTACACAGTACCCTTAAAGGCTATCACACAAGCACAAGACAAAGGACTAGAGAAAAAAAATAGAGTATGAACAAGAAAAGAATAAAAAATAGGAACCCAAAATACAGGTAGTGGAAGACTCTAAAGACCCACATGAGAGTACCCAGACAAATAAAACCCAAACTTGGAAGGATACAAGGGAAAAACTTAGAGACAAATGGATGAAAAACAAAAGTAAGGAAGATAAGAAGAGCACAAGAGATGGTAAGAAACCTAGGGAACTTGAAATACGAGAAGAAACCCCCATTACACCTCCTACACAAGAATTAAACAAGCCAGGATCTGACAAGAATACCTGAGAATCAATACAATGAGTGTTTTTAAAAAGGAATGAACAAAAACCAAAAGAGAAAGATAATAAGGAAGATGTACCTTGCACTCCGGACAAATCAATTTTTGTAGTCCTTGAATTAGAAGTTGATTGGCCAGGAGATTTGTGGGCCAAGATTCAAGAAGAACGATGGAAAAAGAATGGAATTTCAAGACCACCCTTTGATGAGTTAGATGTGGGAGAAGATCAAACAACTCCAAATTCGGAAGAAATATATGAAGAGGTTTCCATGTTAGACTGAAATAGGGAGGAGGCACACAACATTTCTACCCTACCAAACTACATGGGAGAATATGAGAAAGAATCCATAATCTTCCATGCTCCCACTATACGAGGAAAGGAAAAGGAGTCTTCATGCAAGACCTCTCACAATCTCACTGAACTCAAGAAGACCAAGGTACAATGTCCATTTATTGTGGAAGAATTACTACGTGTCGAGCCTCAAATATGGAAAAAATTAACGGAACAGTTGAAGTTAGAGCATGAGAAGAATAAAAAGGAAAGTAAGGAAATTGAAGCCCCTTCCACTATACGAATTCCGGTGGATAAAGTTGGAGAATTTAGTGAAGGAGATGAGGGCAACAACTGTTTACTTGTCACATACAATGGATACATGACCAAGGCCATTCTAGACATAGGAGCAAGAGTAGGCATAGCCACCAAAGAGATTTGGGAGAAATGGGGAAAGCCAACCCTGCAACGAACATGTATGAAGCTTCAATTAGCAGATGGTCATGTAGAGAGACCCCTGGGAATATTGGAGAAAATCAAGTTAGCCACCTGCACAGTGGTGTTTGAGCACACAGTAGCTATATGTCAATTTGGAAAAGCTAATAACTATGAAATGATATTAGGGCGACCATTCATGGGACAACTCAGGGTGGTACAAGACTCGGGAAGAGATGCTTTATACCTACAACATCAAGGAACTACTACCAAGATAAATTTGCATACATTTGCATATAGGGATGTACCCGCCCTAGAATGGAACCCCATACACAAGGAAGAGGATGATTTGTCAATTCATAGTGCCGGTTCAAGTGACCAATCATGGATGCATGAAGATGCCCAATTTTGGATGTGTAAGGAAGCAAAGCGAGAAGATAAAAAGACTCAAAGTTGGCCTATAGGACATCAAAATTACTGGCCCATAGAGGACCCTATGTATATGCCCCAAGTTTTCCCTGATGAAGCATTCGAACCACATGGTTCGATGGAGATTCTAGCCACTTTGTATGTATGCATAAATGAAGAAGTATTGACCATGAATGGATGTGTGGACAAAGAAGGTTATGATGTAAGCTTTTACATGGTAGTCCTTCAGGAGGTAGAAGTAGGACAAGTATTAGAAAAGGAATGGAAGGAAGAGTATGAAAGCAATACAAGTCGATAATAAAGAAGGAACAACCAAGGTGTTAGCAATAGAAGGAGCTCAGATGGGACTGAACCATGAGGATACCATAGATAAGACCGAACCAACCCCTAATCTGTTTGAAGTCCCATAACACTTCAAAAGATATGAAGTAGAGGAGAGGAAGATAGCCATTTAGATGCCTAAGAGAGAAGCAAGAGAAAGAGAAGCATATGACACCAAGGAACAAACAAACAAGGTAATAGTGACTATGGAAGATGGAGAAGAAAGATGCACGTACATAGGAAAAGATGTGTCACATGAGGAGGGAGAAGAACTGATAAGACTGATTCGAGAATATAGGGATGTGTTTGCATGGACCTACAAGGACCTCAAAGGTGTAGAGCCCCCCATTTGTTCTCATTGAATACTAATGACACCTAATGCAAAACCGTCAAAGCAATGCCCCTACACTTATAATGATGTCTATTTAGCAAAAATTAAGGAGGAGATAGACAAGCTATTAGCATCCGGATTCATTTACGAGATAGAACATGCTGAATGGGTGTCACCATTGGTGGTTGTACCCAAAAAAATGGAAAACTAAGAGTGTGCATTAATCTGAAGAAAGTAAATGCAGCTACGATCCGTGATAGCTACCCATTACCTATCACTGATCATCTCTTGGAAAGGGTCGCAGGTAAGGAAGTCTATAGCTTCCTAGATAGATTCTTTGGATACAACCAAGTAGCTATCGCTATGGAAGATCAACATAAGACCACATTTGCAATTGAATGGGGAGTCTATGCTTTTAGGTTGATGCCTTTTAGGCTCACAAATGCCTCTACTACTTTCCAAAGGTTGATGTGTCACGTCTTCAAAGAATTCCTAAGGAAGAGTATGGAAGTATATGTAGACGACCTATGCACATACTCCGATCTGAGATAGAAACATATTCCGGAGTTGTGAAGAATATTTGAAAAATGTGGACAATATAGAGTGTGACTAAATCTTGAGAAGTGCGTTTTTATGGTGAGACAAGGAAAAATCCTAGGACACATTGTATCTAGGAATGGAATATCCACTGATGAAGACAAGATCAAAGTAATCCTAGAACTTCCAAAACCAAAAAAATGAAAAGGAAGTGCAAGCGTTTATGGGTCATTGTGGATACTATCATAGATTTATTCACATGTATGCCATAACTGCCAAGCCATTATACGGATTGTTGACCCAATTCACATGGATGGATGAATGCGAAAAAGCTTTTGATGAACTAAAAAAACGACTCAGCACAACACCTATCTTGAAAAAACCCAACTGGAACAAGCCTTTTCATATTGATGTAGATGCGTCCACCTATGCAATAGGATGCATTCTATCTCAACTAGCAGATGAAGGAAAATTGGACCATCCTATTGCCTATGCTAGCAGACAACTGAATCAAGCTGAAAGGAACTACACAACTACAGAACGAGAAGGTTTAGGGATGGTGTACGCAGTGAAGAAATTTAGACACTACCTTCTAGCCAACAAGTTCAAGTTCTTCATAGATCATCAAGCCTTATTGTACTTAGTCAATAAGCCTTGTAACACTAGAAGGCTAGTAAGATGGTTTCTATTACTAATGGATTTCGACTTCGAAGTGATAGTAAAAAAAGGAAATAACCACGTAAGAGCTGATCATCTTTCTAGGTTAACACATGGAGAACCACCTAACGGAGTATCAGATGATTTACCAGACACTTACCTGTTCAATTTGGAACTATGTCCTAAGTGGGCAGAGAAGTTAATTTTAGTACTCACCCATGGACCACAACACCCAATTAACGGGGAGATAAAGAAGGAAATTCTGCAATCACACAACTTGCACATTGTAGCAGGAAGTGTGTACCATAAAGAACCCAATGGTGTATTGTCTAGATGTGTAGAAGACGATGAACAGAAAAACTTGATTGAGCAAGCACATGTAAACAAATGGATAATGCACAAGGGAACTCATGGAGCAGAATTGAAACGATTAGGAGTATATTGGCCTGATATGCCTAAGGATGTTCATGAGTATGTGAGTAGTTGCACAGAATGTCAAGAAACTACTCGAGAAGACCATACATCATTACCTTTCTCGACAATAGCACCAAGCTAGAGTAAGACATTAGTGAAATTCTGAAAGACACGAGAGCATGAGGAAGGAACAAGTCTAGCTAGAAAACGATCCCTAGAAGAAATGAGTAAGGACTATGTTATCTTGGGGAGACAATTATTCAAAAGAGGAAAAGACAAACAACTAGGACTATGTGTGCATGAAGGAGAGTACTTACCCATATTAGAAATGGCACATGCAGGTGTTGTAGGAGGACATTTCTCATCTGAAAGAACTATAAAAATGTTTCTCTTTGCAGACTTGTGGTGGGAAACTCTACATATGGATGCGGACACCCATGTACGAAGTTGTGAGGTATGCCAAAGAGCTAAGTACCCTATTAGATGAGATGACATGCCTTTGAGACCCATGGTTTGTGCGAGAGCCTTTTCTTGATGGGGTACTGATTTCATAGGACCGATTAATCCACCACCCAGAGGATCACACACTGAGTATATAATAGTGGCAACAGATTATTTAACTAAATGAGTAGAAGCAAAAGCAACTAGAAAAAACGATGCTCAGACCAGAGCTAAGTTTCTTTTTGAGCACATCTTTACTCACTTTGGACTACATATAGAGATAGTAAGTGATCAAGGAATGCACTTCATTAACGAAGTAATAGAGTCCTTGATGAATGAATTCCTAGTGATTCACAAAAAATCAGCCCCTTATCACCCTAAAGCCAACGGTCAAGCAGAAAGTTCCAATAAAGTGTTGTGTACTATATTGACAAAGATAGTGGAAGGTCATATTGGAACAAACAATTGCATCATGCAATTTGGGACTTCCATGTGGCTTACAAAACAACCATTGGAACTACTCCTTTTTACCTAGTGTATGGACAAAATGCAATCCTGCCAATAGATTTTTTGGTGCCCACTTTAAGAGTAGCGTAACGGTATGAGTGGACAGGACATGAGTTTTCCAAGCAATTTGAGCAGATTGAGAAGTTACACGAAACAAGACTACAAGCTGTTGCGGGAGTTTATGCTGCAAAAAGGAGACAGAAAGCATATTATGATGCACACATCAAAGATAAAGGCCTAAAAGAAGGAGATTTAGTCATGGTGTATACTTTGAAGCAACATGCCAAGAAGCTATAGGAACGCGGATATGGATCCCTATTGATCAATAGGATCTCAACAAGTAGAGCAATCAACCTAGCCACATTGGATGGAGAAATACTTCCTAATTACATAAGTGGTTGTTGAGTAAAGCGATATATGGAACCATTGATGGATCATATGTTAGCACGACTCGTAGGAGCGCAAAATGGGAAAAAAGAAGAAGAGAGAATTAGAGAAGAAGCAAAGTAAGAAGCCCTAGAGCGTATCAAGAAATGAAAAGAGTGGATAAGGCAAAGGGATGAACGATATTTACAAGGGGAAGAACCAATTCCGATGGCCAATTACCAAGTTCAACAAGCCGACACAAAGAACCTCAGCAATTCCCATGGCCCCTAGGGATTGGAACTACAGAATACTAGTTGATAGATGCCTTGATCGTCTTAGGAGCAGCACTAAGCTGCATACGAATGACGGTTGTTATGCATCTTCAAACGACCATAAAACCAACTAAAGCTCACATGATAGCCATTGGAGGCCAAGTCATAGAATGTGTTGGAGAAGCCCTAATATCCCTCCACCTAGGAAATTCCACTATTGAGCAACAAGTTTTAGTATGCAAAGATGAGGACTTCATCGAAAACCTGATCCTAGGGCAAGATTGGATTATTGAAAATGAAGTGAGGATTCATCTAACACAAGGATACATCTCAACCAAAATAGGGCATAAGGAAATTTTTAGCCTATTAGATTATACTATCAAGAGCATATTATATGTTGGTGTAACTCTTGCTATGGCACATATCAGAGACCACGATTGGAATGTACTGAACATGAGGTAGAGTATGGTACTTTTGAGCATGCACCACCACCTAGTCAATGTGATAATGCGTATTTTTTCTATAAATTAATGTCATTATGTTATTTAAAAACCATATACAAAATCAAATTACTGTTGATATACGGGAATACTTGCTTGATGATGATGATGATGATGATAATTCTCATACTCATGTCACAGATTTAAGGGTTAAGATGGATCATTATTAACAATTGGATAAGCCATGGTCCATAAGCACCTTGACTTGCATTTCTCCCTTAACTGAAGACAATGTCTGAACTAGCCCTGTATCATATGGCAATTTAAATTCAGGGACCTATGACATTCTTTCATGGAGAACAAAAGATCAATACTTATGTGGCAGATTCTCAACTTGGGAATATGCACCAATGTCAAATCCAATAAAATATATGTCTGTCCTCACTAATGTAAGCACTACCTTGGTGATGGAGAAGAGCTTGGTGACCTCTTCCTTTTGTGCCCAAGGAGTCACTCGATCTAATGAACTCTTGCCAAGATTTTGAGTTTACAAAGTCAAATCAACTAGAAGCAAGCATTACTTGGAGAAGTGACGGGTTGTTGTTTTGCCTTGTGGAATGCCATCATGGGGAAACTCCTTTGGAAGATATGTAAAGAAAGATGTGCGACTACCTTTGAGGACCATCCAAAAGAATGGTCGATTGAAAAATCCCTTGGCCTTTTAGGTAGGAGAATAAATAATTCTAAGGAGTACCCTCCTTTCACACATCATAAGATCTTTGTCTTGGAAAAGGAAAAGATCAAAAGAAAATGGAGTACCCATAAGGGTTTGTAACTCTCTCTAAATTAAAGGTTTCCTTTTGATTTTGGATCATCTCTATAGTTTCACCTTTAGGCCATCCTATCCCTTCTTTGTTGGATATGGGCGATCCATAGGGCACTATGCCCATTCACTCCATAATTTTTCTTTTATTAATTCTAACAATGGAGAGTAGGCCCTCACAGAACTCTTGCTATTCAAGATTTAAAAAATGATAGTGAATATAAGGATGTACATTAACCAAAAAGACACTAGGATGTTCCTACCAAAGTTTCACCACCAATCTTAGTAGGAAGAGATAAGCTTTTTGACCTAGATATTTATAGATAGGATTTTTCTCTAGTTGCAATTGCACGATGTTAATTAGACTATACTATATATTCAACAACAAATGTACCTTGGAGTGAGAGCTCTAGATTCTAAGGCCACAAAGGGCTTTACAAGAGTCTTATAGGATGTATCAAATCAAAGATGATGTAGAAGTTGAACATGATGAAGAGAAGATCCAACATCCTAAGAGGGAGGATATGCTAGAGCATACACAACTATCATCACATTTATATAAGAATCCTTTTAATAAGAGATTTTGATAATCCCTTGTAACTGAAGAGTGTCTCTCCTGACTATGTACCTCTATATACAATTTAATGTCAACACAACTTCAATTATTAAAATCTATTCTTTATTGTTGTTTCTCATTGGTTAGTTTCATGTTTGTTCTCTTTCACATGTGTGTGCAACTATATGTCCAAGTGCAAGGAAAATGTATAGATGTGTGTGTAGTTTAACACTAGTGTTGTACCAAAACAGGACACTATAGTGTCCTTTTTTCTAATAAATAAAAAAAGGCATACATACTAATCAAATAGAATTTTGAAAAAACCTTAAAGCAACATAAAGATCTATACCTAGATGCTCTATAAAAAATATATATTTTCAAAAATAACATTTTTTGATGACTCAAAATATAGAAATGATTGAATATGGTTGAGAAAAACTGTTTTTTTGTAAACTTATATATGAGAAGAAAGAAATATCTCCATAAAAAAAAAATTCCTCCTATTGGAATCATTTTTCTAATGCTAATTTATAGTCATATAATCATTTGACACAAGTCTTGGGAACAAGAAAAATCATTTTTATAATAAAAAAATTAGTACAATATAGGGTGCTCATTATATAGTTATACACTTTAGCAGCCTTCTATATGATATTGATTCATAAAAACACTAAAATAGTTTGTGTTTTGTTTCAAAAATTATCATATAGCAGCATAAACATATGCTACATGTCTTTGAACAAATAATTTTGTATGTATCTCACATACCACTAAAAATCTCAATATTTCATTGAATGGCCATAATCCTCTCTACCGAGAATAAAATTTCATCCTAAAAAATTAGGTTCTCTCACTGATATAAGGTATATATTCTGAATCAAAAAAATTCTATAAACATTATAAACTACTTTATATAGAAAAAGCTAGCATGTTAACTTTAATCATGTAGCATATGCAATATTTCCTCATAAAATAACCTTTTCTTAGCATAGAAAAACAGTGGTATTGTTTAGCTTATGCCAACATGTTGCATAGTTACATTTATAAATGGTTCCTTCTCGTAATCTAAAAAATTCATCAAACATTGTCTCTTTTTCAGGACACTAAAGTGTCCAAGTACAACACTAGTGTTAAGGCCTAGATGTATGCCAACTTTTATCTTCCTAAGAGTATTTTTGGCATATATGTAGGAATTATGAAATATGTTCAGGAATGTATGAATGCAATAGGAATATGCAAAATTTTCTGTGTGTAGCCACGTGTGCAACACAAAGGTGTAATGACATATGTGTATGTATCTAAATGTGTTGTAAATGTAGGTACTAAGGAAACTACCATGAAGTGTTTATTGGTATTGGTATTCCTTTGGGCTGCCACGTTTGGAAACCAAATTTTTTATGGTGTTCTTTGTTTCATGGTGTTGTCATGTAGTTTCGGGTTCTAGATTTATATAGGCAAAAATATGTGTATTGAGTTGTATTAGGTATGTTTGATGGAAATTGGTTCCATCTTTGGAAATTCTTGACTCCTCAAAGGAGATTTCAAAATAATAATGATCACCCATAGAAGGATATTTATTATTGTGGATGTTGTCTAATGATATATATGATCATTCGCCACAACTATCTTTAGTTAAAGTTTTAATTCCTGCACTCCAACATCCATATCAACCATTAGTAAATTTTTGCATCTTATATCAGATTACATGTCATCTCATGTATTTTCTTTGTATACTTAGAGAGGGTTTGTCAAAAATTATATCATGAAACCATGGAGAAATATACAAAAAGCACAATAAAATAAATCTTTATTTTGTTTCAAGGAAAACCAAAGGAATAACATGAGCTTACACAGGAGTAAGAATATGAACTAGATGAAAATAATAGCATAGAGAGTGAGAGAGACACATAGCATGGTGGCGAGGGTGGTCAAAATCTAGCTTGCTAACTCCACAAAAAACATATATTGTTGATTTCCAAATTTCTTTCTGATGCATGTCATAGTTAGGCATTTGTTTGAATAAGAAAGACTTTATAATTTTTGGCATAAATGGGCTCTTATTTAAGGGGAAACCTTTCTCAAAAGAAGCTAGGACCTGAAATAGAATTGCAAATGATATGGAAGTCATTCTTGAGCCATATCAGAAAGAGTTCCTCTAGTTCATTTGGTAGCTATCAAGTGGGCATATGGGTAGAAGTTTGTGCGGTACTCATGGAGACATATCATTTGATATAAAATTCATTCGTATGTCCAAGGATAAAAATATTTTCCAAATATTATAGTGTAGATCTTGGAAGGTTCAATCACTTTTTTGCTAATCATCATAGTTAATTTCTAACTAGCATAGTGAATGTTTTAATTATGATCGCCACTATCCTAAGTATCCTAGTAAATGTGTTAAGTAGCATAGTCAATGTGCTAATCATCAACATGAATATGCTAATTAGTGGAGTTATTTTACTAATAAGCATAGTAAAAATGCAATAGACTATAAGCATGATAGACTACTACCAATGCTCACTCTAACTTGCAAGTGTGCAACCCTTGGATTATGCATAAACTATGATAACAATCCACATCCATATGCTATTCTGGGCATAGTTATTGTGGAATAATTGAAAGATCTTAAAATAGGTTGACAAAAATTTACATCCTCTATTGGTTCTAGATTAATGGATCTTAACTTACATTATCTTGCATGGGATTTGAAATAGGCTTTCAATGTAGATTCCGAAACATCTCAAGTGGGTCTAGAACATACTTCCTTTGTATGAGAATAATACCTTCCTCTTTGTAAAAAACTTCAATGCCAAGAAAATGCCTAAGGCCTCCAAGATAAGAGATCCAAAAATCCTTTCCAAGCTTTGCCTCTATCTGTTGAATTCCTTTTCTATCACTAACTATAATGATAAGATTATCTACATACACACATGTAGACTATTAATTTTGCTCTTTGTTTGATGGAGAGATGGATCTACCTTGTAGTGGTTGCAACCACATGATAAAAAAATCCACTAATCTTTGGTTCCAAGCCCTTGGATCTAGGCCCTTCTTCATCCTAGAAACATGATTTGGAAACTTTTATGAACAAAAACTAGTGGTTGTTCCATTTATACCTCTTCCTACAAGTGCCTATTGAGAAAGGAATTCTTGGTATCAAATTGGAAGAGATTCCATCCTTTGTATCCATTGTAATGAGTGTCTTGATGGTGCTTATGTTTCCCATGGGGCCGAATGTCCCTTCAAAGGACACTCCATAGGTTTGTGCAAAACCATTGGCCATAGATCTTGCATTGAACATAGAAATAGATCAATATGACTTGCTCTTAAATTTATATGTGTGCTTGTTACCTATTACCTTCACGTCTTCCTTTTTGGGAAATAAAGCCCATGTTTTATTCTCCTTAATCTCTTGTTGCATTGCCTCTTTCCATTTGGTGTATCTGCTTGCATCTTCATAATAGTGAGGCTCATCATCTATTCATATATGCATAATGATTTTTCATGTAAGAATCTTAATTAAACCTTCTAGTTGGATATAGAGCCATAGATAAAATTTTCTTCACCTTTTATAGGAATAAAGCTCGTTGTTCTTGGGTAGTTGATCTCTTTCTTTGTGGTGGCTTCTCGGTCCAACAGGCATCGACTTTAGGGTGCAAAGTCGATGCCAGGCATCGACTTTTAGGTGCAAGTCGATGCCTGGCATCGACTTGGACCCTTGAAAAACACATTAACATATGAGCTCATATTTCCAAGCCCCTTCAGGGATGCTAAGTCCAAGAGTGAGAGGCCTTTCAAGAAGCTCAGAGTGACCATGAGCTCTGCTGACCAGCAACGTGACAGAGGCATTGGTCACCAAGCAAAACCAAAGAAAATTATTGCATCCTTATCCTCTGAGAAGGCCAGCAATCCAATTGGAATGTCCTCTGGTGGACAGAGTAGCATCAAAATTACTGAGGATGATACAACTAGGAAGGAAAGGTCGAGGGACGTAGAGGTCTTAAGGACAGAGTCCACTCCGAGACATGACAAACCTAGAGTGGTGCCTTTAGTATGTTGAAGAAAAGAATGCAGTCCTCCTTGTGTTCGCAGGGGCATATGGGAGAGGAAAGATCACGACAACACAGGGTTTTCAGTATGGCCTTGTGTTCAAACTAGATTATGAAGATGAGGATTCTGACAACCTCCTTGTCTTGGTAGAGACATCGAAAGGTTTAAGAAATGTTATATGCAAGATGGATTTCTTGTGCCTAGAGTGCTTTGTTCCAGATGGGCTTGCAGAGATATGTAGGGACTCAGTGAATCTTATCAAGGACTTGATGGCATGGATCCAGGGCAACATCATGCCAACACAACAGAAGATGACAACCCTTGTAAAGGCAAGGGGTAACCAGAGCGTGCAGAAAAAGTTCCAGAAGAAAAAGAAGAGAATTGCTGATGAGGAGTCTTCTGACTCAAGCTCTAGCTCTGAGGATATAATAGTTGCACCTAGTGGAGAGCTTGCCTCGGGTGTTCTTGGTACTGAGCAGAACAAGATGAGGGAAGACATAGCGAGAAGAAAAGTTGTGAAGAAGGGGCAGTTGTTCCACCTACCAATCAATATCGTCCATAGGCCACCATTAGATCCAGTCACAGGAAGGAGGCCCCTTGAGATCAGGGAGCCACACAATTTGCACCTACAGAATCTTAAGAAGAAAATGAAAATAAATCCTCATGCTACTGTTGTGCCATTCCTTGTTATGGTGGATCCGAATGAGTGCAGCTCTGTGGAGGAGTTTAGTGAGGGTTTGTTTGAGGATTATACATATTATGTGATTGGAGGTTCACACTCTGCAGAGGCCCGCAGACAGCTAATGAAGGAGCACCCTACCACATTCTTCTTTAGGTATGCAGAGTGCAAGATATATGTTGGTCTTACAACTGAGGAAGCCAAGCTTCTTGCTTGGGATCACAACAATGACAATGACTACAGGCAAAAAATGTCCTCCATAGAGAGAATTCGGTTCTTCCACCATGAATATGAAGATTGTCTCGTGAAGGAAGCTCAATGAATACATCCCAATCTACGAAAGCAATGCCTTATTGAGGTTGGAATTACACTGGATGAGAATAGAAAGTATGATGCTTTGAGGAAATATGATCCATGGTTTCAACTGGCATTCAGAACAGGTGAGATCTGGGATCTGCAGGATAAAATTTTCACAATGTGGGAGAATAAGGAGGTGAAGGGCCAGAAGCAACGGAAGTTGAGGCCAGACCCACAGGTGGATCTGAAGGGAAAGGGAAGGAAAGTTGACCTCTCAATTGAAGAGGCTCCTGAGGACATGAAGCTGACACCATGGAGGGCCCTTCAAGGAATCAAGCATGATACATTGATTATATCAACTTTGTCAAGGGTAATCTCCAAGGAGTTAAGCCTGGAGGAGATGGTTACTAAGCTCAATAAGTATGTATGTTATTCTCAGATCATTTTTCCATCCTCCCATGTTTCTGGTCTAACCTCGTCTCTTTTTCATTTATGTGACTGTAGTCATAAAGTATACATGAAGATTCAGGAGGTGATGATGAAGAGGCTAGGTTGCTTTTCTTGGACAAAGGTCCAAGCAGACTATCCAACCACATCATCCTACAAAGCTTTATCAGAATATTTTATCCTGTTTCGTGATTGGGTAGGTTCTCTTTCAGAGATCATGCCTGGTTTGCTATTAGTCTAGATGCCTTGATTCACCTAACCAATTTGATGCCAAGCTTTTAGTAGGAATTCGATGCTTGGCATCGACTTACTACTAAATTCGATGCCTGGCATCGACGTGCTACCAAAAGTCGATGCCTGGCATCGACCTCCTGGCATAAGTCTATGCCTGGCATCGACTTGGGGGCATAAGTCGATGCCTAGCATCGACCTCGTGGCATAAGTCGATGCTTGGCATCGACCTCGTGGCATAAGTCGATGCCAGGCATCGACTTTCAGTAGAAAGTCGATGCCTGGCATCTACCTACACATGAAATCGATGCCATGCATCGATTCCTTATGTTTCGTTTGCTGTATTGAAGATCTCATTTAATTGTCTTTCCACTTTATTCTGCAAAAACCAAAGAAAAGTAAGTCTGCAGAGCTACTAGATGATTGCCCCCCTGCATTCCTGGCTCACATTCAAAGAGCAAGGCATGAGAAATCTAGACTGAAAGCCAAGGAGATTGATTTTGATGATGAACATGATCTGAAATGTTTCTCCAATCCCCTAGACCCCCTTAGGCCTGTATATTACAATGTATTCTGTAGTGATGTAAATAACATTTGTTCTGTTGTGCCTAGAAAGCATTTCTCCCTTCTCATAGCAGACATACCCTATGGATTTAGGATGTTGGGATCAGTAAATGACGATGAACCCTTCAAACACCCTCAGATTCGGAAGATGGTCACTGATTTTGCAGAGTTGACTATGTCTCCTCTTTGGAGGATAGTAATTTTCCATAGCAGAGACCAGTCTTTCTCTGTTTCAACTGCTCTGAAGGCAAGATGTCATGCTGTGGAGTGCCTCATGTGGTAAGTAATCTTCTTTCTATCTCCATGGCTTTAATGATGCTCTCTATCACTTATAGTTCTTGTTGGCAGGGTGAAGACAAACGTCAATCACACTCCTTTGCATAGGTTTGTGAGCTCCACTGAATGCATTACAATTGGCTATTATGATGAAGTAAGCAAAAGGAGAGTCAGAGAGCATTGCAATGAGAATGGGATCTCAAATGTGCTCATGTTCCCAGCCGTTACCAAGAAACTTTGTCATGTAGCTGGGGACATGACATTGGTTAACCCCTATCAGAAGCCACAAAAGCTCATAATGAGATTGCTTCAACTATTTTTCAATGATGATGACTGGGTCCTAGACCTTTTTTCGGGCACAGGTAATTTCAATTTTAACAATTTTCATTAGTCATCATGTTGATTTGCCTCTAAGTGGTTTTCTGCTGTTTCAGGAATGACTCTGGCTTGCTCCTTAAAGATGTTCAGGCACTGCATAGTTGTGGAGAAGGATGATGCTCAAGTGAGCTTCATTAGAATGAGAATCAATGGGCTGAATGAATGCCCAGATGAAGACCAAGAGGTTGGAAGGAAGCACATTGCAGACACGGAGAGATTCCAACCGGCTTCAAGGGAGCCTGTTCCCCCACTTCCAGATGAACCGGGGGACATGGCTGACCTTGGAGAGCCAATCTTGGAGCAAGAGAGGTAGGAGATGTGTTCTAATGTTCCAGAGGAAAGCTATGATCAGCTTCTATTGTAGATTCATATTACTCTTGTAAAACACATGAAATGTAAAACATCATTTTAATAGAAATATAATGTCGAGTTCTGCTTCCACTTTGTGTTCAGCTTGACTTATCTTGAGCATTTCTCTGATGAATGTGTGAATGTTTCTTAGTATAATTTTGTTGATTATAATCTTCTCTTGGGAATGCTTTTGTGAAATTTATTTCATATTCTGTGAATATGGCCCAACATTCAATGACGATCTTAACTATACAAAGGGGATGATCTTAATTGCCTTGTTAAAATGTTCCGATTTTTGCAACACATGTACTCTGATTTTTAAGTAGCTTTTAATCAGCTATAATATGTGCTTGTTGAGGTTATAAATGTAATGAAGGAGCTTCCCGAACTCTTACTTGTACCTTCAACTCTAATCTCTTGTCAAAGATCATGATGTGGGATTCTTGATCGTGATGAACAACTAGTTTTCATGGCACCAAGTATTTTATTATATCTATCTTGACTACTTGGGATATGGGATCAAGCTTCTAGTCAATATTTACAAGCAAGAACAAGTGATGCTTTCTAGATATTGTAAAATGCCCACTTTATTGCTTGATATCATGGTCTTTAGGTAAAAAGGAATAGAGAACATGTCTTTGTTCTCCTTTGTTGTGACTCAGTGTTTATATAAGCTAGCATAATGATTATGCTAGTTAGCATATTGGCTTTGCTAATTAGCATAATGCCTATGCTAGATATCATGCTAATTTTCCTAGTTAGTGTAGTACCTTAGCTAGGCAGCATATAGATAGTGCAAGTTAGCATAGTAATTGTGATAATTATCATGGATCATGTGTTAGCTATCATACTCATTGTGATAGTTAGCATCTTAATTGTGCTAATTGGTATAGGGCTTGTGTTAATTGGCATGCAAATTATGCTAGATGTTATCGTTAATGTCCATGTGAAAGGCCGAATGGCCATCAAACAATTTTGTATATGTTCTTTAATAAAACATATAGTGTTCTGGTCAGCCACAAGCACTATGTTTGACCACATTTGTAACACTTAAAAAGTATGTGTTCATGCTCCATGTGTACTATGTCTTTTTGTGTATTCTATAGCCTCTATGCGGAGTACCGTGTGCGATGCCTAGATCTTGGTTTTCTACTCTAAGGATATGGTCATGGAGATCTCGAGAAGAAGATTGCACTTTGGTGCATCACCAAAAGAATACTTCATTGGTATCAGAGCACTTTGACACAAAAGTTTTGTTCTTTTTGTGCGAGCAAAGGGAGCAACCGCTACACAAGTTCCCGATACTTCCTAAGAGATCACCCATCCCTATACTGTTCCTCTCGGAGCTCGCTTAACTCTGGCAATCTTTTCCCACTAAGCTACACTCTTGTGGTGCTTGAAGAAGGGGAAAGACTAAGGTTCACACTATCTTCAACCAGTTTTGTGCCCTCAAAGCTTCATTCTTTGCTTTCAAAGCCTATTTTTGAAGCATCTTTGGAGTGATTTTTGGAGCCATTTTGGAGTACTTTCATGCATAGTTCTCTTCACAGAGATCCAAGAACATGAAGAAGAATGTTCTTTGTACTTCTTCAACAACAAATGTTCAGCTTTTGGGGTTGTGCTAGCAGCCACACTAGTAAATCTAAAGGTTTCTTGAAAGTTTTAGTTATGGTGGAAGCAACCACCACAAGTCTATGCACGTTTTTGAGCCTTAAGAACAGAGTTGAAAAAAACTTGTAGGTGTTGTTGGCCAGTGTTTGGGCAATGAATTCAGCCTTTCAGTGCCATTTTATTGATATATTGAGCACATACACACTATGTATGCTTCTATGGATATTGCTTATGTACATCCACATGGTCATTGATATCATGGTTACGGTTTTGCATAAAGCCTTTTACATTTGATAAAGAGGATCATGATGAGGTTTTCTTAACTAGGAGAAACCCAGATGTTGAGGTCTCTTCGATGATGCAGGTGGAAGACTCACCTAGCCTCTCCATAGGAGATGTATGATAGTTGTTCATAGTGCTCAATAAGCCTAGTTGGCTTCTTTGGGTAACTAATTATATGTAGTGGAGTCAATGATTCACTATGCAAATAAACATGTTAGTACTTGCAGCTTTATGAGATTTTGACATTGTTATATGATGTTTCCAAATTTTTAGGTTTTTTAAACTATATAGTTGTCTATTTACTCCTTGATACACTTATTTGTGTGAGCACATTTATTCTCACATAATCCTTTTGTTTGTTCATTATTGTTCATTATTTAATTTTTTAGAAGACTATGGAATATTTTCCCAAAATGTGACACTTGGCCATCCTTTTTTGAGCCTTAGTGGTGGTTGGACTCTTCTCACTTCATTATCATTCTCTTTAGTTCTCAATCATCATGGCATCACAGATCTCATGAACATTTGGTGGATTGGGGTCTAGTGCGTGTTCCTAGAAGGAGCTATAACTTGTAGGGAACCATTTTGAGATCCAAAAATTTGAAATGGCAAAAACTTGGCTCTATGGAAGAATCAGAATAAACATGTTCTGATTCAGAGGAGGCAATGGAAGCTAATAAATGGAATCTCAAAAAACCGTATCGACATGGATGAAGATGATTGGGGCGAGTTGGATGAAATGGCTAGGTATATTATTCGATTGAACTTGGTAGATAATGTTTACTTGACAATAATGAACTGTGAAAGTGTAGAGGAGCTTTGGAAGAAATTATCCAATACATATGAGAAAGAAATGACATCAAATAAAGTGTATCTAATGAGAGAGTTACATGACCTTTGCATGAAGGACACAGATAGTGTAGTTGCTCATTTGAATGAGTTTGATGCTATATACTCTCAGTTAGAGGCTCAAAACATGGAGATGGACAATGAAATGAAATCAGTCTTGTTGTTATGCACCTTGCCATCATCATGGGATATGTTTTGCACAGCTATTAGCAATAGTGCACCTGGTGGTAAACTAGTCTATGATGAAATATGTGGAGCACTCTTGAATGAGGAGATTTGTGGAAATTTTATGGTTGGCACTTAGAGTGGAGATGCATATAATGTTTGTGGCTCTTACTAAGGAAAGAATTAGCAACATGGCAGGAGCAAGAATAAGGAGAAGAATGGTCAATAGAATACGAGTATAAGTAAATCAAGGAAGAGGGATATCGAATGCCATTATTTTCATAAGAAAGGACACATGAAGAAAGGTTTCTATGCATTAAAGATTGCTAAAGGTAAATCACAGAATGTTGATAGGTATGTTAAAAAAGTATTTGCACCATCTACTTTGACTGTGAAGATTGAAGAAATCAATGCTATTTCTAATGATCTTGATGTCACGAGGAAGGAGATAAGGAAGAGAGCTCACGCACACACTCTCACAAGCAAAGAGAAGCACACACACAGATATAGGAAAGGAAGAATGATCTTCTTCTTCTTCTTCTTCTTCTAATACATAAAAGAAATGTACAAGAATGATCCCAAAACAACAATACAACAAGTGCAATATATAAAGAATAGTACATAAGGAAAAACCAAATGTCCATGAATGAGTGAGCTGGCAAGAAACAAACGTGCCATCACTCTCGGTAGATAAATCTCGTAAAGCTCAATGAAGTATCTCTGACATATACCAGCATGACCATTATACATATCAGAGAAATGAAAAACTAATACGTGTCATCTTGGATCATATATCTATGTTGAGCTTGATATCTCCACACTCCCTCTCGAGCTCAACATAATATCCTCTAATCCAAGCATCTTTAGAAACTTCTTCAGCTTCTCTACTCCAAGTGCTTTAGTGAAAATATCAACAACTTACTCATGTGTTCTCACATAGACAAGATCAATATCACCTGCAAATACCTTCCCTCTGATGAAGTGATAATTTACCTCAATAAGCTTTTTTCTAGCATGGAAAACAAGATTTTGTGCTAACCGTATGCTGCTAAGATTATCATAATAGATGGTGATAGGCTTTTGCACTTCCACACCTAAATCTGCAAGTAGCATCTCTAGCCATGATGCCTCACATGTTGCCATTGTAGCATCTCTATACTGAGCCTCTGTGCTCGATGAAGCAATAGTGGGTTGCTTCTTACTACTCCATGTAATAGGTGCACTCCTAAGTGAGAATAGAAAACCATTACTAGATCTTCTATCTAGAATGCTACCAACACAATCTGCATTGGTGTATCCATGAACATGCAAATCTACACTAGCTTCATAAACCAATTCATAATCCAAAGTAGCACACATGTAACGTAGAGTGTGCCTCAAAGCATCCAAATTGGGCTTCTTGGGAACTTGCATAAATTGACTTTCAATTCCAAGAGTGTAGCTTAGATGAGGCCTTGTAATTGTGAGATATATCAAGCTTCCCACAATTTTCTTGTGCATAGTAGTGTTTTCCAATGCTTCACCTGATGTAGTATCCAACTTCAAATTCTGATCTAATGGCATAGAAATTGGCTTAAAATCACCCATACCATACTTTTGCAACATACTCAAGGCATATTGCCTTTGTGCCATCCATATACCTATTTCTGTATGTATAAACTCAATGCCCATGAAGTAGCGCAGCACACCAAGATCTTTCATGTCAAATTCCTACATAAGAAGTTATTTTAACTCTTTAATGCTTTCTTATAGTGAATGATCTACATCACACATAGAAAGAAAAATGGTGGTTAAGTAGTCACCAGTCCTTGCATGCCAAGCGAGAGGAACTTGATTAAGCCCATACAAAGCCTTTTGTAACCTGCAAACATATTCTGTGTGCTTTGAATCTTCATATCCTTGTGGCTGGTCCATATATACTTCTTCTTGTAACTCACTATGTAAGAAGGCATTCTTCACATCCATCTCATGTAAAGTCCATCCTTTTGTTATAGCTAATGCAACAACTATTCTAACAATAGACACTTTAGCTACAGAGTTGAACGTTTCCTCATAATCAATGCCATATGTTTGTGCATATCGTTTTGCTACTAGTCGTGCTTTGTACCTGCTTATGCTACCATCAACATTGTGCTCTACCTTGTGAACCCTTTTGCAACATATGGGTTTCTTTCCTTGTGGCAGTGGAACCAGCTTCCATGTTTCATTTCCATAAAGTTCAACCATCTCCTCATCCATAGCTTTTTCCCAATTTGCATTTCCAATTTCATCTTCAAAATAAGAAGGTTTAGCATCTTGTATTACCTTGGCCATATAGGCACAATGACGAGCCATATAACTATCAAACATCAATCATTGCACTGAATTTCACATCCTCTTAGACCTTCTTGGTCCCGGGTCACTTCTCCTTGTATCATTAGCATGTGCCTTTCTAACTCCTAGAGTCTTCACAGAGGGAAATCCAAGTTCCTCATCAAGACTCTATTTTGAACCGCTTGAATCTCCATCAACATGTTCAAAACTCGCACATGTTTTACTACCATAGAAGGCTTTTCTTTACCTTCCTTGGATGTATTTGATGTTTTGCTAGATTGAAATTTCCAAGAAATCTTCCACTCCACAGATTTCAATTGGAAATATTGCTTGGTGATGCATCTGGTCCACTCAGAACTTGAGATTTTGCACTTGATTTTTTCAACATTTTCTTTGTCATTTGGTTCAAGATTTAGTCCTTCTTTGGCATCTACATAGAAGCTTGACATTTCATCAAATACCACATCTCTGCTTAACTTCACCTATTGTGTGAGTGGGTTATAACATGTATACCCCTTTTTCTCAAGGGAGTACCCAATGAGGATACATTTTTTTGGTTTTGGATCAAGCTTTGTCCTCAACTCATCTGGAACATGTACATATGCAATACAATTACTTTCTTATGTGATAAGTTTGGCTTTTTACTGTAAACTTCTCTTCAGGTGTAACTTGATGTACAACAACAGTCAGAGTTCTGTTCATGATTGTATATAGTATACATAGCTTTTGCCCAATAACAATGAGGCATATTCTTCTTAGAAATCAAAGCTCTTGCTATTTTTGCAATATGTCTATTTTTGCATTCAACAATGTCATTCTGTTGTGGTGTGTAATTGCATGAAAACTAACGTCGAATTCCATGATTTTTAAGAAAGTTGCTGAACTCATTTGACATGTATTCACCTCCTCCACTAGACCTTAATGTCTGAATATACTTTCCTATTTGCTTTTCTGCCATGGCCTTAAAATTCTTCAAGTGAATTAACACCTCACTGTTCTCTTCCGTGTATGGTCATCAATGAAAGTAACATAAAACTTGCAACTGCCCATAGATGTGGTCTTTGTAGGACCCCAAACATCTCTATGTACTATTTCTAGTACATTTTCACTAACATGCTTGTCATGTGAAAATGATGCTCTTGACTCTTTACCAAATTGACATGCTGCACATACCTTTTGCATTTCTACAACTTTAAATTTGGTAGTCCATTGACAATCTCCTTCGATTGCATCAATTTCAGCCACTACAAGTTTGCATGTCCAATTCTTTTGTGCTAGTTCTCTATATCAGCAATAACTCTTGCACCTTTTGCAAACATGGCTACATTCATTTCAAGAATTTTCACATTTAAGGTGACCATCCTACCCACTTTGTTTCCTTTGGCAATCAATCTTCCATCCTCTTTGTACTCTTCTACATATAGCCCATTAGCATTGAGCTTGACTTGTAATCCTTGGTCAACCATTTGTCCAATAAAAATCAGATTCTTTGTTATATTTGGAACATGCAGCACATCACCAAGATGTTTTACCTTTCCATCCTCCATAGACAGTGCTATGTTTCCTGTATGCTTGATAGGGTGTGATGTTTCATCACCTGTTTTAACATATCCAAGAAGTAAGAATTTCTGCAAAGTACTTAACCATTCCGCATGACTGGTCATGTGATTTGAAGCACGTGAATCAACATATGAGACATTATCATTTGATTTTAAAACATCAGCAAACATCATATTCATCATGTGATGTTGAACCATGAACAACGTCTTAAAATCATGTGCACGTATGGATGCATAGTTGTTTTATTCCCTTCTGTTATTTTGATTCTTCAACCTACAATCACGTTCAAAGTTTCCATGTTTACCACAATTCCAACATCCTTTACTGTCATTAATTGAATCATTTCTCTTTGGCTCCCCCTGCCTCGAAACAGTCCTCTACCTCGTGCATGATTTTGCTGTTGACCTTGGTTGGGGAGAATTCAAAATATTTTCCTTGGTCTAAACTGCATATATGCAGCTCCTAAACCATGAAGACATACTTCCACCTTATCATCATCATCTACATTCACGCCAATAGATGCAAATGACTCACATATGATTTTGATTTTTAGGGTGTTGTCACTTACCAACATGCCCTTTTTCTCCAATGTATGCATCTCGTTCTTTAGTTGCAATTTACATGCCTTTGTATTGGTCTCATACAATGTGACTAGACTGTTCCAAGATTCTTTTGGAGTCTCGGCATCCTATATGTGCCGATTTCTCCATGAGCTCTCTATAGCCACACTAGCTCTAATACCATGTCACAAGGAAAGAGATAAGGAAGAGAGCTCACACACACACACACACTCTCACAATCAAAGAGAAGCACACACATATATTGAGGCAAGGAAGAATGATCTTCTTCTTCTTCTTCTTTTAATATATAAAAGGAATGTACAAGAATGACCTTTAAAAAAAACTACAACAAGTGCAATATATAAAGAACAGTACATAAGGAAAAGCCGAATGTCCACGAAGGAGTGAGCAGGCAAGAAACAAATGTGCCATCACTCTCAATAGATAAATCTAGTTAAGCTCAATGAACTACCCCTAGCATATACCAACATGACCACTATACATGTTAGAGAAATTAAAAACTAATACTTGTCATCCTAGATCATCACATGTTGAGCCTGATATCTCAATAGTTGATGTGTTGACACTTAACATTACTATGCCTACTGAGGCTCTTATGGCTGATTCTCTTTCCCACATGTGGCTACTAGATTCTGGTGCTTCTTTCCATGTTACACATCATAGAGAATGATTCTCTACTTATGCATCAAAATCTCTTGGTATTGTGAGGCTTGGTAACTTTTACAAGTGTTTTGTTGTTGGGATTGGAGATGTGGTTGTGTAGTTCATTGATGGTTCAAAATTTACTATGCATAATGTATGCCATGTACTTCAACTATCATTTTGTATCACAGAAAGAACACTTGTTAGCTCTTACTGAACAACCTATGGCTTGTATCTGGCATGACCGTTTGGCCATATATCATGTAGTGGAATGGAAAATCTTTCTCATTCTAGATACTTACCTATGCTATCTTTCTCTGATTTTTCATTTTGTGAGCATTGTCAATATGGAAAGCAAATTAGGAATGTGCACAAGATGCATATTGACTCTTCAATTCAGCCTTTAGATCCCATTCATACAGATGTGTGTGGTCCTATGCCCATAAGTTCATTAGGTGGTGCTCATTTCTTTTTCACTTTCATAGATGATGCTACTAGAAAAGTTTGGGTATATCCTATCAAAGAAAAGGATGAGGTATTCCTCACTTTCATAGAATGGCTTGTTGAGATATCAAGCTCAACATGTGATGATCTAGGATGACACGTATCAATTTTTCATTTCTCTGATATGTATATTGGTCATGTTGGTCTATGTCAGGGATACTTCATTGAGCTTTATTAGATTTATCTACCGAGAGTGATGGCACATTTGTTACTTGCCATCTCACTCATTCACGGACATTAGATTTTTTCCTTATGTACTGATCTTTATATATTGCACTTGTTGTATTCTTGTTTTTAGGTCATTCTTGTACATTCATTTTTATGTAATAGAAGAAGAAGAAGAAGAAGATAATTCTTCCTTGCCTAAATCCGTGTGTGTGCTTCTCCTTAAGAGTGAGAGTGTGTGTGTGAGCTCTCTTCCTTATCTCCTTCCTCGTGACATGGTATCAGAGCTAGCGTGTCTCTAGAGAGCTCGTGGAGAAGGCAATGGTGAAGAGTAGTAGGGTCACTCACTTTTGTCAGATTGAAGTTTTGGAGCCATCTCGACCTCTGTTTCAAGCTCGTAAGGTGGGACCCACAAAAAAACCAAGCCATTTTTGCAAACTGTAACTTGCATTGTGTTCGGCAACGCTCATACATTCTAGATCTAGAACCTCAAGTGATTTCATGTACTCCTAATACATGAAAACTATGTTTTTTTGAGATCGAACTGTCACCTCTTAGTGAGAGAGTGTTCAAGAAAAAGTGTTGCTTGTAGTGTTTTGTAGTGTTGAGAATTGCTGCAAAAATAGAAAATGCAGATGGAATGAGTTAGATTATAAGATAAGCTGGACAAGAACAATTTCCATGCTTGGAGATTCAGAATGACAAATTTCTTGATGGGAAAAGGCTACTGGAAGTACATTGAAGAGAGAATGAAAATGCTCTGTAGTTACCAGAAAGGAATCAGATAGCAGATCAGTTAAGAGCATATGAGGAATGGAATCAAGGAGCACGAAAGGTAATGTACTGGCTATCTATTAGCATATAGGATAGCATGATTGGATGCATACAAGATGCCAAGACTTTGAAAGAGGCTTGGAACAGTTTGGTCACATTGTATGAGACCAATACAAAGGCACAGAAATTGCAACTCAAGAATGAGCTGCATACATTGGAGAAGAAGAGCATGTCGGTAAGTAACTACACCTTGAAAATCAAAAGCATATGTGAGTCACTTGCATCTATTCGCATGAATATAGATGATGATGATAAGGTGGAAGTGTGTCTTTGTGGTTTTGGAGTTTCATATAAGTAGTTTAGAACTTCTATACAAACTAGGGAAAATATTCCAGATTTTGTTGATCTGGTATTTACACTGATTATTGAAGAAAAGACTCTTGGTGAGGATTCAAATTCCCAAGGAAAATCTAGTTCTGAGCAAGTATTCTACTCTAGCAGAGGAAGAGGTAGAGGTAGAGGTTTCGGAAGTGGAAGAGGAAATAGTAACCAAGAGCAAATTCAACAACAGAATCATGTAGGAGGAAGAGGACAATTTCAATGCAGGGGAGCCAAAGAGGCCACAAAAATTTCCAAAGAAATGATTCAGGTAATCACAATAAAGGATGCTGGAATTGTGGTAAACATGGACACTTTGAACGTGATTGCAGGTTGAAGAATCAAACTAACAGAAGGCAGCAGAATAACTATGCATCTACAAGTGCAGATGATTCTAAGAAGCTATTCATGGTTCAACATCACATGATGAATACGATGTTTGCTGGTGTTTTGAAATCAAATGATAATTTCTGGTATGTGGATTTAGGTGCTTCAAATCATAGGGCCAGTCATGCAGAATCGTTTAGTAGTTTGTAGAAATTGCTAGTTCCTAGATATGTTGAAATAGGTGATGATACATCGCATCCTATTGAGCCTACAGGAAACATAGCATTGTCTATGGAGGACGGGAAGGTAAAACATCTTGCTGATGTGCTGCATGTTCCAAACATAACAAAGAATCTAGTTTCTGTTGGACAAATGGTTGACCAAGGATTACAAGTCAGGTTCAATGCTGATGGGTTATATATAGAAGATCGTTCATGGACTACCAAATTTCAAGGTTTCAGAGATGCAAAAGGTATGTGCACCATGTCAATTTGGTAAACAGTCAAGATCATCATTTCCACATGACAAGCATGTTGGTGAGAATGTGCTAGAAATAATACATACAGATGTTTTCCAAAGACCACAACTATGGGCAGTTACATGTTTTATGTTAGTTTCATTGATGACCATACACAAAAGTGTGGGTATATTTCATGAAAGAGAAGAGTGAGGTATTCACTCACTTCCATTCACTCACTTCCAAAATTTTAAAGCTATGGTGGAAAAGTAGACAGGGAAGTATATTCAGACATTAAGATTTGATGCAGAAGGTGAGTACATGTCAAATGAGTTCACCAATTTTCTTAAAAGTCATGGAATTCGATGTTAGTTTTCATGCAGGTACACACCACAACAGAACGGTGTCCTTGAACAAAAAAATAGACGTATTGCAGAAATAGCAAGAGCGTTGATGGCTAAAAAGAATATGCCTCATTGTTATTGGGCAAGATTTGTGCATACGGCTCGATACATCATGAACAAAACTCCAACTACTATTGTACATCAAAATAAACGTGAAGAGAAGTTTACAGGTAAAAAGCCAAACTTATCACATATGAAAATTTTTGGCTGTATTGCATATGTACATGTTCCAAATGAGTTGAGGACAAAGCTTGATCCAAAAGCAGAAAAATATGTCTTCATTGGATACTCTCTTGAACAAAAGGAGTACAAATGTTATAACCCACTTACACGATAGGTGAAGGTGAGCAGAGAATATTAGACAAAAGTTGGATCATAAGTCGAAGAAATGCGTTTTTCTTGGATATGGTTGAGACGGATGATTTGGATATTGCTTATGGGACGTTGAAACATGATAAGTGATCAAAAGTAGTCATGGCATTTTCAACGAGTCTAAGATGCATAAACAACCCATTAAGGAGGTTGAAGTGAGATGAGTGGTGTTTGAGGATACTAGTCCTCCAATTAGCATGCATAAAAATATTGCACGTAGGGATGTTCAAGAGAATGTCAGATTAGATCAGACTACAAATGTTCCTATTCAGATCAGGCTACTCTCCACGTGTCTCACATCCACCTCATAGATATGTTCCAGGTTTGGATTTTGTAATGCTAACAGATGTTGGTGAGCCTTCTAGCTACAAAGAGGCTATGCAAACAAAGGATCATGTCAAGTGGGAACATGCCATGAAGAGTGAGTTGAATTCTATTCACCAAAATGGTACTTGGGATTTAGTACCTTTGCAAAAGGGCAGGATAGCTTTACCATGTAAATGGGTATATAAGCTGAAATTCACATCAAATAGTGCTTCTACAAAGTATAAAGCATGACTTGTTCCAAAGAGTTTTAAGAAACAACATGGTGTTGATTTTGAGGACACCTTCTCTCTAGTGGTCAAGATGACTAGCCTGTGCATTTTGCTTGGATTCGTTGCAATGGAGGACTTAGAGCTAGTCTACATGAATGTGAAAACTCGTTTCTTGCATGAAGATCTCCAAGATGAGATCTATATGGGATAGCTATAGGGTTATGGAGTTCTTGGCAAAGAAACTCTAGTTTGTAAGCTCAAAAAGAGCTTATATGGACTTAAACACTCCCCTAGACAATGGTACCAAACATTTGATGATTTTATGAAGTGTCACAGCTATTCTCAAAGCAAGGCAGATCATTGTCTTAGATTGCAGGAAAGTCCTCTTATGACTTGTTAATTCTCATAAATAATTTGAGTTAGACATTTGATATGAAGGATGTGGGGGATGCAAAACATATTCTTGGTATGCACATAACTCGTGATAGGAGTAACATATGCATATACTTGTCTCAAAGTGAGTACATATCAGTAATGAAATGATAGGTTTGAGATGGTTGAACCACACCATTGATAGATAGGAGATGGTTGAACTACATCCTAAGAGGGAGGATTAGGAAGTAATCCTCAACCATGGCTTTTGGGGCAAGTGGTTATCCCATCACATTCCTAACCAAGAGGTTATGAGTTCAATTCCTTACATTGGTATTAGGGCATAGGAAGTAGGCTTGGGAAAGTTGGATTGACCGAATGGCCTCTAAAAAAGGCGCTTGGCATCCTCTATATGAAAGGCTACAAAGTAGTGCATGTCAGTTTCACAAGTTAGCCTAACAAAGACTGAGGTCTATCTCTCAATCCGTAGGTTGGATTCAGGCATGTAACATATCATTGGAAAGCCCTCGAAAGAAAATTTCCAAATCTAGTGAAGTAGCTAGAAAATGTAAAGCCTTGGGAAACCATGGGTGAGACTTGATTGAGGGTAGAAGATAAAAAACATGGGTGAGAACAAGGTTCAAGACTGAGGTTGAGAACAAGGGCCCAAGACACTAATGTTGTGAACAAGAAGGTTCAAGAAACCAAGGTTGAGAGCAAGGGTTCAAGAGACCAAGGTTGTGAACAAGGTTCAAGAAACTATGTGATTTTGAGGACATCAATTCAAGGATACCTAGGGAGTTCAAGGGGCTCATCACCAAGGCTAGACGGATACAAAAGCAGATCATTGCGGACAATGATTGACCAAGGGGGAAGAATGTAATAGAGTGATAGGTTCCAGATGGTTGAACACCCTTGATAGATAGGTGTTGAAGCTGAAGGTCAAGGACAAAGCACAGGAGCACATCAAAGAGGTGGACACACAAGTAGAAGGAGCAATTAGGGAGCTCCAAGAAGTGTATGTCAAATTTTCAGAAGAATCCCCTACAACAATAGTGATTTTCATCACTAAAAACCATTATAGATACCATTTTCTATTTTTGTAACTCCATTTTGTTCAAGCCAAGGAGTCCTTAAGCTTGAGGAGTATTAGAAGTATCATCCTACCAATTTTCATAATTTTTAGACTTCGTTTGAGCCCTAAAATAAGCCCTGGAACCTAATTTTTAATTAGGCCGAACACTAGGTCTGGATAGGGCCAAAACTAGTCAGAAAACTATGAAAAGAGCTAGAGAGCTCATTTTTGAGGTTAGCTTGTTAGAGAATAGAGCTTTTGTAAGAGAACTCTTTTGCAATCGAAGCTTTCCATTGTTCCTCTCTTTGATCTTGCCTTGTGTGCGTGTGTGTGTGTATGTGTGTGCATGTTGGTGTGCTTTCACTCACACACTTGTGCTTTCACTTGCTCGTGGTCTTCATATCGGTCCTCACGTCTCCACGGATTGACAAGTAAAGGAGGTGGTGCTTACGCTTGAGCTACACCAAATTTTGGCGTCGTTGTCGGGGAGAGATCTTTTAGGACGAGCGTTGTGATGGTAAGATCGTAGATTTGCGACGTTGGAAGGTAAAAAAACTGTCATTTTTGTTCATTTTCTGATTTTTCTTCTTCATCTTCATCATCATCACCATCTCCATCTTCTTCTTCATAGAAATTTCTTGTTTTTTAGTGCATTTTCACTATTTTCATACCATTTTTCATGCATTATTGTGTGAGGAGGAGTTAGGAAGTGCAAGAGAGTGCAAGCGCTATGTTTTTTTCATGATTTTCTGCATATACGGAGCTCACCATTGCTCGGTGCTCAGAAATTTGAAGTTCCCGCCAAAAAACACGATTCTGTGATGAAAATCGCGATTCTGTGAAAATTCAAATTTTTTTTGAAAATCGCGATTCTCTGTTTCCCGCCTAAAAGCCTTTTGAAAAGAACACGATTCTGTGGTCATTCTCAGAATCGCGATTCTGTGGTTGTGCTCAAAATCGCGATTCTCATAAATCACGATTTTCAGCCAAAAAAAACACAATTCTGAGAAAACACGATTCTGTGGTTGTGCTCAAAATCGCGATTCTCTAAATTTTTGGAAACCACGATTCTCTGAGACAAAATCGTGATTCTCTAGAACACGATTCTCTAAAACACGATTCTGTGAAAACACGATTCTCTGCTCAAAATCGCGATTCTCTAAATTCTTGGAAACCACAATTCTCTGAGACAAGATCGCGATTCTCTAGAACACGATTCTCTAAAACAGGATTCCGTGAAAACACGATTCTGTGAAAACACGATTTTGTGAAAACACGATTCTGTGAACCACGATTCTGTGAACCACGATTCTGTGAACCACGATTCTATGAGAACACGATTCTCTGCTCACAATCGCGATTCTCAAAAACACGATTCTCTGCTCAAAATCGTGATTTTCAAAAACGTGATTTTCTGCTCAAAATCGTGATTCTCATAAATCACGATTTTTAGCCAAAAACACGATTTTGTGAAATCACGATTCTCAAGGTACAAAATCGCGATTCTTTGGAGATTCACAGCATGGCGATTCTCTTGAAGTTCACAAAATTGCAATTCTCTTGAAGTTCACAAAATCGTGATTCTCTTGAAGTTCACAAAATCGCGATTCTCTTGGTTTCACAAAAATCGCGATTCTCGTGAAGTTCACAAAATCGCGATTCTCTTGAAGTTCACAAAATCGCGATTCTCTTGATTTCACAAAATCGTGATTTTTTTCCATAAGGTCCTGTTTGCCTGTTTTGACCCCCAGGAGCCTGATCTGACATAACTTTTTTATCCAAAGTCCATTTTTTGACCTTCAAGTGGGACCTGGAACCCAAGGGGACTCCAAAGGATTTTTGAACCATACCAAGGGGAAATTTTGGACTCTTAGCCAAAGCTTATGAACCTGAGATCTGGTAGACACCTAGGCAAGGATAGACAAAGCATTAGATCTTCTCAGTCGAGTGTTAACCATACAGCTAAGTCTTGGGCACAACAACTAAGTGGTTGTCCTTACGTCTAAACTCTAACACAAGTGACTCAGAAATGTCTTTTAGCATGGGGAAACCTGCAGGTGGCTCATGAACTGCCCATCTACAAACACCAGAAGGACCCTATAAAACACAATTGGAATATATTCAGACCAACCGATTAGGTGCTCGCATCTATGAGGATGGCTTGAGGTGATCAATGGTCCAACTCAAAAATCCAGATCAACCCTTTGGACTTGAACACCCAGTGGTCAAGTTCGAAGAGGGTTCATACATTGATAAGGAAGGAACCATGTATGTGGTCACCAACCTACCAAATAGGACTGATGAGTTTGGAAATATCATTCCTGAGAATGAGATAGGAGACCTAGAACAAGGAAATGTAGGACAAGGACCCCAGACTCCTAGAGGCAAGTCAGTTTTGACCAGAGTGATCACTCCAAATTGGATTCCTCAAGATAACAAAAGCATAGAACGATTCTTGAATAGAGAAACAGAGGAAGCATTTTGGAGATTCAAGCTAGATCAACCTAGCCAATTGGGCATAGTCATCATCTACGAGTTCAAGGACCTAGAGATACCAGGCAGAGTTGTCTACCTAGATAACACGTCAGAGAAAATTTTCTTGGTAACAGAACATGATAGACATGCATATACTTGGAAGAGTGAATTGATTTTCCCTCCACCAAGATCCAATGTTTCCCATGGCCTCCAAGGAGTAGGATCATCCCAAGCTCATGAAGCCGAGAAAGAAAGAACTAGAGAGAGACCTGAGGTAAGTTTTGCACACACGGTGGGCAGAAATAGAGCAGGATTTGAAAATGAAAGACCTGAAAGTGAGAGACATCAAGCACATAGGCAGCAAAGAGATGAACATGATTTTCCATTAACTAGACCCCGAGAGCACACAAGAACCCTTAGACACACTCAAGTGATCAAGGCAATGAAGAATTATTTTGACGGATCAGGAGATCCTTATGATCATGTGGCTGAGTTCAAACAAGTGTTAAGAGCTGAACAGGTTGAGGATTTATTCACCCAGTACAAGGCATTTGGTTTGACTCTTAAGGGCACTGCCTTGGCTTGGTTTCAACCATTGAGTAGTCGCAACTATCGTGATATAGGTCAGCTGCTAGACAAATTCATTGTAGAATTTTCCAAGAGTGGTATCAGACATAACACATCATCTTTGATCCACAGTTTCAAGCAAACACCCCAAGAAATAGTGCGACTAGCAGGTAGAAGGTTCAGACAGTACCTACAAAGGTGCCTTGCTCCAGAGTTACCCACACCAACCAAACAAGTGGCTTTGTTCTTAGATGGCTTACTAAGCACAAAGTTAAGATCATATGTGTACTTGAAAGAGCCAGTGTGTGCGGACGTGCATTGACATAGAAGATAACTTGGGTGAGGAGTTAGGATTGTCCAAACTCTATAAGGATTCTGATAGTTCTACTAGTCATACTTCGAAAATCTCCACAGAAATAGATGAGATAGCTAAGCAAGTTGCCAAGAAGCTGGGAGTCCAAAATAGACAAACACAGAGAGTCACCTCATTGAACCGATGTTATACCTGCGGAGGGGACCACATGGCTAACGTATGCCCAATGCAAAACCAAAACATTAGAGAAAGGAATGCTCCATATTGCACTATTGAGAGAAAATACACGAACCACACGGCTCAAGATTGTCCCTACAATAGACGGGCTGTTAGACAGACTTATCAGCAACCCTATCAACAAGGGAGGTATCAGAACCAATACCAACAGCCATATTATCAACCACAACAGCAATATCAGGCACAATATAGGCCACAACCAGTCTTGGGAAACCAACCACCAACTCCTGCTAACGTGATTCCAGTCAAGTATGCTGTGGGAGAGGAAAATCCAAATAGGGCATTGGTGCCACTAACCCCATTGATACCAGATAATGACTCTCATGCTCGTAGCTCAGACTACTCCCATGAAGGTAGTCCGCATGCTTATTACACAGAGTCACCTGAACATAGTGAGATTTACCCGTATCAATATGAGGCACCACCTATGGAACAAAATTGGGAGCCAGAGTACTCCAATGTCATGTACACAAATGCTAATTGTCCAAGAAACCCCTCCAGTGCACCCAAGATTACACCCATTAATGTGGTAGGCTTAGTGGCTGATTCAAGTTCAAGTAGCAGTAATGTGGCACCTGTACAGGCAGTTACTAGGGCACAAGCATTAAAACAAGATAAACCAGCAAAACAATCGGAGTCGAGTGAATCAGGAGAGCCTAGTAAGAGGAAAACAAGAACATGGAAGGATACCAGAGAAAAGGCCAATCATAAGTGGAATAAAAAGTTATCGGAACTAGAAGAAAGCTTGAAAGACGCAAAAACAAAAATAGAAGACATTGCATCTCAAAACCCCTCGCATGCTAAAACTCCGTCCACTCCATCTCATCCCACCCCACCACCCATTGTAAATAGGCCACAACCAGGGTCTGTTCTTGCAGATCCAACCCCAGAAGGCTTGGACATGATGTTCAAGGCCTACCAGGCTCGACTTCAAGAAGGGCCTACAGCTGCAAACCTAGACAAGAGTTACCCTAGAGCGGACTTAGAGATTGAACGGATGAAAATGTGCATGAAAATGGTAGAACAAGCTCAAGCTATACTGGAGACTAGTCAAAAGTTCAATCAGACAAACTCTGTCAAACCGGATTTGCATTTCTAGGGCTTACTAGAAAGATTAGAGCAATTGGTAAACAAACCACAAGTTTCTTTACCGCCACAGGCTCAACCAGTTATTGAGAGAAGAAGCTCACCACCAATGGGAGCTTATGTTCCTAATTCCACGGATGTTGGAATACCTCCTTCAATTCAACAGTACTCTCAAGAGTTCTTGCAGGAAATACAAGAAGATAAATGGGCCAAGGAGAAGGGTAATTCCCCTCCTATTCCTGAGATTGATGATCTTCATGATCAATTTCCCCAAGACATTCCATCTATTTACGGAGATGAAGCAGAACAACAAGAAGACGAAAGGTTAGATTTTGAATCTAATACCTTAGAAGAACTGCCTCAATTTCCAGGCCCATGGGAATCTGAGTCTCTTCATATCAGAGCTCCCACAATATTGGTAAGAAATGAAGACTCAGTGGTTCCAAGGAACACCGATGTTGTGAAGAACGCTAAGGTTCAGTGTCATCTCATGGTAGAAGAGCTGCTCAAAGCAAAACCTGAGCTATGGAATCATGTAAAGGATCAGGTCCCAGAACTTGAGTCCGACATGCCAAAAGCAGGCTCTAAGCACAAAGTACCAGAGATACCTCTAGACAAAATAGGGGATGTGTGTGAGGGTGAAGAAGGTAACACTTATCTTCCAATCACCTACCAAGGTTACACAACCAAAGCAATCATAGATTCAGGCACTGGTGTTGCTATTGCAACCACCTCCTTGTGGAAGCAATAGGGCAAACCCACATTAAGACCAACTAGAATGAAGCTTCAAATGGCCGATGGTCATTTTAAAAGACCTCCAGGACTGCTCGAAGGGATAACTCTAACCACTTGTGGTGTAGAGTTCGAGCACACGTTTGCTATATGTGACTTTGAGAAAAATAATGTCTATGAGATGATCCTAGGAAGACCCTTCCTACGACAATTTCAAATAGTACAGGATTGGGGAACCAACTCCTTGTACTTACAACACTTAGGGGTCACCACCAAGGTCAATTTGAAGGATTACACCTTCAGAGATGTACCACCCCTACAGTGGAATTCTATCCACAAAGCGAAAGAAGATTCTATCTCTGTGCATTCGAAAAGTTCACCTGATCCATCATGGCTGCATGAAGATACTCATTTGTGGATGTGCAAGGTCGGAGAGGAAGAGGAAAAACGTTTAAAGGCAAGAGAAGAAGGAACTTCGCCAGGAGATAGACCAATTAAAGACCTAGCCTATACACCGATGATCTTTCCAGATGAGAAATTTGAGCCTCATGGACATTGCTGTCAATGAAGAACAATGGACACCTCATTGTGATGATGAGGGTTATGATATCTCAGTGTTCATGTGTCAGCCCTTGCTAGAAGAATGTGACCCTAGTGATGTCATAGAAGAAGAAGAGAATGACGATGATATAGAGTCCATTGTGATGGATAGTTGCTTTAACTCAGAGCAGCACTATCTAGAAGATATAGGAGTGTTCACCCAGAAAGAAGAAAAACCTCTCACAAGTATTAAAACGGTGAATTCAAAGGATGGAAGTGAGAGCAGTCAAAAGAAAAAGAAAAGAAAAGCAGTGAAACAAGAAGAGGAGGAATTATTGTTTGAAGTACTAGTAAACTTCAAGAAATATGAAGTTGACGACCGCAAAATTTTGGTACGAATGCCTAAGAGAGAGGCCATCATAGGAGAATCATATGATAATAAAGAAAAGACCAAGAAGATTGTAGTGACCATTGAAGAGAACGAAGAGAGATGCACATATATAGGAGATGACCTAAGTGCAAGAGAAGAAATGGAGCTTTTAGCTCTATTAAGGGAATATAGGGATGTGTTTGCATGGCACTATAGAGACTTGAAAGGGGTAGATCCAAGGATTTGGTCTCATACTATCGCCATGACCGCTGATGCCAAGCCCACCAAACAGAAGCCCTACACATATAATGATACATATGCAACCAAAATAAAAGAAGAAATTGATGTGCTGATTGAAGCTGGATTCATCTATGAGATTGAGCATACTGAATGGATTGTAGTGGTGCCCAACAAGAACGGAAAGTTGCGAGTGTGTATTAACCTTAAAAAAGTTAATGCCACTACGATCAGAGATAGTTATCCACTTCTAATCACGGAACACCTATTGGAGCGTGTTGTAGGCAAGGAAGTTTATAGCTTCCTTGATGGATTTTTAGGTTACAATCAAGTAGCCATTGCCCCAGAAGATCAACACAAAACAACTTTTGCCACAGAATGGGGAATCTTTGCATTTCGTGTGATGCCATTTGGGCTCACCAATGCACCTGCAACATTCCAAAGGCTCATGTGTCATGTCTTCAAAGAGTTCTTGCGAAAGAGCTAAGAAGTGTATGTGGATGATTTATGTGCTCATTCCCAAGAAAGAAGATTTCACATCCCTGAGCTCAGACAAATCTTCAATAAGTGTAGAGAATATCGAGTGTGTCTGAACCTAGAAAAGTGTGTGTTCATGGTGCGTCAAGGTAAAATCTTAGGTCATATTGTTTCTAAGAATGGAATCTCAACAGATGAAGATAAGGTACGATCCATAGCGGAGCTACCAAGGCCAAGGAATGTTAAGGAGGTACAAGCCTTTATGGGCCATTGTGGATATTACCGTAGGTTTATCCACATGTATGCGATCATAGCTAGGCCTCTTTATGCATTGTTGTCTAATTTTGAGTGGAACGAGGAATGCGAGAATTCTTTCAATGAACTGAAGAAACGTTTGTGCACAGCACCAATACTGACCACTCCTGATTGGAATAAGCCATTCCATGTCCATGTGGATGCATCCAATCATGCCATAGGATGTGTACTAGCACAACCCACAAGTGAAGGAAACTTAGATCTGCCTATAGCATATGCTAGTAGACAGCTCACCGCAGTTGAACGAAACTATACCAAACCTAAGCGAGAAGGCTTAGGCATGGTATATGCTGTGAAGAAGTTTAGACACTATTTATTGGCCAACAAGTTCAAGTTCTTCACTGATCATCAAGCTTTGTTATATTTGGTCAATAAACCTTGCAATACTGGACGCTTAGTAAGATGGTTCCTCTTACTAATGGATATGACTTTGAAGTGGTTGTTAGGAAAGGTAGAATCCACCTTCGGCATATCACCTTTCTCGCATCACTTCAGGAGAGTCACCGCAAGGAGTGTCTGATGAATTACCCGATGCTTATCTGTTCAATTTAGAAGTTGTTCCTAAATGGGCAAATAAGTTGGTACCAGTCCTAACTTTCGGACCTGCGAATAAGAATGTGAAAACATCACAAGAAGAAATTGTAAAATCACAAAAGTATCACATACTGGCAGGAAGCATGTACAAACAAGATACTGAGGGTGTATTAGCTTGTTGTGTTGAGGACGATGAACATAGTAGTTGGTTGCAACAAGCCCATGAAGGAATGCTAGGAAATCACTATTCTAAACAACAAACATTGCAGAATTTGAAACATTTAGGAGTGTATTGGCCTAGCATGGACAAGGAAATACATGAGTGGATTAAGACTTGTCCAATGTGCTAGGTAAAACCCCCAGTGGAGCATGCAACCCTTTATCAAGTGTCATTAATTCCTGATTGGAGTGCTCCATTGGTAGAGTTTATGAGATCGGGAAGATTACCCAAAGAGGCTAGTCTAGCAAGAAGACAAACTATGGAGCAAGAGGCTCAAGGCTATGCCTTAGTAGGAGACAACTTATACCGAAGAGGCAAAGATGGTTACTTAAGACTGTGCGTTCATGAATCAGACTATTTGAAAGTCTTAGAAACTGCACACAGCGGTGTCGTAGGTGGACACTTCGGTCCTGATCGAGTAATCAAGACCATTCTATTCTCAGGACTTTGGTGGCCCACTCTTCATATGGATGCTCATACCTATGTGAAGAAATGTGACACATGCCAATGTGCACAATATCCAGTTAGAAAACACGAGATGCCTTTGAGGCCAATGATGGGAGGGCGTGCATTTTCGAAGTGGGGCATAGACTTCATAGGTCCTATTAACCCCCCAGCTAGAAACTCCCATGCAGAGTATATTATTGTAGCCACAGATTACCTTACAAAGTGGGTAGAAGTGAAAGCCACAACAAAGAATGATGCTCAGACTACGGCTAAGTTCTTATTCGAGAATGTGTTCACGAGATATGGGCTACCAATAGAGTTAGTGAGCGATAGAGGCACACACTTCTTGAATGAGGTCATTGCAAATCTTCTCCAAGAATTCTTGGTGATACATAAAAAGTCTGCCTCTTATCACCCACAAGCTAATGGACAAGCTCAGAGCACCAATAAGATCCTCTGTAACGTATTGACAAAACTGGTAAATAATAAACGCTCTGATTGGGACAAACAACTTCATCATGTTGTTTGGGCTTATCGAGTTGCCTACAAAACGGTACTCAATGCCACCCCATTTCAGATGGTCTTCGGACAGAATGCTGTGCTACCATTAGATTTCTTAATCCCTGCCTTAAAAGTAGCACAAGAGTATGAGTGGAATGGACATGAATTGTCCTCTAGGATCTTTGATCTAGAACGCTTAGGTGAGACAAGGCTACGCGCGGCAGCAGGCATCTATGCTGCAAAGAAAAGGCAAAAGGCATACTTTGATGCACACATCAAGGATAAGGGATTGAAAGAGGGAGATCTAGTGTTGGTTTATACACTAAAACAACATGCCCGTAAGTTGGAAAAAAGAGGATATGGACCCATGATCATTAATAGAATTTCTACTAGTGGTGCAGTTCAGTTGGCCACTCTAGAAGGAGATATCTTGCCAAACTATACTAGTGGTTGTAGAGTCAAGTTATACCAAGAACCTCTTATAGAGGATATGCTTACGAGACTCAACACTGCTAAGAAGCGAAAAGAAGAGAAGTTAAGGGTGAGGGAAGAAGCACAGGCAGAGCCTAGAGAGCATATTAGGCGAAATAAGTTAAGGCGACTAGGCCTAGATGTCAACTCAAAAGCCCCAAAATATCACATGGATATGTGCCAAAAATCGAGCATAATTGCTTCTCAAGTCATGGACCGACGTCCCTTTGTGACCATAGAGATAGGACAAGGGAAGGGTGCAAGGACTGTGAAAGCATTGATTGACTCAGGTGCAGCAAGTAGTGCAGTTAGACTTTCCTACTGCCAAGACTTGCAGTTGAACATCAATCCCATAGAAGCTTATCTCATAGGATTGGGAGGTGTGGAAACCCCTTGTTTCGGCGAGGTGGAACTTCCCATCTACCTTCAAGATGTTCCAATGAAAGTCAAAGTGCTAGTGTGTCAAGATGAGAACCTTACAGAACCACTTGTCTTGGGTCAAGATTGGATTTATGACCATGCAGTTAACTTAAACCTAAGAAGTCAAATTCTTCAAGTTTGGGCACATGAACAATGCATTACCGTAGAATTAGAGAACTGCATGCTCCCAGATCATGGCACCACACACTCTCTAAGTTCTTCTAAGACTAATCATATGGAAGAAGATGTTGTATGTGTCAAAAGCTCTATAATGCAGAAGGAGTCAATCGTGGAAGAACAGGTTCGAAGGCGGGTGGATCTTTCTTCTTCTCCAAAAAATCAAGTAGCCACAGTAGTTCCACAACACAGGCAAAGACAACCGTTCACGACAACTGCTACATCAAATAGAAAGACACCACTTCAACAAAAAAGCAGTTCGGAGCATGAAGCAGATCTGGGTACGCAAAGGAGAGCAACCACCAACCTTGGCCCTAGAAATCCCATCCAGGCAAGCCAACCAGGCTAGAAGACGAAGGAAGGAGCTTGGACAAGCTCAACCACCAGGTATCCGACAAGTTTGGATGCCTAAGAAATTAGCTGAAGCTCAACACGGACAATTACAAATATGGGTACCCAAGAAGCTACTATATACACAACAACCTATGCTCTCCCACGTGAGAAAAGTCTCAAAAAAGAAGCCAAAGGGAGCCAAGGGTCTGAACCCAACACCAAGACCAACAATAAACCAACTCACCTCTTCAACAAGAGTCAGAAGACAATCATCAAGGATATGGGTTTGGAAGCCAAAAGCATCAGCGGCCCCTACAAGAACAACGCGCCAACCACAAGGGACACAACAGTCAAGAAACCAGCCAAGGATGAATATGCCGAAGATGCTCACTACATAGTCGCAGATCATTCTCAATTGGATCCCTGTAAGGCAGAAGGATCAGTTTTCATCTCAAGATCCAATGGATACCTCCACAATAGATGGCATCAACATCCGAAAATAACATCAAAAAGCCTCGACGAGCGACAACCATGTGCTCCTTGCACAACCCAATCTTTTGCACCATCCAGGTTATGCATTTCCAAAGTATGCATTAATATAGGGCCACATTACAGGGCCGTGCATAGACACATTGGAGATTCCCATGCACAAGAGCACATTGACATATGTCAACATTTTCTGATACTAACATCTGTCTTCTTGTTTGGTGACATTGTTCCTTTAAAAAAAAAAAAAAAAAAAAAAAAAAAAAAAAGAGAGAGGAGAGGAAGCACTTGTTCCCAGGTTTGGCTCATGAAACATGAATGAGTCATGCTTGGTTAAAGGTGGAACTGTTGATTACTGGGCATTTATCAGTTTGGATAGAAGTGTGTCTCGGCTAGCAAATGATATAATTGCTGCCTTATCTGGTAGAGGTCAAGAACTTGGTATGAACATGGCATCCACAACTATGGTTTCCTCTTACTATGGTAGGAGTAAAGAGCTTGAAGGTCCGCAACTTGAGTGATGCTTAACTACTGTATGTACAAGAGCATCCAAGGAGATATCTGCAAGGGATAGTTTTGGTACCCTGCACATCTTTGAATATAAAGAAATTCAATTCTCAGTATTTGGCAAATGATGCTTTGAAAAGAGGAGACAGGATCAGCCACTCAAAAGATCCCATCAGTGGACCTTCAACATGGATATTCATCAACAAGGCTCCATCGCAAAGGCCAAGTGTACAACACAAAAAGATGAACATCGATCGACCTTCTCCATGGTAAGTATCTTTACTTTGGAAACATCATAACCATGATAGCTTAGGAAACCTCTCCGTCGGCATACCCTTGAGCACTTAGCTCAAGACCCCCAATTTTTGCACCATACTTCTTCCGATGCATTTTCCAAGTAAGCATGCATAGGGCTACATTACAAGGCCGTGCACAAGGCACATATTTTCCTCAACCCATGCACGAACACACTTACCCATCATCCATTATGGGTTATGAGTACTTGGCATGACTACTATGAACATCATCTTTGGACGATCTGAGGTCATCAATGGAGACTCACAACGACACAATCATGCTGGAATCCAATGAAGAAGTACATACCAAGGCACCACAACTTGCAAAGGCTCGCACTGACAGATGAAGAACCAGACAAACAACCCTGCCACATCTGGAAGCGAGACGACTTTTGTTCATACAGAAGGGACACTTCCTCTCAAAGCAGTACTTGGAACAACCACTACAACAAGGGTCTATCAGGGACGACAGACTCGAGAGGGGGGGGGAGTGTTGAAGCTGAAGGTCAAGGACAAAGCACAGGAGCACATCAAAGAGGTGGACACACTAGTAAAAGGAGCAAGTAGGGAGCTCCAAGAAGTGTATGTCAAATTTTCAGAAGAATCCCATACAACAATAGTGATTTTCATCACTAAAAACCATTGTGAATACCATTTTCTATTTTTGTAACTCCATTTTGTTCAGCCCAGGGGGCCCTGAGCTTGAGGAGTATTAGAAGTATCATCCTACCAATTTTCATAATTTTTAGACTTCATTTGAGCCCTCAAATAAGCCCTGGAACCTAATTTTTAACTAGGCCCGACACTAGGTCTGGACAGGGCCAAAACTAGTCAAAAAACTATAAAAAGAGCTAGAGAGCTCATTTTTGAGGTTAGCTTGTTAGAGAATAGAGCTTTTGTAAGAGAACTCTTTTGCAATCGAACCTTTCCATTGTTCCTCTCTTTGATCTTGCCTTGTGTGCGTGTGTGTATGTGTGTGCATGTTGGTGTGCTTTCACTCACACACTTGTGCTTTCACTTGCTCGTGGTCTTCATACCGGTCCTCACGTCTCCATGGATTGACAAGTAAAGGAGGTGGTGCTTACGCTTGAGCTACAATAGGAGATGGTTGAACTACACCCTAAGAGGGAGGCTTAGGAAGTATTCCTCAACCATGGCTTTTGGGGCAAGTGGTTAGCCATCACATTCCTAACCAAGAGGTTGTGAGTTCAATTGCTTAGATTGGTATTAGAGCCTAGGAAGTAGGCTTGGGAAAGGTGGACTAGCCCAATGCAAGTTTACGACCACCACGTGCTAGAGAGATGACTCTCCTCCCAACCAAATGCCTCTATATATAGCTCTCTCCAGGGGAGTGCTAGCTTGGGCAAGTGGATACTAACCATCCATGTGTGGGCCATGTAACTGCATGGGCACCAAGTGCCCGAGTTAACTCGAGTTAACTCAAGTGGATGGGTCTAGAAGACCTAGATCTCTTTGGGCAAAATACTCTCCCCATGTCTCCCAAAGTGGATCACTTGTTCACAAGAGCACAAGACCTCTTAGTAAGTCTAAACTCGACATCTTTGGTCATACACACGGATGACCAAAGGGTGTTTGATTTCAGATCCATCTTAATGGGCCGGACCCCTAGATCATAAACTTACTTTATTACATTCTTATAAACCTTGCCCTTGCAAGACTTGAACCCAAGACCTCCCTCTTCACAACCTTGACACTTAACCACTAATCTAAGTAGATCACTTGTTCACAAGAGCACAAGACCTCTTAGTAAGTCTAAAGTCAAGATGTTTGGTCATACACACGGATGACCAAACGGTTTCTGATTTCAGATCTGTCTGAACGGGCCAGACCCCTAGATCATAAACTTACTTTATTACATTATTCCCATCTCCTACCCATCATTTCTTGAGTCTAACACTCTCTTCCCCTTCTAGAGATCATTTTCTTCAATGATCAATCCTCGATCTCTCCTTGAATTGATGTCCTCACCCTCATAGTCTCTTGAACCTTCTTTGCTCTCAACCTTGGTCTCTTGAACTCTTGCCCTCAATCTTGGTCTCTTGAACCTTGCCTTTCCGTTTCGTGGCCACTTGCCTATGGACTTGCCTTTTTTGCAACCTTGGTCTCTTGAGCCCCTTGTTCTCAACCTCAGTATCTTGAACTTGGTTCTCACCCATGCTAGGTATCTTGGATCATCAATCTAGTGCTTCCATTGGAACATTTGTTTCTAGAGCTTACCAACGATATCTTACAGGTCTTAATCCGACCTATGGATTGGGAGATACACTCTAAGCTTTGATGGGCTTATCTATGAAAGCGACGTGTGCACCTTTCCATTCACCTTGCCTGCCTACTTCCAAGGCTCTGATACCAATGCAAGATTACGACCACCACGTGCTAGAAAGATGACTCTCCTCCCAACCAAATGCCTCTATATATAGCTCTCTCTAGGGGACTACTAGCTTGGGCAGGCAGATACTAACCATCCATGTGTCAGCCATGTAACTACATGTGCACCAAGTTTCCTAGTTAACTCAAGTTAACTCAAGTGGATGCTTCTAGAAGACTCTAGATCTCTTTGGAAAAAATACTCTCAGCATGTCTCCCATGGGGATTGAACCCAAGACCTCCTCCTTCACATCCTTGAGACTTAACCACTAAGCTAAGTGGATCACTTGTTCACAAGAGCACAAGACCTCCGAGTAAGTCTAAACTCGAGATCTTTGGTCATACACACGGATGACCAAGCAATGTCTGATTTCAAATCCTTCTAAACTAGTTGAACCCCTAGATCATAAACTTACTTTATTACAATATCCAAAGTACTTTACCGATTCAATATGCACGGTGGAAAGGCATTAAGTACACCTTTACCCACATATGTGAAGTTGAGCAAGGATGATTGCCCCAAATCAGATGAGGAAACATAATTCATGACCAAAATTCCTTATGAGTCTGTTGTTGGTAGTCTAATGTATGCTATGGTAGCTATGAGACCAGGCATTGCATTTGTAGTGGGAGTTGTGAGTAGATATATTTCTAATCTTGGCAAGAAACATTGGGAAGTAGTCAAGATGATTTTGAGATATCTGAGTGGCACTAAGGAAAAGTGTCTATGCTTAGGCAGAGGGAAAGCATCCATTATTGGTTACACAGATTTTGATTATGCTGGTTGTGCAAACAAGTGTAAGTCCATATTAGGGTACATTTTTCATTCCGCTAGAGGTGCTATCTCTTAGAGATCTCATCTTCAAGAATGAACAGCTGTTTCCACCATAGAAAGTAGAGTATGTTGCAGCAAGTGAGGCATGTAAGGAAGCACTGTGGCTTTCACATCTTGCTTGTGATATGGGTCTACCTCAGCATGTACCTCATTTGCTCAATGATTGTCTAAGTGCTAGTGATTTGGCTAAGAATTTGATCTACCATGCAAAGACCAAGCACATTGAGGTGAGGTGTCACTTCATTAGAGATTGCTTAGCCACTGAGTGCATTATTCTTGACAAGGTTCATACTCGAGATAATGCTATAGATGCTTTCACCAAAGCTCTACCATAAGATATATTCTGATACTGTTGTCACTTGATGGGGATTACTTGATTCATGATCTTATAGAGTCGCTTGTATACTCTGTAAGATGCCCATCAGGTGGGAGGTATTGTTTGTATACTTACACTCCAGTATTCGTTATCATTCTTCATTTTTTTCCCATATTCACTTTCGCCATATTGGCCTTTAGTGGGAGATTGTTACTATTAGTGTCCATGTGAAAGGCCAAATGGCCAGGTGATAATTTTTATATGTTCTTTAATACATATAGTGGCCTGGTCAGCCAGAGTTTGTATGTCAGACTGCATTTGTAACATCTAAGAATATTGTGTTCGTGCTCCCTGTGTACTATGTCTTCCGACGCATTCTATAGCCTTTGTGCAGAATACTATGTGCACTACCTAGATCTTGAGTTTCTACTCTAAGGATAACATCGTGGAGCTCTCGAGAAGGAGAGCACACTTTAATGCATCACCAACAAAATACTTCACCAGATAGCCAATTAATTTATTACCATAGAGCATGTGTTAGCTACAATATTGATTGTGCTAGTTATCATACTTATTTTTTTGATTAGCACACTATGCTAGCTCACATACTCAAACCACTAGTTAGCCTAGTGCCTTTGCTAGCTATCATATGAATTATGCTAGTTATCATACTACTTATGTTAATTATTATAGAGTTTGTGTTAGTTCACATACTCATTGTGCTTGTTAGATTAAGTATGCTTATTAGAATACTTTTTGTGGTATATTGCATATTGATCTTAATGTAATACATTTTTTAGAATATCTCTATGCATCAAAGGAACATCCTGATATAAATTTATAAACTTTTCTACAAGGACATCTTGTTCACTGATGACAGATGGTACTGAAGAGATGATTGTAATGAAAAATGCATATTTGTAGATCTAAGAAGGAACCCATGGAGGAGAAAAAAAGGGAAAAGAAACTAACATAGGTTAGACAAAAATAGAGGCATCAAAAAGTCTATCTCTATATGAATAGAAGGATCCAAGTGATAATATGCTACTCTATAGTTTTGTGAGATTACACAATGGAAGACCTTTTGATAATCACTACCTATAGTTATAGCTGATCAACATGACAAATTTTGTTACTACATCTCTATAAACCTCACAACCTACTCCTACTTTGGAAAAATTGACCTCCTGACATGCATGTAAAAAGATGTTCATTGACATGGAAATTCATGAGCAGTGTACTCATTATCTATTTAACTTGAGCCCTCTAAGTTTCTCATTTTGAGTTGTAAACAATTAATGAAATTTATAAAAGGACGATCTCTTTAAGTATATCTTGAATACACATTTATAAGTATCATTCCTTAGTTTGGTATCTACATGATTTTTCGTTCTTCATCTATCACTTGCAAATTTCGAAAGTATGTTAAACTGTATGTGCAATAGTATTTGTAGTTGGTTGCAATATGCCAGTATGTGCAAGACTGTGTATCCAAGAGGTGTGTGTGTCCATGACCAAGATGCATGTGAAAATCTCTCATTTAGAGCTTTGAATTTGATAATTATCAGCATTAACATTCTATCTTTATTTTCATACTTGAATCATAAGTATTCTCACCATGATAAACATGTTAAATAGCATAATTATCATGCTTACTAGCATGATGAAATTTCTTTTGCATGAACTTTATTCTAGTTAGCACATTAAGAATTCTTCTTATCATATCATTATTTGGATATTCTTTTAACCCTTTGAGTTGGTTCTATAAGCTTGGCATGTCTGAATGCTCACACCTATACGTTTGAATCTTTGCAAATGGAGGGTAACAAGAGTTTTTTTGAGGACGGAGATTCGTCATTAGAAAAGGAAAAATGCATAGAGAAGGTGTCAAAGAATCAGCTGGCTTGACAATCTTCTGGCCAAACTAAATAGGCTATATGAAAGCATGATCTATATAGAACTATCTTGTGAGATGATTCAACTTTTGTGAAAACATATTTGTGTATCAAAACTGCATTTAAAGGATAAATGGGTTCTCATTCTTGATTTTAATGGGCTAGTACTGAAGGTGATTGAGCCTTAGCATGGGGGAACCAGTTCTTGATATAGAAAAGATTTCGGATGTTGCGATAATCATAACATTTTGTATATCCTCTTTCATGAGAATTCCCATACTTTTCTAGATTGGTGCCTCATGTTTTTCCATGTTTTTATCTAGAGCATAAGCATGGAAAGGAAAGTAGAAATAATTATGAAATTTTTACTTAAACAATAAACTGGCTAATTGTGATAATTTTTACTTTAGAATTATTGCACAAAGTATGACTCATTGATGAGCAAAAAACCCTTTTTCCATGTAAGTGTTGCTCTATTCATTAGGGGAAAAAATGAACCCTGAATGGGCCTTTTAGATTAAGAAGAGGGTGGTGGCCACAGTCTATGCCCTATAAAATACTAGGCTGAAAGGTGGAGAGGGGACATATTTCTCCCTTATTTAATGAGCTGCCTCTAGAGAGAGAATGAATCTCGTAACTCAGTTGGGCCCAAAAATTCAAAATTTCTGAAAAGTTAAAAAACTCATCATAACACCTGAAAATGGACCCCCCATTACTTTTTAGGGTCAAAAGTACTCTTTTTGACCCCAAATTCAAAATCCGTGCATGTTTTGAGCTGAAAAAAATGAGTTTTTTCAAAAATACTCAAAAAAGAGTTATTTCCCTCCTAAACCTCACATTTTCATACCCAGGTCCCAAAAATTCATCTTTTCCCACTACTTTCACTCTGTAGCACACCATTGAAGCTCCTGTTTCTACACTCCAACCTACCTGCATCTCCTATCTCGAATTACTGTTGTAGCTTGAAGACCTTTAGCTTCAATGGCAACATCTAAAGCTTCTAGGCGACCAAAAGATGAAATCCTCACATTAAGATGTCACAATATCAAAGCCACAGAGCAGTGGCTATCACATGAGTACTACAAAGGTGCATGGGTGTACATGCAACCCTCTAGAGTTGGGCCTCATCGAGTTAGAGATCGTGGAAACTTAGATCTTCATTGGAAGGGAAAGTTACTTGGCTTCAAGAATCATAGAGACAATGGGATGGTTGCTATTGTACAACATGTTTTTACAATGGCAACTATGAAACTTGAAAACTCTAGTAGTATGAGATATCCTGTGAACTGTAAGTATTACTCTACAATATTTTATGTTTTCTTGTGTCGGATATATTTCTGAACTATTTAGATATGTTTTTGTTTGTTTCAGATGTATTTCCTTCTACTTTGGTGGAAGAGCAACCACTTCATAGTCTTACAGGTACTTTCCAGGCGTTGCATGCAGATGTTGGTGCACTAGTCTTTCCAAATATATCTCCTGCTCAACTTTACCATGATAGATTTTTCTTTGACACACATAGATATGTTGTACCCTCTACAATGAATGGTTTTGGAAGGTTAGAGAGAATTGAAGTACATTCTCTTCTTAGCTTGGAGTGGCCAAAACCTGATATATGGTCCGTATCATCTTTGAAGCAAAAGATGGTAATGGATATACATAACTCTTTGAAATTCACAAAAGTGTCTAGGTCTGTAGGTTTGCACTGGTCTTTTCCCATTCATTGTTTTGTATATTTATTCCAAGGATTCTCATTCCAAGAGACTTCCACCATGTTCATGTGTAAAGATATCACATATGAGCAAGTCGAAAGTCTTCTTGGTGAAAATTGGGGTTTGATGGAAGGAATTGCAAAAGGTGATAAATATCTCTGTAAAATAGGTGGAACAGGTATAGCATTTCGATATTTGAAACAACGTACTTCATTATACATCAGATTCTACTATGATCGTTGGATGTGCAAACTTGGCAAATGGATACCATTTCAAAGTTCAGAGGGATCTTTGCATTCATTTGAAATAAAGCTTAGATTGCCCAACAATGAAACAGAAACTATTTTAGTGAATAATCATTGGACCTTGGCTAATCTGAGAGAACACTTGATGATTATGGGGTTTGAAGGACTAACTCAATCCATCTTCAAAATTCAAGGACATAAGGTGAGAAATGTTTCATGTTTTTGTTAAAGTAATCTTTTTGTTATTGTTTATTTTACTTTAATGACTTCAATTTGTTGCAAATTGATTACAGGTGGGCAAAGAATGGAATACAAAATGAAAGTCCCTGTAGATTGGAGCAAAGATGGAACAGAGCTCTCATTGTCATAGTTCTTTTGCAACCTGATAATGTCACTTCTTGGGCCCTAGTCATTGTATCTCATGGTTTTTGCACTTTCAAGAACCTTGTAAAAAGTAGGACAATTGATTCATGTTAGATATTGTATATACCTTATTCTCTGCAATGATAATTTCAAAACTTTTGGAATGTCAAAAATTCTGTTCACTACTTTGAAATGTGGTTGCTCATGTTTTTTTCTGTGCATTATTTTGTCATCGGAAACTCATTTTTTGAAATTGCACTTCTTTATTCTATACTTTTAAAAGTGGGCCCAGTCAATTTAAAAACTTGAAACTGCTATAAAAATGGTTCTATGTGCTCATTTCTCACATTTGCACTCTCAAAGAGCTAGAAAGCACAGATTGCAAGCCTCTAGAAATCTCGCGCGCAAGCAATGGCTGCTAGCACTTCCACTCCCATGAAATCTCCTCGAGATTTATTCATGGAGTTTTTGGAAACTACAGACTACAATGGTCGTACGGATTTGTATGACCTAGTCTGTAGAGTCCCTAATCTTGAAGGGACAATAGCCATGAATTTTGATGTGATCGATGAGATCACAGATTTTATGGAACTCTATATTTTAAGATATGCCATAGATATTCCAGCATATGAGTGTAAATGGGTCCCCTGTGACCTGCTTTTTTACATTCATAAAGGAGATGAGGCATTTGCGAAGCGCTTAAAGCGTTTCATGGCGATTGCTGAGGCTTCAGGGCACCTGTTAGATGACACAGTGCCCTTAATTAAACAATTAAATAAGAAAAGGAAAATGGGAAGAAAATATCTTTCCTACATAGCAACAACAATCTTTTTTGTCAATGAGGAGCCCGAACCTTCACCCATGGACCTACCCCATCTTGTTACTCGGGGTTTTGTAGATGACAAGAAGGAACCCCAGACAGAAGCTCTCAATTAGAAGAGAGTTAAAAAATTTCCAGAGAATTTCCTCAAGGAGTAGTGGACAAATTAAAGGAAGCCAGTACACAGAAGAGTCCACCCTCCAACTTAGACCCCGTGGAACCCACTCTACCAGAGGTAGAGATGGAAATGTTTTTAGTTGTACTTGTTGATGGAGAGGAATTTTTGTTCCTGCACGATATTGAGAAGGCATTCGGTCTACGCCTCGACGAATGCCTTAGTATTTTCAGCTCAACCTCGGATGTTCCCATGGACAACACTTCTGACATTATCGAAAAGGCAACAATTCCACTTGGTGAATCAGTTGCGGACACCATTGCATTTGTGTGTGAAGAGATTTTGAGCCATGCCAACCAAGATGCCAGTGAAGAAGATCTAGCCACAGCAAGGGAAAGAATTTTGGAGAAGAAGATTCCAACATCCCCTGTTGTGGAGCAAAGTGGCATGGCCCATTCATCAATTCCACTAGATGCAATGGGAAGAGGAGAGGATGAAGACAGGCTTCAAGATGTAAGTCTCTACTGACATTTATGGTTGTCTCATATTCATACAAGATGTATCTATTTAATTTTATGATTGTCTATGTGCAGGAAACAATTGACGTGGATAAATTTGCAGCAAGGAGTGGTGGTGACCGTGTTTCCCGGGGCCATGGCTCTTCCTTGGCACAGCACATTGGAAAATTGCCAAAGGAAGATTTTGTAATAATCCACAAGGACTTTTCCCCTTAAGGACACTTCATGACTTGGTGTATGAAGGCCTTGAGTAAAGTTTTGTGCCTATCTACAATAATGCAAGGGACCAATTGTATATTTCTAGTTAGGAAGTCCCTTGCCCTTACTACCCTAGGAGTTAACTTTAGAGGAAAAATATTAGGTCAAATAGGAATAGCTTTGGGTCTTGGATTGATAGACCCTCAATTAATATCCCAATCAGTTTTGACTTACCAATTACCTCTTCTTTTCAGAGAAGAAAGAATGTAGTGGAGAGGCTCAAGGCCAAGAGCCAATTGTAAAAACTTTATAATACCAATGTTTTGTTTTTTCAATTTCCATGTGCATTCAATCTATTATATCTTTATGGTTTGACAATCTCATAACTTTTGCACAGTTTAATCAGTCTTTTTCCATTGTTTCTTGTAATTTGTGTTGCCCAAAATGCATGGAATGGCTAAGGAATGCAAAAAAAAGGCCTGGGCCCATCCCCGCGTTTCTGTGGCAGGCCTTTTTTTCGCATTCCTAGGCCATCCTATGCACTAGGTTACCTGTATTGCAAGGCTATCTTCTCAATTAGCACCTTCACTTGGGGAAATGTGGAACACTCTTCTTATATGCAATAATTAGAGAAAATTAAGACTCCTCTGGGTGCATATAAGCATGCAGCAATAAATCAGTGCATGTATGTTCATAAACATTGCTTAGCTATTGGTCAGGGGTTTAGCATGCAGTGCACTCTAGCCAAGGCCAATCATATGCCCCCATGTGCATGGCATGGGTTTTCATGGCTTGGAAATGCCAAAAAAAGGCCTGCCACAGAAACGCGGGGATAGGCCCTGCAAAACTTTTGCAGGGCCCATCCCCGCGTTTCTGTGGCAGGCCTTTTTTTGGCATTTCTTGGCCATGAAATGCATTAAATAGCATTACCACTTACAACAAGTACAGAAAAAAGAATGATACAACTATGAAAAACACTTCAAAGATGTACTGGAAAAACACACCTACAAACATAGGAGAAATAAACTTCAAAACATGTACACTAAGAGATAAACATTTGGGAGAGCAAATATGAGAAGACAAAGATTATATTCATCATTTGGGTTTTACAAAATATTCATCATATGGGATATACAAAAGGTTATCCAAACAAGGGAGTACAAATTATGGTTCATGGTTATTCCCTCTAATTCTCCTAGCTAGCTGCAAATCTTTAGGTTGTATTGTCACTCTCTTTGCATGGATGGCACATAGGTTAGAGTCCTCCAACATTGATATAAGATACACCTCTGCAGCTTCTTGGAGAGCTTCAATGGCTATCCCTTGGATACGAAGTCCAGCGCAATAGCGCTGGATCTCTTCCTTCACAACTCTTGCAAATGACCTTCGTGGAATCAGAAGCTCCACAGACTTTTGATAGTGTCGAATCTCTGCAAAGGCTCTGGTTTGCTTTCTGCGCCTTTGTGGTGCTCTTGCATTTGGGGGGATGTTGGGTTGTGGTCGTTGTGGTCTACGACGTGGTTGATAGTTCTTCTTTCTTCTTGGAGGACGCCTAGATGGTCCTGCCTCATCATTTACTTCCTCTGCCCGACCTTGCTCTCTTTCTTCATCGGTTGGTCTTTGTCCTTGTCCTAGGGGGAGTGTCTTGCCTCCTTGTGTTACTTGATGGTTCACGGGGATATCATCATTGTTCCATGGTGGCTCATTTATACTTTCTTCATCTGAGGAACTCGATAAATTTGATGTCTCAATCACAACTCGTCTATGTCCTCGTTGTTTGGGCCTTGCCTTCATTGGTGTCCTGATTGGGGGCTCATCATGAGATGCAGAAGGGGAATAATTTATTTCTTGGGATACATCTCTCTCTGGTGAACCTTCATCCCCCCGCGATGCAATGCTACCGGACTGTGTCCCTGCACCCGAGTTTCGTCTTGAAGAGTGGCTTGTGGTTCGACGCTTCTTGTGGGGTGTCATCCATGTTGGGCGCTGAGTACCTTGCACATGGCTAGGGTAGACGACATGATCCTTCCTAGCAGTCTACTTTGTGCGTGCCATTCTCTTAGGTTGTAAAGTGGTAAAATGAGGAAGGACACCTCTATTTATAGGCTTTCACTTAAGAATTGTCCTGTTCACGTTTAAATGGATAAAAATTAGTTTTAAGACATTAAAAGTATATTCACAAAAATAGTAGAATTTTATTTGAAGTGAAAGGGGTTATAAAAACCTTGAAAAGTATAATGCATTTTAAGAGTTTGGAAATTATTTCCAAGCAGAACCCTCGCGGACTCTTTGTGCACGCCATTGGGCATGATGTTCAGGTCCTGACGATGACATCCACTTCTCTCTTGCAATATCATGTTGTAGCTTTCGTGTAATCTTTGCTAGTTGTGACTCACATGCCTTTTCCATTACATATTTTCTAGCAAATGTCGCACGAAAGAACCAATTGAACATTTCTTCTAAATAGTTTGATTGGAGTAGACCACCCCCATGACGAGTGTTTTTAAAGTAAACACCTCTAGCCCTGTAATGTGACTTCTCCATTCCTTGTGTACTAAAAATGTCCAGTGACCCATATCGATTCATAAAATATGCTCCATGTGCAAAAAGAATATGCTATGATCTGGTCAATAAGATATACACATAGTGTTTAAGACCAAATAAAAAAATGTAAGCGAAACTTACTATGTAATGTGTAATGTTGCTTTCTCCCCAAGATAAGATGAATGACTGTGTAAACTCCTTCAAAGTCACTTGGAATAATTCTCGTTGTGAAGCATTAGTGGAAGCCAAACACATCAAATGTAACAATTGATCGAACGATGACCAAACCTTCTTTCGATTGTTAATGAGATCAACCTGACTATCATTGTCAATTGTAATTGAACAGAGGTCCTTCCAAAGCTCCCATTTCCCATCATCTTGACTATTCACATCTTTTTTAAAGAAATGTCATGCCTTCTTCCCAGTCATTGAAACTTGTTGTAAAATCTCTTGAGACTCACCATACTTCTTAACAACTAAAGATACGTGGCCACCATGACAACCTATAGAATTCAAAAGATCTTCTATTTTCTGGATTGCTATTGTAGACCTCTCTAGTGGTTTCATTGCAAATGCATATTCAACATGGAGCTTCAAAAGCCTATCAAAGATCCTCATGAATGCATGCAAAGTACAAAAGTGAACATTGACTAATGGAAATGGGATAATGGGGTTCCAATCATTGCTTATTTTATCACGAGTCGGTTCCTGTAACATTGGACACCTCAAAAGTGATATCTCCCATTCCCTATGATTCAATGAGTCTGTTTCATCAATTTCTTCAGAGTCATCAACTCTCGTGAATGCCCTTGCATGTTTAGACTGTCTCTTAGATCCTTTGTAACCTTGTGTACAATATGGGCAAGGATAGAGAGAAGATGCTCCTTGTTTACAACCTAACATGCATTTTATACTCTTAAGGTCTCCACCCAAATGCCATTCTACATCAAAATCACCTATATCATCTACAAAAAGCTTTTGCCCATGTATTTGAGAAGAGATTACTTCCGTAATCCACGGAGTCCTACTAAAAATCCATGAAATAACATTATTTGTTTCTTTGGGAACTTCTATAGCACTTAACCACCAGATATCTCTCTCTGATTGCACACTGTAAGTCAAATGGTCCCTCCCTCCTAAAGTTTCATCACTCATTGCATGGTCCATAATTTCGTTCATTAGCGTCACACTCAACCTTTCTAGTCGCCGACCCTTTATGATTTGACACTCATCAAGCTTCAGTATGAACTTTAACTTAACATTACAGTCTACACAAAAGAGAAAACATTATCTTAATATGACACTTGAATGCAATAGAACTTCAACACCAAATAAAATGTAGTAGGGGTACCTTTGATTGTTGAACTATAAAAGTGAACCATTGCTTGTTGAAGCTTTTGAAGATCCACAAATATATTGTTGAATTTAGTGTAAGTAAATCCTTGTGTAGATAGGATTTTTGATTGCTTCTTGGGAATATTTGGATGATAAATAGAGGCAGGCATAGTTTCTTCTATGAATAAATATTGTCCAATAGTACGAGTCACATCCTCATTTGAAGTTTTTTTATTGATAGACAATTTATATGGGCATGGAAATATACTTTGAGAAATACCTTATGATTGTAAGGCTTGCCTGAGAAGGGTGTACATTGCAGTATACCCATTTCTACTGATGCCTGCTTCGTCACATATTGCCTGCACATCTTGCACTGTGATAAGATTTTTTAACTTCTTTGAAAACTCAGCTTCAACAACAACTCTAATACACTTTCCTATGTGTGAGTCTAAAGCAGAAGTGATTTCTTTGGTGTTTATACAGCTATTCATCAGCTTGAATTGGTCTTGTGTTGTTGATGAAGCAGTTATGTCTTCAATAAACGACCTACACAATGAAATATTCCATTACAAATCTTCATTAAAACATATAAAAGTAAAACAAACACTCACCTTGTTGCATATATACGTCGTTTGCGTGCTCCACCACCTTTTGAAAGAGCTTCAAAGGATGACAATGATCTTTTCCTATGTCTCATACCAAGTGGAGTCTCTTTCAGCTGCTGGAGATTGGCAATTAACTTTGAAATTGTGCTTTGTTTTGCTTCAGTATCCTGTTCCAAATCTGCAAGTTGTTTTTGTAAAGATATGATTGTGCTTTCTAAAGTGACCACCCTCATATGATGGATGTGATGTTGTTGGAACCAATACTTAGCAGTAGCAAGTGAATGTGTAGATAATCTCTTGCAGTAACCTAATAGTCCAGCTTCACCCGCACCAATGAACTGAAGTAAAGTTGAGAGGTTATGGAATGTTGGATGGTAAGAAGATATTGGATCAAGAGGATAGAGTGAACCATGAGCCCAAAGATCAATACTTTTTTCTCCAGCTGCACGACGTTCATTTTGAGAATTGGCATCATTGTTGCATCGTGTATTTGGAGCAAACTCTCTAGGCACACGAACATGGATACTTGTTGATGCAGCAGCATGAGGACGTTCTACTGTGAAGTTTGTGATACATGTCAACACCATCTTTGCTAATGACCAACAATATCAAAAACAAAGATGAAAAACCGGTTGGAAGGGAGTCTAAAGCATAGGTTTTGCTCAAAAAATGTGTTTTCTTGTATGTGTATGGGTTAAAGTGTATTTTTCCACTGAGTATGGCTGAAAATGATGAAATTTGAAAAAAGTCATTTTTTGGGGGAAGCATAGTCACGGATTTGATGATGTGGCACTTACTTTTGGAGGGAGTTTGAAAATTATACTTTTTCTAAAAGAAACTTCAAAAAATGGGCCCAAAAAAGTGACTTCTGACATATATATTAAAAAATAGGCTCTTTGGAGTTAATATACACTGAAAATGAGACTTTTTAAAAAAAATCATTTTTTATTCAAATACATGTACGAGTTTGATGATGTGGAAAGTAGATTCTCTTTCTCTCTCTCTAGAATAAGAAAGAGAGAGGCCTATTGCAGCCTAAAAAAAAGCCTACTCCAGCCTACTAAAAAGTGCCCTATTAAATGCACTTTGTCCCCTTAAACAAGAACAGAATTAAGCTTAATCCCTAAAAATTAGGGATCCTTACAAGGCCCATGCAGGGTTCATTTTTTCCCCTAATGTCTAGATAAAAAATCACACATTTAATGAAAATAATACTTTGATTGTCAATGATAGTGAAAATCTTTCCAGTGAGAATGAATCCATTTTCACATAATGAAAACAACACTTTGAGTGTCAATAATGCCTCTTTCCATAAAATTCTTGCCTTATTCTAGATAAAGTACCGCACACTTAATGAACAAAATAGTTTGATTGTAAATGATTGTCAATGATAGGAAAGACCCCTACACTAGAAGGAATACACGTGCATAGCGATGGTTAACCTGACACAATTTCATCGCTATAAAATTGCGTAAAGCATCACAAGAAGCGTCGAGCACGGAACGTTAGTTAAAGAATGAGAAATACGACATTTTTATCGACGCATGGCATGATGGGATATGCGACGCTTAGATTGAGCGTCGCTAAATGGACGATTTAAAAAAGCATCACATAAGTGATGCTAATATGCATCGCATAAGCGACGGTAATTAATGTCGCTTATGCGACACTCATTGGATGGGCGTTTCCGATGCCTTAGCATCGCTTACATGACGGGTTTTTGATGAAAAAAATTAAAACATTGGAGGCTCTTCAATCAGCATCTTCATGCATTTGAGCAAAGAGCTCTCCAACATTCGCAATTGCGCTGCACTTATGAGCTAAAAACAATCGCTTGTAGAATTGTTGTTTTATTTAATCTCTATCTTATTGTCTCTCTTTGTCTCTGTTTCTCTCTTTCTACCTCTTTCTTTCTTTGAATTATCTCTCTCTCTCTCTCTTTATTGCAGGTTATTCAAGAAGCTAACCAAGCAAAAAATATGTCTAACTATTGTAAGTACAATTTCCATTCTTTGTATATCATTTGAATTGTGTTATTTTCATTAGTTAGCATACTCACACTTATTGATATGCACATATACACTTACACATGATGAAGATGCATGTTCACACATATACACATATACACATGCACATACACACACATATATACACACACATACATGTGCACATACACTTACACATACACACACATACACATGCATAAGCACAAACATTTCTACAACCACATAAAAAGACTTGCATGCATTCATTATTGCATATATACATACACATGCACACATTAACATATACTTAAATACATATATATGCACATCCACATGCATGCACATGGATGCAAATGGAAATGCATCCACACACACATGCATGTTTCATACATATACACATGCATATACATACACTTGTATATGTTTATACACATACACATACATATGCACATATGTATATATACACACACATACACATATATATAGATTTCCTCACATGCATGAAGTCATCAAGCATGAGAAAGAAACCCTAGAAGAGGAGTTAGAAAACGAATCAATCGAGAGCATACCCAAAGGATACCCTAGGCTATAATTGCCAACAAATATGAATGTGTCACTTGATCATGTGCCTTCTTTTCCCATGAGAGGTGAACTTAAGAGAGCTGGTAAGGACAATACTCCTAAAATTATCTACACCAAAGGAAAACCATCCACATGGAAGTCTACTACTCGAGCATCATATCCATGGAATGCTCATTTACAATGGGTTCGGAAAAAGGATCGAATTACTAAAGCAAATGATTCAACTCAAAAGCAGACGATTCATTCCATCAAAACGAGGAGAGACAACCACTGCTCACAACCACAATTAGAATCACCAATACACCTAAGTGTGTGGCTTCCAAAATCATTAGTAGAAGCCCAAAAAACATGGCAGGATATGTGGATTCCAAAACAAGTTAGATAAACTGCAACCCAAGAGCTAGACAAACTCAAGGAGATATCATGCCAACAAGGTGAAACAAAATTGTTCCAAAAGGAGTCACCAAAGGTACAAGAGGAACATGACATCAACCAATCAGACTTCAAGAAAGAAAGAGAAAAGTTCTAGAACACGACAAAACCAAGAGAAGAAAAGGCCTCAAACACAAACTACAAAATGGATATGGAGACCCAAGAGGCTGCAAAGATAGGAACAACCGACTCAACATGATTCCACTTGCACTCATGAAGAGTCTATTGCACCTAGAGTATGCATGCCAGGGCCGCATTACGAGGCCATGCATTCAGCACATCATCTTGTCAACAAAACTAGTGGTGCACATTTCCAACTTGGGAATAGATCCTAGATTTTGCTTCCATAGGAATGAACCTACAGTGTAAATAAATAAATGCTTCGGCTAAAACTATCTTTTGTGTTCTTTTCAGGAAATTAAATCAAAAGAAGTGTGGTAAGAGACCTTACTTACTTGAGCAAGGGGAAACGGAGTGACGCAATAAGCAACATGTCACTGAGACACACATAACACATGAATTGACTTCTATAAGAAGCTGATGTTCTCTCTAATACAAGTGCATATGGCTTCTAAGGGCTCTAAAATGACTATTCAAGAAGAGGTGCTAGAATTCCCCTTATAGAGTGTGACAAAATCAAGAGCTCATTGGTTTCGAGAGGATCACGCCACTGGGGACTATATTTTCTTAGTAACAATAAAAATTATGGACACTGACCATCAGTTCCTAGGCAAGACTTCAAAATCGTGCATGAACTTCCATCGACTATAGACATAATGAAGAAGGCAGGTATTCAGAAGTACTTCGAATTGCCAATCTACAAACCCGACTTCCAGCGATGCACAAAAGTAATGAATACCCTCCAACCGGCATTGCATGACTTATTAGTGCCTAAAGCAAGAGCTCTAGATGCGGCAGGAGACTGGGTAATCATCCAATTCACCCGTGACTTAATCAAAGAGGCTTTTGGTTGGGAAAAGAATGGGAATATAGTTTTGAAAGATGAGAGCCGAGGGACTAAGACATGAACATTCACGGATATCAATTGTGTCGATATAAAAGAAGAAATCTGACTGATTCATCAACACTTTTGCTTTCCAAACATGCAGTGATATACCGCACCATAGAAAATCATAGTGCAGATGCTATCTCATGCCATCAAACAGATAGGGAACCAAGTGAACATGACGCCATATATTCAAGAATGTCTTTTTGAAGTGAAGAAATAGTGGAACCATAAAAAGTTCTTGAACGGAAGTGTCGCTCTAACAATACTTATCTATCATGCACTAGGTATTCGAGAACATTTGAAAGAGATGCCCTCATATTTGGAGATGGCTAAGTATGCTAAGTTAGCCACGGTTCCAAGGAAGAAGAAGGGAGTGAAAATTGTGGATGAAGTTGAGGCCAACTCACAACCGAGAATGAGAGGCACCAAGAGACTACGAGAAATGATGAAGGTAGAAGAAACCCTTCCACCTTCCAAGAGGATACATGTACTTCCAAGGACAAGCTTAGAAGACAAAACGCCCACCACGAAAGAGGAACTAACTGAAGCAATGGAAGCAACTCATTAGTACATGGAAGGTTAGGTAAACCTGCCAGTACAAGGACATCAGTACCAACAGTCTCATGTAGACAATGAACAAAGAAAGAGGCTGACTAAGGTTCATCGATATAGAGAGTTTGGTTTGGCAACGTCTAGTTCATTGTTTGATACACTCGAAGAGCAAGAACCATCTATGTTGAATGTGGATATTAAAAGTGACTCAAAAGATGATGGTCATTGGGAGGAATTGAATCAAGTAACCCGTGACTTTGGAGTGGAAGGTACAAAGATAGATCGGTTTGGAGAAGAAGGGCATGTCGGTAAGTGACTACACAAAATCAAAAGCATATGTGGGTCACTTGCATCTATTGGCATGAATGTAGATGATGATGATAAGGTGGAAGTGTGCCTTCATGGTTTAGGAGCTACATATAAGCAGTTCAAAACTTCTATATAGACCAGAGAAAATATTCCGAATTTTATTGATTTGGTATCCATGTTGATTATTTAAGAAAAGAATCTTGGTGAGTATTCAAACTACCAAGGAAAGCCCAGTTCTGAGTAGGTATCCTACTCTAGCAGAGGAAGAGGCAGAGCTAGAGGTTTTGGAAGTGGAAGAGGAAATAGTAACCAAGAATAAGGTCAACAACAAAATCATGCAGGAGAAGAGAATAGTTTCGAGGTAGGGTGAGCCAAAGAGGTCATAGAAATTTTCAAAGAAATGATTCAACTAATGATAATAAAGGATGTTGGAATTGTGGTAAATATGGACACTTTGAAGGTGATTGCAGGTTGAAGAATCAAAATAATAGAAGGCAGCAAAACAGCTATGCATCCATAAGTGCAGATGATTCTGAGAAGTTGTTCATGATTCAACATCACATGCTGAATACGATGTCTCTTATAGAAATTTCCAGTTCCTAGATATGTTGAAACAAGTGATACCACATCACACCCTATCGAGCATACAGGAAACATAGAATTATCTATGCAGGATGGGAAGGTAAAAAATCTTGCTGATGTGTTGTATGTTCCAAAATTAATAAAGAATCTGGTTTCTGTTGGACAAATGGCTGACTAGGGACTACAAGTCAGGTTCAATGGTGATGGGTTATATGTAGAAGAACACAAACGGGATGGATGATTTATTGCCAAAGGAAACAAAGTGGGTAGGATGTTCACCTTAAATGTGAAAATTCTTGAAATGAATGTAGCCATGTTTGCAAAAGGTGCAAGAGTCATTGGTGATATAGACATCTGACATAAATGGATTGGACATGCAAACTTGCAAAGGCTGAAATTGATGCATCCAAAGGAGATTGTCCATGGACTACCGAATTTCAAGGTTGTAGAGATGCAAAAGGTATGTACAACATGTCAATTTGGAAAACAATCAAGAGCATCATTTCCACATGACAAGCATGTTAGTGAGAACATACTAGAAATAGTACATACAGATGTTTGCGGTCCTGCGAAGACCACATCTATGGGTGGTTGCAACTTTTATGTTACTTTCATTGATGACCATACATGAAAAGTGTGGGTATATTTCATGAAAGAGAAGAGTGAGGTGTTCACTCACTTTCAGACTTTTAAAGCTATGGTGGTAAGCAGACAAGGATTTTTTTTAGACATTAAGTTATAACGGAGGAGGTGAATACATGCCAAATGAGTTCAACAATTTTCTAAAATATCATGGAAATCAACATTAGTTTTCATGCAGATACAAACGACAACAAAATGGCATTGATGAATGCAAAAGTCGACATATTGCAAAAATAGCAAGAGCCTTGATGGCTGAGAAGAATATGCCTCATTGTTATTGGGTAGAAGCTTCTCATACTACTCTATACATCATGAACAAAACTTTGACTGCAGCTGTACATCAAGTTACACCAGAAGAGAATTTTACAGGTAAAAAACCAAACTTATCACATCTGAAAGTTTTTGTCTATATTGCATATGTACATGTTCCAGATGAATTCAGGATGAAGCTTGATCCAAAAGCAGAAAAGTGTGTCTTCATTGGATACTCCCTTGAGCAAAAGGTATATAAATGTTATAACTCACTCACAAGACAAGTGTAAGGTGAGCAAAGATGTGGTATTTGATGAAATGTCAAGCTTCTATGCATATGCCAAAGAAGGACTGAATCTTGAACCAAATGACAAAGAAAATGTTGAAAAATCAAGTGGAGAATCTCAATCTTGAAGTGGACCAAATTCATCACGAAGCAATAGTTCCAACTCAAATCCATGGAGTGGAAGATTGCATGGAAATTTCAGTCTAGCAAATTTCCAAGAAAGGTAAAGAAAAGCTTTCTGTTGGTCATAAAACAAGGGCAGGTTTTGAAGACGTTGATGGAGATTCAAGTGGTTCGGAAAAGAGTCTTGATGAGGAACTTGGATTGCTGTAATAAAGTAAGTTGGTGATCTAGGGATCCGATTGGTTCAGATAGATCTGAAATCGGATTCCGTTTGGTCATTCGTTTGTGTGGCCAAAGATCTCGAGTCTAGACTTACTGGTAGGTCATTTACTCTTGTAACCAAGTAATCCACTTAGCCTAATGGTTAAGACTCAAGGGTGTGAAGGACGAGGTCTTGGGTTCAATCCCCATGGAGTACATGGGAAGAGTATTTTGCCCAAAGAGCTCTAGAACCTTCTAGAAGCATCCACTAGACACTTGGCGCACATGTAGTTACATGGCTGACACTTGGATGATTAGCATTCACCTGCCCAAGAAGGTAGTCCCCTGGAGAGAGCTATATATAGAGGCATTTGGTTGGGAGGAGAGTCATTCATTCATGAGCAATTACTGTCGCTACGCTGTTGCATTGGTATCAGAGCCATCTCCATAGCTTTCATCTTCTTGCTCGGACTTTTGGCGTGCGAATTCTGCCCCCGCCCGCATTGAGATGCTTGTCGCAATCATTCTCATGCTTTAGCTTAGAGCAAAAGAGTACTAAAAAGAGTATATAATCTCTGAAGTGTTTGCCGAGGGAATCGAACTCCCGCCCCTCTGTTGAGAGGGCGCTTCCTTATCCACGGAGAGAAGCGCCGTTCGTGATATCCTTTAAGGAGCAGATCTTTATAGATCATCCGTTCGCTGAAGGAGGCTTCATCGAAGAAGATCCAAAAGATAATATTTTTGGTGAAGCAGAGGGTGATCGAACCCCCGTCCCCCCGATTGGAGCACGCTGCTCTATCTAGAAGAGCATCACCGTCCGCGTGAAGATATAATAGAAGTACTAGCTGAACTCCTGAAGAAGCTCTCAAATAGCGGCAAAAAAGGTATATTCTCTCTGCTATAGGTCCACGAGATTCGAACTCCGATCCGGAGTATCACAGAGAACTCTTCTATCAAGTACGACTAGCGCTATTCGTGGCCTGCTACACGGGCAGAAGCTTGTAATCTGAATTGCAGATGGTCTCAAATAGGAGCCAAAAAGACTACACAAAATAGTTACTCTACAAAAGTGCCGACCGGGATTCGAACCCGGGTGGACAGTTTACGCGCTTGTTGAGATAGCCAAGCTGCTCAAAGGCTTTCTCTGTTTCATATGCCCAGAAGACTCTGCTAAATCAGTAATCAGAGCTGAAGTGCAAGCCCAATTCTCATCCATCCAAGGAGCCAAATCAGTTGCCGAACCCGAGAAGTATTCTGCTTCAGTTGTCGCAGGCCGAACCCGAGGAGAATTCTTGTTTGAAACAAAGCAACAAGCAAGGACAATTCAATTTTGAGCCAAGTTTGAAGGAAGAGGAGCCGTGGAGTGAAGATCTGGAGGCCTATCTTCGTCATAATTCTAGCGCTCTCGGCTAGAATCAAGTCGACCTCAACGGACCAAATCATCAAGGACGATTTCTTGTGATATTCTTGCATAGCTCTTTTGATTTTGTTGCACACACTTCTTGCGTTAGGAATACTTAGTAAGTTTAATAACGCTTTGTGTGCAATGGAGGGGACTTCTAGCCACGTCTCGCTTACAAGTACTACTAGTGCGTCCATGTATGTTTCCATTCCTATGTTAGTAACATCCTCATTCATGACTAGACCACCAATAGTTGCACGTGCATTGCATTCATCTGCACCTATGGTTTCAAATACTAGTCATGCGTCTGATGCATCTAAAATAGAATCAACGATTGTAGCATTAGACGTTGAGGATTCTGCGAAAAAAGGGGAAACAAACACTACTTTAAACGAGAGGAAAGATATGGAAAGTAGGATGTTGCTAGTTGAGCAAAAGCTTGGACAGTTGTCCAGTATTCCGGATGAGGTTGCAGTACTCCGTCAATCTGTTGATGGAATCCAGGATCACCTTAAGGCCATTCTGAACTTACTTCAGACGCCTAAGGATATCAGTAAGACTATTTTAGGTAGTCACACAGATACGATCGCAACTTCATCGATGTCTGTTAGGATGGAAAAGGATAAGGGATTATCCTCTCCCCATACAGATATGTTTCCTTTAGCGGGAAGTATGAGCCGTCTGAGTCTAGCGTCTTCTACTCCCTTGTGTGTTGCTTCGGTAGGGATGTTAGAAACTCATAACCGCCCTGTGGATCTCTCTTTGGGAAAAGAGATCCGTCCTCCTTATTTCTCTGGAGAGGATAAGGATAGGAATAAGGATGCGGTTTTGACTTTCTTAGAGAAATGGAAAGATGTCCATGAACTCAAACATACCCCCGATCATGTGAGGGTAGTAGAAGCAAGTTTGTCGCTAGGACCGAAAGCTTATACATGGTGGATGAGTCTCTCTGAGACTCACAAGAAACCTATCACTTGGAATGAATTTTCCCATCTTTTCAAGAAAGAGTCTCTCCCCGAGAATGAGGAGGAACGCAATTGGGAAGCATGGGATAAAATTCAGCAGAAGGGTAGAACGCTATTGGTGTATATTTCAGAATACAGAGATGTAATTCTGAAGTTAAAGAATTTATATGACTTCCATCGACTTCGCGGTTTTGTCAGAGGACTTAACCAGCGAATTCGTAATGAAGTTAAGAGGCATGCGCCTAAATCCCTTGAAGAGGCGATTAAGGTCGCACAGATTTATGAGGACAATTCACGTTTGGATGTCACGCAGGAAAGCAGTTATTCCCAGAAGAATAACTTTAAGCGTAAGGGTAAAGGGACTAGATCTAGTGAAAGGGTGTCTAAGAAACCTCGTGTTTTTAGACACATCCTTTCTCCAGAAGATCATGATAAAGCGCAAAAAGAAAACTTGTGCTTTAAATGTCTCAAGCCTGGACATCGAAGCCGTGCCTGTCCAGTCGGAAGAGAAAGTAAGGGAAAGGGTAAGCAGCAAATCCATCTGATTCAATCTTTGAACTTGGATGCAAATTCAAGTGCAAAGAAGGTTCAGATTATGCACTGCGACAGTACCCATTCATGTCAAATCTCCAAAAACATGTGGCAACCTCAAGAGTTTGGTCCACATGATTTGGTCAAGTTGCATGGATCAGTAAAAGGTCACACCATCCGGATAATGGTGGATGACTCTGCTACGCATAATTTTATCAATTATGCGTTAGTAAAAAAACTGGCTCTTCCTCAGGAACCATCGCCTCATAAATACATTGTCTCCATGATGCACGATCAAGACACCCGTGTTTGGGACACAATGATTTGTAATTTGGAACTAGAAATCCAAGGATTTAAAGACACCTTGGACTTCCAAATAATGAATATGGATCGGGTAGATCTCGTTTTAGGGAGAGAGTGGCTATGGAGTCTAGGTCCTTCATTGACCAGGTGTTATTTTACAAATACTTTGGAATTCCAGCGCGACGGAGTTGTGTATAAGATCAAGGGTGAGCATGATGTTCCAAGTATCCCTTTGATATCATACACTGAACTTCAGAAACTTGTCAATAATGAAGCCAGGACTCAAGCTTTTCTTGTCCTTGGCACCGATGTAACCGATTCTGATAATATAAATCAAGTTTCTTATGTCTCGTCCTTTATTCCTCGAGAAGTTTATGTTAAATTTAACAATTTAATGAAGGAATTTAAAGATGTGTTCCCTAAGGAACTCCCCTACGGCTTGCCACCCTCTCGTGGAAACATCGATCACAGTATAGATCTCTTTCCGGGTACCAAACCAAAATCTCAAAACCCATACCGTCTCCCCTATGTCCAGAATGAGGAGGTGGAAAATCAAATCCAAGAGTATTTGGATAAAGGATTTATCCGCCCAAGCCAGTCTCCATGGGCAGCACCCATCCTTCTAGTGAAAAAGAAAGATGGAACTATGAGGCTGTGTGTAGATTATAGGGCCTTAAACAATCTTACGATAAAGAACATGTATCCCATGCCACTAGTCGAAGATCTTTTCGATAGTTTAAAGGGGGCTACAATCTTTTCTAAGATTGATTTACGCCAAGGTTATCATCAGATCAGAATCAAAGATGATGATATTCCTAAAACAGCCTTTCGAACAAAGTTTGGTCACTACGAGTTTTTAGTGATGCCGTTCGGGTTGACAAACGCACCCGCAACATTTATGACTTTGATGAATCAAGTGCTTAAGCCGTATTTGGGAAAATTTGTTGTAGATTTTCTCGATGATATTCTGATCTACAGTAAAGATAATGAAAATCACTTAGAGCACTTGAAAAAAGTTTTTCAACTTCTTCGCGATAATAAACTTTACGGTAAAGAGTCAAAATGTGAATTCTTTACCCTAGAAGTAAAGTATTTAGGTCATATTATTTCCGCGGAAGGAATCAAAGTTGGCCCGGAAAAGGTCCAAGCGATTCTTGAATGGCCTGAGCCCAAGACGGTTCGAGAACTACAAAGTTTTCTCGGATTGGAAGGATATTATCGGAAGTTTGTGGCTAGATATGCCAAGATTGCAGTACCTTTGACGGATCAACTCAAAGGGAAGCATCAAAAGTTAAATTGGAAAGAAGAGCAATCAAAGAGTTTTCAAGAACTTAAACTTGCTTTAGCATCAGCCCCGGTTCTACAGATCATAGATCCGAACAAGCCTTTCCAATTAGAGACAGATGCAAGTTCATCTGCAGTAGGAGCAGTACTAAGCCAAGATGGTCGACCAATAGCTTTCGAGAGTAGAAAGCTAAGTCCTGCTCAGCAAAACTACTCTACCTATGAGCGAGAGATGTTCGCTATTATAAATGCTCTAAAGAAATGGCGCCATTATCTATATGGATCAAAGCTGACCATAGTTTTTGATCAAGAGAGCATAAAGTGGTTTGCAAACCAACCTGATCTTAGAGGTAGAAAAGCAAGATGGGCCAAACAGTTACAAGAGTTCGATTATGAGCTCAGGTACAGAAAAGGAAAGTTCAATGCAGTGGCAGACGCCCTAAGTCGGATGCCTATGTTGAACAATCTAAGTTTTGTACAAATTCAAAGTGAATTTATTTCACTTTGAAAGGAAGCTGCAAAGAGGATCCAAGCTTCAGTCAAGCATGGAAAGCAGCTGAACAAGATAAACAAACTGAAGCAAGTACTTCTGAGAGAAAGTTTAAACACTATTCTCTCCAAGATGAATATTTGCTTTATAAAGGTAAGGTTTGTGTCCCAAGTATAGTGGACATACGAAATCAAGTACTTTTCGAATGCCATGATGCTCCAAGTGCAGGACATCCTGGTATTAACCGAACCTATGAGTTAGTGAAAAGACATTTTTATTGGCCTAGTTTGCATCGTGATGTGCAAAACTATGTGTCTAAGTGCCATAAATGTCAAGTAAATAAGTTTGAACGACTTAAAGTTGGAGGATTGCTACATCCTTTGGAAATTCCCAAAGGAAAGTGGGAAAGCATTTCCATGGATTTCATTTCTGGATTACCCCGCACTCAGAAGGGCTTTGATTCAGTCTGGGTTGTAGTTGATCGATTGACTAAACTTGCTCAGTTTATACCAGTCATGACTACTTATAAGACTCCAGAACTTGCAAAAATATTTGTAAATCAACTTTATAGACTCTATGGTCTTCCAGTAGACATAGTTTCTGATAGAGATGCTCGATTTACAAGTCATTTTTGGCGAGCAGTCTTTAGTAGACTTGAAACTAAACTAAGTTTAAGTACAGTTGAACATCCCCAGACGGATGGACAGACAGAGAAAGTCAATCAGATTTTGGAAGACATACTTAGAGCTTATGTTACTTCCAAACAGACTGATTGGGAAGATTATCTTCCTTTAGCTGAGTTTGCCTATAACAGTGCCAAGAATACATCAACTGAATTTAGTCCATTCATGTTGATGTACGGTTTCGAGCCTAGGTCTCCTTATGCAGTGGGACTTCATAATGAACGAGTTCAAGCAGCTCAAGAGTTCCTTCAAGACATGAACTTTAAGCTTAAATTAGCTAAAGAAAATTTTAAGAAAGCTCAAGATCGTGCAAAGGCTTATGCCGATCCAAAGCGAAGAGATGTTACTTTTCAGGTTGGCGATCAAGTTTATCTTCGTATTCCTGAAAGATCGGAAAAGTTCAAGACTGGTCAATGCGCCAAGTTGTCGCCTAGATATTGCGGTCCTTTTCCAATCACCAAGAAAGTTGGTTTGTGGGCTTATGAATTACAACTTCCAGATGATAGTTGGATTCATCCAGTGTTCCATGTTAGCCGACTTAGGAAGAGTCTAACAGATTCAGATAATCTAGTTGGACATCAGGTCATACTTCCTATTCCAGTAAATGAAACAGTTCCTCATGAACCTGAAAGGATACTTCGCACCCGAGATAAACGTACAAGAAGCCACTTGTATGAAGAGTGCTTAGTAAAATGGAAGGATGGAACTGAAGAAAATTCAACATGGGAAAAAGTTTCCACAATCCAACGACGTTTTCCAGCTTTCAAGTTTTAAGTTGGTCCCAAATAAAGAAGGTTTTCTACTTTCAAGTTTTTAGTAGATAAACCGATCATGTTCTTCAAGATCTAGAATATGATAAGGTTTTTTACTTTCAAGTTCTAAGTAAATAACCTGTTTGAATGAATGCATGTTCTTCAAGTTTTAGAACATGAGGCTCGGGGGTTGCCTACAGTATATATAGCTCTAAGTTTCGAGGACGAAAATATTTTCCAAGGGGGAAAGAATGTAATAAAGTAAGTTGGTGATCTAGGGATCCGATTGGTTCAGACAGATCTGAAATCGGATTCCGTTTGGTCATTCGTTTGTGTGGCCAAAGATCTCGAGTCTAGACTTACTGGTAGGTCATTTACTCTTGTAACCAAGTAATCCACTTAGCCTAATGGTTAAGACTCAAGGGTGTGAAGGACGAGGTCTTGGGTTCAATCCCCATGGAGTACATGGGAAGAGTATTTTGCCCAAAGAGCTCTAGAACCTTCTAGAAGCATCCACTGGACACTTGGCGCACATGTAGTTACATGGCTGACACTTGCATGATTAGCATTCACCTGCCCAAGAAGGTAGTCCCCTGGAGAGAGCTATATATAGAGGCATTTGGTTGGGAGGAGAGTCATTCATTCATGAGCAATTACTGTCGCTACGCTGTTGCAATTGCCCTCTGTGAAGACTCTAGGAGTAAGAAAGGCACATGGCGATGATACAAGGAGAAGTGACCCAAGCCCAAGAAGATCTGGGAGGATACAGAATTCAGTGGAATGATTGACATATGATAGTTACATGGCTCGTCATTGTGCCTACATGACAAAGGCAATACAAGATGCTCAACCTTCTTGTTTTGAAGATGCAATTGGAAATGCAGATTGGGAAAAATCTATGGATGAGGAGATGGCTGCACTTTATGGAAATGAAACATGGAAGCTAGTTCCATTGCCACAAGGAAAGAAACCCATAGGCTGCAAGTGGGTTTTACAAGGTAAAGCACAATGTTGATGATAGCATAAGCAAGTATAAAGCACGTTTGGTAGCAAAAGGATATGCACAAACTTATTGCATTGATTATGAGGAAACATTCAGCCCTATAGCTAAAATGTCTACTGTCAAAACACTTGTTGCATTAGCTAAAGCAAAAGGATGGACATTGTATCAGATGGATGTGAATCTACATGGTGAGTTACAGGAAGAAGTATACATGGACCAACCATAAGGATATGAAGATTCAAAGCATCCAAAATATGTTTGCAGGTTGCAAAAGGCTTGTATGGGCTGAAGCAAGTGCCTCGTGCATGGCATGCAAGGATTGTTGATTACTTGACCACCATTGGATTTTCTATGTGTGATGCAGATCATTCACTATATGCAAGGAAGGGTGATGATGGCATCACAATTGTGGCTATCTATGTTGATGACTTGATTGTAGGTGGTGATAATGAAGAAAGTATCAAAGAGGTAAAGAGAATTCTTATGCAGGAATTTGACATGAATGATCTTGGTCTGCTGCACTATTTCTTTGGCATTGAGTTTATACATACAGAAATAGGTATATGGATGCCACAAAGGCAATATGCCTTGAATATGCTGCAAAAGTATGGTATGGCTGGTTGCAAGGCAATTTATGTGCTATTAGATGAAAATTTGAAGTTAGATACTACATCAAGTGAAGCATTGGGGAAAATTGTGGGAAGTTTGATATATCTCACAATTATGAGGCCTGATCTTAGCTAGACTATTGGGCTTGAAAGTCAATTTATGTAGGTTCCCATGAGGCCACATTTGGATTCTTTAAGGCGCACTCTACAGTATGTGAGTGCTACTTTGGATTATGCATTGTTTTATGAAGCTGGTGTAGATTTGCAAGTTCATGGATACACCGATGCAGATTGGGCTGGTAGTACTCCAGATAGAAGATATACTAACGGCTTTCTATTCTCACTTGGAGGTGCAGCTATTACATGGAGCAGCAAGAAGCAACCCACTGTTGCTTTGTCAAGTATAGAGGTCGAGTATAGAGGTGCTGCAATGGCAACATGTGAGGCATCATGGCTGGAGATGCTACTTGCAGATTTAGGTGTGGAAGTGCAAAATCCTATTACCATCTATTGTGATAATCTTAGCAACATAGAATTAGCACGAAATCCTGTTTTTCATGCTAGAACAAAGCATATCGAGGTACATTATAACTTCATCAAGGAGAAGTATTAGCAAGTGATATTTATATTGTTTATGTAAGAACAGATGAGCAGGTTGCTAATATCGTCACTAAAGCACTTGGAGGAGAGAAGATAAAGAAGTTTCAGAAGATGCTTGGGTTAGAGGATATGACATTGAGCTTTAAGGGGAGTGTTGAGATATCAAGCTCAACATGTGATGATCCAAGATACCAAGTATCAATTTTTCATTTCTCTCACATGTATAGTGGTCACACCAGTATATATGTTAGGGAAACTTCATTGAGCTGTTCTAGATTAATCTACCGAGAGTGATGGCACATTTGTTCTTGCCAGCTCACTCATTCACAGACGTTAGATTTTTCCTTATGTACTGATCTTTATATATTGCACTTGTTGCATTCTTGTTTTTAGGTCATTCTTGTACATTCCTTTTATGTAATAGAAGAAGAAGAAAAAGGTCATTCTTCCTGGCCTCAATCTGAGTGTGTGCTCTTCTTTGATTGTGGGAGTGTGTGTGTTTATGAGCTCTCTTTCCTTATCTCCTTCCTCGTGACAATAATGATTTATTTGAAACCTTTAAAGCCAATCTTTTGGGACCTCTTTATTTGGTGTGGATATAGGACCATAGCTATGTAGCTCTACCTAAATGCTTATATGAATGCATTATTAAGCTCATTCAGTAGAAAGATAGCTAGAATAGAATTGGAAACTACTAGCCTAACAGGATGATCTAGGCTAGATTCAAGGTTTTTACCAAAAGCTATGGAAAACTACATTGTGTGCCATCTTCCATTGTGGATCCATAAGGATCGAAATGGTTTCATCAAAGAAATGTGGATTCTTGAAGACATTGTTGATAATTTGCAAGTTCTTGATATGTTAAAGAGTCATCCCAAAACATTCTCTTCTGTAAAGTGATTTTGACAAGGCCTATAATAGACGAAAATGGGATTTTGCCTTCCCATCCTTCAAGGACCTAGGATTTGAACCTAAGGCCATCAAAATGGTTTCCACTTTTGGATTAAATGCTTCAGCTTGAATAGAGTATGATTGAGTTACATTGGGCTTTAGAGTCTTAGGTAGAATATAGTAAGGGCGTGTTCCATGCAATTTTTGGGTAACAAAGCTTCTAATGGAGCAAAGAAAATCCTATATGCATTACCTTATAATTATCCAAACTTAGGAAACTTTCTCAAAGCTTTGCTTTATCTGAATTGTCAAAGGTGTGAGCCATTCCTAATTACTTTCTATGCAAACCTTCACTCAAACGTATTTACAAAACTATGATATACATCTTCATCCATTTTAGTTGGTTATGATCACTTACTAGAAGCAAACTCAAATGAGTGTTGTGAGGTGGACTTATAATTGAGAAAGCATGTTCTGAGTTTCAATAGGTTTTGCATACAACATCTATCTATCATGCTCAATTTACTTATCTTTTACAACTGGGTAAACTTGATCTTTGTAGAACTTAATTGGTTATTCTATTAGAGTCAAGACCAAGGTTTCCAAAAATGAGAACAAAGAACTAAACTATTGATAACCGTCCAAACTTTTTAAGACACTAGAACTAGTTTAATTCAACCTCTATGATATTCAAAGCGTCAAATCTTCTTACATTTGTTCAAGTTAAGGTTTTAAAGCCTTTTGTATCTTGATCAAGATTGAACTAGATTCTCAAAAACAGACTTTGATTGAAATCAAAACCATCATCAAATCACTAAACCTCTATGTGGTATCAAACATCAATGTCTCGAGCCATGAAGGTTTTTTATTATGATGTTTCTCTTCTAATGAAACAATTGCTACTTCAACTATTATTAAGTTAATCTTTCTTTTGCAAAATCCTTTGAGAATTCTTTATGCTAGAATGTTATTCTATTGGATAATTGTGAATGAAGAGATTCATTCACCTGGTTGTATGGACAACTAGGTGATTTTATCATGGACTAACTTAGTCTAAATAACCTTGTTTGAAGGAATCTTTCAAAGTTATTTTTTCTTCAAAAATCCTTGCAATATTTGTGTTAAAGGATCTTGAATCTACTTGGGGCTCAAGAAAAACTATGATCGCCTTACTAGAAATCATAAGAAATATCATGGAACTTACTTAATTAATCATATTGTATAATTCCTTATCTATATGTTCTCGAAGTGAATGTAAGGCATGCTCATGCCCATTGTATACTTGAACCTTCAAATTTGAAATTTCAATTCAGTTTCGCTTCAAGTTTGTATTGGAATGTGTCCATGACTCAAAGATACCTACCATGTCAAGGCCTTATATACCATACCTTCTGCTCTGCATCCATGTGAATATATAGTGTTTATCTTAAAGTCTAGAGATTACACTCCATCAAACGATAGAGCATTGTTTACTAAAATTCTTCATTGAGTTTTAAGTCAAGGGATAACCTTTGTCTTTTATTTTTGCTAGGCTTCTAGACCTTCCATCATAAGAGCATTCGATGACCCTATGCTTGACTCAAGCTTGCCCTGGAAGCTTCAAAAGAATCAACTTGATGGAATCAACATCTTTCTTTAATCTTTAAGGTCTTCAAAATAAAACTAATGTAAATCAAAGTGACTTGCACTTCCTATATTCAACGCATCTTGGTTCTTTCTTAACAAACTTGTATTGATAGGATTTTATCCTTCTCGTTAGATTCCTTCTTTGTGTGAAGCTTTAAATACATATGGTAGGGATTTTAAGGAATCTCTCTAATCATCAAATCCAAGCATCTACTAATGATTTTTTATCTCACCTTTTTTAAATATCTTTAAGGATAGGTAAACATGGGTTTTACAGGTTTCTATTTCATATTTGTAAATTTTCTATTAGGAACTATTGCATCTCCTAAATATTTATTGTGTAGCCCCTTCATTTTGGTACGCAAACCTCTTGATGGAATGAAGCCATAAAATAACTATACAACACTTTGATAGGGAAGTAAATTTCAAAAGTAAATGATTCTATGAGTAGTAGGCATCGCTCTTGAAGCTCCAAAAATAAATTGTAAAAAGATTTATTAAACTCAATTTTGTGTTTGTGTCCAAATACTAATATCTCATATTCTCCATCATTATCTTAGGTGCAATCAAATGAAAGGTCTATATCAAAGTATTCATGAAACTTTTAAACTATCTTCGTGTACCATTGTACTTAGGATAAATGACAAATCACACAAGGAACTTTAAGAATTCTTTCAAACTAGTTGTGGTTTCCATAATTAAAAGATGTATTTATAATATTTTAGAATGATCTTCTTTGATTATCTCCTATACTTAGCATGGGCATTTTTTTATTGAAGTTTTTCTATACTAATGTATCCATGATTGTAGGCTCATATCTTGATAACTTTTGCTTTTTTGTAAGCTACTCTTTTCACTCGTTAAGAGGATTTTCTTCCTTTCCAAAGATTATTTCTTGTGTAGGGTATTCGCCATGTGTTCATTACTTCTTTGCCATTGATATGTCAAGGTAATTTGACACTTTAAATAAAATGTTGTATCTTTCTTCTATTTTGTGCTTACTTTGTAACTATGCAAAGACACTCTTCTTACTTAATGAAAGTAAATGATAGTTACGTATCACCTTGGGAAGGAATGTCTAGGTATTTGATTTGCAAAATCTAGGTATAAAAAGTTTGCAAATATCTTAGCTTAACTTCAGTGTTTTTTTTAATTCAAAAGTGATGCTCAATTGAATTATTTTTAGAATGTAACAAAATAAAAGTATCATTCATGTAAATGCAAATGCTTTACATGCAAATGCATGCGCTTGCATGCATGCATGCATGCAAATGCATATTATCATATGCCACAAATGATTCAAGAAATCCTTTGCCTTATGTATTTATTCACGTCATGTACTTATTTCCCTTTTATACACACCATGCACATGCTTTTGTGCAACTAAACATTTTTTAATGAAAGAGAAATCTTTATACTTTAATTTGTGCAGGAAAACGATTCATTTGAAAAACGAAATACACACATTCATTCTATTCAATCAAAGGATGAATACATGTACTTGCGATGCTTGAGTTTCATTGGATACATATATGTTTTCCTATTTAACCCTTGAATACTAGCTTTTATTTTTGAATATCATAAATGAAGTTTATTCCCATGCTTGAATGATGAATCTATGCAAAGACAATGAAAGCTATGTGTAACATGTAGTGAAATCAAACATAATTGGTAAAATAATTAGTGTGATCATACTACATCCTTCCTTTGATGCTTGGGAAAAGACTTCCTCTATTTTGGTATCCTCGATTGGATAAGTGGAAAGAATAGTAGAAGGGAGTTGGCTACCTCCTTGTATGTAAGAAGGGAAGAATGCCCTAGTCCTTGAATTCTTTTGATGTGTCTTGTATGTTGACTATGGTGCAAAAAGGGTAAACTTTCTTGTGTGCAACCATTCTTGGAATGAAAAATGATACTTAAGAACCTCCCAAGAGTGATTCAAATTGCTTTTGTGATGAGAAAAAAAGGATCAAGTATGTCTTTCAAGTTGTTTTATTTGTTGCTTTGTTGAAGAAGTGTCCAAGATCTTTGATCCCTTACTATAAAAAGACTTGAAGTTACACTTTTTCAGAAAGAATCCTTAATGCATATATAACAAGAGGCAAAGTAATGGATTTGTGATCTCTTCAAAGGAGGGTTCAAATTGAAGCCTAACATTTGTGGGTGTCAATATTGTAGTTCATATAATGATGTGCTCCTCTTCAAATGGTGTAAGATTGCGTATAAACTCCGGATCTCTCTTATGCATGTGTAGTTAGAGCTTAGGAGTCCTATATACTCCATAAGAAAATGTAGGCAAGAGAGAAGCTCGGATAAAGAAGAAGAAGAAGAAGCAAGATTCGTAGTTCTATGCACCAAGGTGCAAAAGAAAGGGAAGCTTGTAAATGATTCCAAATATGGCATGAAGAAGAAGAAGGGTGCCTGTAATATGGGCACGAGATTATATAAACTCGTAACACAAAAGGAAGAAAACAACGAAGAGTTCTTGTCTCGATAGGACACATGGGTAGAATTGCTCATATCATGGAGCTGAAGGAGTTTGGATGACTCCAATTTTGTTTTATATGAGCTCTACAATCAAGTAGGCAATCGCAGACTGCTCTCGACGTCACCATATAAGGAAAATTCTCATATCTCTTGAACATCTAGCAAAGAGGACGGGAGCATTGCTTTGTCTCCTCCTCCATACCCATTGTTGATATATTTAGGTAGTGATGTGTGTGAACACACTAGGAACCCCGGGGCACTTTTTTCCCTCTTTAGGAGGTTTTTTTCCCCCGGCTTGTATATACGCCTATTGCCCTGATGGGCTACTTATCTTTGTACATTCTCTAGTAATACATTCAGTATTGTGTGTTGTGCTCCAAGCTTCTTCTTCTTCCTTGTGCTGTTCGCGTGCTTCCGCAGACATCTATCTCCAACAATTGGTATCAGAGCAGGTCGTCGCTTCATCTAAGGCACCGTCGACACTCCTCCAAATCGCACGAATTTTGGTGAGCATACTCAGCGTGTTTTCGAGATCAAAACAGCTTTGCTGTGTGGTGCCAAAATCGCGATCTAAGCTCGTTTCGGCCTCTGAACGCATTATCGTAGTGCTTGTGTAGGCTATTTTGTCTTTTTGTGCCAAAGGTATATACCAGTTTTTGTTCGCCAATATAAGCGTCTCAAAGTCTGCTACAGGTCTAGCAAAATTCGTTGGGGCAATTCTGTTCAACTTTTTGAGATACATTCAATTTTCTGCATCAAGGTATTTTAGTCACCGACCATGGCTAAAAGCAGTGATGTATTTCGTATGTTGGCTGTTGAGGATAAGTTAGATGGTACCACGTACCCATTATGGGCTTATATGATGCGACACGTATTGGTTGCAAAAGGATTGTGAAACATTGTGCAGGGTGTTGGAAGACGTCTTGTTACACCTCTGACTACAGGTACTGCAAATACAGGTGCTGGAGCTGATGAAGATGGTGTCGAAGATGATATTCCACAGATTCCTATTCATGCTGCTGTTTTTGCTGCACCTACTGCAGAGCAGATTCGTTGGGATAGCAGAGATGCCCACGCACATGCATTGATAGCTTTGTCTGTCAAACGTGCCATTATTCCTCACATTCGCTCTTGCAGAATAGTTAAGGATGCTTGGGATACACTTACCACATTGTACCAAGCTAGGAATGAGGCTCGTGTTGCTTACCTCCGAAAACAGTTGGAGAGTGAGCACATGAATGAAGGTGATTCTATGGACAGTTTCCTAACAAAGATCAAAGACTTGAAGGAACAGTTGATTTTTGCTGATGAGGTTATACCAGATAGCTCACTTGTGCTGACCGTTCTGAATGGTCTTCCTGATTCATATCAGAGTTTTGCTTCTACTCTTCGGTTGATGATGAAAGGCAATCCAAATGCCTTATCATTTCAGGAGTTAGTCTCTGTTCTATTGCAGGAAGATCAGTCCAAGCAAAACAGGTCCATTATGCGAGTTGCAGATCAAGCTTTCTTGGCTAGTGAGAAGGGCAAAGGAAAATGGAGCTCTTCAACTAGTAAGCAAAAATCTGCTAATTTTGCATATTCGAATAAGGAAGATAAAGATGAGAAGAAATTAGACAAGCAGAAATTGTTTTGTAAGTATTGTAAAGGGAATGATCATATCATAAAGAACTGTCCAAAACTGGCTGCTAAAGAGGCAAAGAAGAAAGAGGCTAGAATGGTTGTTGCAGAGGCCTCTACACCAAAAACAAAGTCTGCAAATCTTGTGCAGGAAGAAGAATGGGCGTTTACTACTGTCTGCAGTTTTGCCCCATCTTCTCATGATCAGTGCATGTCTGTAGTAGACTCAGATGTTTGGTATTTTGAGAGTGGGGCAACCAAACATATTACCTCGCAGCGCAGTTTCTTCTCTTCACTCGAGCCTGCCCCTACAGGGAATACTGTTACATGCGCCAATAACTCCTCTTATCCTGTTATGGGAGTTGGTAAGATCATTTTGACTACTGTTGATGGTAGTTCTTTCACTTTGTCAGATGCTTTATTTGTGCCAGGGATTAAAAAGAACCTGCTTTCAGTTTCTGCATTAGCCAAGATTGGCTTGGTTGTGAAATTTGTTGATGACAGGTGTACTGTTCATGATCTGTCAAATGGAGATGTGATTATTGCTTTTGGCATTTTATGTCGTGGGTTGTATAAGCTCATAGACTATGAAAGATCTATAAATGATTTGGCATGTGCAGTAAATGATTATCAGGCTATGTCAGATGCAAAGCTTTGGCATGCACGCTTTGGTCATCTGAATTTTGCTAGTTTGCTATACCTGCAGAAATCTGAAATGGTGTCCTCGTTGCCCAAACTTGAGGCACCTGGAAAACATGTTTGTGAAGGCTGTATTTTGGGCAAAATGCAGCGTTCATCCTTTCCAAAAGATGGTTCAGTTCGGCCTACTCAAAAATTGCAGCTTGTACATAGTGATGTCTGTGGTCCTATGCAGATACCTTCTTTTGGGATTTATCTTTACTTCATGACTTTCATCGATGATTTTTCTAGGCATGCATGTGTATATCCATTGAAGGCCAAGTCCGAAGTGTTGATCTGCTTTAAACAGTTTCTGGTTTTGGCTGAAAAATCTATCAACATGTAAAATGGGCACCCTCCGTTTTGATCGAGAGGAGGAATATATGTCTTCTGATTTTAATGCATTTCTGGCTGAACGTGGGATAAAACACCAGTGTACAATGCCATATACACCTCAACAGAATGGAGTTGCTGAACGAAAGAACAGGTCACTCATGGATATGGCGAGGTGTATGGTCAAGCGTCAGGCTTTACCACATAGTTTCTGGCTTGAGGCTGTCATGTGTGCAACATATGTACTTAACAGGTGTCCCACTAAAGCACTGCAGTTTATCACTCCATATGAGGCTTGGCATGACCGCAAGCCATCTGTTGCTCATCTGCATGTTTTTGGTTGTTTGGCATATGCACTAGTGCCTAAACAACATCGCAGAAAATTGGATGATAAGGCAGTAAATATATTTTTGTTGGGTACAGTTCTGAAAGTAAAGGCTATCGTCTGTATCATCCATAGACTAAACGCATTCTGGTTAGCCGTGATGTTATCTTTGTGGAAGATGCTATTCAGCCATTGCTTTCATGTACTAAGGAGACATATGTTAGCTCCAAAGACATGTATGATACTTTGATGCCTCTTTTTAGAGGTGGACAGTCTAGTGCTGGTCCTAATGAGGCAACTTCTCAACCTTTGCAGGTTTCATTTGATGATGCAGATCATTCTGTTTCTGATGCAGATTTACATGATGCACTTGTTGATGAGAGAGCTGATATTGAGCACGCAAAAACTATGCCAAAATGGCTGGTGCAGACCTTGCGTGACAGCAAATTAGATGCACCTTTGTCATATCGTACTCATTCAGGCTCTCATATTGCCTCCTTTGCATCAGATTGCTATGATATGGCTGCGTCTAGTCTCTGAGCTTGTTTCTTTTTATGAAGCATAGAATTCAAAAAATTGGATGGCTACTATGCAATCTGAATATGATGCTATAATGAAGAATGGTACATGGTCTTTATGTGACTTTCCTCTTGGCAAGAACGCCATTGGCACTAAGTGGGTATACAAGCTAAATCGTAAACCTGATGGTACAGTTGACAGGTATAAGGCATTGATTTTGATGAGACCTTTGCACCTACATGCCGTATGACTACTGTTCAGAGCATTTGTGCACTTGCAGCCCATCATGGTTGGAACGTACATCAGTTGGACATTAAAACAACATTTCTGAATGGTGACTTGCATGAAGAAGTGTATGTTTTTCAGCCCCGTGGCTTTGTGCAGAAAGGGCATGAAAATCAGGTGTGCAGGTTAAAGAAGGCATTATATGGTTTAAAGCAAGCACCTCGTGCTTGGTATGAGAAGATACATGCCTATCTAGTTGCACATGGTTTTGAGAACAGTCCAACTGAAAGCACCTTATATGTTAAGCATGCTAATGTTGTGTATCTTATCATGGTTGTCTATGTTGACAATATGCTGCTCACTGGTCCTATTGAGAAGCATATTGCTGATTTCAAGGCTGATTTGCATGCCTCATTTGAGATGTCTGATTTGGGGCATTTGCATCACTATTTGGGCATTCAATTTATGCAAGTTGACGGTGGAATGGTTTTGTGTCAAACGAAATATATTGACACATTATTGCAATGTTTTGGCCTTGAAGACTGTAAGCCTATTGCCACTCCTATGGAGACAGGTTTACGATTGAGTCTTCATGATGCTCGAGATGCATTTGATGTTGTTCTCTATCACTAGGCTGTTGGATTCTTGATTTACTTATGCATTAATCGACCAAATATTCAGTTTGTTGTCTCACAGATGAGCAGGTTTATGCATTGCCCAGGAGTCATGCATTGGAAGGCGTTTAAGTGCATCTTTCGCTACTTGAGTGGTGCTTGGCTACTTGGGTTGTTTTATTCCAAGGTGGGATCACTACCGCCAGATTTGCATGCTTTTTCTGACTGAGATTGGGTTGGTTGCTATGACACTCGTGTGTCCACCAGTGGTTTTTGCTTCATGCTTGGTAGCTCATGTATATCTTGGTTGAGCAAGAAGCAGCCTATTGTGGCTACTTCCAGTTGTGAGGCTTAGTATAGGGCAGCTTTCACAGCGACTGTTGAGTGTGTGTGGCCCAGACGCCTTATGGTTGATTTGGGTGTTGGCCAGTCTTCTGCCACCACCATCTTCACTGACAGTCAGAGCGCATTGGCAGTTGCGAGGAACCCTGTGTTCCATGCTCGCACTAAGCACACTGAGGTGCATTATCACTATGTCAGGGAGAGGTTCTCTTATGGGGAGATCAGCTTGGCATATGTGCCCACGCAGGAGAACATTGCACACCTTTTCATGAAGGCTCTGCCTAGGGAGAAGTTTGAAGCTTTCCGCAAAGCTTTGGGCTTACTTCCTTTTGTGGAGTGATTTCCACATAGCTTGGTAGTTCCTTATACATGAGTGCCAGCTCCTTGTTCACCGCATCACTCCTAGGGGGGATTTGTTGATATATTTAGGTAGTGATGTGTGTGAACACACTAGGACCGCTGGGGCACTTTTTTCCCTCTTTAGGAGGTTTTTTTCCCCCAGCTTGTATATACGCCTATTGCCCTAATGGGCTACTTATCTTTGTACATTCTCTAGTAATACATTCAGTATTGTGTGTCGTGCTCCAAGCTTCTTCTTCTTCCTTGTGCTGTTCGCGTGCTTCCGCAGACATCTATCTCCAACACCCATGTGTACATGGGAAAACTTCATGGGAAACTGGTTCTCTCCCCATGATCCCAAAGGGGGTTGAACCTAATACCTCCTTCTTCCCATCCTTGAGACTAAACCATTAGGACAAGCTTCTTCCTTTCGTAAGACTAAGGAAACCTTACTCATACCTTGACTTCCAAGTTTTCCATGCACTTACTTTATGATAGTCATCTTTTCTTTTCCTCTCCTAAGACTACAATGATCTTGCAGCATCTTAGAAAGTTCTTGATGATGGTCCATCAAATCAGTTGGCAATAGGATTTTCTCAATGAATCTCTCGACTACTCAATGGCTCCATGGAATGTGATTAGAAAGGAAGAGCTTTGGAAAATTCATTTGGAAGAAACGTTGTAGGGCCAACTTTGACAATCCCCTCAGAGAGTGATCTAGTAAAAAAATCCCTCACAACCTTGGAGGAAGGATTAGGAATAGTAAAATTTCACCCCCTTCAAGAAATTGTAGAAAATGACAAGCTAAAAGGTAAGTGGACCCTTCACAAAACGGACAAAAAGGTTCTCATCCTTCTTTATACTTCTTTCTAATCCTCTTGTGTCTTTTTTGAAGTTCTAAATTTAAAGCACTTTGTCAAAAAAGAAAGGCATGCATAGAAGAGAAATCAACAAAGTCAAGTCGAAGGTTTGTTGCTTTTATAAGGAAACTAGAGATCTAGATAGGAAACATAAAACCTAAATGGTTGCAAACCTAAATGGTTGAGTTCAAGTTGAATCAATCTCGAATAGCCATTCTTTTAATGTTTTGAAGTATAATTTTATGGATGTATTAAGGATGTTGGGCACACTAATTCCATCACCTCTGCTTGTTTGTGATTAATGTGAAAATATCTCGATTAAGTTATGTGAACACAACACTTTGAAAGTCTTCGAACAATAGGAGTCTTTATCAGATAACCAATGAATATATAGCAAACATGGGAGATGAAACTTGAGTACATAACAAACATGGGAGAAGAAACTTGAACACATAACAACAAACATGGGAGATGATTCTAAGAAATAAATGAATATATAGCAAACATGGGAGATGATACTAAGAAATAGATGAATATATAGCAAACATGGGAGATGATACTAAGAAATAAATGAGTATGTAGCAAACATAGGAGATGAAACTTGAGTACATAACAAACATGGGAGAAGAACCTAAAATACTACATGAATCCCTCTACTCCAATAGATGAGATCTCGATTGCACATGATAAATGAGTCACAAAAGCGTTGTATAGGAGAACCCATTGTAAAAAAACCAAATAATTTGGACCTAGTCCAGGCACGGTGATTCGCTTGGTCCTACCTTTCATCCCTTCAGGCATAGGCACTACTTCAAATAGATGTGGTGCAGATGTGACTCGGGCAAACATAATGCTCTTAATCTCTTGTATAGGGAACAAGAGTAGATCATCGGAATTAATATGAACATGCAGACATTGTGACAATTACTTTGAGTAAGCCATCCACGCATGATCGCTTGACTACATGCTATAGCTTAAGCATTCGATGTAGCTTTCATGGTGTAGCTTAAGCCTTCATGGTAATTGCTGGCTTAAGCAAAACCAACATGGTAATATTAAGCAAAACCTTTAGGTAATATTAAGCAAAACCTTTAGGTAATAGCTTAAGCAAAACCTTTAGGTAATAGCTTAAGCAAAACCTTTAGGTAATAGCTCGCTGTAGCAAGACAGGATCATGTTGGTCAAGCTTCTTGACTGGTGTAGCTATAGCTTAACCAACATGGTAATATCAAGCAAGACAAGACAAGACAAGACCAACATGGTCTTCCCTTCTTCGTCACCGCTCCTTCGGGCAAGGTCTTCACTTAAGCAAGACAAAACCAACATGGTCTCTTTAGCGCCTACATGGTCTTCCCTCCGGCCCAATAGGTATTAGCTTAACGACCAGTTATTAAAGGAACTTCTTGTCGTCTCTGTGAAAAATATTCATTTGGTCGGGGGCTTCTAAAAACATCATAAGCTAAACCTGTACTTACAAATAACTAGCTTGCAATAAACAGGAGGGTATCGTAATGTTGTGGATGACCCAATATTGAATACTAGTAATAATGTCAACAAAGGGGCATTCTCGTGTGTTCCCAGACATGTTGAACTCCATATCTTCTTGTAATACTATCCTAGAAAGAATAGATTATTTCCCAAATCTATTATTCAAAAGGAAAAAATGGGGAATAATAAAACCTTTTGAGTCTTCAATGAACAAGAAGTAATTAGATTAGGTTGTCACTTTTTTACCTAGGGAAGATTCAACATATACTGGGTCAGTATAGCTATTTCAACTACTATGCGGCAAGATTACTATCTATGGAGTTCATATTATATTGATGACTTAAAATTTTATTTAATTAAAACGCTATTGCCAACCCGGTGTTAGATATCACATCGTGAGAGGAACCTTAGATATTGTAGGAGTGAAGCATCGTAAAAAAGGGAGTTCTAGTGTGTTGCAAAAGATTGTCACAATTTGTATCATCGCAATGATTCTGTATCAGACATGTGGGAGATATTTGGCCCGCTAGAACTGCATAAATACCTGTGTGACAGGCAATCATATCAATTTCACAAAGAACTAAATTGTTAGGAAGAAGAAGTTTGTCTACTAGTCTTCGTATCAAAGCCTTACAGTCTCGTCTGAGACAAGAAATACTATACCAAAAATTTTGGGGGTATGTGAATTGCTATTTTATCGACATCTTGTGGCCTTTTGACAGATCAAGAAGCCCAACAACAAAAAATTGGTGGGGAAATTCTATGCAATGTTTGGTAACTAAGAGAAACAAAACTAAAATAAAAGGATAATATTCTTTGAAATAAATTGTAATAACGTTTTGTACCCGAAAACTTTAAAGGGGGAAAGTGCTCTTGGAGCTTATGAATAAATACACTAAACTTTTTAGTTTATTGTTGAAGTCATCGGATAATGATAGGTTATGTATGTATTTCTATGAAGCCCGGCTTAATCTAAACTTGATTCAACTCTATGTATCCATTTGGGAACCAATAGAATGATAGTAAATGATTCCAGCAGATTGCAGGTCATGATAAATAAGTGTCGTTTCGAGGTTGGTTCTTTCGGTTGCGGTTATTGGCAGGAACTTATTGAATCTATAGTTTGGGCTCATAATAAATTGAAAGTTGCTCGTGTTACCCAACCTAGAGCTCTGAGCATTATACAGGGACGTGCTATGGGAGTAACTCATTACCTTCTAGGTGGAATCGCCACAACTTGGGCATTCTTCTTGGCGAGAATGCAATACAGGAATATTAACCTGTTGCCGATCGACTACGCCTCTTGGCCTCATCTTAGGACCTGACTCACCCTCACTGGACGAACCAGAGCTACTGAAGCTGGATCTATCCTCGCAGGTACATGAGTCGTGGCAATAACAACATTCTTGCGAATGTTGAAGTTGTTGAGCTTGTGACTAATACGATTCAATATTTGACAAAGTAAAAATTTGAGATCAGCTTCTAGCTTATTATAGGTTTTAATTTTTGAAATTCTCCTCTTTATAGGATACTATCCGAGTGACAAAAAGAAATTGTATATAAGTCCATGTTTTTTAAATGTTACTGATTGGTTTTATAGACTTTGCAAAAATTGGTGATTGCTACTTACAATTCATTGAGTAATGATATACTTAATCGCGATTATTTCTATGTGCGTCATTCATCGCGATACATAAAAAAGAAAAGAATAAATACTTGAAAAAGATTTGTTTGATTGAGCATACGGAACCAATTCTTTTTATTTGTTTTCGAAACAAAACAAAGTTGGTACATCAACATATGTTTATCTCCAATTAAACTGGGGAGCAGTTTGTTAGAGAGCCAGGGAAGACCATTAAGGTCTTGCTTAAGCTACACCATGTTGGTCCCAGAGGGAAGACCATTACTCGAAGCTTTGACCAAAATGGTCTTGTCTTGTGCTAAAGTTTCCCGGGTGCTAAAGTTTCGGGCTTTTTTCCTTGTTTGTGGTGCAACAGGCTTCTTATTGGTGGGGCTTTCTAGTTTCACTAGTAAAGATCTTATTCCTAATATTTCATCCAAATAGATCGCTTTTATTCCACAAGGGCTTGTCATGTGTTTTTACGGCATTGCTCGTCTTTTTATGGGACTATATCTATGTTGTATTGTTTTTTGGGACGTGGAGGGTGGATACAACTATTTTGATAAGCAGGAAGGTATTTCTTATGTTTTTAGATGGGGTTTTCCTGGTAAGAACCATAGGCTTAAGCGAAACTTTCGCTTAAGTAATAGTGTAGCTTAAACCTACATGGTAATAGCTACGTGCTATAAGGCGCTATGTGTGCTTAGCTAATACCTTTAGTGCTAAAGGTTAAGGGTTTCCTGTAAAGGTATTAGTGCTTAGCTTAACGGTTAATAAACGGTTAAGCTTTTTTTTATCTGGAACGGGTCCGAAAGTAGTAACTAGGGTGATATTTTATTACTATCTTGTGTAAAAATAATTGACAATATTGTTGTGTCAAAATAATTGACAATTCACAATATGTAACTATTATCCGACCAATATCTTTACATATCGAATTAAAAATTGAAAAAGACCGTGGATATCGTATAGAGAAGCCAGAGAAAGACAAAGATGGACAATTTGTCATTGATGCTGTATTTATGCCGGAACCGTCCATCATGCGACACAGCACCCTACACCTCTGTTTAGCCATGTCCTACCATCTTAGCAAGCACATACAAAATATACACGTGCAGGTACAACACACAATCGTGAACATGTGTCACGAATACTTGATAGGTTTATTCCGCGTATGATTAGAATTTGCGCTTTTATCCGTATTATCACTTACATCAGCAGAACAGCGACGCTTGCACAACGTATCTCAATATTCGAAGTAAATCATCAGTACTGCAAAACATGCGCTTCATGGCTCCGTTGCAAGTGTTCAAGTACAGCTTCATCAGCACTGGATTCACCTTAGTAGTCAACCTCTGCATTGAAAACATCTAGTTGCTGCGGTTGATGTATACTGGAGTCGATGAAGATCCAGAAAAATGGTCTCTGAGTAATATTTAACTTCCCCCGTCACGAAGTGGCATTTGTACAGCGGCAATGGCATACCTAGATCAGTGAAACCTCAAGTATGGAGTCGTATAGCGATGGTGTCAATCTTCCAGTATTGTATCTGATGATCAAATTTGATGTTTTTGATCATGCGTTCATTTATTGAGTTCTGGAAGAGCAAACAGAGTCTGAAGGAAGCAGAAGCTGAACCAAACAGAGTAAATCTTCAGTTAAGAAAGATCAGATAATTGTCTACAGAGAATCTGTCCACTGCTGGAGAGGTCTAATTAAATTGTACTGTGGGTCATTAGGCAAACAAAAGGAGAAAGCTTCTGATGTTAGATGCTATGTAGAATACATACTCTGCTATGGATCTCAGTTTGCAGAACAATGATGAAGATGATAACCTGCATATGTTCCACATTGCATGCTCAAATGCACAGAGAAAAGAATGGCCGGAGGCGTTCCTTGCAATGGGAGAAACGCCATAGAAGGTACTGAGTTTAAGGTGATGAACTCAAGAGTAGTCGACTAGCAGAGGTGTAAAACCTACATTTTAAACCTACGTTTTACTCTGATCAGGTAGTTTTTCCTATATCTTGATGCCTTCGGAGCTTTCACTACAGGATGTCTGTGTAGCGTCTCGCAAATCCCTCAAAGGAGGGTTTCCTTTGATGTATGGTATGCCTTTGATATTTGTCTTAACTTCCATTGATCAGAAAACTTCTGGTGTGATTAAGGAAATCTTCTGCAAAGCAATCGGTTGATTTGTTTCAATCCATTGCAGACGACGGTGCAGCCATGGCGAGGTCTGAGGAGTCGCCAGCCAGTTTCTGTATGAGAGCCATAAGCGTCGAACTATCATGCGTGCTTCCGTGCGACAGAGTTCCTAAGCCGGTTTTCATCTGCTGTCTTTCAAGCTCCCTGAGTTCGTGCGCCTGCTCCATCCGGTCATACTCCTCAACGAGCTTCTGATGCTGCTGCTGTTGCAGGTCGAGGATGTCCTTCACAAACATCTCCACCTGCAAGGACTTCTTGATCGTTGGACCCATGGCGGAGGGTGCGGAGCTTCCGTGTTGCTCCGCAGCTTTCCTCATCTGGTTTATCAGAAAATTAACGACACAGGAGCTTTGTTCAGCAAGCGGTCGAAATTAAGACGATGAAGGGATCGCTTTCCTCCTACCTGATCAGACTCGATATCCTTCTCCCTTGACCTCTGCAGATGTTCCGCATCATTTCTTTGGCCATCTGCCTCGCCCTGCATGCCGACTGCACTTTGAATATTGAAACCAACTTCATCTTCGTGATTGTTGTACTCTAGGAGACCCTCCGATTTCGACGTTTGTTTCCCAGCTCCGCCTCCATTGCCTGCTGATGAGGAAGTTAGGATGCCGCGCTGGTAGAGAGTGTCCAGCTGATGGAAGTACGGGCAAGTTTTGGCATTCTCGGGACGCTTCTTGCTGCTGTCTTTCGTCTTCTTGAAATACTTGTTGATGTTCTCCCACTTCTCTTTGCAACGTTTAGGGCTGCGGATAAAACCCAAACAGGACATGGAAGCAGAGATCTCCTGCCATAGATGCGCCTTGGGACCTGCTTCACGGAACCGAGGTTCCATTCCGCTGCGCAGGCGGATAAGAGCATGCACCTCCACCTTAGGCCACCTCTTCGTGTTCATATCGCCGCTAGTATCTGCGTCCGAAACATGCTGTAGCGCTTGGGAATGGATATGCTGTTGCTCTCCGTTGGCCGGAGGGTGCTGTAGAAACGCATGGGAAGTGATTGCGCATGCCGTCGGTGTCGCTCGTGGAGCAGATGGATGTTGGTTTGCTGGAGATGGCAACCCTGTGATATTCTGCACAGGCGAAAGGGATTGTCCAGCTATCTTCTCGAGGAAGGAGATGATAGCCGCATCGCGCGATGCAGCGATGGAGACCTCATGGGCCCTGAGCTCATGCTCGCGGTCAAGCTTGGCAGCTTCCTGCCTTCGATAGACGTCCTCTCGCATGGCCCTCTCCTTGTCCTTCCGCTCTATCGTGTCCAGAAAAGCTCTGTGCAGCTCCTCCTGCTTCTGCATGATCTCTCTGGTGAGCTTCTCGAGAAAGCTCTTGGAGGGGATGAAGCAACACGTTCGAGCACCAGCGCCATCTACTCTCCTCTTCTTGACATGTTCGCTGTTCTCATCCTCCACAGTAAAATCCTGTTCCCCTGCTCGGACATTCTCATAATACTCGCTTGTCTGAAGATAATTAACGCCATGTCTACCGTCCATTAGCTGACCGCAAACATACCCGCCCTCGGACGCGAACCAGAACTGGAGCTCAATTCTTGGATGCTCTGTAGCATATCACGATGCGCCATGATTCTTACATCTCTGCATGAGAGCACAGCGGTACAGACTTTTATAGACAGATTTAGTCGTGCGAGACTACCAATGTCATATCAAACTACAGACGTATTCAATTCCGTGCGATGTATGAATACATTTGAGCAGGTCCACACATGATATATCTACTCATCTACTCATGTCTGCGTGATTTCTCATATCATGCAAGCAGGCGGGTACCCAATGCCCATCTGCGGGTCAGCTTGTCTGCTTTAGTTGGTGCTTCTTGCTCTCATTAAATGCTCGCTCATAGAGGCATACTGGCCATTGAAATTTGTGTCTTTTGGGAACTGAATTCATACAAAACGAGACACTTACTCTGCCTGGGCAAGGTCTTCGCGTGAGTTGAAAGAAGACGACCTTCGCTTACTACCATCCTCCACTTTTCTTCAAGCTCCATGGAAGCTTTCATCTCGTAGCTGCTGCTCCATCATCTGTAGATTCTCTGGAAGAAATAGACAGAAAACGAATATAAAAAAATTGTTCCGTAAACCATAAACCTATATGAACATTGTTTCAAAGATGATTAGAACTAAATTCACACACTACATCAAAAACGACACTTCAACACGCATGGCAACGCTGACACTTCAACACGCATGGCAACGCTTTTCCATAATGAGTCTTATCAAACAATGAACTACACAGCTTTTCAATGACGTCACTAAGCATGGCAAGGAATGGCCTTGAAATCAACATATATCCTTTTGAAGGATAGGTGCAAAAAAATGAAAAAGTAGGGTCACATAATCAATCTCCTATGAGTATGAGTCTTCAAAGCATCATTTGGGTACTTATTTGGTTGCATTCTTATAAAAAGATTCACTTGGTATAGAAATCCTTGATACTATGATATTGTCCCATAAACTTTTTCAGCCATGCTCACTTTTGGATTTTTTGTCATATTCAATGTCATTGAGGTCTCCAAGCAGAATTATTTATTATGTGAGATTTGAGATATTAAAAAATAACATTACATGCGTGCTACTCTACTCCCATCGTATTTATTTATTATGTGAGATTTGAGATATTAAAAAATAACATTACATGCGTGCTACTCTACTCCCATCGTATTTACCTTCTTGCTCCTAGGTTGGAAAGCTTTTAGAATACTCTAGTGTGACGTGTCGCGATTACATGCAATGATTGTTGCTATTTAAGGTGGAAACTTAAGATAACCCCAAAGCCAGTAACCTTAACATTTGTTTTCTCTTGTTGGAACACACACTAATCAATGATATGGCTTGGATATATGTCTAATACTCTCTTCCCTTCATTGGTGAGGAGACCATGATTGGACACCCTTCTAAGTTATGAAGTACGTCTTTCCGGTGAATTAGTTCTACATGAAATTCTCACATTAGTATCTTTTCTTCATCGTCTGATGTCGCCTCATTCTAATACTAGGAAAATATGAGAAGTCTCGACTTGGCCTTAGAAGAATCTTGCTAATTCATGTTCCTTGCTTAAAATTAATTATATAGAATATGTGGATCTTCCACTAGAGTCATATGCAAAGTGAAAACATTCTATGTGCACCTTCTAATTGATTGTAAATGGTTCTATCATCTTCTACATATGTCTATGATTCTCAAATCATTTAATCATAGTTATGTGGCACATATGAAGCTAGGATTTATGGGATGTATGCTCATCCATTTTAGAAGGAAGGATACTAAGTTCCTTCTCATGCATTATAGCTACCTCTATCCCATTCAATTTTCTCCTCTAACACACATGCCCTTAACATATCCTTTGATCTAATTACTCTTCTTAGTTTTGAACTCTATCTAAAGATATTCATTAATGTTTTTCTTAATTTGCATTTCAAAATTTAAAACAATATCATACGGATCTAACTAACTCACATAACACTACAACTTATGAGGGGTATATGGGCCCCTATACCGATGCGAATACACATGAGTATTTTTGCCCAACTTCAGTATAAGTGCCTGTATGCACACCTGTACCATTACATCAGTATAAGCGCTAGTATAGGCATTGATAATTCTCCTATAGCATCGGTATAAGACTCGATACTTGCCTCTGTAAAAAGTCACCAGTATAATCGTTAGTAAGTCCCTAGCAAAACCCTTAGTACAGGCGTCGATATGTCCCTATTCATGCAAGAAATTAAGAATTATGACCACCACGTGCTGGAGAGATGACTCTCCTCCAAACCTTATGCCTGTATATGTAGCTGCTTGAATCAATGAAGGCCACAAATGTAACTCGAATCCAGAAGTGCATGTGCAATGCCCACCATTCCTTTACTATTATCCACTAGAGTCTACTAATGGTTGGAATGATCTTGACCACTGCTTTAATAACTTCCACTAGATTCCACTAGTACTTGGTGTACTCACCACTCGAGTTAAGTCTCACTGGACTCAAGTTACTTCACATTAGCTTGAGTTAGAAGGCTCTTGAGCTCCTTGGACAAAATGCTCTCCCCATGCTCCCCATGGGGGTTGAACCCAAGACCTGCTCCTTCACAACCTTGAGACTTAACCACTAGGAAAAGGGGATCACTTGATTAAGAGAGCACATGAACGTATGCTTAAGTCTAGTCTCCAGAACTTTGGCCATACACATGAGTGACCAAACAGTATTTGATTTCAGATCTGTGTGAACCGGTCAAACACTTAAATAATAGAGTTACTTTATTATGTCCCTGGACATACAAGTGCTCATACCATCGCCCATACCAATGACCATATGTGGAAATTCTTTTTTAGGCAGAGTGTGTTGTCTCTTGCTGCAGCATTAGCATTACCATGCTATCGTGTAGCAAACGAAAATATACTCTACCCAAAAAAAAACTAGTATATGGGAGATGTACTCTAATGGTTGTTGATTTATGCTTTACACGATTGACAACCAAAACATAATTTGATAAAGCAAAATATCTGAACATAAAAGAGATGACCAAAATGAACCATCAAGCATGTACAAAAGAGATATTCCATAAATAAATCATGTAGAAAAGTGAAATAAATGAAGCATATACAAAAGAGATATATATTCCATAAATAAATCATGTAGAAAAGTGAGGCAAACCACTACCATGCATGAGCCAAATACAAAATGTGGCAAACCACTACCATATAGGAACCAAATAAAAAATGTGGCGAACCATTGCCATATAGGAACCAAACATAAAATTGTGGCATACCACTGCCATATATGAGCCCAATACAAAATTGTGACACACCATTGCCATACACATGCCTAGAAGGATCAAACCATCTATATTTGGAGTCCTTCAACAAAGCACATCCATGAAATGAGACAAATTGTCATGATATTTATAAAAAATAACTAAAGAACACCAAAATAAGTTTATAAATTCACCTCATCATAGATGCTCCCATGAAACGACCACTTTGCATCCCACCAAGTCCTCCAATAGCATGACTAATCCATGACAATATCCAAAAGCCTCCTCTACTCTTGTCAGAGGATGTCCCACTGCCAACTCCTGTAACAAATATGCAAAATTTTAGATGAACGTACATGACATGCTTAACACAAGCAAAGTTAATTATCAAAATGATACTTACAAACTCATGAAGCATAGTGTCATACCTGCCACTACCCAAATGTGATGCTTCCACCGTATCTAGACATCTGGCCACCATATCTCATTGTTGATGATATCGGTCAGGAGTCTACTACTGCTTATCATAGATCAGTTCCCACTCCTCAACATTCAACCATACAGGCTTCGATAAGCCTGCTCTAAAAGTGTCTAGAGCCTCTGATTGTTGATGCGATATCACCTCATGTGTTGTGTGCTAAATCCACTCTAAGCTGACAATAGGGTGCCTAGGTGCTATCTAGTACTCGTGATGGATCCACTTTGTGATATACGTTTTTCGATCTTTGTCCTATTCTCTCCATTTCACGATGATAGAGTGTCCAAACTCTATGGAGCATAGCTGCAATATGTGCTAATGCATGGCCTTTTTGGCCACATCCATCACTAAAGCTCCATCACATATATGGTACACCTTGGAGTCATCATGGTCATGAGCATTCCAAGGTATACCTGGTGTAGTATATGGCTTACTTGCATCTGAGGTACTCGCTCTAGGAGTAGAAGTCGGAGGCACAATGTCTTTCACACTATCTGCACCACATTTGCCTTCTCCAAAGCCATGTGTAGATCCACCTCTAGAACTTGCTCCTCTAGAGCATGACCTTGATCAACGAGATGGATGAGACGAGCCAACACCTATATCACACAATGGTGTCAAACACATACATCGATTGCTAGAGCAACTAGGGAAGGGCTTAGACATACATCGACACCTATATCGCACTATGGTGTCAAACACATGCGTCGACTGTTGGAGCCACTAGGGAAGGGTAGTGGTGGTGGATTCATAAAGCCCACAGTACCTCCAGTAGGTAGTCCTGCTAAAGGAAGTACCTCCAACAGGAGTAGTCCTGCCAAAGGGAGTGGTGTCAGCGGGAGTACCTCTATAGCATTTAGTTTCACACTCTCTATGATATATCTCCTTATCTCTTTATAAAAGATCCACTGTACCAAAGAACTGATTTTATAAATTGTTGTTTCCACATCTTGTGAAAGGCAACCTTGTACAGCTACAGGAAGCACAAGTTGTAAACACTTGTGCCAATCATGAGACTTGAGTCCCTTGAGATCATCATTTCATCTGAAAGCATTCTTTAGAAACCTCATGCGGCTAGTAGGTGTCTGAAACTCTAAAATCACCTTCTTCACTTGTTGCTCTTCCATCTTTCGAGCACCCAAGGAGCTCTTGGTAGCAACACTATTCTTTTGGGCTTGGTAATTGTCCATAAATCTTGCATACAACCTCACTCTTCCAAGTCCTCCTGTTTGTGCTTTGGTTTCCTTCTTTTTTATCATTGTCTTCTAGAGCATCTCTCCCACATTATTGAAAATATGCAGGACATCTACCAAATGATTGATCGATAACTCACTCCAATAAGGGAGTTCGTGAAAGATCAACAACCATTTCATGCTAGCAACTAGTATTTCAACATCCACAACTGCTTCCAATCGCTTGCTCTCATTTGCAGTGTTGCAGTTGTCTTATGTAGAACATGTCCATTAGGTAGATATCTATGATGTTCTTCATAGATAATTTTTCGAAGTGCTTTGGAGTAGCGTGCTTCAAGTCGTGGACTACATAGGGGATAAGTATCATAACCCGAAATTGATAAACCTGAACATTCACCATAACCAAGCCAGTCATGGATCATCCACATCAGTATGCCTTGGACTCAGACATCCCATCTTCTTATAGGTTGAGATGTGTCATGCACATTAATCCCATCCCATAAAGTGTGCAATTCTTCCACAAGTGGAGCAAGGTATACATCCATGTTTTTTACCTTATACTTACCTGGCACAATAAGAGCTAATAATAAATGGCCCTTTCTTGTGGCCAGCCATGGTGGGATGTAATAGTTCACAAAACATACAGGCCATGTAATCCATGAGGAGTTGCATAAACCAAATGGATTCACTCCATCCATAGCTAGGCCTAGATGTATGTTTGGAGGCTATCTAGCAAACTCTGGTCACTCACTATCTATGTGTTTCCAAGCATCAGAATCAGTAGGCACTCGCATTACACCATCTATAGAGGTGCTCTTTACATGTCATGACATTAATTGAGCTATGGATCTGCATCTAAACATGCTCTTAATTCTTGAAATGATAGGAAAGTGGCAAAGAACCTCTAGGAGGACTGCTTTGCTCACAA
>CM035423.1:166369037-166376537 GCA_020310875.1 Ceratopteris richardii | reverse complement strand
TGGATGCATATGTGTATATGTGGGTGTGTATGTATGTATGCATATGCATGTGTGTATATGTGTGTGTGTATGTATGCATGCGTATACATGAGTATGGATGTGTGTGTATGTATCTATATCTCTCTATCTTTCTCCCCGTTTCTATGTCTCTCCCTCTCTATCTCTATTTCTAATACATCTCTATCTCTCGCTCTCTGTTGACACTCAAGGTCAAGCACAAGCATGGAGCACATCAAGGAAGTGGACACACAAAAGGAAGGAGCATGTAGGGAGCTCCAAGAAGCACATGTCAAATTTTTAGAAGAAACCCCTATAGAAATAGTGATTTTTATCACTAGAAACCATTTGAAATACCATTTTCCATCTTTTGTCACTCCATTTTGTTCAAGCTGAGGAGTCCTCAAGGTTGAGGAGTATTAGAACTATCATCCTACCAATTTTCATAATTTTCAGACTCAGTTTGAGCCCCCAAATAAGCCTTGGAACCTATTTTTTAACTAGGTTGGACACTAGGTCTGGACAGGGGCCAAACAACTCAAAAAACTATAAAAAGGGCTGGAGAGCTCATTTTTGGGGCTAGCTTGTTCTAGATTTGAGATTTTTAAGAGACTTCTTTTGTAATCGAAGCTTTACATTGTTCCACTCTTTGCTCTTACCTTGTGTGTGTATGTGTGTACATGCTTGTGTGCTTTCACTCATGCACTTGTGCCATCACTTGCTCATAGTCTTCATACTAGTCTTCACATCTCCGCAGATTGACATTTATGAGGTGAAGCTCCTCACTTTGGTACTTACCATTGTGCTAGAGTGACACCAAATTTGGCGCTGTTACTAACTCAGAAATGTCCTTCAACATGGAGAGACTCACACGTAGCTCAGGTACTTCCTATTTACAGACACCAGAAGGTCCCTATAAGACACAATTGGAATATATCAGGACCAACCAATTAGGTGCTCGCATCTATGAGGATGGCTTGAGGCGATCAGTGGTCCAACTCAAAAATCCAGATCAACCCTTTGGACTAGAACACCTAGTGGTCAAGTTCGAACAGGGTTCATACATTGATAAGGAAGGAACCATGTATGTGGTAACCAACCTCGCAGACAGGACAGATGAGTTTGGAAATATCATTCCTCAGAATGAGATAGGAGACTTAGAGCAAGGGGACCTAGGAGGAGAACCCAAGACTCCTAGAGGTAAGTCAGTCTTGACTAGAGTAATCACTCTAGATTGGATCCCTCAAGATAACAAAAGCATATAACTAGTCTTGAATAGAGAAACAGAGGAAGCCTTTTAGAGATTCAGGCGAAATCAACCTAGCCCAATAGGCACCATCTATGAATTCAAGGATCCGGAGGCACCAGGGAAAGTTGTCTATCTAGATCACACATCTGAGAAAATTTTGTTGGTAATAGAGCAAGATAGGCATGCATACACTTGGCAAGGTGAATCAATTTTCCCTCCACCAACATCTAGTGTTTCCCATGGTATCCAAGGAGCAGGATCATCCAAGGCTCATGAAACCTAGAGGGAAAGAACCAGACAGAGACCTGAGGTAAGCTTTGCACACACGGTGGGTAGAGATCGATCGGGATTAGGAACTAAAAGACCTGAAAGGGAGAGACATAGAGTACATAGGCATCAAAGAGATGAACATGATTTTGCATTGCCTAGACCACGAGAGCACTCAAGAACCCCTAGACCCTCTCAAGTGGTTAAGACAATGAAGAACTACTTTGATAATTAAGGAGATCCTTATGATCATGTGGCTGAGTTCAAACAAGTGTTAAGAGCTGAAAAGGTCGAGGACTTGTTCACTTAGTTCAAGGCATTTGGTTTGACTCTCAAGGGTATTGCCTTAGCTTGGTTCCAACCCCTGAACAGTCGCAATTATCAGAACATAGGTCAACTGCTAGAAGAATTCATTGTAGAATTTTCCAAGAGTGGCATCAGACATAATACATCATCCTTGATCCACAGCTTCAAGCAGACACCCCAAGAAACATTGCGACTTACAGGAAGACGATTCAAAAAATACTTAAAAAGATGCCCTATTCCAGAGTTACCCACACGAGCCAAACAAGTGGCTTTGTTTTTAGACGGTTTCTAAGCAGCAAGTTGAGATCATATGTGTACTTGAAAGAACCTAGATCCATCGAAGAGTGTGTGCGGATATGTATTGACATAGAAGACAATTTGGGTGAGGAGTTAGGACTGTCCAAACTCTATAAGGACTCTGACAGTTCTACTAATCATACCTCTAGAACCTCCACTAAGATAGATGAGATAGATGAGCAAATTGCCAAGAAGCTAGGAGTCTAAAATAGATAAACACCAAGAGTCACGTCATTGAACCGGTGTTATACTTGCGGAGGGGACCACATGGCTAATGTGTGCCCAATGCAAAACCCAAACCTAAGAGAAAGGAATGCTCCATATTGCACCATTGAGAGAAAATACACGAACCACACGGCTCAAGATTGTCCAGTACAAGGCTTTTGTCATGAGTGCGGCAAAGAACATCTCCCAAGAGAATGTCCCAAGAACCCCTCTGGTGAACCCAAGGTTACACCCATTAATGTGGTAGGCTTAGTGGTGGATTCAAATGCTAGTAGCAGTAATGTGGCTCCCATACAAGCACTTACTAGGACACAAGCCGTACAACAATCAAAACCAACTGATCAATCAGAGTCAAGTGAATCAGGAGAGCCTAGTAAGAGGAAAACAAGAACTTGGAAGGATACCAGAGAGAATGCCGATCATAAGTGGAATAAAAAGTTATCTCAACTAGAAGAAAGCTTGAAAGATGCAAAAACAAAAATAGAAGACATTGCATCTCAAAGCCCCTTGCATGCCAAAGCTCCATCTACTCCACCTCATCCCGCCCCACCACCCATTGTAAATAAACCACAACCAAGGTCTCTTCTTGCAAATCCATAGAATTAGAGAACTGCATGCTCAGAGATCATGGCACCACACACTCTCTTAGTTCCTGGAAGACTAATCTTCACGAACAAGATGTTGTATGTGTCAAAAGATCTATGATCCAGAAGGACTCAATACAGGCACAAAGGTAAGCATAACTTCTTTCTTTTTTGAACGCTAAAGCATCCACAATAGTTCAACCTCAGAAGCAAGCAAAACAGTACAAGACAACCAGTATATCAAATATACAAAGAGCCTTCAATAGTAGTTCCGGGCATAAAGCAGATCCGGGTACGAAAAGGAGAGCAACCACTAGCCGTGCCAACACAATTCTCACCCAAGCAAGCCAACCATGGGAAGACAAGAACCAAGCAACCACGACCAGCTCAACCAAAAGATCTTCGACAAATTTGGGTACCAAAAAAATTAGCTCTAGCTCAACAAGGGTGATTACATGTGTGGGTTGCCAAAGCACTCTTACATGCACAAAGGCCTATGCTCTCCACCATGCAAAAGGTCTCAACAAAGAAGCCAAGGAGAGGAAAGGGTAAGAACCGAGCACAAAGAACAAAAGACGATAAACTCGACCCTTCGGCAAAACTAAGAAGACAATCATCAAGGATATGGGTTTGGAAGCCAAAAGTACCAGTAACCTCCACAGAACCAAAGATCCAACCACTTTGGACACCAAGTTTCAGCAACCATCCAAAGAGGAAGAGGCTAGAGGTGATCTCTATAAGGCCAACTACTATCCTCAAATGGATCCCTAAAGGGAGGAATGGTCAATTATCATTTCACCATCGACTGATCACATCACTGGCTACCTCCATGAGCAACAACCACTGGCTACCTCCAACAAAGACTGCATCAACATCCACCAACAACATTGAAAGCCTCGACGAGCAACAACCATGTGCCTTTGGCATAACCTTGTCTTTTGCACCATTCAGGTCATGCATTTCCAAAGTGTGCATTAATATAGGGCCACATTACACGGCCGTGCATAGACAAAAATTGAGAATCCCAGGCACTAGGCACATCTGAAATATGTAAAATATTTTATTGATGCTAACACCTTTCTTCTTGTTTTATGCCATTGTTCCAAGAAAAAAGGAAAAGAAAAAGAAAGAAAGAAAGAAAAACAGAAAAAAGAGGAAGCAGAAAAGACAAAGAGAGGAGACATGTCCATGTGCTTGAAGAATCTCCTCAATGAACCATCAGCAAGGACATCCATCAACAAGCAAGACAAGAAAATGTTCAATCAGCATGATGGGAGTACAACACGACGAGTGAAGATCCATGGACCCTTCACCATGGTAAGAATTGCCTACTATAATAACACTATAACCATGGTAGATTAGGAAACCTCTTCGCCAGCATACCCTTGAGCACTTTGCTCAAGACCCAATTTCTTGCACCATACTTGTTCCCATGCATTTTCCAAGTATGTATACATAGGGCCACATTACAAGGCCATGCACAAGGCACATATTTTGTTCAACCCATGCACAAATGCACTTACCCATCATTCATTATGGGTCAAAAGTACTTGGCATCCTACTATGAAACTCATGTTCAAGGCTCTAGAGGACATTAAGAGTACAACATGAGTACCTATAAAGCACTTCAACATTGACAACTGCTCAAGATCCATATTGACAACCTCTTTTGAGCAACAAGCAATCTTTGAAAGCATGAAAATACTCCATCCAGCTCAAGTCCAAGGCAGAAGTACCTACAAGGGGACCAACTCTCGCATAGGCTAACACTAGAAAACTGAAGAACTAGACCAATCTACATTTGGAAGTTGGACCACTCCTATTGATACATGAAGGACACTACCTCTCAGAGTACTACAGGGAACAACCACTCCAACAAGGGTCTATCAGGCACAATAGACTCGAGAATGGGGGGAGTGTTGACACTCAAGGTCAAGCACAAGCATAGAAGCACATCAAGGAAGTGGACACACAAGAAGAAGGAGCATGTAGGGAGCTCCAAGAATCACATGTCAAATTTTCACAAGAAACCCCTATAAAAATAGTGATTTTTATCACTAAAAACCATTATAAATACCATTTTCCATTTTTGTCACTCCATTTTGTTCAAACCCAGGAGTCCTTGAGCTTGAGGAGTATTAGAACTATCATCCTACCAATTTTCATAATTTTTAGACTCCATTTGAGCCCCCAAAATAAGCCCTGGAACCTATTTTTTAAGTAGGCTAGACACTAGGTCTGGATAGGGCCAAAACCACTCAAAAAACTATAAAAAGGGTTGGAGAGCTCATTTCTTAGGTTAGCTTGTTGTAGATTTGAGCTTTGTAAGAGAGTTCTTTTGTAATCGAAGCTTTCCATTGTTCCACTCTTTGCTCTTACCTTGTGTATGTGTGTGCATGCCTGTGTGCTTTCACTCACGCACTTGTGCCATCACTTGCTCATAGTCTTCATACTAGTCCTCACATCTCTGCGGATTGACATTTATGAGGTGAAGCTCCTCACGTTGGTTCTTACCATTGTGCTAGAGTGACACTCTCTCTCTTATCCCTCTCTCTTTCTCTCTCTCTCTCATCTCTCTCTTTCTCTCTCCCTTTCATCTCTCTCTCTCTCGCCCTCTCTCTCTCTTCCATCTCTCCCTTTCTCTCCCTTTCGATCTCTTTCATCTCTCTCTCTCCCCCCCTCTCTCTCTCTTTCTCTCTCTTTATCAATTGAGAACGAAATAATCACTTACATCAATGTAATTCTTTAAATTGCTATCTTCAAAGCCCAATCAATGTCATTTGTCATCAAATTACAACAAACCAGCACCAAAAAGCTCTTCCAAAACCAAAGAAAAGAGAAATTAGAAAATAGAAAAGATAGAAATAGAGAAAGGGTGAATGAGTATGCATCATTTACCAAGATGTGAGATCTAGAGAGAGAGATGTGTGTAGAGAGAGAGATCTATGTGTGTGTGTGCACAAGATGATCATAATGTAGGTGGAGGAGCCCAATGTATGCACGTGTGCAAACTAGACACTAGCAGTACTCAATTCAAAATAGTAGCAAATGTTGACTTTTCGCTCTCGGATCTGGTTATGTTGAAACACACTATGAGTATAGGCATCGGTATGAGCATCGATATGAGCATTGATAATTCTGGCAATTTAGCGACGCTCATATTGATGCTTATATTGACACCTATACAGACACATATACTGGCGAATGTACAAGCATCGATATTTTCTTATGCATATACCAACTAAAACTTTGTAACGGTTATATCGACGATCAAGTGACCATCGATATGAATAATATGGTCTTTCCGGGAATTTCCAATGGTCATATTGACATCGGGGTGTGACTATCGATATGAAGAGCATCGTTATGCCCCTCATATGTCGTAGTGTAATTTAAAGATAATATTTTTTTCATCTTACCTTCTTGTACTTGATTCCAATACCTTTTATGAGCGATACATCCCAGATCTCCATTCCTCAAATAGAAACTATATGCACCTTCTAAGGATGTAGTAGATGTAATGCCCTAATCCTTCCTACTCATTGACCTAGATATATAAAATATTGCACTTGTGAATTAATCCAACATTTATCTTACTAGCTTTTGTCCTTGTTAATACCAAGATGCTACGTAGGTGAAACATTATGGTTATTGTTCTTATACAACTCGAGTGCTTAGATTGAAAATCTTTGCTTTCCATTTACCTTCCCAGTCTATATTGGAATATGGACTTGGCTTGTTTTCTTTAGTAAAAATAGGGATAACATAATCATTATCTCCTTCAATAGAGTCATCACAGATGATTCCTTAGTACAAGCCTACCATAATCACTTACAAACTCGGTGTTTTTATCTTTCCTAGTTGAAGTCTCAATAGACTTGGTATTTCAATCCTTCTAGTAATGACTAATCACGCAAATTTGGTCCACTTGGTAACTTTATTTTCTTTTGAACTACATTGTCACTTTTTAAAGATGTTTTATGAATATGAACATCCACCTTATGCTTCTTTGTAAGATATCATCTTATAGACCTTGCCTTATTGTGTATCCACATTGCTTCTTGTTAAACATTTTGAGCACAACCTTGCGAGTTTGCTCAGTGCAAGCGTTGGCTTGCTGTTTAACCTTGTTGCTCCTTACTAGGGATCTACAATAAAGCCTTGCCCTCTTTCTGCTTTAAAAACCTTGCCTTTCTATGTATCTTGGTCATCTCTTCTTGAATATTTAGCCGAAATAATTTCCTTCTTGGTCTACTGAAGATGAGGCCACCATGGATCTCTATTCATCTGATATAGAAAGATTGGTAATGTCATACCATCTATTCATATTCAAACATTGTGGAATAAAAACACGATTTTCTCTATAAACATAGTGGATATGAGTTTATGTCTCAACTTTCTAGCTCTCAAAAGTTCTTATGTGACTTCCCACTACTGATTTTTAAATCTTCTTTATTATGGCATTCTAAGTGATCAACTTGATATCTGATCCAATCCATAAACCTTAAGTGTCTATTTCTTGTTGAGTCAAATCCTTTTGCGTTATAATGGACAAACTCAAGCAAATTCCAAAAT
>CM035423.1:166296537-166364037 GCA_020310875.1 Ceratopteris richardii | reverse complement strand
TGATTGATGGTATGGATCAAAAGAAAACATGTCTACCCCATTTTGCTTGCATTCCTAAGGACATTGGAGATGAAGTCCTTGTGCAAATGCATTTGGTTGGTGCTTTGGTATACAATGGAACCATAAAGTTGAAGGTTTTCTGAACATATCCCAACATGCATAATGATCCAAACCTTATGATTACTATGATTCATAAAGTTTTGCAATCATGAGAGGGTCTTTGCCACCAAATTTGTATTTGTAGCTTGATAATACTACAACATAGATAAAAGTTCTATGGTCTTTGGATATTTATGCATGCTTGTTGATAGACGCTTTAGAAGGTTAAGGTAAATTTCTTTTTGGTTGGGCACACTCATGATCACATTGATCAAATGTTTAGTATGTTCTTGTAACATAATCCTGGTAGGAGATGGTTGAACCACACCCTAAGAGAGAGGATTAGGAAGTAATCCTCAACCATGGCTTTTGGGGCAAGTGGTTAGCCCATCACATTCCTAACCAAGAGGCTGTGAGTTCAATTCCTTACATTGGTATCAGAGCCTAGGAAGTAGGCTTGGGCAAAGTGGAATGATCCAATGGCCTCTAAAAAAGGCGCTTGGGCATCCTCCATGTGAAAGGGTAGGAATTGTGGAAGGGGCGCGTCGATTTCAATGATGGACCTTACAATGATTGGGGTGTATCTCCCAATCCGTAGGTCGGATTGAGGCGTGTAATATACCGTTGGAAAGCTCTCGGAACGAACTTTCCAATGAGCTAGCTTGCAATGTGTGAATTCCTTGGGAATCCTTGGATGGAACTTGATTGAGTACATCCTGCCAGTCCCATAGCTGGTCAGGGTACATCCTGCCAGGGTACATCCAGGGTACATCCTGCCAGTCCCATAGCTGGTCAGGGTACATTCCCTAGGAGTTCAAGGGGGGGAAGAATGTAACATAATCCTGGTAGGAGATGGTTGAACCACACCCTAAGAGAGAGGATTAGGAAGTAATCCTCAACCATGGCTTTTGGGGCAAGTGGTTAGCCCATCACATTCCTAACCAAGAGGTTGTGAGTTCAATTCCTTACAGTTCTCTAAGAAGTTGGCATGTCATAATGCTTTTACTCTTCCAATATTATCTGTGTTGATTTCTAAAGCATATACTCCAAATCCTAAAGTTCAACACCTTACATAGATTAATGACTTTTAGCAATTTTTTTTACTAGGTATTGATAATAGTACTAAGGTTTTGGCTCCATTGCACAACATTAGTTTCAACCACATATGCTTTATGAGGAGGCATAATGACATTACTCTTTTTTTCTGCAAAGCAATATTCATGTTCTCCAAGGTGGGAGCCTAAAGATGGATGTAGATTTTTATTGCATATGCCTAATTTGTCTATGGATGGTGCAGAACAAACACCATGTGAAGATAAAAGCGATATGGAAAGATGCGAAAATGTTATCGTTAGTGTCCATGTGAAAGGCCAAACGACCTCTGGAAACTTCTTTGTATATGTTCTTTAATAAAACATATAGTGGCCTGGTCAGTGACAGACTGTAAGTTCAAACACATTTGTAAGACCTAAGAAGTCTATCTTCGTGCTCCCTGTGTAGTGTGTTTTTCTGTGTATTCTGCAGCCTCAGTGCGGAGTACTGTGTGCGGCCTTATGAGCTTCGTTATCTACTCTAAGGATATCATCGTGGATCTCTCAATAAGCAGAGCGCACCATTGTGCATCGCCATCAGATCCCTTCACTGGTATCAGAGTGGTTCGGTGCAAAAGCTTTGTTCCTTTTGTGCGATGGCTTTCTCCAAGGCGGCAACCAAGGCATAGACCTTGGCATACCTTGTCATCCAATCCACCAAAGTCAGTGTTGGCACCATTGGCTGCGCATGAGGGAGGACCCCAATGATCAAGGAAGATAGAGGTTCTCGATACTTCCCAGGAAGTTACCCATCCGAGTATTGTTGCCCCAAGAGCTCATTTAACTGTGGCAATCTCTTGCCACTAAGCTACACTCTTGTGGTCTCTGAATAAGGGGAAAGACTAAGGTTGACATTACCTTGAACATGTTTTGGTCCCTCAAAGCTTCATTCTTTGCTTTCAAAGCCAATTTTTGAAGCATTTTTGGGGTGTCTTTTGGAGCCATTTTGGAATACTTTTGCACATATTTCTCTTCACACAAGTCCAAGAACATCAAGAAGAGTGTTCTTTGTACTTCTCTGACAATAAATATCAACCTTTGGGGCTGTGTTTTTAGCCACACTCATAAAAACTACAAGTTTCTTGAAAGATTTTTAGTTTTGGTGGGAGCAACCACTGCAAATTTATGCAGGTTTTCTTAGCTTAAAATATCAGAGTTGATAGACACTTGCAAGTGTTGTTGGCTATTTTTTGGGCTGTGTGGTCAGCCTTTTAGTATGATTTTACTGCACATATTGAGCACAGACACACCATGTATGCTTCTGTGGATACCGCTTATGTACTTCCATGTGGTCATTGATATAACAGTTATGTTTTTTGCATAAAGCCTTTTACGTTTGATAAAGAGGGTTGTGGTGAGGTTTTCTTAATTGGTAGACACCTAGATGTCAGGGTCTCTTTGGTGATGTAGGTGGATGACTTACCCGGACTTGCCATAGGAGATGTATGATAGTTGGCCATAGGTGCTTGATAAGCCTAGTTGGCTTCTATTGGGTAACTGATTATATGCAGTTTAGTCAATGATTCACTATGTAGCTAAACATGTCAGTACTTGCAGTTTTATGATATCTTGACACTGGTCATATGCTCATTTTGTAGAGGATACTTTGGCAAAATTTTCCCAAATTTTTTAGCCAACAATATAGTGGTCGATTTACTCCTTGATACACTTATTCATTGGTGATTGGACTTTGCTAGCTCCATTATAACTCTATTCAGTTCTCTACCATCATGGCATCAGAGGTCTTAGGCACATCTGGTGGATCAAGGTCTAGTGCCAGTGTTCTGAGAAGGATCTATAACTTGCAGGGCAAAGACTATTTTGAGATCTAAAAATTTGATGGCACATACTTTGCTCTATGGAAGAATCAGATTAAAGATGTGCTGATTCAAAGGAGGCAATGGAAGCTAGTAAATGGGATTTCAAAGAAGCCTCCTAACATGGATGAAGATGATTGGGATGAGTTAGATGAAATGGCCAGGTCTACCATTCACTTGCACCTGGCAGATAATGTTTACTTTACGGTATTAGACTATGAAAGTGCAGAGGAGCTTTGGAAGAAGTTATGCAATACATATGAAAAAGAGACGACATCAAATAAAGGTTATTTGATGAGAAAATTATATGACCTTCGCATGAAGCACATAGATAGTGTTGCTGCTCATCTAGATGAGTTTGATGCTATATTCTCCCAATTACAGGCTCAGAAAATAGATATGGATAATGAAATGAAAGTAGTATTGTTGTTATGCACGCTACCATCATCATCGGATACATTTTGCACTTATATTAGCAATAGTGCACTTGGTGGTAAACTTGTCTATGATGACATATGTGGAGCACTCTTGACGGAGGAGATTCATAGAAAATCTATGGTTGGCACTCAGAGTGGAGATGCATATAATGTTTGTGGTTCTTACCAAGGTAAGAATCAGCAATGTGGAAGGAGCAAGAACAAGGAAAAGAATGGTCAATGGAATAAGAGGTGAAGTAAATCAAGGAAGAGGGATATCGAATGCCATTATTGTCATAAGAAAGGGCTTATGAAGAAAGATTGTTATGCATTAAAGAATGCTAAAGGTAAAGGAAAGAAGGTTGATGGGCATGTTAAATAGTTACTTGCACCATCTACTTTGACTGTGAAGATTGAAGAAATTAATGCTATTTTTGATGATGCTCATGTGTTGACACTTGATAGTACTATGCCAATGAATGTGGAGCAAGCACGTAATGGAGAAACACTTCAAACCTTTATGCATCCACAAGAAAGGAATATTTATGTAGGCTCAAGGATGAAGAAACATGCCAGAGCACGATGGCAAGGAAATTTGAAAGAAATAAATGTTTGAACACTAATTGTAGTCCTTGCTAATGGTGATGAGGCTACCAGATCGTTTTGGATAGCAAAAGTGTTACAGGTCATTAACGATATTGATCAAAGAAGAATAGAGGCTTTGATAGTCCATTGGTATAAAAAGTAGTAATGCATTCACTGGTAAGTATAACTTAGAAATGATATGTGACAACAAATGAACAAGTTCAAAAAGGAAAAAGAATCCTCGAAGTACATCCATTCTTAAAATGGATGATGTGGATATTCTTGTTTATGATTTTGCCTTGACAAAAACAGGGCACTTGAGGAAAGCAACCATCAATATGATAAAGCAAAATCTTCTGGATGTATGTGGTACATCTAATCATAGGCAAACAAGAAGATATGTGCATGATCCTATAGAATTTGGTATGTACTTGGATGAGGCTAGAGCTCTTGTTGATATAGAAGAAGAAGAAGAAGAAGAAGAAGAAGAAGAAGAAGAAGAAGAAGAAGAAGAAGAAGAAGAAGAGAGAGAGCTCTCAACAGTCTCATACTAAATCAAATGCATCGGATGATGGGGGCGTAGACATAGATCAAGAAAGTTGTGAATTAATTACAAAATCTATGAAGTTTTTGGTGCTATACAACTGTTCCAAAGCACTTTGCATAATGAAACCATGTTCTATTGCATTTTTGAGTCAGTGTCAAAGATCCTCCATCCAACACACGTTAAATTTTTATTGATATCAATATTAAATATATGCAAATTTTAGGCACATTTTGAGCTCCTAAATTTTTAAAAAATGACAAAAAATAATTAAAAATTGCATGTTTTCACTTGATTTTTGAACTATATGTATACTCATGTAAAGGATTTTCAAAGATAACATGTAATTTTCTTGATTTTCAATGAGGGAGTTCTCCTTTTATGACATAGTTCTTGCTTGTTATGACTCGCTGTTTAATTATCAGTGTGAATTGGAAACTAAAAAACATTTGAGAGCTGTTAGAGTAGCTTGATGAGGTTTCCACACACTTTAGACTCTCATTTGATGGTGCAGTGGTAAACATAGGATAAGAGAAAACATCATCTTGTATTACTTGCCTACCACCTAAAGTGATCAATTTCCAACCTCTGAGAGCTTAATAACCACCCTTACAATGTTTTGTGTCCAAAAAAAATAATTACATTTTATCTTGAATAATAAAAACTAGAAAATCTTGAGTGTGATCCATCATTTTTTTCACACACACACACCAGTTTAGAGATAAATTGATCTTCTAATAGCATTTTAGGGGAGAAATATATCAAAATGTCAAACATAGGAGAAGATATGAGTCACAACCAATTCAAGCGATTAGGGTCATTGGACCTTCTTTGATTGCCATACTCACTTGAATTGTTCATATGTTGTTTCTCCTCCAAACAATTGTACAATATGTAGTTAAAAACATAAATCAATAAAAAGATATATAAAACACTGAAGAAGATCTAGCAAACACCATACAATTATTTTCAGTAAACATGACTTTAGACATAAATAGATCTAATAGAGGCTAGACACACTTTCATCAAAACTTGCTAAACATTAGAATGTTGTGGACACCAAGATACAAAAGTAGAGAAAAAGATATAGAACTAGAAACATTGATTACAACTTAGAAACAACCATTACAAGTATATTATGTTTAGGATTAGGATAGTGTTCTATCATTCTAAAACTACAATGCTCTAAAGGGTTCTACTCATACAAAAAATATATATATAAAAAAAACAAAGCTGTAAAATGTCTTCCAACATATGTTCTGTATGCATGGGTTGGTTAACTGGTGCCAATTATACATATAACAACTTGTACATTTCCTTTTGATTTCTTATGGTTTTTCTTCTTAGAGCCTTCACCTTTGTTCTTTTTCTTTGGAGCATGCTTTAGAGGTGATTGAATAGGAGGACCTTTCTTTCTATCACTCTTCTTCTTATTTGCTAGTGGTGGAGGTGGTGAATCTAGATCATAGGACGTATTGTATACCTCCAAATTTTATCAATTTCTTTCTCTCTCACCAAATGGAGCAACACATCTAGATAGTCAAAAATATTTAGATCATCACTACAAAATCTATACTCTAAGAATCTTATAGCGGTTGCAATCACTCTCCATTCACATGATGTAGATTCCTTCTATAATGACACAACTATTTGCAAATAAAATGATATTTTGTCTTCAATCCTTTTGCAAATCTTTCGATATTTCCAATCAAGGTTGATTTTCAAAAACTTGGCAGAACTCCAATGTTAGAAAATGTCGAAATGCATGAAAATGAAATGATACATAAAAAAAACATAGTCACTACAACTTATAGTTCAAAGTTTCCATGTGTTTGTAGGGAATTCATAAAAAGGTAATGAATAAAGTCAATTATAATAAGGATCCGATGATGCCTAAAATGGTAAGCACTACTTGTAAATGAAACTTCATAGTTAGAAAAGAATGGCTATTTATAGCAAAGATAATTGAATCTTCTTACCTCTCAATGTATGGGTAAAGAATATATTCCACATCCGCTGTGAAATTTCTTAGGAATTGATCAATGTCTTGATGCTTGTGGAGTGCATTGTATGAAAAGTGGGTCCAAGATAAAAAATCTCCTTGCAACCTTTTCTTCAGATTTCTCAAGTAGAAACATAGAAAATATAATCTCAATGAGGTATATCAAGAATATTTGTAGAAAAATGAATAAATATTGAACATAGATTAAAACCAAAGAATAACTTAAAATATAAACTCAATACTTAGGAGAAATGTTGACAATGTTCTTAGAAGTTTCAACATTAAAATCTCTCAAGATCTTGTCGTATTTACGCCTTATGTCTAGAAGGTATTCTTCCTCAAATGTCATTGAATATTTCATTATGATTTGACCATCATCATTCTTAATTAGTTTCGAATTTACTTCGCTAAGGTTTTTGAATTTGTTTTCCTAAGGTTATCAAGGTCTTCAAGAACACTGGTCATGTGGTCATGACTAGAAACCTCTTCAATTGAAATGGAAGAGGTCTTGGGTTTTTGTACTTATGGGATATTAAGAATATAAGATAACTTTTGATCAGTGATATCAAGTGGTACTATCGATATGTCAAACTTCGACCTAAGCCTTAACATAACAACATAGTCCTTTACCATCAATGTAACTCCATGACAATTGGCCGCTCATAAGTAAGCATCATCCATGAATTCAATGGTGAAGTCTTTTGTAGCCTCTTGCAGGCACAAAAGAGCTTGGGTTTTTCCATCTAACATTCACAAATGCGGTTTTGCATATCAAAGAGCAAAGATTGAAGGATATTTCTTTGGCCACTCATGAATGGAAAACTAGTGATTAGAAGTCCCATAGACTTTTGTGATCTTCTAATTTCTCTCAAAGACTTCACATTATATCTAATGGTTTTCTTGGTATGTACCTTTTGATAACCACTTTGGTAAGAGGTTATTTTCTATACTCAAGATCATACAAAAAAATTTCAAAAGAAAAAAACTAGTGCATAATCGAAGTGACAAAAGAAAAAGTTGGTAAGAGTTTGTTTTACCAATCTACACTATGTGTTATTGTCAAGCTACTCATTGGTTGTATTTGTGGTATTTTTCCACATCAATTTTCCTACATTCTTGAACATGCATTGGATCAATGCAATGTCTACTCTTGTTAGGGTATCATAGTTGTGGCTTCCTACAAGTTTTTGGTAACCTATAACATCCTCAAGGAGTCGATCTCCTTCATGAGAACTAAGCTTATGATTGACTTCCATGGGTGTACCTACAATTTTGGTATTCTCCATATTGAATTTCACTGTTAACAAGCCAAGATCACTAATTTTGAATTCTTCCATTAGTTGAGCTTTAACGTGCTTGATGCCATTGGCATCATTCCCTGTATTGATAATGTCATCCACATAAACACATGAGTAGGTAATTTCTGAATTGATCTTCTTTATAAATAAAGAAGAATTTGCCTTGCTAGCCACAAAACCTTGGTCCTGCACATAAGTAACAAGCCTATGGTTCCAAGCTCTAGGAGCTTTGTTTAGGCCATAATGTGCCTTCCTTAGGTTCCATACATAACCTGATTTACCTTTATCTTCAAACCCTGGTGGTTGTGCCATATACACTTCGTTTGATATCCATCCATTTAAGAATGCATTCTTGACATCTAACTAATATAAATTTCAATTTTTGGGAGTAGCAACACTTACCAAAACCCTAATTTTTGGCATCTTTGCCACAAGTGAAAAGGTTTCTTCATAATCCATTCCATGAGTTTGGGCGAACCCCTTTGCCACTAACCTTGCCTTGTGCCCATTTATAGAACCATATGAATTGTTTTTTATTTTATATATTCACCTGGATCCTATTACCTTCATGCTTGGCTTCTTGGGAACTAAGTCCCAAGTATGGTTTTCTTGAAGTGCTTCTACTTCTTCCTGCATGGCTTCTGTCCATTCTTTCCTCTTAATAGCCTCTTCAAATGAAGAAGGTTCTTTTGTCATAGAGTGTTTAGTGATATACACAGAATGCTTAGTGACTAATGATGTATCATAGTCATACCTTATGGGATTTCTGCTTCCCCTTTGAGATCTACTAAGTGCTTGATTGGAGGACTCTAGAATGTCTTCCAATTGCTTCATCTTGGCCTTGCCTTTTGACTTCCAAGCCTTGAGATCAATTTGCTCTTCATCCTCTGAATTGATATTTTCTGGTAATAGTTGCTCTTCTTGAGTGAGGGTTGGAAAATCACTTTCCAAATCATAAGGTAATTTGATCTTCTTGCAATCATCTTCAAACCATGAATTATTTTCATCAAATACTACATCCATCCTAACTATAAATCCTGTGTTAGTGGGATTTTATAGTCTATAACCCTTCTGGTTTTGGTCATATCCAATGAAAATACACTTTTCAGCTTTACAGCCAAGCTTCCCTCTAATCTTTGAGGGATAAGCAATGCACCCAGATATTTTGCAATGGTCCAATCAGGGTCTCCTGCCATTCCATGCTTCATAGGGTGTCATTCCATCCAAGGATTTGGACGTGATCCTATAAACCAAGTAAGTGGCTGTGGAAATAGCCTCTACCCATAGATACTTAGGTAGCTTCTTGTCATTCAACATTGACCTTGCAACTTCAAGTATCAACCTCTTCCTTCTCTGTACTACTCCATTTTATTCAAGAGTATATCTTGTTGTTACTTCCCTCTTTATGCCTCTTTCCTATAGAAATGAATCAAATTCATGAGAAGAGTACTCATCGCCTCCATCAGATTTGATCCTCTTCAAACTTCTACCTGTTTGGTTTTGAACTAGTGCCAAATACTTTTTGAAACATGTAAATACTTCATCCTTATGCTTCATGAAGTAAAGGATTTTCTATTATTGTAATCAACTATAGATGAAATATAGTACCTTGAGCCTGGGATTGATGGATCTTTGCTAGGATCCCACACATCAGTGTGTACAAGTTCCAAATAGTCTTCATATATGTACCCCTTTCTATTGAATGGTTGCCTATGAGGTTTGCCAAATTGGCATGCTCCACATTTGTATATCATGTGTTGCTTGGACACATTGGGGATGCCAAGCACACTCTCATCCTTGCATATTTTCTTTAGTGTTCTTTCTCCTATGTGTCCTAGCCTTTTGTGTCATATCTCTAGCTTAGATGGAATTTGATCTTCGTAATTGAAGAGTGCTTCTTTTCTAGTGTCTTCAATCTCAAATGTAAATAATCTACTAGATTTCTCACCTTTACCAATCCTTTTGAAGCCTTGTTGAGGGTCTTCCACATATGCTCCATGCCTAGTGAATCTGACCTGTAAGCCTTTCTCACGAATCTGTCCAACATTAATTAGGTTTTTTGTTATATTTGGCACATACAAAACCTTACTTAAGAGGTTCATGCCACCATCAGAGGTCTTGATATTTCCAATTTGCTTGACTAAGTATTTAGTGTCATCAACTGTTTGTACTTCATGCTTCCCTTTGGGTTCTTCAAGATCAGATAGTAATGCTACATTTCCAGCCACATGATTGGAACAACCTAAATCGATTGGAACAACCTAAATCAATATGGAAAAGATGCTCATCATCTTTACATTTCTTGGATGTCATGTTCATGATCAGCAGAGAGTCTTCTTGGTCTTCTGTGTAGTTGTTATAATCTCTTCTTCCTCTAAACCCTCCTTGATAATTGTTGTTATTGTACCCTTGATTGTAGTTATGATTGTACTTGCTTCCTCGATTGTTGTATCAACCTTTGGATTGTCCATAGATACCTCTATGGATGCCTCTTCTCCTTTGATTTCATGTGTGAAGAGTTGACCCATCAAGGTGTTGAGGTCAAGTATTTGCATATCCATGTAAAGATCCATTGTGGTGGTGAAGAACTCCCACTTATCGTCAGCTTTGATGCCATCAATGATCTGCCTTACCATGTGTTTTTCTTCTATCTCCTGATCTCCAATGCTTGCAAGATGGTCAGCCACATCCTTCATCTTGGTTACATAATCAGTCACACCTTGCTTTGGTTGCTTCTTTAGAGTTGTAAACTCCATCCATAGCTGATTCTTCCTAGCTCTTGTATTTGATGAGAAAAATGATGAGAGTACTTCCCAAGTCTCTTGGTAGGTCTTGTAATTCCTAATGTGAGGCAATAAGAAATCAGATAATGTGTTTAATAGATAAGACCTCGCAAGATCATCCTTTTCACACCATGTAGCCAACCTTTCTTGCTCTTCCTTTGTGGGTTGATGCTTGCTCCTAAGCATTGGTATCTCTTAATCTCTTGAGATGTATCCATATAGACTTGTCCCTTAAAGGTAGGCTTGCATCCTTAGTGACTATGCTGTGTATTGTTTCTGTCCAATTTGTTAATGAAGGATGGAAATTCATCTCCCATCTTGCTTGTTGTTGCTCTGATACCACTCTTGAAGGAGATGGTGGATAGTCTTCAGAAATGAAGTGGTGTTGCTTGAACTTGCTTCACACCTACCAAGAATAGTTGCATGAGAGTGTAGTGGGCCTCTTTAGCTAGCTAATGATCATAAATAATCCTATATGATGTTTGGAATATGATCTACTAATCAAGGTATTAAAACAGATAGGTAGGAATTGATCCAAGTCCAAAAAACTTGCTATTCTTGTCTCTACACATGTTGAGTGTTTTGACCAGTTCTCTAAGCATAGTAGAAATTAGCCTAATTTCTTTTGGGGAAATCTAATTAGTTTAGATAGCTACCAATCATGAGTGATTTCATAAAAAAGGATGGACTACACACTGAGAATGATGTTTAGTAAACCACATAACATTCTCGACATTTTTTGGGCGCATCAGTCAAGAGACCAGAGAGCAATGTTATGTTAATATTTCACGATTGACATGAGTAATGACAATGCGATTTTGTACCAATATAGTAGAAAATATAGTGAACATATCATGCTTTAAATCATTACAAAAGATAAATCATGCAATGAGAACAAGCTCTGAGAAGATCACTATTTTGATGGAGTCATGACAGACAAGTGGAGTGAAGATATGATAAAATCTATGTATTAGAACATGTAAAAATACAATGTCATTGGCAATGATCAATTGCACAATGTGAGAAGTGTGAGTGAGCTGTAGAGTGAGCTCTTCAAAATCACAATATGTCTTCTCTAATGATCTCATAGAATCGAGATATCACGTAGGTGTTTGATCCTCCTTTTAAAGTTGAGTTTGAAGTCAAACTTTTGAATTCAAATTCAAAGGTTCACCTAAACATGAATCCTAAAGTATAGGATATATTCTCTCATTCAACTACCAAATCATGATTTGATGCTTCCTAACTTCCTCATGGTTGTAGAACACTTTTACAAAGGTAAATGTGAAGGACTTTTACAAGAGGTTGATCACATAGGGTTTCATAAGAGATGTCCTTCATAATCCCCTTTAGTACTTGATAATACCTAAAATGATTTGGGTCAAATTTGCTTAATAATTTTACAACCTCTTTTGTTAAGGTAGCCTACAAAAATCTACACTTGTGTCTTTGATGATGGAATATGCATCTCAAGGTCATTGTTGTAGTGGAAAACAAAATTAGTATAGTGCAAACCAATGAGGCAACTCTAGGGATGCTTATCATGGTTTTCTCCTACATTTTCACAAGGAACACTTTGTCCTCCAAATGTAGCATTCTCCCAATGCATGTGATATATCTAGATCATTCTCTTTCAAGTGAACTTCAAGTCCAAACTCTATAATGTAGAAATTGATAAGAGATTTCTTTTTATTATGGCACATATAGTACACATATAAATTTCACTCAAAACATGGGGAGGTAACAAAAGGTATGGTACTAGTCCATTTACCTAGACATTTAGAGTCATTTCAGACAAGTACCTTGATGGATTTCTTGGCGCCTGGAATCTCTCTTCTGCACAATGAATATATTTTCCAAAATATTGAGTTTGTGGGAAACTTGGGATATAAGCATGTATAATGATAGAATCATATAACTAAGCAAACCGAACTGTGGCCATGTAAGATAGATACCACTCCATTGGGTCTACATTGGGAGCTATGTAAGGGAGCCAATTATGGAGAAATGTCTGCATCAAATTGAATGACAATGAATGGATGAACCAATGGCTCGATGCCATGTGCCACTAGAATGATGTTTTGCTCAAAGTCTTTGTGTGCTATATTTTTATGATAATGTTACCATGTGTAATGTATTTTTAGCTTCATAGTGCATGTAAATACATACTAGTAAGAAAAAAAATTATTCTCCCTTGGGTGGTGCCCCATTCCTAAACCAACATGTTTTTCAATTTTTCATGAGGAAAAAAATTTGGCAATCTTGATGTGATGGACTTTGTGAGATAAATAAGATATGGATGAATTTTCATAAACTAGAAGAGAAGAAAGATATGAACAATTTTCGTTCTTCAAGTATTTGGTTTTGATTTAGCCTAGACTCAATACATATTCAGTACTAGTTGATGTAGCTCTCTATTGACACTAATCTTTATTCCATACTAATCATGTACATTTTGTTATATTTCTTAGCTTATAGTCATGCTAGGGCCTAGTGATCATTGTTGTTTTGTCCATGGGATGGGAAATAATGCTTCAAATGCACTCTAGAGGAGAGTACCCTACCATTGAAAATATTTTGCTACAAGATCTTGCTTTTGTCAACAAGAGCAAGTAATTCAACAATGAGAAAAAGAGGTTGGAATTGATCAAGAAGATCTCCTTTCTATTGCAAAAAAACTTTTTGCATTTTAATTTTCAAGCATTTAAAGAGAAATTGGAAGACAATAACTTTTAAAAACATGAGAAAATGATGAAGACAATCATTTTCTTCAACTCATGAATTTCCAAGTGATACTAGCAATACTTCTAGGTTGAAAGGAAAAGCTATGTTGAGATTAATATAAAGAAAGTGTTCCTAAATTTGCTAGCAATCAAGATAGTGCAAAAAACGTTTATTGGGGATAGTTTTGAAGACCTTGATGTGAACATCCATATGTTTTGAACAACTATGTTTTATTTGATGGAACAATGGACTAGTCACATAAAAATCACATGTTTCAAGCTGCCTTAGGAAGAAATGTTGTTAAGTGGATTCTGGAATATGATGGTAATGTGTTCACCGCATTTGATGGAATGAAATATTTTGTTCTACACCAACTCAAGAAGGATACAGTTATTTTGAAATCTTCAATTATTTGTAATATGAAAGAAAAGACACACATATTTTTTACAATAGTATGCCATGATATTTTGTAGTATTCTGAAGAAAATCCCTATTGATCAACAACCTCCTAATTCAATTCTCACTCAATTCTTTGTGTGTGTTTTATCTGATACACAACATACGTAAGCTAGTAGTAAGTTAACAAAATAGCCTATGTTGGATGATCTTATTTCATATATGGAAAGATTAAGGAAATTTGTAATTTCTCCCTAGCATGCATTCTCCACATAATGTCAAAGGTATATTAAGTTTAGGATGGCTAACTTATAGAATAAGGAAGCTTCAAAAAATATTAATTGCACAAAATCTTGCAATGTGGGCTATAAATACAAATAATTATGTACTAAATCATTATATTATGCAACCTATAAAAATTATGATTATGCCACTTCAAATTCGAATTGTTATGTTTGAAAATAGTTCCGTACGCCTATTACAACGCTACATGCTATGAACCAATTGAAGAAGGGTACTCATTAATCTATGTGCCTAATTGTGGATTCACATAGCAAAGTGCACCGATCGTGTATAAGTAGGATCCTTACTACACACAATGAGGATATGATCATCACAAATGTTTTTCCTATTTGCATCCTCCATGGTGTTGGTTTTGTTTGAAGGAAGGGAATGCTCGAAGGCAATGCCCTCATGCTCAAAGAATACAATATTTAGCTGCATAGGGTTGGTATCATTCATCCACCTATCAATGTTCTATTTCAAGTAATTTCATGAAGTCTTGTCAATAGTTCCCTAATATTCCATTACGATTTACCAAAGTTTCCTTCCAAAGTCTTCATGCAACCTTGGACCTATTAATGCACATAGTATACAAACACATTTTATTAAGATGTTTGATATTTTCAGCTTTATGCAGAGCCTTTTAAAGTGCAATATGAGTAAGTATTCGAGAAAGATACTAAGTGGACTTTACATTTACCTCAAGTCTTATATCAAATCCCACCTATTACACAAACACCAAATGAATCTAGGGTTACACTTGAGCATCTCCTACTTCCACCAATGAGTGTGATTTGTTTTCCAAATTATGGAAATCTTTGCTGAAAGATCCAATATAATTAAAATTAGGTGAGCTTGTGGAATTAGTTCCACGTTTAAAGGCCAATCTCGAGAAATATTGTTTTGAAGAGTTGCTCAAATTTGGAACCAATGTGAATTGTTGCACTCTAAAGCACCCTTAACTGATTAGGAAGCTCCTTTGATTACCATCTATCACAATTCATATTTCGATCATTGAAGATCTTAATGATGGTAGATGAAGGGTTAACATTGCAACTCTATTAATCAAGGTATCCTTGCCACATTCTTCATTCAAATAATGGAACAATATGAGTTCAAGAAAAGGGTTTTATCAAAGACATATGGATGCATATTCAAGGAGTGTTGTTATGAATTACATCTATTTTTGTTCATTTAACTTTTGAAGTAGCAAATTCCAATTTATTGTTGAGACGCCCATGGCTATGATAATCCAAATTCATCCATAATTAGGCATATCAATCCTTCATTTTCCATACACAAGGTGTTATTTATTTTTTACCAATTGATGGTATTTTTTGCCAATTGATGGTGACAAGGAAACTCAATTCTAAATCATAAAAAGAATTTACCACATGTGTGCGTAATAGGTGGTTTTTATGCATGATCATGGGGAGAAACCTAAGGAGATTTACCACTTTCCATCTTTTCAACATTTCTGCACTCATACTACACCCCATGTAATGGAAAACCATGTTGAAACTATCAATTTTTAGGCTTAGATAATGCATCAAAGTAGGATAAGCTTCTAGCTTGTCTTTATCCATAATTCATGTAGTAGCTCATTGCATAAGAGTTTCATCAACATCTTTGCATGAGACTATATTGATTTGCAAGGATTAGAAGATTGTATTTATCAACATACTTTAAATTTAGAGATAGTTCAATTCCCATTTTATGGAAACACTTAAAAAATGGATATTCATTATGCCAAATAGGTCAAGATTAAGCTCATTCAACTACTTATAGCTAGTTTTATTATGCCCATTGAATACCTCGAATGGGTTTTCTGTATTATTTTGATCTGCGAGAAGAATAAGCAACTTTGCATCTATGTGAATTATGGAAAACGTAACGTTTCCACTATTCTTGGCCCATTGAAGACGACTTTTTTATTCTTATTGGAAGATAATTTTGGCTAGAAGGAAAATGTCCGCTTTCCTTGATGCTTATAGTGGGTAAAAACAAGATCGTATGGTCAAGCAAGTCATACCTAAGGTTGCATTCATTATCAATTAGGGTGTCTTTGCTTGTATTGTTACATGTTTTGGGCTTCTGAATGCTCCAAATATCTTTCAAAGATATATGCAAAGAATCTTTTCTCTATACGTGTCCAATTTTATGAAAGAATTCTTAGGCTACTTCTTAGTATTTGAAGCATGGAAGTAGCACTTACAAGTTGAAATTCTATTTCTGAAAGAAAGTGCTGGAAAGTTCACTTGTCATTGAAAATCTATTTTGGTGTTACTTATGATAGGTTGCTAGCATAGATCCACTTTGACTCGTCCCACTAAGAGGATCGTAAAATCTCTTATAACATGTAGGAAAGATTTTATGTAAATCAAATTATGCCAAGTCATCCAAAAGTCCAAAATTTTATTTATTTTACATGTAGCAACTTTGACGTGTATGCCATGTTTGTTACGTTCTTCACTATTTATGGTGTTCACATAAGACAGCAGCTCAAAACAAAATTTATTTATTTCCAATCTTTTGTTTGAACAGGTTCAACATGTTGGCACAGTTTCCTCTATTGTTCCGCCTGGAACAAAGATAAATATGGTGGAAGTTCCACGGACCACCACCCTTGTGTGAATTGCACTTAACTACAACCACCAAATCTTCTTCGACATCAACTTGGGGACCTCTGAGCTGTTGCAAGGAAGAAATTGCGGAACCCCAGATTATGCTAAAGGATCTATGTTGCGCTACCCCTGGAGTAAGAAAGGAGCACACTCGAAGTCCTGCAAGCTGCATGCGAAAGGATGGCAAGGTTGTAGAGGTCATTTGGTGGGGGCACGATTGTAATCGAACGGCTGGCTTCTGTTTCTTGGCAGATACGTACTCGAGACTCGAGAGAAACTTGAGAGAGAGAGAGAGAATATGCCATTCATGCATGGATGGTAGGTGTGATTCCATCACCCGTGTGAATTTCTCACCAATGTACATGCGGCGTACGACATGCAGAAAACAACAAAATATAAAAGGGTGATGATGAGACAGCGGCAGCAGGGAGACACAGACAAAGACGGCAAGCTTTCCGAGGCGCGACAGAGGAGCGTCACGAACTGTGTTGACCAGGACGGAAGAGCACGTGGATCTGCATGGACGCATGGCAGCAGCAGCCCTTTAGAGAGAGAGAGGAGAGAAGAAGGAGATCTGCAAGGACTTCTTCTGTTCCGTTCTGTTCCGCCCCTTGCGCTCTGCAGATCTGAGGACTCAAGTCACAACGCGCTGTGGGTTTGAAGTTCTGAGAGAAGAGAGAAGAGAGTGATCTCTGAAATTCGGAAGTTCGGAGGGCACTGCACCCTCGCTCTCGAGCTCATGAGAGTACATAAGAGAGAGAGAGAGGGGGATCTTCGAAGGGCCTCTACTTCTTCTTTCTTATCTTTCTCTCTGCCTCGCGCTTGCTGCATTGAGCGGTTCCTTCTGTTGTGGGCAGTGTGTTCCCTGCGTAGGACGTTAAATCAGAAGCTCCAAGTCACGAGAAAAGCAACTAACGAGAGAGAGAGAGAGGTCACACATTCTGATATGCGAAAAGAAGATTGAGAAAAGGCTACTAATCATCACCCTCCTTTCCTCCTGCATACATGCTGTGCAGAGAGAGAGGCTCCTAATCATCACCCTCCTTTCCTCCTGCATACATGCTGGAGAGAGAGATAGAGAGAGACTACTAATCATCACCCTCCTTCCTCCTACATACATGCTGGAGAGAGAGAGAGATCACACATTTGGATATAAGAAAAGAAGATTGAGAAAAGGCTACTAATCATCACCCTCCTTTCCTCCTGCAGACATGCTGGAGAGAGAGAAAGAGAGATCACACACATTTCTGGTATGAGAAAAGAAGATTGAGAAAAGGCTACTAATCATCACCCTCCTTTCCTCCTGCATACATGCTCAGCATATCCAAGAATGGAGGTCCAAACATACTTCTTTTTTAATAAAGAGAAAGTCAGATCGACACCAGCATGATGCAACGTCTGTGTACAGAACTATTCCTTTCAACCGTCTTCACTCCATTTTTTAGTCTTTCATTTCGGGTTCTAGTTTTTCTGTTACCGCTCTATGCGAATAGGATAGTAGATGGTTGGACTCAATCTTGAAGAGATGTTGAAAGGACTTTTTTCTTACCATTTTACATTTGTAGTCATATGTTATGTGATCTGAAAGGCAGTACAGAATAGGCATTGAATATTTAACTTTACTCTATGTTATGACAATATTTGTAATCATAGGTTATAACGAGCGTTGCCATCGGTGCATCGAAGATTTAGCTCACCTGTTCTTCGACTGCCCCAAGTCCCACGTTATCTGGCATCATGTGACCCGAGTTTTGAGACTCACGCGTCAAATCAACTGACAACAAGTGATGTTGGGTGAGGCGATCGGCTGCTCATCGAGGTTGTGGAATGCCATCAGAGGTGAGGCTCTCTAGAAGATTTGGAGGGAGCGTTGTGCTGTCAATTTTGGCCAAACCCCTAAGGAATGGTCGATCGAGAAATCTTTGTTTCTCCTTGGTAAAAGAATCTCCCGAGTCAAGAGATCACCACCGTTTAGACATCATTGTATTTATCTCCTCGAAAACAACAAGTTGAAACCCAAATGGGTCCCACATGAGGGTGATGATAATTTTATCCATCTCATTTGTAATGCCCTGTAGCTTGCTATACTCCTCCCTTGCATTGTGGGATTTGGGGGGTCCCATGGGCACTAGTCCCATTCACTTGTAACTTTTTCTCTTTATTATAATTAAAGTCCGGGAGATTAGGCTAAGGCCGAACTTCCTTTATTAAAAAAAAAAAAAAAAAAAAATCATAGGTTATAACTCTAGTCTATAGCAAGAGTATTTGACTAATATTTTGCTGGGAAGAAGTGTCTGGTTCAATTCCTAAAAAGTTCAATATACTCATAAAATCTATACATTAAAAAAAGGGAACAAGAAGAAGAATCTGTATCTTGTCATTTTGCATTAAAATATAAGGATAAGGGTGTAGGACCACGTGAGGAATGATGCAACCTTCTTGCTCTTTTCACCTTTGATATTCAAAATCTGCATTTTTTCTTTTGTTTACTAGTACTCGAGTGATTAATCATTATCAGTTCTTTAGAACAAAAAAAAACTGATTATCAGTTCTTTAGAAGAAAACGAAGATGGAAGATCTCAATATTTTATTTTATTATTATTTTTTCTTAAGAAGTTCCATTTGTCGGTGTACTCTTCTTTATATCTTGAATTAATTGAAAATACAATGTGAAGGTCAAAGTACTCATGGTACCCTTGAAATTGCACACAAGCAGAGGTAAAACACCTATTAGGAATGATCAATAGAAGGCTGCCTAATGGTCAAAGTTGTGTATGGGCATCCCTAAGGCTAAATAAGGAGAGTGGTTTTGAAATGAAATTGATCTTGCCGCAACAAGCATGACCCTTGTTAGTTCTTACATTATCCATTGAGAACACCCAAAGCCCAATGATTCCCCGAAGGTAACTAGTTTAACATCTCATCATATGATATGATGAAGAACGTCCAACCAAAATATAAGCACTATAGATAACTAATTTAGAGGTTTCCAACTAAACTTAATAGGCATAACATTGATTATAACCTTAAACATATCTCTACGAAACTCGTTTTCCTTTATTTTTGCTGCTTTGGAAGACCAAATCAATCCTGGGAATGACTCTACAAGGCACGAAATTTCATACTACAAGAGATGCCAACAATTCGGAAAGGAAGACATGCGTCCTTTATAAAAATCCATTCAGAACACTAGTCCTTACTAAGAGGGAAGAAATATTCCAAAAGTCGGAACGAGCCTTCCTCAATTTCGATACTAAGATTTATAGAAAGTGTAAATCCAAGATTCATTATCTATCCTTGGAAACTCTCTCATACTTGGATGCATTTTAAATCTTTTTGGATCGCTTTTTTGTGATTTACATGGGCTTAAATACAATGTTGATTTGATTTCGTTAAACTTAAGATAAGCATTCATGAAATACATGGGTTAAATATAAGAATAAATACCATCTATGCCCTCAATATTGTTTTATATTTTTGTATATAGTCCAATGATAGCAATGCACCATGGTGGATCCACCTTGATGTGGACTTCATGATGATGCCTTCACACTAGAGAAATGAGTTATAGAAGATGCACATGGTACTCCACACTAACATACATAATACGTAGAAACCACACAGTACATAGAGACTTTGAGCACAAATTTTCTAGGGTTTTTTAAAATTGAGGTTGGGTAGGCTAATACTCCCCTGGCTAACTTTGAAAGTACAATTGTAGAGGTGAATGGGCATAGTACCCATTGGAACTCCTATGTCCTACAAAGCACATACTTCCTAGGTCTTACAAAATGTAGTCAAACACATAGTCTCTGGTTAACCACACCACTATAATTTTTTTCTAAAGAACACATATGAAAGTTTCTAGCAGCCATTTGACCTTTTAAATGGACACTAACAATAAAAATCTCCCACTAGATGCCAATATGGTCAAAGTGACTATGGGAGAGAAAATAAAGAATGATAAACAATACATCGGTGTAATATACAAATTATAGCCCCAAGCTGATGGTCATGATACATAGTGTATAAGTAATTGTGCAAGCTCATGAATCAAGTAACCACCATCAATTGACACTAAGGAGTTTTGATTGTGCCAAATCAAACAAGGGAAAAGAATTCTTGAGCATCCCTTTGTGTAGCATTCTTATGCATGCTAACTAAATGACTAGTATCTTCAAACACCACTCTTCTCACTTCAACCTCCTTAATGGGTTGTTTATGCATCTTAGACTCATTGAAAATTACGTCATTATGTCTGATCACTACCCATGTTTGAGGATCCAATAAGTGATATCCAAATTTATTGTATTGAGCATATCCAAGAAAAAATGCATTTCTTTGACTTATTCTCCAACTTTTATCTAAGATTCTTGGATATATGAACATATGCTTCATACCCAAAAACACAAAGGTTATCATAATATGGCAGGTTCCTTGTCCATAACTATTGTGCCACTTTTAGACCTTTGGCAATACTAGGCGAAAGGTTACTAATATGAACTACAATCAAATCCAATGGTTCCAACATTTTGTTCACACTTGTTAGAATCTTTTAGCTTCCAAATGAACCAATAATCACTCAACTGGAGTGATTATAGGCACAAAGATCTTTCTTCTATGATAGATTACTTGTCTATCCACTTGTGTAGAAATTTAGATCACAAAGATTCAACAATAACTCATAGTAGAAAAATGATAAAACTGAGCTATTAGGTATACATAAACTATCATAGATAAGCTTTCATTCAATTGTAAGATCACTACAAAAAATGCATACAAAGATAGAAAAAATTGTTACAAGTTGACTAATCTTAACACAATACACTAGAGAGAGAGGATCTAGTGCTTGAAGCTTATGAGACATCTTATCTATAGTGATAAAAAGGGGTTGGTACTCCCTGGGGATGCTTCTCTAGTATCTTCATACTTGAGAGGTCCTTTACTTCAATGATTAGCCAAAAAATGCACACAGCCTTCATGTATAGGTGCATGTGTGATTGTTCACATACCCTTTGCTTAATGCTTGGCTTCCCATTAGCTCTTCTTGATCTTCTAGCTCCTTTTGTGAGCCCTTTTGTTTTTGCTTTCACTTATAATGGATAATGAGTCATGGATTTTGCATTATCCAAGCCTTTGCTCACTTTGTGAATATCAAAATAATCCTATAAGCTTGCTCCTTCTTTTTCAACATTTCACAATCCAATACTGTAAAGTAACGCTACAACATATGAGCCTTATACCATCCCTTATACTGATTTTTGGTGCAAAGTGCAAGCCTACACATTTGGCTAGAAGATTCATGAACAATAATTGAAGCTTCATGGAAACCATTGCTAGGAGGATTTTATCCTTTACATCTGTAAAAGTTACTTTTTAAACTTGGAAGAATCTTTGTAACTGTCAACAAACTCGTTGGAGTTTATTTGTTGAGAAGTCAGGACTGTATGTTAGAGAGAATAACTCCTAGATTGGCGGATTAATTTTAGAGAGAACCAAAAGTTGAATTCAAATTCAAAATTGAATGTAGCACTTATAAAAGTGGCTTAACAAAGTCGTGGGGAGAAGACTCAATCCCCGAGTTCTCCATTGTCATATTGTAAGAGAGTGAGGTCTACATTGTAGCCTACACTAGTCACCATCATCAGGCTATGATTGTCAAGTCTATGATCATGTACAACGTTGTTCATTAATACAATAGATCTACATTGTTCATCTCTCTCTGTCATAATCATTCATAACAGTCAACTTGTAACTCATATCTCAGTCATGTCTCCACAATTTTCAATGTTCTATAGCTTGTTGGAATCAGCTCCAAGTTCTCTACATGCTCACAAATTTTGAAGGAAATATATTCATCCAATTTGGAGAAAAACATGTCGAAGCACTCACTGGTCAAACTCTGTAGAGGTCCTAAAAAATCAGGGGTAATGATTCAATTGTTAAATTGATTGCTCTGTGTATAGTGCATCATTTTAAGTGATTCCACTTGGAATATTTAGCTTACTAAGCTATTTAGATACCTCTAAAAGGAAGTTTTCTAATTCCTACTGTACTGGTAGCACTGAGCATAACAAGCAGCAGGTGTGTGATAAAAAATATAAGGTTTTCATTGATCCTTCAACTTGGAAGTAGTCTGTTTTGAATCAATCCTTTCTTACATCGTTTCCAAAGTACATAGGCACTTGTATACTATCATTAGAAAGCTAGGAGGGACCATAACTCAACTCTGAAGCTACAAGGGGCTGGTACAAAGTAGGATTTGGCGGTACTTACTCATTTCTTGGAGTGTCCATCCATCTATCCCTACAGTGGTATCAGAGCAAAGTTAAGGTAAAATGGGAGATGGTTTTCCTTCTTTCATTGATAAATTGGATAGGAACAACTACCAAGCATGGTCCTTGAGGATGAAGACATACTTACAAGGAAGGAGCCTCTATGGATACATCTCAAGAGATGAGGAGATGCCCATATTCAGAAGCAAAGGACAACCTACAAGAGAGGAGCATGAAAGACTCAACTCATGGTATGCCAAGGATGCATTAGCAAGGTCTTACTTACTTAACTCAATCTCTGATTTTCTTCTTCCACATATTAAGAACTGTAAGATATCCCAAGAGACTTGGGAAACATTGTCTTCATATTTCTCTTCCAACACAAGGGCAAGGAAGAACCAATTGTGGATTGAATTTACCACCCAAAGAAAGCAACCCAAGCAAGGCATCTTAGAGTATGTTACCAAAGTCAAAGATGTAGCTGATCAATTGGAAATCATAAGAGAAGAAATCAAGAAGATCAGATTATAAGACAAGTAATCAATGATATTAAAGCTGATGACAAATGGGAGAGTTTCACAACTGCCATGGACTTGTACATGGACATGCAGATTCCAGACCTTACCACACTCATGGGGCAACCATTTAACCATGAAGCCAAGCTCAACAAGAATGGAGATTCATGAAGAGGTAATAGCTCTTCTGCCCTATACACTGATAAAAGTAAATCCAAAGAGAAAGGGAAGAACAAAAAGGTTGAACATGAAGGAACTACCTCCCAAGCCAACTATGCAGGGAGAGGTAGAACCTCAAGAGGAAGGGGTAGAGGAGGTAATCAAGGTAGTGGGAGACCTTATAACTCCTCAACATGTAATATTTGTGGATTGTCAAATCATACTACAGATGATCGTTATAGGAACTTCAAGAATCAGAGAGGTAGAGGATATCAAAGAGGTGGATATACAAAATCAAGAGGAAGATTTAATCACCATCAAGGATACAATAACAACTACAACAATAGCTACAATAGCAACTACCAAGGAGGCTACAAATCAAGAAAGGATTATAACAACTACACAGAGGAGCAAGAAGATTCTCTTCTTATTATGAACATGACTTCAGAACCAAGTATAAATGATGACCATCTCTTACATTGACTCAGGATGCTCAAACCATGTGTCTAGCAATGTAGCTCTTCTCTCTGACCTTGAAGAACCAACAGGTAAGCATCAGGTACAAACACGTGATGACACCAAGCACTCAGTGATTAAAGTAGGGAATGTTAAGAACTCTGATGGAAACAAGAATCTGTTGAGTAGGGTTCTATATGTACCTACAATTACCAAGAATTTAATGAGTGTTGGACAGATTGTGGAAAAGGGTTTGCAGGTCAGGTTCAATCAATATGGAGCATTTATGGAGGACCCCCAACATGGATTTAAGAGATTTGCCAAAGGAGAAAAGACAAGTAGATTATTCACTTTTGAACTTGAAGATACAAGGAATATTGCACTTTATAGTTACAAAGATCAAACACTCTCAGAACTTGAAATTTGGGATAAGAGATTAGGGCATGTTGGTGAAAGAACCTTAAAACAGATATGTAGAGATCAATGTGTGCTTGGGATGCCTAATGTATCCAAGCAGCACATGATTTATAAATGTGGTGCTTGTCAGTTTGGAAGATCTCACAGGTTACCCTTCTCAAGGAAAGGCTACATGCATGAGGACTACCTAGAGCTTGTCCATATAGATGTATGGGGACCAAGTAAGGATCCCTCAATTTTTGGATCAAGGTATTATGTATCTTTCATTGATGATTATAGTAGATGGACTATATTGTACTTTATGAAGCACAAAGATGAAGTATTCAGTTGCTTTAAAAAGTATCTTGCACTTGTTAAAAACCAAACAGGGAGAAACCTAAAGAGATTAAGGTCAGATGGAGGAGGTGAGTACTTCCCAAATAAGTTTAATGCATTCTTGTAGGACAGAGGAATCAAGAGAGAAATTACAAGGTATAGCCCTGAGAAAAATGGGGTGGTAGAGAGGAGAAATAGATCTATTGTTGAAACAGCTAGGTCAATGTTAAATGAGAAAAAGTTACCTAATTACTTGTGGGCAGAGAGTGTATCTACTGCCACTTATCTTGTAAACAGGTTGCCATCCAAATGTGTTGATGGAATGACCCCCTATGAAGCATGGCATGGTAGAAGACCCTCACTTGATCATTGCAGGATCTTTGGATGTGTAGCTTATGTGCATATCCCTTCTCATATAAGAGCTAAGCTAGACTCTAAGGCAGAGAAGTGCATCTTCATAAGGTAAGACTTGAATCAGAAAGGATATAGGTTCTACAACCCTTCAAACAAGGGATTCATGGTCAATAGAGATGTTGTCTTTGATGAGAATGACTCTTGGTTTGATTGTGAATGGAGGAAAGTAAAACTATCTTATGACTTGGAAGAGGAGTTTCCAAGCCTCACTAAGGAGGAGTCTACTCAGAATGGAGACATCAACTCAGATGATGAGGACATCATTAACCTAGAAGAGTTCAAGGCATGGAAGTCCAAAGGCAAAGTCAAGATGAAGAAATTGGAGGATATATCTAAATCATCCAACCAAGCAATCAGAAGATCACAAAGGGAGAGCAAGAAGCCAATCAAAATGGGTATGACACTTCCCTAGTTACCAAGCACTCTGTTTATCTTGGAAAAGACTTGTCATTTGAAGAGCCATCATCATATGAAGAAGCAAAGACCAAGGCAGAATGGAAGGAAGCTATGGATGAGGAAATTGAAGCACTCAAGGAGAATGATACTTGGAAGCTAGTACGAAAGAAGGAGTCTATGAAGGCAATTGGTTCTAGATGGATTTATAAGATCAAAAGGAATTTTGATGGATCAATAAGCAGGTACAAAGCTAGACTTGTGGCTAAGGATTTTTCACAAACCCAAGGAGTTGATTATGAAGAAACCTTCTCACCTGTGGCCAAAATGCCAACCATCAGGGTATTGGTAAGTGTGGCTACATCAAAGAATTGGAACATGTATCAATTGGATGTAAAAAATGCATTTCTAAATGGCTGGATTTCAAAGGAGGTGTACATGTCTCAACCTCCTGGTTATGAGGATCCAAGCAAGGTAACATATGTATTTAAATTGAACAAAGCTCTTTATGGATTGAAGCAGGTACCTAGGGCATGGAACCATAGGTTGACTACTTATCTTCACGATCAAGGATTCATCATGAGCAAAGCAGATACATCTCTATTTATCAAAAGAAGTAATTCAGAGGTCATATACCTATGTGTATATGTTGATGATATCATACTCACAGGTAATGATGCTAATGGCATCAAATTAAGAATCAGATGATGCAAGAGTTCAAAATTAGTGACCTTGGATCACTAAAATACTTTCTTGGACTTGAGTTAGTCTACTCTAACTCCGGGATTTACATTACTCAGAGAAAGTATATACAGGACATGTTGAAGAAATTTCATTCCAAGATGCCGAAGTTGCAAGTATTCCACTGGAGGTAAATCAAAAGCTAAGTGCTCATGAAGATGATGTGCTTGAAAACATTGCAAGTTACCAAAGCATAGTGGGAAACTTGAATTATGCTACATTGACAAGGACTGATATTGCTTATGGAGTAAGTGTTCTAAGCCAGTTTATGCACAAACCTAGGGCACCTCATTTGGAAGCTGCTAAAAGGATTTTGAAGTACCTTAAGGGCACTCAAAATCAAGGATTGTACTTTCCTTATACCTCAGACTTGGACATCAAGATATACTCAGACGGAGATTGGGAAGGATGCAAAGATGATAGAAGAAGTACCTCAGGATACTTATCTTTTGCAGGTAACAAACCTATATCATGGTCTTCAAAGAAACAACCTACTATTGCTTTATCTTCTACGGAGGTAGAGTATAAAGGATTGGCCAATGCTACTCAAGAGGCCATATGGATCAGACAATTGTATACAGATTTAGGTTTGCGTACTACATCTCCAATGATTTTTGGAGACAATACCAGCTCATTACATCTTGCAGCTAATCCCATTTATCATGCTAGGACAAAGCATATAGAGGTCCACTATCATTATGTAAGAGAAAAGCTATTGAGCAAGGAAATTCAGTTAGCCTATGTGTCAACAAATATGCAATGTGCAAACTTATTGACTAAAGCTTTAGATGGTACAAAGCTTTGCAGGTTTAAGTCAATGATTGGATTGCAGGACATTCATGAAAATTGAAGATGAACAACCCAAAATGTTTGGCTTGAGGGGGAGCTGTTGGTGCAAAGTGCAAGTCCACACATTTGGCTAGAAGATTCATGAACAATTGAAGCTTCATGGAAACCATTGCTAGGAGGATTTTATCCTTTACATTTGTAAAAGTTATTTCTTAAACTTGGAAGAATCTTTGTAACTCTCAACAAACTCTTGGAGTTTATTAGTTGAGAAGTCATGACTTTATGTTAGAGAGAATAACTCCTAGATTGGTGGATTACTTTTAGAGAGGGCCAAAAGTTGAATTCAAATTCGAAATTGAATGTAGCACTTATGAAAGTGGCTTGAAAAAGTCACGGGAAGAAGACTCAATCCCCAAGTTCTCCATTGTCATATTGTAAGAGACTGAGGTCTACATTGTAGCCTACACTAGTCACCATCATCAGGCTATGATTGTCAGGCCTATGATCATGTACAACATTGTTCATTAATACAATATATCTACATTGTTCATCTATGATCTCTCTATCATAATCATTCATAACACTCAACATGAACTGCTCATATCTAAGTCATTTCTCCACCATTTTCAATGTTCTGTAGCTTTTTGGAATCAGCTCCAAGTTTTCTACGTGCTCACAAATTTTGAAGGAAATATATTCAGCCAATTTGGAGAAAAGTGTGTCGAAGCACTCACTGGTCAAACTTTGCAGAGGTCCTAAAAAATTGGGGGTAATGATCCCATTGCTAAATTGATTGCTCTATGTATAGAGCATCATTTTAAGTGATTCAACTTGGAATCTTTAGCTTACTATGCTAATTAGATAACTCTAAAAGGAATTTTTCTAATTCCTATTGTACTGGTAGCACTGAGCATAACAAGCAGCAGGTGTGTGATAAAAAATAGAAGGTTTTCATTGATCCTTCAACTTGGAAGTAGTCTATTTTGAATCAATCCTTTATTACATCATTTCCAAAGTACATAGGGACTTGTATAGAGTCATCGGAAAGCTAAGAGGGCCCACAATTCAACTCTGAAGCTACAAGGGGTTGGTACAAAGCAGGATTTGGTAGTACCTACTCATTTCTTGGAGTGTCCATCCATATATCCCAACACTGACACAAATACACATGCGAAACTTGGCTACAACATCGGTATAATTGTTGGCATACACGTTGGTATGATAACACTGGTATGAGCGTCGGCATGGGAGCTGATATAAGTGTCGATATATCTTTATTACGGCTGGTATAAGCCTTGATATGAACATTGATATGTTTTCATCGGTATAAGCATTGGTATTTACTTGTAAACCAATGGTATTGGCATCTGTACAAGCATCAGTATCAAAGTTTTCAGTATAAGCATCAACATGTCCCTCGGCAAAATCATCAGTATAAGTGTCTGTATGGCCTTAAGCATCTCACACTCATATCGATGCCTATACCGACGGCCATATCTGCAAAAATTTTTTCGGCAGAGTGTGTTATCTCTTTCTACAGCAGCATGACAATGTTGTTGTGTAGCAAATGACCATACACTCTGCTCACAAAAAATCGAGTACATGTGGCATGTACTCTAGTGGTTGTCAACTTAGGGTTTAGATGACCAATAACTAAAACAAGATTTGATAAAGCAAAACACATTATTGAACATAAAGGAGATATGTAGGATCAAATTGAACCATGAACCATGTGCAAAAGAGATATTCCATAAATGAACCATTTACAAAAGAGATATTCCATTATGAACCATTTACAAAATTGTGGCATGATCGAAATACAAAATGTGGCAAACAACTGGCATATGAACCAAATACAAAATTGTGGCACACCACTGCCATATATGAGCTAAATACAAAACTATGGCACACCACTAGCATACTAGAAAACCAGAGGGATCAAATCATCTATATCTATAATCCTCCAACAAAGCACATTCATGAAATGAGACAAATTGAAACAATATTTATAAACAACAACTAAAAACGCTAAACCAAGTTTAGAAGCTCACCTCACAGTAGATGCTCCCACGAAATGACTGCACCACATCCCTCCAAGTCCTCCAATTGTGCAACCAACCCATGACGATTTTTATAAGCCTTCTATACTCACGTTGGAAGACAACCCACTGCCGATTCCTACAAGAAATATATAAAACATGAGATCCACAAACTTGGTGTGCTTAACAAAAGCAAATTCATTCATCAAAATGATACTTACAAGCTCATGGTGCATAGTGTCATACCCAAAACTACCCAAATGCGATGCTTCGATCGTATCTATTTAGTTGAATAACAACTTGGAGCTCTAAATCACGTTATTACCATCTTTTACAAGATTGATGTGGTCATAACTATTCTAACTATTAGTATATGAATAATGTTTGCTACTCAATACATTGTATTGCATATTTTGTAAGGCCCCCATTATGAGGAGAAGCCAATGTGAATTTACCATTTTGCAAGAATCCCAACTTGCATGTTGGATGGAAGCCAAATCAAATTATTTAAGATATTGTAAGGAGAAGCAACATCCCCAATTGTGGGATCCAAGCTAGTAGTGGGGATCCTAGATTAGTAGTTCTCAAGGGGGCTAGCGGCCCTATTGGTGGGAGTCCAAGGGTATCACCATTTGCTTGATGGTAAAGAAAATATTCCTTATCAAATAGAGAAATCATTTATATTTATAGGTATTTGGGTCGTAGTTGGGCAAGTTCTATCGCTCATGTCTAGCCATCCATGGATAAACAAATCTCTCCATTGGCCTATATATATATATATATATATATATATATATATATATATATATATATATATATATATATATATATATATATATATATATATATATATATATATATATATATATATATATATATATATATATATACACACACACACACACACATGACTTCTGCACTAGTCCAAACATCAAATCCATCTAGCATACCTCTAACTATAATCCTCTATCAAGACTTGTCTAGATCATCACGTAAGCTCTACCTTGAGAGTGCATTGGTGGAAATTTTCATCATCTTTGTAAGTGCTCTAACTAGTGAATTTTTGAAATTGTGCTAACTTTGTTCTATTCTCTCTTATGGCTCCTTCTTTTTCTTGCATAATTCCTTCCTTAAAATATGTTGGAAAATCCATTTTGAGCATTGAACTCCTCAGTTTATGATGGGCTGAAGTTGAAAAGATCAATACATAAGACATCAAGATGATTAGTATTTGTGATCCACTTTTGTAGCTTTGATAGTCCTTGATGGTTAGAGATGGAAGTAGGTGCTAAATAAATTGGGATCAAAGCTTTGTAACCAGAAGGATATGCATATTCATGTGGCAAGAAAAGTGATGGTCATACATACTTTCCTTATTTTCTCCATCATTTATTTCTTCCCTTGTTGGGGGCCAATTGACAATAAATTGAAAAATATGGAAAGGGTGTGGAGAAGCTTTCTATGAAGTGGACACCTCAATAGGAAATGAGTGCCCAAAATCTAGTGCGGCTTTTGGTCAAGTTCCAAGGACACAAGCAGTCTTGGTATTCTCTACATCATGTCCATGGTAAATAATCTTGAAATAAAGTGGATTGCTAAAGTTCAGATAAATCCCATAGAATTGTATTTGAAACTGGTATCTAGATTGTCCAATCTTGTCCCTCTGATGTGCCCGTGGATGCCATAATCTTGACAAAGATACTCTTCTCTTTTCCCTATATATGTGCTTCTCAAAGATAGGTTTGGTTCTTTGTACATGAAAATCTTAGAATGAGATGAAGAGATAGGAACTGAATAGCTTTGATGCCAAAGAATGAATTCATATAGTACCTATATAAATAACATCATAGAATTTGAGAAAGAAATCTTATAAAGAACCAAGAAACTCTAGTCCAAAGGCTTGTGCCTTTGGAAATTACTCTAAAAACAAGGGAGGCTTGACTACATCAGGTTTGTGGATATCCACTAGGGAGTTAGAGGAGTATTATGAATACTACCTTCTTAGGCTAAGAACGAGAGCTTTGAATGGTTTGGATGTTTTCGTTTTCATTGGTAAGGAGAAGCCACATTTGAAAGAACTTAGAGAAGCTTGTAGAAGGTAGAAAAGTGTGTTTCGAAGCGACGAAGTTTGGTCAACCCAACCGGCACAAGACCAGTCCTTGAGCTTATGGAGACTAAAAAAGATCTTATAGGCATGCGATAAGTGTAAAGAAACACACTATGTACTTTGGAGCATCAAGGAGAATGAGTCGATACAAGACAGATAGGTTCGCGGGTCGACTAGCTCAAAAACTTACTATCTATGGAAGAGACAATGAACTTCAAATGCCCATAGCCACCAGCATGATTACAATTAGAAAAAATCCTTTTATGGGAGTGATAAAAATAGGGTTGAGTGTATGGAATGCACAAAAGTATAAGGAATAAGCAAAATATGCTATAGGAATGAATGCGACATTCACCGGTGGTACTTCCTATTTTTTAGGAATACGTAGAGATTGACCCCGAGACAAAACAATGCAGATTTCTCCCAATTTACTGAACCAAATGCTATGAACATTTATAGGCATAAACTAGACACTTATACCTTTCCAATGAGGCATCTTTCTTTCAATTTAGAGCTCTAGAGAGAGAGCAGCAACCTCTGCAATATTACTGTTGGCGAAAAGATGATGCAGAGAATTGAAGGAGCAAGACAATGATGGTCACAAGTGTATGTATATTGCTTCCATGTAATGTACAAGTGATTTCAAGTCCTTATATAGCCTCTAGGAGTGTTCCAAGAGACTCAATAGACCTTATAGGCATGCGATAAGTGCAAAGAAACACACTATGTACTTTGGAGCATCAAGGAGAATGAGTCGATAAAAGACAGATAGGTTCGCGGGTCGACTAGCTCAAAAACTTACTATCTATGGAAGAGACAATGGACTTCAAATGCCCATAGCCACCATCGTGATTACAATTAGAAAAAATCCTCTTATGGGAGTGATAAAAATAGGGTTGTGTGTATGGAATGCACAAAAGTATAAGGAATAAGCAAAATATGCTATAGGAATGAATGCGACATTCACTGGTGGTACTTCCTATTTTTCAGGAATACGTAGAGATTGACTCTGAGATAGAACAATGTAGATTTCTCCCAATCTACTGAACCAAATGCTGTTAACATTTATAGGCATAAACTAGACACTTATACCTTTCCAATGAGTCATCTTACACTCAATTTGGAGCTCTGGAGAGAGAGCAGCAGCCTCTGCAAGCTTACTGTTGGCGAAGAAGATGATGCCGAGAATTGAAGGAGCAAGACAATGATGGTCACAAGTGTATGTATATTTCTTCCATGTAATGTACAAGTGATTTCAAGTCCTTATATAGCCTCTAGGAGTGTTCCACAACTTTTACAAGTTGAATTTGAATTCAAATGAAGGTGGGAATGGTTGTTGGAGGGTAATCAATTCACTTTCCTACAATCTAGGAAAAGTGAAGATCTACTTTGATCTACTTTTAGGTGATTGATTGCTTGATTGAATGCAACTTCAACCACCACAAATTCGTGGGATTTGGGCTCTATATTTCTACCTTTACATCTGTAAAGCTCAAGGCTTTTACAAAGGTAAATGAACCATCAAAAATCTCTCAAAAAAATACAATAAATGAGCATATGAAAAAGAACTCTCCCACGGATATTCTTTCGATGTGATAGTCTTTGATGTAGATCAAATCCACCTCAAGCATAGTGTAATCTTGATGTTCCAACAATTGGAAGGGTCTTAGGTGGCATAATGGCAAGAAAGTTTAAGAAGCCTTGATGTTTGAGTACCCTCTAATTTTGTTTTTAGGTGGCGTAATAACAACAAACTTTAAGAAGGTTTGACATTCAAGAGCTCTCTATTTTCACCAAAACATCAATGGAAATGATCTATAAACTTGACATGGAGTAGGTGGGGATTAAATTTAAAAGATCTATGCCACCTCCTCATGGAGCACAACAAGGGTTTCCTCCTCTACAAGATCCTTTATGATGGGACCTAGACCAATGCTCATGCCAATGTAATTTGTGGATCTTCTGCTTGGTGGAAAGATGCGTTTGAGAGATAGAGAGAAGAGATCATTAATCTCTTTTTCTTTGACCTAAACAAGGACCTATGTTGGTAGGGCATTCATGTTGTTTCAAGTTGGACCGTTCGATTTATTGGAAGCATTCCTTGCTTGGTGAGGCAAGTGACTATTTTGCATTACTTTGGAATGTGGTCAAAGGTGAAGTGCATGGAAAAATATCTTGAAGGAAATGTGTGCTTTGCACTTTGATAGATCTCAAAAATAGTGGTCTGTACAAACCACCCTTATCCTCCTTGGTAGAAACATTGGGAATTTTAAAAGCCCACCTTGCCCACAATGCACCATAGCGTGTTTGTGAAAGGGATTAATAAGATCAAAAGAAAGTGGCTTTCTTGTGAAGCGGATGAAAAGTCCCCCATTTGAATCCCTATTTTAGGGGTTGTAAGGATCGAAAGTCTTTTTTTGTCCCTCATCATATTTATTTTCTTCAAGATTCTCTAAAAATAAAGTTACTCTTACATAGAAAAAACCTCCATTACAAGAGAAACACTATGGAAGATCTTAAAACTCATTTAAGGAAAAGCTCCATATATCTTCAAGTTTTTTTCTTTTTCATTATACAAGAGTTAGAATTTATGATGCAAAACTTTTCTTCCCTTTTTTCTTTATAAGTCTTGTAAGCACTATATTATGAGCATTTACAAGTTTCCAAGAAAACATAATAAGTACAACATTTATGATAACTTCATAGATATTACCTAAAACTCTTTGTTCATTATTTTTGCTCGTTTGCAAGTTCGAATCAAGTTATGCAAGAACTCTACAAGGCATGATATCTCTAGATACAAGACTTCAATGACTTGAAAAGGATGCTTATCTCCCATGAAACATTGCATACATGATACCAAACAATCTTAATAGTAGGATAACATTCATAAAGTATCACGAAATTGATTCGTGTGGTGGTTGTTTGAAATACATTGACCTTCAAGGTCATAGATTCTCCACAATAAGAGAACCTTATTAATGGAGCATGTATCATACAGACTAGAATGCATGCCTAGTTTGCTGGAGTTGCAGAATCATAATTGTAATTTAAATGTGATGAAGAAATGTTCCAATTATGTATTTTTCATAATTTACTCATAAACATTTTACATCTCTGGATGATGAGATAGGTTAAAATTGATCAAGGACACTTTCACAAACCATGAAGAACAAACTAGCAATTTATTTACCTTATGATTTGGAAAGTGATTTTCCAACCCTCACTCAAGAAGATCAACAATTACCAGAAGATATTAATTCAGCGGATGAAGAGAAAATTGATCTCAAGGCTTGGAAGTCAAAAGGCAAGGCCAAGATGAAGCAATTGGAAGACATTCTAGAGTCCACCGATCAATTTAGGAGATCTCAAACGGGAAGGAGAAAGCCCATAAGGTATGGCTATGATACATCACTAGTCACCAAGCATTCTATGTATATCACTAAAGACTCTATGACAAAAGAACCTGCTTTATTTGAAGAGGCTATTAAGAGGAAAGAATGGAGAGAAGCCATGCAAGAAGAAGTAGAAGCACTTGAAGAAAACCATACTTTGGGCTTAGTTCCCAAGAAGCCAAGCATGAAGTTAATGGGATCGAGGTGGATATATAAAATCGAAAAGAATTCAAATGGTTCTATAAACAGGTACAAGACAAGGTTAGTGGCAAAGGGATTTGCTCAAACTCGTGGAGTGGATTATGAAAAAACCTTTTCACCTATGGCAAAGATGCCAACAGTTAGGGTTTTGGTAAGTGTTTCTACTCCCAAAAACTCGAATTTATAGCAGTTAGATGTCAAGAATGCATTCTTAAATGGATGGATATCAGAAGAAGTGTATATGGCACAACCACCAGGGTTTGAAGATAACGGTAAATCAGGTTATGTACAAAAGCTAAGGAAGGCACTTTATGGCCTAAAGAAAGCTCCTAGAGCTTGGAACCATAGGCTTGTTACTTATTTACAGGATCAAGGTTTTGTGGCTAGCAAGGCAGATTCTTCTTTATTTATAAATCAGACCAATTTAGAAATAAACTATTTATTTTTTTATGTGGATGACATTATCATTACAGGGAATGATGCCAATGGCATCAAGCAGATTAAAGCTCAACTAATGGAAGAATTCAAAATCAGTGATCTTGGCTTGTTAACATACTTTCTATTGTGATGCAGATTGGGTTGGCTCCAAGCATGATAGGAGGAGCACCTCATGGTATCTATCTTTTGTAGGATCAAAGCTTATATCATGGTCATCTAAAAAGCAACCCACTATGGCCTTATCATCTACAGAAGCATAATATAGAGGTTTGGCAAATGCAACTCAAGAAGCTATGTCGCTCAAGCAACTCTATGGAGATTTGCGGTTACACTCTTACACCCCAATAATCTTTGAAAACAGCACTAGTTCACTTCATTTGGCTGCTAATCCTATATATCATGCAAGGAATAAGCACACTTAAGTGCACTATCATTATGTAAGGGAGAAATTTCTTAGCAAGGATATTCAACTATCCTATTTATCAACCCTTTTACAATATGCAACTATACTCATAAAGTCTTTGGATGGAGCCAAGATGAATAGATTTAAATTGATGATTGGTTTGTAGGAAGTCAAGAAGGAATGAAGACCATGCATGTTAGGCTTGAGAGGGAGCTGTTGGAGCAATAGAAACCAAGCCCACATACTTGGTTAATTAGCACATCTCTTATGAAACCCTATCTGATCAAACTCTTGTAAAAAGCCCTTTGCATTTACCTTTGTAAAAGTGTTCTACAACCACGAGGAAGTTAGGAAGCATCGATTCTCAAAGTATTTGGTAGTTTAGTAATGAGAGAATATATCCTATACTTTAAGATTCACTTTTAGGTGAATCTTTGAATTTGAATGCAAAAGTTTGACTTTAAACTCAACATTAAAAGGAGGATCAAACACCCGCATGATATCTCGATTCTATGAGATCATTACAGAATACATATTGTGATTTTGAAGAGCTCACTCTATAGCTCACTCACACTTCTCACATTGTGCAATTGATCATTGCCAATGACGTTGTATTTGTACATGTTTTAATACATACATTTTCTCATATCTTCACTTCACTTCTCTATCATGAATACATCAGAATAGGGATCCTCTCAGAGCTTGTTCTCAGTGCATGATTGATAATTTGTAATGATTTGAAGCATGATATGTTCACTATATTGTCTACTATATTGGTACAAAATCTCATTGTCATTAATCATCTCAATCATGAGATATTATCATAACATTTCTCTCTGGTCTATTGATTGATGCCCCCTGAAAATGTCGAGAATGTTTTGTGGTTTAGTAAACATCATTCTCAGTGTGTAGTCCATCATTTTTTATGAAATTGCTCATGATTAATAGGTATCTAAGCTAATTGGATTTTTTGCAAAAGGAGTTAGGCTAATTTCTACTGTGCTCAGAGAACTGTTCAAAACACTAAACATATGCAGAGACAAGAATAGCAATTTTTTTAGTCTTGGATCAATTCCTACCTATTTGTTTTAATCCCTTGATTAGTAGATCATATTCCAAACATCATATATGATTATTTATGATCATTAGCTAGCTAAAGAGGCCCACTACAATCTCCAACAACTATTTTTGGTAGGTGTGAAGTAGGTTCAAGCAACACCATTTCATCTCTGAAGTCTATCGACCATCTCCTTTAACAATGGTATCAGAGCAACAACAAGCAAGATGGGAAATGGATTTCCATCCTTCATTGACAAATTGGACAGAAACAACTACTCAGCATGGTCACTAAGCATGCAAGCCTACCTTCAAGGGAGAAGTCTATATGGATACATCTCAAGAGATGAAGAGATGCCAATACTCAAGAGTAAGCATCAACCCACAAAGAAACAACAACAAAGGCTGACCACATGGTGTGCAAAGGATGCTCTTGCCAGGTCTTATCTATTAAACTCAATATTTAATTTCTTATTGCCTCACATTAGGAATTGAAAGACCTCCCAAGAGACTTGGGAAATACTCTCATCATATTTCTCATCAAATACAAGATCCAAGAAGAATCAGCTATGGATGGAGTTTACAACTCTAAAGAAGAAACCAAAGCAAGGTGGGGCTGATTATGTAACCAAGGTGAAGGATCTGGCTGACCAACTTGCAAGCATTAGAGAGGAGATAGAAGAAGAACACATAGTAAGGCAGATCATTAATGGCATCAAAGCTGATGATAAGTGGGAGTCCTTCACTAGAGCAATGGACCTTTACATAGATATGAAAATAGCTGACCTCAACACCTTGATGGGGCAACTCTTCACCCACGAGACAAAACGCAACAAGAATGGTGACAACTCTAGAGGTAACCAATCTTCTATCCTTTATACAGATAAGAATAAAAGTAAGAATAAAGGTAAAATCAAGAAGAATGAGGAAGAGGCTAGTACCTCTCAAGCTAACTACACACGTAGAGGAAGAGGTGCTAGAGGAAGGGGCAGAGGAGGAAAGCAAGGCAGGGGGAGATCCTACAACAATCCACCTTGCAACATTTGTGGTCTTACCAACCACACAACTGAAGAATGCTCCAAGAACACAAGAAATAAAAGGGGAAGAAGCTTCCATAGAGGTAGATATGGACAATCTAGAGGCAGATACAACTATGGAGGAAGCAACTAGAATCATAACTACAATCAAGGCTACAACAACAATTATCAAGGAGGTTTTAGAGGAAGAAGAGATGATAAAAACTACACAAAAGACCAAGAAGACTCTTTGCTCATCATGAACATGACATCCAAGCAAGGTAAAGATGATGAGCATCTTTTCTATATTGATTCAGGTTGTTCCAATCATGTGGTTGGAAATATAGCATTACTATATGATCTTGAAGAACCCAAAGGGAAGCATGAAGTACAGACATGTGATGACACTAAACACTTAGTCAAGCAAATTTGAAATTTTAGGACATCTTATGGTAACATGAACCTCTTAAATAATGTTTTGTATGTGCCAACTATAACAAAAAACCTAATTAGTATTGGACAGATTGTTGAGAAAGGCTTACAGGTGAGATTCACTAGGCATAAAGCATATGTGGAAGACGCTCAACAAGGCTTCAAAAGGATTTCTAAAGGTGAGAACTCTGGTAGATTATTTACATTTGAGATTGAAGACACCAAAAGCATAGCACTCTTCAATTACAAAGATCAAACTCTATCTGAGCTAGAGACATGGCACAAAAAGCTAGGACACATAGGAGAAAGAACACTAAAGAAAATATGTAGGGATCAGAGTGTGCTTAGCATCCCCAATGTGTCCAAGCAACACATGATATACAAATGTGGAGCATGAAAATTTGGCAAAGCTCATAGTCAACCATTCAACAGAAAGGGGTACATATATCAAGACTATTTGGAACTTGTACACACTAATGTATGGGGTCCTAGCAAAGATCCATCAATCTCAAGCTCAAGGTACTATGTTTCATTTATTGATGATTACAATAGATGGAGAATCCTTTACTTCATGAATCATAAGGATGAAATATTTACATGTTTTAACGAGCATTGGGCACTAGTTGAAAACCAAACATGTAAAAGTTTGAAGAGGATCAAATTTGATGGAGATGGTGAGTACTTTTCTCATGAATATGATTCATTTCTACAGGACACATGCATAAAGAGGGAAGTAACAACAAGATATACTCTTGAATTAAATGGAGTAGCAGAGAGAAGAAATATTGATAGTTGAAGCTGCAAGGTCAATGTTGAATGAGAGGAAGCTACCTTATTACCTATGGGCACAGGTTGTTTCCACAACCACTTACTTGATTAACAGGCTCCCATCCAAATCCTTGGATGGAATGACACCCTATGAAGCATGGAATGGCAAGAGACCCTCATTGGACCATTGCAAAATATTTGGGTGCATTGCTTATGCACACATTCCCTCACAGATTAGAGGGAAGCTTGACTCTAAAGCTAAAACATGTACTTTCATTGGGTATGACCAAAACCAAAAGGGTTATAGACTATACAATCCCACTAACAAAGGATCTATAGTTAGTAGGGATGTAGTATTTGATGAAAATAATTCATGGTTAGAAGATGATTGCAGAAAGATCAAATTACATTATGATTTGGAAAGCAATTTTCCAACCGTCACTCAAGAAGATCAACAATTCCCAGAAGATATCAATTCAGAGGATGAACAACAAATTGATCTTAAGGCTTGGAATTCAAAAGGCAAGGCCAAGATGAAGCAATTGGAAGACATTCTAGATTCCTCCAATCAAGCACTTTGGAGATCTCAAAGGGGAAGCAGAAAGCCCATAAGGTATGGCTATGATACTACGTTAGTCACCAAGCATTCTGTGTATATCACTAAAGACTCTATGAAAAAAGAACCTTCTTCATTTGAAGAGGCTACTAATAGGAAAGAATGGAGAGAAGCCATGCCGGAAGAAGTAGAAGCACTCTAAAAAAACCATACTTGGGACTTAGTTCCCAAGAAGCCGAGCATGAAGGTAATAGGATCCAAGTGGATATATAAAATAAAAAAGAATTCAGATGGTTCTATAAACAGGTACAAGGCAAGTTTAGTGGCAAAGGGGTTTGTTCAAACTCATGGAGTGGATTATGAAGAAACCTTTTCACTTGTGGCAAAGATGCCAACAATTAAGGTTTTGGTATGTGTTGCTACTTCCAAAAATTGGAATTTATATCAGTTAGATATTAAGAATGCATTCTTAAGTGGATTGATATCAGAAGAAGTGTATATGGCACAACCACTAGGGTTTGAAGATAAAGATAAATCAGGTTATGTATGCAAGCTAAGGAAGGCACTTTATGGCCTAAAGCAAGCTCCTAGAGCTTGGAACTATAGGCTTGTTACTTATTTGCAAGACCAAGGTTTTGTGGCTAGGAAGGGAGATTCTTCTTTATTTATAAACAAGACCAATTCAAAAATTACCTACTTATGTGTTTATGTGAATGACATTATCAATATAGGGAATGATGCCAATGGCATCAAGTAGGTTAAAGCTCAACTAATGGAAGAATTCAAAATCAGTGATCTTGGTTTGTTAACATACTTTCTTGCTCTAGAACTTGTGTATATAGATTTTGTTATATTTATTACTCACAAAAAATATATTCATGATATGTTAGTGAAATTCAATATGGAGAATCCCAAAATTGTAGGTACACCCATGGAACTCAATCATAAGCTTAGTTCTCATGAAGGAGAACTGCTTGATGATGTTACAGGTTACCAAGAACTTGTAGGGAGCCTCAACTGTGCTACCCTAACAAGAGTAGACATTTCTTATGGCGTAAGTACACTGAGTAAGTTTATTCATGCAAGGAAGCCCCACATGGAAGCTGCCAAGAGGGTTGTAAAGTATCTAAAGGGTACCATGAATGAAGGGTTGTTTTATTCCTTCACTTCTAACTTAGATATAAAAATGTATTCTATTGCAGATTGGGCTAGCTCCAAGGATGATAGGAGGAGCACCTCAGATTATCTATCTTTTGCATGATCAAAGCTTATATCATGGCCATAAAAAAAAAACCAAATGTGGCCTTATCATCTATAGAAGCAGAATATAGAGGTTTGGCAAATGCAACTCAAGAAGTTATGTGGCTCATGCAACTCTATGCAGATTTGGGGTTACACTCTTACACTCCAATAATCTTTAGAGGCAACACTAGTTCACTTCATTTGGTTGTTAATCCTGTATAGCATGCAAAGAATAAGCACATTGACATGCACTATTATCATGTAAGGGAGAAATTGCTTAGAAAGGATATTCAACTATCCTATGTATCAACCCATTTACAATATGCAAATATACTCACAAACTCTTTTGATGGAACCAAGATGAATAGATTCACATTGATGATTCCTTTGCAAGAAATCAACGAGGAATGACGACCAAGCATGTTAGGATTGAGGGGGAGCTATTCGTGCAATAGAAACAAAGCCCACATAGTTGGTTAATTAGCACATCTCTTATGTAACCCTATGTGATCAACGTCCTTTAAAAGTCCTTCACATTTACCTTTGTAAAAGAGTTCTACAACCATGAGGAAGTTAGGAAGCATCAAATCTCAAAGTATTTGGTAGTTGAGTAATGAGAGAATATATCCTATACTTTAGGATTCACTTTTAGGGGAATCTTTGAATTTGAACTCAAAAGTTTGACTTCAAACTCAACTTTAAAAGGAGGATCAAACACCCACGTGATATCGCGATTCTATGAGATCATTAGAGAAGACATATTGTGATTTTGAAGAGCTCACTCTATAGCTCACTCACTTTTCTCACATTGTGCAATTGATCATTGCAAATGACATTGTATTTGTACATGTTTTAATGCATACATTTTATCATATCTTCACTTCACTTGTCTATCATGACTACATCAAAACAGGGATCTTCTCAGTCCTTGGTCTTAGTGCATGATTGATCATTTGGAATGATTTAAAGCATGATATTCCATGAAGTTTGATGTAGAACTAGAATGTTAAAATATGTTTTCACTAGTTATCCCTTGAAGGTCACTCATTTTGCTCAAATTTCACTTCTGCAGCCATTTTGACCTCCATTTTGAGCACACAAGTTCGAATTTATAGAAAAAAGAGGTCAATTTGCAAAATTGTGACTTGCATTATGTTCCATATCTCCCAAATATGTCAACTCATACACTTATGCATATACATGCACATACATACATATACACACACATAGACATGCACATGCACATACACATACATACACATATACACTTACACATGCACATGCACATACATACATATACACATGCATACACATGCACATGCACATGCACATACACATACATACGTATATACACTTACACATGCACATGCACATACATGCATATACACATACACATATGTACATACATACATATACACACACATACACACATATACATGCACATACATACATACACATATGCACATACACACACATACACATGCACATGCAGATACATGCATATGCACATATACATATGCACATACATACATGCACATATATATACATAGATACATACATATACATGCATATAGACACACTTACACAAATATAGATATATACCTACATGTGCATATATACATTTTATATACACACAAGCACACATAAATATGAATGAATTATATAATTAAGTAATAAAACACATGCTTAATATAAACAATAATAAAAATCAATAGAACAAGAATTTTCATTACTTAATACCATAAACACAATTCAAAACATAATTGGAATGAACAATATATAGATAATACACACACACACACATACACATATATATATATATATATATATATATATATATACACACACATATATATATATATATATATATATATATATATATATATATATATATATATATATATATATATATATATATATATATATATATATATATATATATATATATATATATATATATATAGGTGTAAATACATATCCAATGTCATAATGAAGAATCCTTATCATCATCATCATCATCCTCATACTGATCATCACAATCATTTCCATGGTTTGATGTATCTATGTGAGCACTCCGGGATGATCGAGGTCGTCCATCCTGTGTTTGTCTCTCCACCTCATCCATATCTACCTCTCCATAATACTGTTGTATTACATATAACAAACATAAATAAGTAAAACATACAAAACATGCATAAAAATAAAATAATTATATGAAATTTAATAATACTCACAAATGCATCTGGATGATCTCGCATATACTCGCTCAAATGCCGATATCCGAAATGTATAGCATACTTGATCTCATGTTTTGTAGGATATCGACCATAATCCTTTCGCTGCATTGAAACAAATAAAAAAGATTAGTCTCTTGCATTTTAACTAAAATAAAAAATATACTTACAATAACATATATACTTACAAATGTAGCTACAAAACCATGATGGCCCATTTGGCCTAAGTCAGATGTGTAGCCCAACTCAACTCTCTTCTTTGCAGCTGCCTGTTTACTTAAATAGAAACGAAATACATAAATTAAATAAAAACAATTAATAAAACATATGAGAATTATAAATATAAACTATTAATTTGTATACCTTCTACTAAGGAAATGACTCATGAAGATGTAGCTGTCTATGAAAAAACTTCCACGTCTTAGGTGGTATGTTAGGTCTCCTCTTAATTTTTTCCACCATACAATATCTCCTGTTATCTTAATCTCAAACAGAAAAAAAGAATCAGAATACATACACACATATAGTATGTGCATACACATATACATACACTTACACATACATACATACATACATACATACATACATACATACACATATACATACATACATACATACCAAATACACACACACACATACACATACATACGCACTTCATGTTCTTTTAAGTTAGAACATGGAGCTCGGGGGTATGCCTAACATTTTATATATAGCTTTATTTTTTAGCAGCAAATTTTTGTCATGTATGTATGCATATGTGTGTATTCATGTGTACTATATGTATACATGTGTTAGTATGCACATATGTGTGTTTCATGTATATGTATGTGTGCACATGCGTGTGATATATGTATACATGTGCTAGTATGCACACGTGTAGTATGCATATGCATTTGTGTAATATATGCAAGTGTGTTTATAATTTGTATGCATGTATAAGTATACATGTATGCATGTAAGCATGTATATGTGATGTGTATATATGTATATGTGTATATGTGTATATGTGTAAATGTGTACATGTAAATATGTATGCATGTATATGTATACATGTGTGCATATATGCATGTATGTGTGATGCATAATGTATCTACTCCATCATTTTATATTTATGTGTGTGTATCTACATGATGTGTATGTATCTTTATATATATTATGATCCTCATTGATTCGAGTAGCTATATATAGAGGCATAAGGTTGGGAGGAGAGACATCTCTCTAGTAGGTGGTCAGAGAAATAGATGCAATGTGTACATATACTTCAACCATAACGCCAAAGGTTGAATTAGAGGTTCCTACATTAGGGTTTGTAGAACACTAATATCAAAATTAGTGTTTCCAAATTAGGGTTTTTGAATTAGGATACATATATATATATATATATATATAGTTATAAAATTATGTATATATATCTATATATATATATATATATATATATATATATATATATATATATATATATATATATATATATATATATATATATATATATATATATATATATATATATATATATATATATATACACTATGTATGTGTGTGTATGTATGTGTATCTATATGTGTGTATGCATGTGTATGTTTATATATGTATGTAACTATGATTATGTCTATCTATTTGTGTGTACATATGATTATGTATGTGCATGTGTATATGAGTGTGTGTATGTGTATGTGTCTAGGTGTGTATTCATTAGATGTGTGAAACTGCATGCATCTGTATGTTTATGTAAATGTGCATGTATGTGTGTGTATGTATAAATGTGCATGTATGTGTATGTGTATGTAAATGTGCATGTATGTGTGTGTGTGTATGGATGTATATGTGTGTGTATGCGTGTATGTGTACCTCTAGTTGCACTCCTTTCTCTCTCTCTCTCTCATATACATACATACATACATAAACACACATACTCATATCCACATATATATACATACACACATACACACGTATGCATGTGACCTGATGTGCATGTATGTTTGTGTATATATATGTGTTTATATAAATATGTGTATAAATATATATGTAAATATATGTGTATACATATATGTGTATATTATGTGTGTGTGTGTATATATATATAGTTACACATATAAATATAACAAATAAAAGCAATGCATACCGTGCATTATCACGATGATGAGCCATAAGTGTTCGCATCTCTTTTAGGCACCACTTATGCGGCCACCCAGTTCCAAATTTTGCCTCAAGTGAACTAAATACATATCTTTTATCCCTCTCATCATGCTCACTACAAAATAAAAAAATCATGTAAATAGAACATAAGATATTTATTTCAATTTATATGTAAAACTTATACTTACTTCCACTACAAGTGGACAAGGCACAGGTAGGAGTCACATAATGCTCGCATTCTTCTCTTGAACTCCAATCCATTTCCTATATACACTATATTCCCCTGTAGCTCTATATCGCACTCCAACCCTAGGGTGCCTATGCATGTCCTCATAGGCATCTGTGCTCTACTCTCATGATCTGGAGGAGGTATAGGTGTCTTAAAAATAGATAGATAAAAATAAATAAAAATATGTGTTATAATAACATAAAAAAAAGTTGTGAAAAAAAACATACCTATGAGCAGATAGTTCTCTTCCTCCATCTAGAGCGGCAGAAGAACCCTCCTCTCATCGCTGGGTTAGCATCTGGATCATAAAATCTAGCTCATCATCATGCATCTTTGAGTACTCGTGCATGATGATCCCTAAGGTATCAGGCGGAACTCTTGCGTTCATAAGACTTTTTATGAGAGTGAGTTTCACCTTTTTGTCTCTACTACGATCCATAATATCTGTACATGTAAAACAAAATGGGTTAGAAATCAATATATGTACGTGTACATATGTATGCATGTATATGTATGTGTGTGTGTATATGTATGTGTATGTATATGTATGTGTATGCATGTGTATGTGTGCACTGTGTATGCATGCATACGTATATATGTGTGTATGTATGTGTGTATGTATGTGGGCAGGTATGCATGTGACCTAATATATATATATATATATATATATATATATATATATATATATATATATATATATATATATATATATATATATATATATATATATATATATGTATATATATATATATATATATATATATATATATATATGTGTGTGTGTGTGTGTGTATGTATGTATATGTATGTGTATGCAAGTGTATGTGTGTATGCATGCATATGTGTATATGCATGTGTGTATGTGTGTATCTATATGTGTGTATGTATATGTAAGTACACATATGTGTGTGTATGTGTATGTAGGTGTATATGTGACTGTGTGTATGTGTGTAAGCAAGTATGTATGCATATGCATGTGCATTATGTATGCTATGTATGCATGCGTGTGTATGCATGTGTGTATGTGTGTGTATGCATTTAAGTATGTATGTATGCATATGCATATGCATTATGTACGCATATGTATGCATGTATTTGTATGTGTGTGTATGTGTCTCTATGTGTGTGTGTGTATGCATATATGTGTGTATGTGTCTATATGTGTGTGTGTATGTGTGTGTGTGTCTATGTGTGTGTGTGTGTCTATGTGTGTATGTTTGTGTGTATGTGTGTATATACGTGTGTATATATATATGTCTCTATATGCATGTGTATGTGTGTGTAAATGTATGTGGATGTGTGTATGTGTGTATGTGTGTGAATGTGTCTATGTGTCTATGTGTATATGTGTGTGTGTATATGTAAGTGTGTATGTGTGTGTGTAAGTGTGTATGTGTCTATGTGTGTGTATATATATGTGTGTGTGTGTGTCTATGTGTGTATGTGTGTGTTTATGTCTATATATATGTGTGTGTATGCATGTGTATGTGTTGTGTAAATCTCTGTGTATATGTGTGTGTATGTGTCTATGTGTGTGTATGTGTGTGTGTATGTGTGTATGTGTGTGTGTATGCAAGGAAGCATGTATGTATGCATATGCATGTACAATATGCATATGTATGCATGAATGTGTATGTGTGTATGTGTGTGTGTATGCAAGGAAGCATGTATGTATGCATATGCATGTACAATATGCATATGTATGCATGAGTGTGTATGTGTGTGTATGCATGTAATTATGTATGTATGCATATGCATTGTGTATGTGTATGCATATGCATTATGTATGCATATGTATGCATGTATGTGTATGTGTGTGTATGTGTCTCTATGTGTGTGTATGCATCTATGTGTGTGTATGTGTCTATGTGTGTGTATGTGTGTGAGTGTGTATGTGTGTGTGTGTCTATGCGTGTATGTGTGTGTGCATCTATGTGTGTATGAAGTGTGTGTCTATGTGTGTATATACATGTGATATGTGTCTATATGCATGTGTAGGTGTGTGTAAATGTGTGTGGATGTGTGTATGTGTATGTGTAAGTGTGTATATGTTTATGTGTGTGTGTATATATATTTGTGTTTGTGTATGTGTGTGTCTGTGTGTCTATGTGTGTTTGTGTGTGTCTATGTGTTTATATATGTGTGTGTATGCATGTGTATGTGCGTGTGTAAATCTATGTATATTTGTGTGTGTATGTGTGTGTATGTGTCTATGTGTGTGTATGTGTGTGTGTCTATGTATGTATGTGTGTATATGTGTGTCTATGTCTATATATACATGTGTATGTGTATAGATGTGTGTGTATGCATGTATATGTGTGTGTGTATGTGTCTGTGTGTATGTGTGTATGTGTGTATGTGTGTATGTCTGTGTATGTGTCTATGTGTGTGTATGTGTGTGTATGTGTGTGTGTATGTGTGTGTCTATGTGTGTATGTGTGTGTGTCTATGTGTGTATATATGTGTGTATGTGTATATATGTGTGTGTATGCATGTGTATGTGTGTGTGTGTCAAAATATGTGTGTATGTCTGTATGTGTGTATGTGTGTATGTGTCTATGTGTGTATGTGTGTGTATGTGTGTGTATGTGTGTGTGTGTGTCTATGTGTATGTATGTGTGTCTATGTGTGTATATGTGTGTCTGTGTGTATATATGTGTGTGTATGGATGTGTATGTGTGTGTGTAAATGTTTGTGTATGTGTGTGTGTATGTGTGCGTATGTGTCTATATGTGTAAGTGTGTGTGTATGTGTGTGTGTGTATGTGTGTGTGTGTCTCTGTGTGTGTCTATGTGTGTATATACGTGTGTATGTGTATATATGTGTGTATATGCATGTGTAGGTCTGTGTGTAAATCTGTGTATGTGTGTGTATGTGTCTATGTGTGTGTATGTGTGTGTTTATGTGTGTGTCTATGTGTGTAGTGATGGGGGAAGTGTCTCAACCCCTAAGCAGCGACAAAGCGCGAATGACCTCCACAGGTATACGTCTTTGACCTCTGCACACCAAAAATGCTCATACGCAGAGCTTATGCAGAGAAGTCAAGTGAGCTTTTTTAGATCTGTAGTAGACACCAAGAGCTTTCCAAAAAAACAAATTTCACTTCAAATGTATGCTTACACAAGGAGAAACAATGTCTACAACATGAGCTAGTTGAATGCTCACAACTGCTAGTCAAGCAGAGACCTCACTTCACTCCAGCAAGCTTTTCTTAGAGATTATACAGAGAATGAATATGAAACTCTGGTCAACTTTAGACCACTCTAATAGCTACCCAATGACACCAAAGTCATAGCAAATGGATGAATAGAGAAGGAGAACCAGCCCTTACAACACAGAGCAAAATATTTCCAACAGAGCCTACACACCAAGAGAGATATCAATCACACATCTTCACTAAAATGAATGTTGCTCCCAGATTACTCAGAGAATGCTCCAGAGATTTTGTGGGCATACAATAGACTCTAATATCTATCCAATGAGACAAGAATTACATCAAATGGATAAAATATGAGGGAGAACCAATGCTAACAACTCAGGGGTAGAGAGTTGCAACACTGCCTGCGCACACACATAGATATGCCTACTAAAAGAAAACAAACAAGCAAGCAAGGGGCTAGCTTAAGCAAGGGGCTTGCTTATCACAACTCCAGCACTTAGTGCTCACTTTACATGAGGTAAAACTCCAAGAAGATGGCCCCTAAAAAAGTCGGGATACATGCTCCTTTTATAGTGAGAAGTGTGCCCCTAAAATCTACGAACTACCTTTCCAAATCAGCCTCCTAACTTGGAGGATTTAGTTGAGATGAATTGGGAAGTGGTTGAGTGACTTTTCTTGATGGAATCTCGTGGCTTTTGGATTCCTTTGATTGCTCCACATGTCCATAAAGGATTCCCCACGAATTTTGTAGTTTGAAGCTTGACTTTTAACACTCCCCCTCAAGCTTCAATTCTTCATCCTCATCCAAGCTCCTTCATGTTGATGCATTGCTTGAATTTTGAAATCTTCATTCCATCCAAAGCCTTTGTAAACATGTCCGCAACTTGGTCCTTGGTACCAATATGATGTACTGAAACTTCCTTGGATATCACCTTTTCCCTTATGAAGTGATAGTGCACTTCAATATGCTTGGTTCTAGCATGATAGACACGATTCGATGCTAGATGAATGCTACTCATATTGTCACAAAAAGTTGGATATGTGTCAACCTGCAAATTAAGCTCCATAAATGACTTCTTAATCCACATTAGCTCACATGTGACTTGTGCCAAAGCTCTATACTCAGCCTCGGTGGAAGATAATGCCACCGTTGGTTGCTTCTTTGAAATCCATGAGATAATCTTGCTACCTAGCATGACTAGGTAACCACTTGTACTTCTTCTATCTTCCTTCGAACCGGCCCAATCGGCATCCGAATAAGCTTTGACCTGCATATCATCATCAAATGAATAGAAAAATCCTTCATTTATAGTGGCCTTGAGATATCGTAACATTCTTCTTGCAGCTTGTAAGTGTGTAGTCCTTGGACTATGCATAAACTGTGATATTACTCCAACTCCATATGCTATGTCAGGCCTAGTTATTGTGGCATAATTGAAAGAGCCTACAATAGATCGATACAAAGTTACATCCTCTAATGTTTCTTCATCAATGGAGCTTAGCTTTACATTAACTTCCATGGGATTTGAAATAGGCTTGCAATGTAGCATCCCAAACCTCTCAAGTAGGTCTAGAATATACTTCCTTTGTATGAGCATAATACCTTCTTCTTTGAATACAACTTCAATGCCAAGAAAATACCTAAGATCTCCAAGATCAGAAATCCTAAACTCCTTTCCAAGCTTTTCCTTGATCTCCTCAATGCCCTTTGTATCATTACCTGTAATGATAAGATCATCTACATACACAAACATGTAGACTACAAGTTCTCCTCTTTGTTTGATGAAGGCAGATGGATCCGCCTTGCATTGATTGTAACCACATTTGATCAAATAGTCCACCAATCTTTGGTTCCAAGCCCTTGGAGCTTGCTTTAGGCCATAAAGTGCCTTCTTCAACCTACAAACATGATGTGGAAACTCTTTATGAACAAAACCTAGTGGTTGCTCCATGTATACCTCTTCTTCCAAGTCTCCATTGAGAAAGGCATTCTTGATATCCAATTGGAAAAGCTTCCATCCTTTGCTAGCAGCCATTGCAATGAGTGTCCTAATGGTGCTCATCTTTGCCACGGGGCTGAATGTCTCTTCAAAGTCCACTCCATAGGTTTGTGCAAAACCCTTGGCCTCCAATCTTGCTTTGAACCTAGAAATAGATCCATCTGAATTCCTCTTTACTTTATACACCCACTTATTACCTATTACCTTCATGTTCTCCTTCTTGGGCATTAGAGTCCATGTTTGATTTTTCTCAAGTGCATTGATCTCTTCTTGCATTGCCTCTTTCCATTCGGTGTACCTGCTTGCATCTTCATAGCAATGGGGCTCATGATCTTCTACTACTTTGTTCATATATGCATAATGCGTTGCCATGTATGAATCATAAATAAACCTTTGAGTTGGATACTTAACTCTAGAAGACTTCCTTTCTTCACCTTTTGGAGGAATAAACCTCCTTTGCCTTGGGAACTTGATCTCTTTCTTTGATGTGGCTTCTTTCTCCATCATGTGTCCTTCATCATCTTCAACTTCATTACCTTCTTCATCCAACTCCACCAATGTTGCTTTGCCTTTCTTGATTGATTGTGCTTCATAGCTTGATGAAGATTTCCCCCTCCATGGTGAGTTCATGCTTGAACTATCTTCATTGATGGAACACCTTGGGCCGCTTAGCTCTAGGTTGATTTGTTCTTCATCATGTCCATGCTTTCTTCTTCATAGTCCTGCATACAATCATACTTCTTATACCAAGGGAGTAGCTCATCAAATGCTACATCCCTTGATATCCTCAAGTCCTTTGTGTTTGGGTTGAAGCACCTGTAACCTTTATGATCATTTGAATATCCTAGAAACACACAGTTTTCTGCCTTTGGTTGTAGCTTGTGCCTCAATTCACTTGGCACATGTACATAACAAGTACATCCAAATATCTTCAAGTGGGAAAGATCAGGTTTCTTACCATAATAGGCTTGATATGGTGTCAAGCCATGGATCCCTGAGGTAGGAGCCCTATTCATAAGATACACAACGATATTTGTTGCATCACTCCAAAACATGTTAGGTACATTCATCTCATTAAGCATTGCTCTAGCGATCTCGGCAATGTATCTATTCTTTCTCTCTGCTACTCCATTTTGTTGGGGTGTGTACCTGCATGTTACTTGCCTCTTGATGCCTTGATCCATTAAAAAATCAGAAAACTCATTGGAGAAATATTCTCCCCCTCCATCGGACCTTAGCTTCTTGATATATGTACCTGTTTCCTTCTCTACCATTGCCTTGAATGCTTTGAAACATGTAAACACATCTGATTTGTTTTTTATGAAATAAATCCAAACCATCCTTGTGCAATCATCTATAAAAGTGACAAAGTACTTGTTACCTCTAATGGATTGCTCTTTGGTTGGCCCCCACACATCTGTATGTATCAACTCCAATGGATGTTGGCTTATGTAGCCACTCTTCTTGAATGGAAGTCTCGCTTGCTTCCCTAGTTGACAAGATTCACATAAATGCTTCATACCTTGTCCTTGGAAGTTGGGAAGACCTTCAACCAGCCTCTTGAATTGCATTTCCTTCATTCCTTGTATGTTGATGTGTCCTATCCTCTTGTGCCACAAGTCCAACTCCAAAATCCTCTTGTTTCCATATGTGAAGTAGACATGTTGAGTGGAATGAGAATTTACCTCCAAAGTGAAGAGTCTCCCTTGCTTCTTTCCTCTTGCTATGACCTTGTAACCTTGCTTAGGGTTCTCCACAAAGCATCCACCTTTGTTGAACCTTACTTGATAGCCTCTTTCAACCATTTGCCCAATGGAGACCAAGTTCTTTATGATGGTAGGTACATGCAAGACATCCTTGAGACATCTTCCTTCCTCCTTGTCATCCAAAGCTACATCTCCAACATGGGAGATCTCATGGGCTGTATCATCACCTGTTTCTAAATGTCCTTTACCTTTGGGAACATGTAGATTAGTAAACCAAGAAGAATTGCAACTCATATGGTTGCTACATCCACTATCAATATACCAAGTGTTATCTACTTTGCTTGAATTCCCATTCATGTGCATCATCAAGAGATTGTCATTTTCTGAACTTGTAGAAGCATAATTACCTTGGCCTTTGTATGAAGAACCTTGATTATAGCTCCTTTGGTTTCCTCCTTGGTAGCAATCTCTAGCATAGTGGCCAAACTTGCCACATATATAACATCCTTCGCCATCTTGATTCTTGTTTTGTTGATGTCGTCCTCCTCTTCCTCTTGTTCTTCCTCTCCCTCTTTGTGATGAGGTGCCTTGGTCATGTCCTTGATTGCTTGAGTGGCCTTGCCTTCCTCCAAACCTTCCTTTGCCCCTTCCTTGTCCTCGTCTTCCTTTGCCCCTTTGATTACCTGCATAGAAAACTTGTGCATCCTTGCTTTTAGTTGAACTTCCACCTATGTTCATTTCTTCGGTGACCATGAGAGCAACCAATTGCTCAAAATCGGGAAGACTATCCCTTACATATACTGAAGTGGTAAAGGGTTTCCACTTCTCATCATCTCTCAAACCATTGAGAGTATAAGCCACAAGATCGTCATCGTCTACGTGGCTTCCAATGGATCCCAATGCATCTGATAACTCCTTGACCTTAAGTATGTAGTCATTTATGCTACTCCCTGAGCTCTTCCTAAGGTTGTTGAGCTCATTCTTGAGTTGGATCTTCCTTGCTTTGGTGCTTGTTGAATAAAGCCTTTCAAGTGTCTCCCATACCTTCATGCTTGAATCCAAGTCTTGGATATGGCCGATCATGCTATTGCTAATGTGTTGGGAAAGAATAAAGATAACCCTCTTGTCTCTTTCATTCCATTCCCTAAAGGCCCTTCTCTGGTCATTGGTTGGATTCTCATCCAACCTAGGTCTTGGTTCACTTCCACTAATCAACCCCCAAAGGCCCTTGCCCATAAGATAGTTGGAGACCCTAAATCTCCATGGTTGATAGTTCCCTTTGTCTAGCTTTTCAATTTGAGTGTTGAAGTCTCCCATATCTAGTCTTTGATACTTGACCTAGCCCTTGGCTAATGCTCCAATGTGTGTAAAATGAAAATGAGGCTCCGAGGTTACCTCAATCCAAAGCTTTCGTTAGATGGACACCTTGTGCTCTTGAAACTTTGAGTAGAATAGCTCCCCCTTGATGTGAGCTACCTCCAAGAAGCTTTTGTTGATGCAAATCTTCAAACACCAACTCCAAGAGGTCTTCTTGCTTGTATGTGATACCTCCAAGATGCCCAAATGCTCTGATACCACTGATGGGGGAAGTGTCTCAACCCCTAAGCAGCGATGAAGCGCGAATGACCTCCACAGGTATACTTCTTTGACCTCTGCAGAGTAAAAATGCTCATACTCAGAGCTTGTGCAGAGAAATCCAGTGAGCTTTTGTAGACGTGTAGTAGACAGCAAGATCTTTCCAACAAAACAAATTTCACTTCAAATGGATGCTTACACAAAGACAAACAATGTCTACAACATGAGCTAGTTGAATGCTCACAACTGCTAGTCAAGCAGAGACCTCACTTCACTCCAGCAAGCTTTTCTCAGAGATTATAAACAGAATGAATCTCAAACTTTGGTCAACTTTAGACCACTCTAATAGCTACCCAATGACACCAAAATAATAGCAAATGCATGAATAGAGAAGGAGAACCAGCCCTTACAACAGAGAGCAAAATATTTCCAACAGAGCCTACACACCAAGAGAGATATCAATCACACATCTTCACTAAAATGAATGTTGCTCCCAGATTACTCAGAGAATGCTCAGAAATTTTGTGGGCATAAAATAGACTCTAATATCTATCTAATGAGACAAGAATTACATCAAATGGATAAAATATGAGGGAGAACCAATGCTAACAACTCAGGGGTAGAGAGTTGCAACACTGCCTGCGCACACACATAGATATGCCTACTAAAAGAAAACAAACAAGCAAGCAAGGGGCTAGCTTAAGCAAGGGGCTTGCTTATCACAACTCCAGCACTTAGTGCTCACTTTACATGAGGTAAAACTCCAAGAAGATGGCCCCTAAAAAAGTCTGGATACATGCTCCTTTTATAGTGAGAAGTGTGCCCCAAAAATCTAGGAACTACCTTTCCAAATCAGCCTCCTAACTTGGAGGATTTAGTTGAGATGAATTGGGGAGTGGTTGAGTGACTTTTCTTGATGGAATCTCGTGGCTTTTGGATTCCTTTGATTGCTCCACATGTCCATAAAGGATTCCCCACGAATTTTGTAGTTTGAAGCTTGACTTTTAACATGTAGGTGTGTGTGTCTATGTGTGTATATATGTGTGCATGTGTATATATGTGTGTATGCATGTGCATGTGTGTGTGTAAATATGTGTGTGTATGTGTGTGTATGTGTGTATGTGTATATGTGTGTGTGTATGCGTGTGTGTGTATGTGTGTGTGTGTCTATGTGTGTGCGTCTATGTGTGTGTGTCTATGTGTGTGTCTATGTGTGTATACATGTGTGTGTGTATGCATGTGTATGTGTGTGTAAATCTATGTGTATGTGTGTGTATGTGTGTATGTGTGTGTATGTGTGTGTGTATGTGTGTGTGTATGTGTGTGTGTATGTGTGTGTGTATGTGTGTTTTTCTGTGTGTATGTGTGTGCATCTATGTGTTTATGTGTGTGTCTATGTGTGTATATAGGTGTGTATGTGTATATACGTGTGTGTATGCATGTGTATGTGTGTGGATGTGTGTATGTGTGTGTGTGTAAGTGTGTATGTGTCTATGTGTGTGTGTATATGTGTGTGTATGTGTGTGTGCCTATGTGTGTATGTGTGTGTGTCTATTTGTGTATGTGTGTCTCTATGTGTGTATACATGTGTGTGTATGCATATGTATGTATGTGTGTAAATCTATGTGTATGTGTGTGTATGCGTGTATGTGTGTATGCGTGTATGTGTGTATGTGTGTGTGTGTATGTGTGTGTGTGTCTCTATGTGTGTATGTGTGTGTGTCTATGTGGGTATGTTTGTGTCTATGTGTGTATATACATGTGTATGTGTATATGTGTGTATATGCATATGTATGTGTGCATGTGTAAATCTGTGTGCATGTGTGTGTATGTGTGTGTATGTGTGTGTATATGTCTATGTGTGTGTCTATGTGGGTATGTGTGTTTGTGGCTATGTGTGTATATACGTGTGTATGTGTATATATGTGTGTGTATGCATGTGCATGTGTTTGTATGCATGTGTCTATGTATGTATGCATCTGCATGTGTATGCATGTGTGTGTATGTATGCATGTGAGTGTTACGTAAAAATTATGGAAAGTTTAATATATCTCACAATGACAAGGTCCGATCTAAGCTACACTATGGGAGGTGAGAGTCAATTTTATGTAGGTCCCCAAGAAACCAAATTTAGATGCTTTGAGATGCATGAGTGCTACTTTGGATTATGCATTATTTTATGAAATTTGGGTAGGATTGGAGGTTCATGTATACACAAATGCATATTGGATTGGTAATGTTTGAGATATAAGATTTGCTAGTGGTTTTCTATTTTTACTCGGAGAGCTACTCTTACATGTAGTAGTAAGAAGAGACCCACTATTGTCTTTTCAAGAATAGAGGCTGAATATAGAGGTGTTGCAATGGCAACATGTGAGGTATCATGGCTAGCGATGCTATTTGCAGATTTAGTTCTAGAAGTGAATCTCATCATCATTTATTATGATAATCTTAGTAGCATGCAAGTAACATGAAATCTTGTTTTTTAATTCTAGCGTAGAGCATATTGAGGTAAATGATCACTTCATAAGAGATAAGTTATTAGTAGGTGATGTTGATCTTTTTTATGTCAGAAGAGATGAGAAAGTTACTGATATTTTTCACTAAAGCACTTGGGAGCATAGAAGCTTAAGAAGTTTTTGAAGATGGTTGGATAATAGGACATGATGTTAAGCTTGAGGGAGAGTGATGAGATATCAAGCTCAACATGTGATGATCAACAATGAAATGTACTAATCATTTCTATGATATGTAAAGTGGTTACATTGATATATGTTATGAATAAATTTAGTGAGCTTTATCGTATTTATCTATCGAGAGTGATGGCATATTATTTTCTTGAAAACTCACTCATACTGTTGATATATTTAGGTAGTGATGTGTGTGAACACAGTAGGACCGTCTGGGAACTTTTTTCCCTCTTTAGGAGGTTTTTTCCCTCGGCTTGTATATACGCCTATTGCCCTAAAGGGCTAGTTATCTTTGTACATTCTCGAGTAATACATTCAGTATTGTGTGTTGTGCTCCAAGCTTCTTCTTCTTCCTTGTGTTGTTCGCGTGCTTCCACAGACGTCTAACTCCAACAATTGGTATCAGAGTAGGTCGTTGCTTCATCTAGGGCGCCGTCGACACTCCTCTGTTTGCAGTCTCAAAATCACATAATTTTGGTGAGCATCCTCAACGTGTTTTCGAGATCAAAACTGCTTCGCTCTATGGTGCCGAAATCGCGATCTGAGCTCGTTTCAGCCTCCGAACGCACTATCAAAGTGCTTGTGCAGGCTATTTCGTCTGTTGTATATTATTGAACAATGCATTGTTAAAGTATTATATTCTTAATGTATTAATATGTTTTTGATGTTTTTGATATATAGCAGCTGAAGGTTCGTGAGGAGCGTGCAAGGTGTGAAAGGGCGGACATCAATAATCTGAATAATTATTATTTAGTTTGTAAATAAATCTACGTAGAAGGTTCTATTGTTAGAAAAGTAATGGTTAGAGTAAGGGTCGTTGTAGACCGTAGTTTCTGTTATTGAAAGCAATGGCTTTCTGTAAAAGTTATCAACTTTTAGTTTCATGCCTGCTTTTTGAAGCCGCCCTCTTGTAACCACTCTTTTCGACGTAATCAAAAGTCCTATAAATACATGCACTCTGTGGACTGTCGAAACATAGTGCATGGGGGGAGATTGCACCCAATCTTGTGTTCTGTCTCGTCTCCTGTTTTCTCTATTTTCTATGTGTTTTTCTGCGTCTGTAATCTCTGTATGCGCGTTAGCAAGATCCTGACAACAGTGGTATCAGAGCTCTGCACGCGTCAATACAGAGGGTTCTGCTCTCTGTTCGCGATTTTGAATTCCAATTCCATCTCCATCTCCGTCTCCGTCTTCGGTTTCGATTTCGGTTTCTGTTTCAGCTTCAGTTCCAGTTCCGATTTCTGTTTCTGTTTCTGTTTCTGTTTCTGTTCCAGAACCAGAATTTACGTTTACACCTACGTTTACACCTACGTTTACACCTACGGCTTGCTCCATCTGAATTCCGATTCCATCTCCATCTTCGTCTCCGTCTTCGGTTTCGGTTTCGATTTCTGTTTCAGTTTCAGTTCCAGTTCCGGTTTCTGTTTCTGTTTCTGTTTCTGTTCCAGAACTAGAACCTACGTTTACACCTACGTTTACAGCAATACATTGGCAACATTGGCAACATTGGCACTCAAGGCTCCCTTGGCGACCATTGGCTACGCGCGAGGCAATTTAAATTTTTGAGGTTTAGAGTCCCTAAGGTAGGAGGATTTGAACCCACAACCTCCTACTTTCAAGGGAAGTACTTTGACCACTCCACCATCTCTTGGAGTTGTACTCAAGTCTCTCTCTCTCTCTCTCTCTTACTTGTGGAAGGCGCTCGCGGCGATTTCAAGGATGGACCCAACAAAGAATCAAGTGTAACTTTCAATCCGTAGGTCGGATTGAGGCGTGTAATATACCGTTGGAAAGCTCTCGGAACGAGCTTTCCAATGAGCTAGCTTGGAAGTGTGAATTCCTTCAAAATCCTTGGGTGGCACTTGATTGAGTGTTCAAGATACCAAGCAAGGTTGAGAACACGGGATCGAGACACCAAGGTTGCAAACAAGAAGGTTCAATACACCAAGGTTGAGAGCAAGGGTCCAAGAGCACCATGGAGGATTACACTGATTCACCTCTACCTGCGGCAACACTTGAACAACAACTAGAGCTCTTGCGGCATGAGCTTCAAGGAGCTCAGAACGAGATCCGACAACGTGATGAAATCCTCCAAAAGATGCAAGCTGAGGAAGATAACCTTACGAGAGTAGTAAAAGCTATTGTGTCTGCCCAATCTGATGTTACTCATTCAAAAATTGGTAATAGAAACTACCAGTTTCTACGATTTGATGGCCGAAAGGATGGGCCTTTAGTACTTTCTTGGTTGTCGCAGTTTGATGATTTTTATACCGATGAAATATATGCTGAAAGTGAAAAAGTTAAATTTGCTACTAACTATCTAGTAGGTAAAGCACAACTCTGGTGGAATGTCCTGCGGCACAGTACGGAGCGTCCAACAACTTGGAAGGCTTTTCAAGAAAACGTGAAGGATTCATTTCTTCCTCCTCAATACCATTTGCATGTTCGACGAGCATGGACAACCCTTACATGGAAGGAGGGTGATACGGTTACTACCTACACAGAGCGGTTCTGGCAAAATTTACTACTTGTACGAATGCTTGAAGATGTATCAGAAGATATCTTGCAGCAGAAATACGAAGATGGTTTGGAGGTGGGAATCCAAGCTAAGCTTCACACCCTACGACCTACAACCCTCAACGAGGCTATATCTTTTGCTTATGATGCAGAAAAAGAATTCCAGTCCATAACCAAGTCACTCCGTCTACAACAACCACGTCCACGACCATTTCCTGTTAAACCTTCATTCCCTATGAAGCGTAATTTTAATGCCCCATCTTACCCTAGTTTTCCTCGTCCTCCACAATCCAATTATTCAACTCCACCCGTTCCTTCATCTCTCCAACCAACCAAACCGCCTACCCTTCAAACTTCAGCAGTGAATGCCCAACAGAAGCGACCACGAATCACTTACTGGAATTGTGGTAAACCTGGACATACAAAAATAAGGTGCAGATTGCAACCTCTTCATATGAAATCGGCTACAGCTCGATTGCATAACATGGAGGTCTATAATGAAGAAATTCCTCCTGTTTGGACAGAGGAATTATTGGAGAAGGATTTAAGTACCTTGGGTAACGATATCTCTCTACATTCTCTTCTTTGCATGCAGGGTATAATAAATAACAAACTAGTTAAAATTCTACATGACGATGGTAGTTCACATGACTTCATTTCACATTTATTAGTACAAGAACTTAAATTACAAATGTTTCCTTCTTTGTATAAAGTGAAAGCTGCATTTTCAAGGTAGTCGTTATAATGTAACACGAGAAGTGCAAGATGTTAGGATTAGCATAGGCCCTTATGTTGATTCACGAACATTTTTAATTGCACCTTTGCAATCTTATGATGTTATACTAGGTATGCCTTTTCGTCACCATTATAACCCACGTATTGACTACCATACTCATACCTTTAAGTTGCTTTCAAAGGTCAAATCATTACTTTGTCTGCACGGCATGATTTCCAGCCATTTCCATTGATTAGTCACACTCAAGTAAAACGTGCATTTAGGAAAGGATTCAACTCATGCATTGTTTTTGTCAATGTCATCAATGATTATACTCATACACTTCCAGATGCATATAAACCTTTTATGAGTACTTATAAGGATTGTTTTATGTCTGAATATCCCTCTGAACTACCACCATCTCGAGGATTCTTTGACCATAGCATAGACTTAGTACCTGGTAGTTCTCCTCCTCATAAAGCACCTTATAGACATGGCCAACTACATCAAAAGGAAATAGAAAATCAAGTAAAAGACCTACTACAAAAAGGACTTATAAGGCCTAGTTCTTCCCCATTTGGAGCACCAGTTCTCTTAGTAGAGAAGAAGAATAAAACTTATCGAATGTGCATTGATTACAGAGCCCTTAACAAGATCACGATCAAGAATAGATACCCTATTCCTCGAATAGATGATCTCTTAGATAAGTTACGAGGAGCTCGTGTCTTTAGTAAAATTGATCTTAAATCGGGTTACCATCAGATTCGTATGACACAAAGTGATATTTTTAAGACTGCATTTAGAACTCAAAATGGCCATTATGAATTTATGGTAATGCCCTTTGGACTTACTAATGCCGCTGCTACATTTGCGCGAATGATGAACAATATTTTTCTTGATTACCAAGCTTTTGTTCTTGTCTTCTTTGATGACATACTTGTTTACAGTAAGAATGATAGTGAACATGAAAAGCATCTTGAAACAGTTTTTCATTTGTTACGAGAGAACACACTTTATGCTAATCGTGAAAAGAGTTATTTCTTTCAGCATAAGCTAGAATATTTAGGACATATTATTTCAAGTGAAGGTGTGCATGTGGATCCGAAAAAGATTAGAGTTATCATAGAATGGCCTACACCACAATCAGTCAATGATGTTCGTTCTTTTCTTGGGTTGGCTAGTTTCTATAGGAAGTTTGTTCGAAATTTTTCTTATTTAGCATTACCTCTTACCTTGTTGTTGAAAAAGAAAATAAAATTTGCATGGGGACTTACCCAACAACAGTCCTTTGACAAACTTAAACATGCATTTTCACATGCACCTGTTTTACAATTACCTGATTTTTCACAACCCTTTCATGTTGATACTGATGCTAGCGGTTCAGGAATAGGTGCTGTTCTAATGCAAAATGACCATCCCATTGCATTTGAGAGTAGAAAGCTTAAGCCGTCAGAACAAAATTATAGTACGTATGATAAAGAATTGTTAGCAGTTGTGCATGCTTTGCAAATTTGGAAACACTATCTTATGGGCTCTGAAGTATTAATCAAAACCGATCAACAGGCTATTAAGCATTTATTAAGTCAGCCCTTAATCTCTGATAGGCATCTTAAATGGGCATCATTCATTCAAAATTTCCAACCCATGATACAATATCAGCCAGGTAAAGCTAATGTTGTAGCGGATGCTCTTAGCCGTTTTCCTTCGAATTCCATTGTTTTGAATAATATTTTTGCCATTCAAATTCATTCTTTTCAAGACATGGTTTCCACTTATGCATCTGATTTGTATTTTTCACGTGCATGGCATGAATTCAACAATGCTGCATCTTTATCTGCTGAACATTATACATTTCATAATGGTTTTCTTTATTTTCAACATAGATTGTGCATAACCCAAGGTTTTAAAGATTTGTCATTAAAGAAATGCATGAACCATCTTACATGGGTCATAGAGGCATACAAAGCACCATTTTTGCTTGCAAAGATTTCTTCTTTTGGCCACACATGGAAAAAGACATTGCACATTATGTTTCTCAATGCATTGTATGTCAGCGTGTCAAACGTCATCATGGTAAACCATTTGGATTATTAATGCCACTTCCTATTCCAAATGAACCATGGGAACAAATCTCTATGGATTTTATCACAGGTCTTCTTATCACTTCATCACATAATGATATGATTTGGACAATAGTTGATAGGTTTAGTAAATATGCATATTTCATTCCATGTAGAAAAACTTTGACTGCACCTCAAGCTGCAAAATTATTCATTAAATGCATTTTTCCACATCATGGATTTCCTAAAGTAATGTTATCTGATCATGATGTTAGGTTTTGTAATCATTTTTGGGTTGCCTTATTTCAACATTTTGGTTCTAAAATAGATTTTAGCTCTGCATTTCATCCTGAAAGTAATGGACAGAGTGAGGCTACAAATAGTACTATTCTTGATTTATTGCGTTGTTATTCATTAGATAATCCTAATAACTAGGATGAAAAGTTGCCATTAGTTCAATTTGCTTACAATAACACTTCACACACCACTACTGGTCGTGCACCTTTTGAAATAGTTTTTGGTATCCCTCACCCAAACCGACATTCCGATGGCTGATTCTATTGCTCAAGATCACGTTTCTATACTTCATGATGTTCACGAGCACATTAGAAAAAGTCAAGAGCGATATACACGTATTATCAATACTAAACGATTAGCCAAAGAATTCAAGGAAAATGATTTTGTATGGTTGCGAATAATTAAAAGACGTCTCAAAAATATTTTGCAGCATCCTAAAATTAAACTTGCACCACGCTATTATGGACCGTTTCACATTATAGAAAAAAATAATGATAATTCATTTCGATTAGATATTCCATCCCATTGGACCATTCATAATTCTTTTCATATTAGTTTACTTAAACCCTTTAAAGGAACTTTACCACTTGCTCCACTTCTTGATGACCCTCCTTTGATTGAAGAACAATCTGAAATCTTAGTTCCTGAGAAAATCATTGATCATGATGTCACTACTACACGCACAGGTACTCAATATCATCGATATTTGGTTAAGTACAAAAATCACTCTATTGAAGAATGTCAATGGATACATAAAACACAATTAACACCTCATTACGACCATTTAATTTCTGCATATCATACACAAACACATTAATGTACTAGCTCCATGAACATTTCCATGCATGTATTTTTACATGGCACATGCCTATTTTCTTTATTCAGTGATGAAACATGTGACTGGCCATCCATGTTTATTATTTTATCACCTGAGGTCAGTTGCTTGTTCAACTGAGGGGCATGTTATACCTTATGGAATATGTTGAACAATGCATTGTTGGATTGTAACATGCAATATGTTAGCCAATGCATTGTTGGATTGAAATATGCAATAGCCAATGCATTGTTGGATTGTAACATGGAATATGTTAGCGAATGCATTGTTGGATTGTAACAATAACATGGAATATGTTGAACAATGTATTGTAATTGTTAGAGTGTTAAATTATTTTATCAACTGAGGTCAGTTGCTTGTCAACTGAGAGGCATGTTGTATATTATTGAACAATGCATTGTTAAAGTATTATATTCTTAATGTATTAATATGTTTTTGATGTTTTTGATATATAGCAGCTGAAGGTTCGTGAGGAGCGTGCAAGGCGTGAAAGGGCGGACATCAATAATCTGAATAATTATTATTTAGTTTGTAAATAAATCTGCGTAGAAGGTTCTATTGTTAGAAAAGTAATGGTTAGAATAAGGGTCGTTGTAGACTGTAGTTTCTGTTATTGAAAGCAATGGCTTTTTGTAAAAGTTATCAACTTTTAGTTTCATGCCTGCTTTTTGAAGCTGCCCTCTTGTAACCACTCTTTTCGACATAATCAAAAGTCCTATAAATACATGCACTCTGTGGACTGTCGAAACAGAGTGCATGGGGGGAGATTGCACCCAATCTTGCGTTCTGTCTCGTCTCCTGTTTTCTCTATTTTCTGTGTGTTTTTCTGCGTCTGTAATCTCTGTATGCGCATTAGCAAGATCCTGACAACATCGTCTTTTTGTGCCAAATGTATATACCAGTTTTTGTTCGCCAATATAAGCGTCTCAAAGTCTGCCACAGGTCTAGCAGAATTCGTTTGGGCAGTTCTATTCAACTTTTTGAGATACAGTCAATTTTTTGCATCAAGGTATTTTAGTCATCGGCCATGGCTGAAAGCAGTGATGTATTCCGTATGTTGGCTGTTGAGGATACATTATATGGTACCAACTACCCATTATGGGCTTATATGATGCGACATGTATTGGTTGCAAAAGGATTGTGGAACATTGTGTAGGGTGTTGAAAGACATCCTATTACACCTGTAACAATAGGTACTGCAAATACAGGTACTGGAGCTAATGGAGATGGTGTCGAAGATGATATTGTGCAGGTTCCTGTTCATGCTGCCGTTTCTGCTGCACCTACTATAGAGCAGATTCGTTGGGATGGCAGAGATGCCCAGGCACATGCATTGATAGCTTTGTCTATCAAACGTGCCATTATTCCTCATATTCGCTCTTGCAAAACAGCTAAGGATGCTTGGGATACACTTACCACATTGTACCAAGCTAGGAATGAGGCTCGTGTTGCTTACCTCCGAAAATGGTTGGAGAGTGAGCACATGAATGAAGGTGATTCTATGGACAGTTTCCTAACAAAGATCAAAGACTTGAAGGAACAGTTGATTTCTGTTGATGAGGTTATACCAGATAGCTCACTTGACCGTTCTGAATGGTCTTCCTGATTCTTATCAGAGCTTTGCTTCTACTCTTCGGTTGATGATGAAAGGCAATCCAAATGCCTTGTCATTTGAGGAGTTAGTCTTTGTTCTATTGCAGGAAGATCAGTCCAGGCAGAACAGGTCCATTATGCATGTTGCAGATCAAGCTTTCCTGGCTAGTCAGAAGGGCAAAGGAAAATGGAGTTCTTCTACTAGTAAACAGAAATCTGCAAATGTTGCACATTCGAAGAACCAAGACAAAGATGAGAAAAAATCAGAAAAGCAGAAATTGTTTTGTAAGTAATGTAAAAGGAATGATCATATCATAAAGAACTATCCAAAACTGGCTGCAAAAGAGGCAAAGAAGAAAGAGGCTGGAATGGTTGTTGCAGAAGCCTCTACACCAAAAACGAAGTCTACTAATCTTGTGCAGGAAGAAGAATGGGCATTCACTACTGTTTGCAATTTTGACCCATCTTCTCATGAGCAGTGCATGTCTGCAGTAGACTCAGATGTTTGGTACTTTGATAGTGGGGCGACCAAACATATTACCTCGCAACGCAGTTTCTTCTCTTCACTCGAGCCTGCCCCTACAGTGAATATTGTTACATGTGCCAACAACTCCTCTTATCCTCTTATGGGAGTTGGTAAGATCATTTTGACTACTGCTGATGGTAGTTCTTTCACTTTTTCAGATGCTTTATTTGTGCCAGGGATCAAGAAGAATCTGTTATCAGTTTCTACATTAGCCAAGATTGGCTTGGTTGTGAAATTTGTTGATGATAGATGTACAGTTCATGATCTGTCAAATGGCGATGTTATTATTGCTTCTGGCATTTTATGTCATGGGCTGTATAATTAGACTATGAAAGATCTAAAAATGATTTGGCATGTGCTATAAATGATTCTCAGGCTATGTCAGATGCAAAGCTTTGGCATGCACGCTTTGGGCATCTGAATTTTGCTAGTTTGCTATGCCTGCAGAAATCTGAAATGGTGTCCTCCTTGCCCAAACTTGAGGCACCTGGAAAACATGTTTGTGAAGGCTGTATTTTAAGCAAAATGCAGCATTCCTCCTTTCCAAAAGATGGTTTAGTTCGGGCTACACAGAAATTGCAGCTTGTACATAGTGATGTATGTGGTCCTACGCAGACACCCTCTTTTGGAAACTACCTTTACTTCATGACTTTCATTGATGATTTTTCCAGGCATGCATGGGTATATCCTTTCAAAGCAAAGTCCGAAGTGTTCATGTGCTTTAAACAATTTTTGGTTTTGGCTGAAAATCTGTCAGCATGTAAAATGGGCACCCTCCGTTCTGATCGAGGGGGGGAATATATGTCTTCTGATTTTAATGCATTTCTGGATGAACGTGGGATAAAACACCAGTGTACAATGCCGTATACACCTCAACAGAATGGAGTTGCTCAACGAAAGAACAGGTCACTCATGGAGATGGCGAGGTGCCTGGTCAAGAGTCAGGCTTTACCACATAGTTTTTGGCTTGAGGCTGTCATGCGTGCAGCATATGTACTGAACAGGTGTCCCACTAAAGCGTTGCAGTCTATCACTCCATATGAGGCTTGTCATGACCGGAAGCCATCTGTTGCTCATCTGCGTGTTTTTGGTTGTTTGGCATATGCACTAGTGCTTGAACAACATCGCAGAAAATTGGATGATAAGGTAGTAAAATGTATTTTTGTTGCGTACAGTTCTGAAAGTAAAGGCTATCGTCTGTATCATCCACAGACTAAACGCATTCTTGTAAGCCGTGATGTTGTCTTTGTGGAAGATGCTATTCAGCCATTGCTTTTATGTACTAAGAAGACACCTGTTAGGTCCAAAGACATGTATGATACTTTGATGCCTCTTTTTACAGGTGGACAGTCTGGTGCTGGTCCTAATGAGGCAACTTCTCAACCTTTGCAGGTTTCATATGATGATGCAGATCATTCCATTTCTGATGCAGATTTACATGATGCACTTGTTGATGAGAGAGCTGATATTGAGCAGGCAAAAACTATGCCAAAATGGCTGGTGTAGACTTTGCGTGACAGCAAATTAGATGCACCTTTATCATATCGTACTCCTTCAGGCTCTCATACTGCCTCCTTTGCATGAGATTGCTATGCTATGGCTGCATCTAGTCTATGTGATGAGACTGAGCCTGTTTTGTATGATGAAGCAAAAATTCAAAAAATTGGATGGCTACTATGCAATCTGAATATGATGCAATAATGAAGAATGGTACTTGGTCTTTATGTGACTTGCCTCCTAGCAAGAGGGCCATAGGCACTAAGTGGGTATACAAGCTGAAGAGTAAACCTGATGGTATAGTTGACAGGTATAAGGCTAGGCTTGTTGCAAAGGGTTATGCACAGGAAAGAGGCATTGATTTTGATGAGACCTTTGCACCTACATGCAGTAAGACTACTGTTCGGAGCATCTGTGCACTTAGAGCCCATCATGGTTGGAATGTACATCAGTTGGACATTAAAACAGCATTTCTGAATGGTGACTTGCATGAAGAAGTGTATGTTTTTCAGCCCCGTGGCTTTGTGCAGAAAGGGCATGAAAACTAGGTGTGCAGGTTAAAGAAGGCATTATATGGTTTAAAGCAATCACCACGTGCTTGGTATGAGAAGATACATGCCTATCTTATTGCACATGGTTTTGAGAACAGTCCAATTGAAAGCACCTTATATGTTAAGCGTGCTAATGATGTGCTTCTGATCATTGTTGTCTATGTTGATGACATGCTGCTCACTGGTCCTATTGAGAAGCATATTGCTGATTTTAAGGCTGATTAGCATGCCTCATTTGAGATGTCTAATTTTGGGCATTTGCATCATTATTTGGGCATTCAGTTTATGCACGTTGATGTTGGAATGGCTTTGTGTCAAACAAAATATATTGACACATTATTGCAGCATTTTGGCCTTGAAGACTGTAAGCCTATTGCCACTCCTATGGAGA
>CM035423.1:166129941-166244941 GCA_020310875.1 Ceratopteris richardii | reverse complement strand
GGTAGAGGACAATTTTGAGGCAGGGGAGCCAAAGATGCCACAAAAATTTACAAAGAAATGATTCAGGTAATGATAGTAAAGGATATTGGAATTGTGGTAAACCTGGACACTTTGAATGTGATTGTAGGTTGAACAATCAAAATAATGAAAGGCAACAAAACAACTATGCATCCACAAGTGTAGATGATTTTGAGAAGCTATTCATGGGTCAACATCATATGATGAATACGATGTCTGCTCATGTTTTGAAATCGAATGGTAATGTTTGGTATGTTGATTGAGGTGCTTCAAGTCACATGACTTGTCATGCAAATGGTTTACTAGTTTGCAGAAATTACAAAGTTCCAAGATATGTTGAAATAGGTGATGACACACCCTATCAAGCATACATGAAACATAGCATTGTTTATGGAGGACGTGAAGGTAAAACATCTTGCTGATTTGATGCATGTTCCAAATATAACAAAGAATCTCATTTTTGTTGGACAAATGGTTGAACAAGGATTGCAAGTCAAGCTCAATGTTGATGGGTTATATGTAGAAGAGTACAAACAAGATGGATGATTGATTGCCAAAGGAAACAAAGTGGGTAGGATTTTCACCTTAAATGTGAAAATTCTCGAAATGAATGTAGCCATGTTTGCAAAAGGTGCAGGAGTTATTGCTAATATAGGGATCTCGCACAAATGAATTGGACATGCAAACTTGTAGAGGCTGAAAATTATGCAGTGAAAGGAGATTGTTAATGGACTACCAAATATCAAGGTTGTAGAGATGCAGAAGGTATGTGCAACCTATCAATTTGGTAAAAAGTCAAGGGCATTATTTCCACATGACAAGCATGTTAATGAGAATCTGCTACAAATTGGACATACAAATGTTTTGGATCCTCCAAAGACCACATATATAGGCAGTTCTCCCTAGGCTGAGCCTTTGTGAAAAGGTCTCCAATGTTCTACTGCCTGGGCACATATGCCAAGTTGATCTCTCTAGCAAAGAACCTCTCCATGACATAATGATAATGCACCTCAATGTGCTTAGTGAAAGCATAGAACACAAGGTTCCTTGCAACTTCCAATGCGCTCTAATTGTCAGTGAAGATGGTGCTGGCAAAAGATTGACCGACACCCAACTCATCCATAAGGTATCTGATCCACACACACTCAACAGTCATTGTGAAAGTTGCCCTATACTCAGCTTCACAACTAGAAGTGGACACAGTAGGCTACTTCTTACTCAACCAAGATATACATGAGCTACCAAGCATGAAAGAAAAGCCACTAGTGGACACACAAATCTCATAGAAACCAACCCAATCACGTTAGAAAAAGCATGCAAATCTGGCGCTAGTGATCCCCCCTTGGGATAAAACAATCCAAGTAGCCAAGTACCACTCAAGTAGTGAAAGGTGCACTTAACGCTCTCCCAATGCTTGACACCTAGTCAATACATAAACTTTCTAATCTGTGAGACAACAAATTGAATATCTTGTCGAGTAATGCATGAGTAAATCAAGCACCCGACAACCTTCTAATAGAGGACAACATCAAATTCATCTCCAGCATCATGAAGACTTGATCGTAAACCTATCTTCATAGGAGTGGCACTAGGTTTACAATCTTCAAGGCCAAAATGCTGCAATAATGTGTCAATATATTTCATTTGACACAGATCCATTCCACCATCAACTTGCATAAATTGAATGCCCAAATAATGATGCAAATGCCCCAAATCAGACATCTCAAATGAGGCATGCAAATCAGCCTTAAAATTTGCAATATGCTTGTCATGAGGAGGAATGAGTAGCATCTCATGAACATACACAACAATGATAAGAAGCACATCATTAGCATGCTTAACATATAAGGTGCTTTTAGTTAGAGTATTCTCAAAACCATGTGCAATTAGATAGGCATGCATCTTTTCATACCAAGCACGTGGTGCTTGCTTTAAACTATATAATGCCTTCTTTGACATACACACCTGGTTTGCATGCCCTTTCTACACAAGCCACGAGGCTAAAAAACATACACCTCTTCATGCAAGTCACCATTGAGAAATGTAGTTTTATTGTCCAAGTGATGTACATTCCAACCATGATGAGCTGCAAGTGCACAGATGCTACGAAGAGTAGTCGTTGGGCATGTAGGTGCAAAGGTCTCATCAAAATCAATGCCTCCTTCCTATGCATAACCCTTTGCAACAAGCCTAGCCTTATACCTATCAACTATTCCATCAGGTTTATGCTTTAGCTTGTATACCCACTTAGTGACAATGGCCTTCTTGATAGGGGGCAAGTCACATAAAGACTAGGTACCATTCTTCATTATAGCATCATATTCAAATTGCATTACAAGCATCCAATGTTCAAAATTTTGTGCTCGATGATCAAGAGAAATAGGCTCAGTCTCATCATTGAGACTAGAGGCAGCCATAGCATAGCAATCTGATGCAAAAGAGGCACTATGAGAGCCTAAATGAGTATGATATGACATAGGTGCATCTAATTTGCTATCACACAAAGTTTGCACTAGCCATTTTGGCATAGTTTTTGCCTCCTCAATATCAACTCCCTCATCAATTAGTGCATTATGTAAATTTGCATCAGAAATAGAATGATATGTGTCATCACATGAAATCTGTAAAGGCTGAGAAGTTGCCTCATTAGGACCTACACTAGACTCTCCACCTGTAAAAAGAGGCAGCAAAGTATCATACATGCCTTTGGAGCTAATAGACGTCTCCTTTGTACATCAAAGTAAAGGGTGAATAGCATCTTCCACAAAGCCAACATCAAAACTAACCAAAATGCATTTTTTCTGTGTATGATACAGATGATAGCCTTTGCTTTTAGAACTGTACCCAACAAGAATACATTTTATTGCTTTATCATCCAATTTCCTATGATGTTGTTCATGAATCCATGCAAGATTGTTTGCTGAAAGTTATTTCAATCTTTTCCTATAATCTAGGAAAAGGGGAAATCAATTTTGATCTACGTTTTGGTAATTGATTTAACTAGAAAATTCAACTACCTTCAAAAATATATGGACTATGAATTCTCCTTTTATCCTTTCACAAAGATAAATCGCTAGGCTTTTACATTGGGTAAATGATAATAAAAGATCCTAAAAAATGAGCATAAATAAAGTACACGATTAAAATGATCAACTTTATGTTGTAGATAAAATCCATCTCAAGCATAGTATTAGCTTGATGATCTAACAGCTCCCCCTCAAGCTATAGCATGCTTGAGTCTTGAGTCCCTGATAGGATGAATACCTCCCATAGGTTCCACTCTGCATAGATTTAACCCATCAAGTGCCTTTGTCATCATGTTTGTTATTTGCTTCTCACTAGAAACAAATGATAAGTCAATTTTCTGTTGCTATAAGCTTCTCTCTGACAAAGTGGTATTGGACTTCTACATGTTGTTGGAGTTAGATGTCTGCAGAAGCACACGAACAACACAAGGAAGAAGAAGAAGCTTGGAGCACAACAAAAAATACTGAATGTATTACTAGACAATGTACAAAGATAAGTGGCCCATTAGGGCGATAGGCGTATATACAAACCGGGGGAAAAAAACCTCCTAAAGAGGGAAAAAAGTGCCCCGACGGTCCTAGTGTGTTCACACACATCACTACCTAAATATATCAACAAATCCCCCCTGGGAGTGATGCGGTGAACAAGGGGCTGGCACTCATTTATAAGGAAGTGCCAAGCTATGTGGAATCAATCCACAAAAGGAAGTAAGCCCAAAGCTTTGCGGAAAGCTTCAAACTTCTCCCTAGGCAGAGCTTTCGTGAAAAGGTCTGCAATGTTCTCCTGCATGGGCACATATGCCAAGCGGATCTCCCCAACAGAGAACCTCTCCCTGACATAATGATAATGCACCTCAATGTGCTTAGTGCGAGCATGGAACACACGGTTCCTCGCAACTACGAATGCACTCTGACTATTAGTGAAGATGGTGGTGGCAGAAGACTAACCAACACCCAAATCAGTAATAAGGCGTCTAAGACACACACACTCAACAGTAGTTGTGAAAGCTGCCCTATACTCAGCCTCACAACTGGAAGTGGCCACAGTAGGCTACTTCTTGCTCAACCAAGATATACATGAGCTACCAAGCATGAAGCAAAAGCCACTAGTGGACACACGAGTGTCATAGCAACCAACCCAATCAGAGTCAGAAAAAGCATGCAAATCTGGCAGTAGTGATCCCCCTTGGGATAAAACAAACCAAGTAGCCGGGTACCACTCAAGTAGCGAAAAATGCACTTAACCACTGCCAATGCTTGACTCCTGGGCAATGCATAAACCTGCTCATATGTGAGACAACAAACTGAATATCTAGCCGAGTAATGCATAAGTAAATCAGGCATCCAACTACTTGCTGATAGAGGACAACATCAAATGCATCTCTAGCATCATGAAGTCTCATCTCCATGAGTGACGCGTTCTTCTATTTAGCTACTCCATTCTGTTGAGGACACTTTACAATGATGTTTTATTCCACATTTAGCCAGAAATGCATTAAAGTCAGAAGACATATATTCCCCCCCTTGATGAGAACAGAAGGTGCCCATTTTACATGCTGATAGATTTTCAGCCAAAACCAAAAACTATTTGAAGCACATAAACACTTCAGACTTTGCTTTCAATGGATATGCCCATGCACGCCTAGAAATATCAACCATGAAAGTCACGAAGTAAAGATAGTTTCCAAAAGAGGTTGTCTACATAGGACCACAGACATCACTATGAACAAGCTGCAATTTTTTAGTAGCTCAAACTAAACCATCTTTTGGGAAGGATGAATGCTGCATTTTGCCCAAAATACAGCCTTCACAGATATGTTTTCCATGTGCCTCAAGTTTGGGCAAAGAGGACACCATTTCAAATTTCTGTAGGCATGGAGACTAGCAAAATTCAAATGACCAAAGTGTGCATGCCAAAAGATTTACATCTCACATAGCCTAAGAATCATGCACTCCACATGCCAAATCATTCACAAATTGTTCATAGTCTATGAGCTTATACATCCCACGACATAAAATGCTAGAAGCAGTAATCATGTTGCCATTTGATAGATCATGAAATGTAGATCTATCCTCAACAAATTTCACAACCAAGCCAATCTTGGCTAAAGCTGAAACTGATAACAAATTTTCCTTGATCTGTGGCACAAATAAAACATCCCACAAAGTGAAAGAACTACCATCAGCGGTAGTTAGAATGATCTTACCAACTCTCATGATGGGATAAGAGGAGTTGCTGGCGCATGTGACAATATTCCCTATAGGGGCAGGCTCAAGTGAAGTGAAGAAACTGCACTACAAGGTAATATGTTTGGTTGCCCCATTATCAAAATACCAAGCATCTGAGTCTACTGCAAACATGCACTACTCATGAGAAGATGGGTCAAAACTACAAATACCACCAAAAACCCATTCTTCATTCTACACAAGATTAGCAAACTCTATTTCAGTGTAGAGGCCTCTACAACATCCATTTCGGCCTCTTTCTTCTTTGCCTCTTTAGCAGCCAGTTTTGGATAGCTCTTAATGACATGATCATTTGCTTTATAGTATTTGCAAAACAATTTCTGCTTTTCTCATTTCTTCTCATCTTTGTCTTCCTTCTTTGAATGTGCAGCATTCACAAATTTTTGCTTACTAGTAGATAAACTACCTTTGCCCTTCTGACTAGCCAGGCAAGCTTGATCTACAACACACATAATGGACCTGTTCTGCCTAGACTGATCTTCATGAAGCATAATAAAAACTAATGCTTCAAATGTTAAGGCATTTGGATTGGCTTTCATCATCAAACGAAGAGTAGAAGCAAAACTTTGATATGAGTCAGGAAGACAATTCAGAAGAGTCTGCACAAGTGAACTGTTTAGAAGGACTTCATTCGTTGAAATCAACTATTCCTTCAAATCCTTGATCTTTGTAAAAAAATTGTTCATAGAATCACCTTCATTCATATTCTCATGCTCCAATTGTTTTCAGAGGTAAGCAACATGAACCTCATTCCTAGCCTCGTACAATGAGGTAAGTGTATCCCAAGCATCCTTAGCTGTTTTGCAAGAGGGAATGTGAGGAATAATGGCACATTTGAAAAACAAAGCTATCAATGCATGTTCCTGAGCATCTTTGCCATCCCATCGAATTTTGTCTCTAGTAGGTGCAGCAGAAACTACAACACTAACATGAACATGAAGAATATCGTCATCTTCAATGCCATCTGCATCAACTTCAGTACTTATATTTGTAGGTGTAATAGGAAGTTTTTCAACACCCTGCACAATATTCCACAATCTTTTTGAAACCAATACATGACACATCATATAAGCCCATAATGGGTAATGCATACCATCCAACTTATCATTAACAGCCAACAGATAAAATACATCACTTCTTTCAGCGATGGCCACTGACTAAAATACCCTGATGCAGAAAAATGATTGTACCTGAAAAAGTTGAGCATAACTACCCTGACAAGTTTTGCTAAATCTGTAGCAGACTTTGAAACACTTATATTGGTGAACCAAAATCTGTATATATCCTAATCACCCTGAGTATGCACACTACATTTCATGTGATTCTCAAACTACGAGTGGAGGGGTGTCAACGATGCTCTAAATGAAGCGGCGACCTGCTCTGGTACTAATTGTTGGATTTTGAGGTCTGCAAAAGCACGCAAACAGCACAAGGAAGAAGAAGAAGCTTTTAGCACAACACATAATGCTAAATGTATTACCACTAGAATGTACAAAGATAAGTAACCTGTTAGCGCTATATGCATATATACAATCCGGGGATAAAAACCTCCTAAAGAGGGAAAAAAGTGCCCCAAGGGTCCTAGTGTGTTCACACACATCACTACCATCAACAATTTCATGAAAGTGAAGAGTGAGGTGTTCACTCACTTCTAGAATTTTAAGGCTATGGTGGAAAAGAAGACAAGAAAGTATATTCAAACAATTAAGGTTTGATGGAGGAGGTGAATACATGTCAAATGAGTTAAGCAAATTTTTTAAAAGTCATGGAATTTGACATCAATTTTCATGCAGGTACACATCAAAACAAAATGGTGTTGTTGAATGCAAAAATAGACATATTGCAAAAATAGCAAGAACCCTGATGGCTGAAAAGCATCATATTGAGATCACCAATGATAAGGAGAGGCTTTTACAAGCTAAAGATCTCTTTACAAGCCCCAACTATATGGATATAATAGTTAGAGGCATATATAAAATGGTGAGATTAATAGGCTCACTAAGGATAATGATATCCCATTGATGAGAAGGGCTAAAGAAAGTCTCCTTAATTAGATAGGAAATCTAGGAGGAGATCCCTAGGGTAGAGCCACCTCTAGCACAAGAGTAATTAGTATACGATCAAGCATGAGAAGGGGAGACCGTCCAAAGGTTTTGGACTGGAGTAGTGCCAGAAAGGTTAATTTCTTATGTATACATGATATCAAGGAAGAAAAAAACATCTTTTAGCTGACAAACTATGCATTTCGGCTCTTATAGGGCTAGGAAGCTTTTTACAATCAAAGGAAAGCTTTTAAAAAGTACTTTATGGAATTTTAAGAGGGTTAACCATGGGATTCAAAAGATCTTAATGGGTCAAAAACCTCTCACCTTTCCTTTTAAACTTTTGAGGGTTAGATGGACAAGGATCCTCGACCTCCCTTTAGGTAAAGAGAAATTCTTCAATTTCATTAATATTGTGACCCCAATGAGTGGGAGCAACATTTTTATGTGGCTTAAGCTTAAAAGAGAATACAAGATTGTCATGATTATGCAATGGACTATTGGTCTTGAAATAATGGCTCTCTTTCTAATGATTCTACTTGTTGAGATATCCATGCTCCACCCATTTGTATCCAAATGCATTCTCTTGACATCACATGCAAGGGATCGTCTCACATGCTCTCCACTCTCGTTTAAGCTTCAATTATCCCACATAGGTGGTATTTCTACATGTGCTCCATATAAGGAGGGCCTTACTTCACCTCCTCTCATTTCTTCATGTAGTATCATGGGACTCTCTCCATGAAGTTCTTGGATTTCACATCACCACAACTATTCACAAGGTGCATCCTTGACATTACATGATAGTATTGCGTCTTAGAAATTCAAAGGAGATGGGCAGAAGGAATACATTATGCAGGTAGAAGGAAGGAAGGCTAGAAGCCCTACTCAAACAATAAAAAAGAAAATGAAATAGCACACATGTACACATAGATAATGGTCATGAATTAGATAGTCAAGGAAATAACATTGATACAATAGAGACTTCAATAATAATGATCATGATTTCTCTAGTCATTTAATAATGATTATCTTTTCTTGTTTAAAAGGGAATAAGCTTTCCTTATCCTTCAATTAGCAGGACTCTTGAGTTTCCTCTGTATTTCAACAGCCATTTAAGGCATAGAAGAATAGTGTGAGGATATTTATCATAGATGGCCACATGTGTTAGGATATTTGGTTTGGACTTCCACCTCTTGAGGCAAGGGGTGAGAGTTCTATGCCAATGTATTCCTTTAGGCAGACTTAAGCTAGTTGCTTTTTAATAGTCCTTTTCAAGCGTTTCCCTCGGACTGTTTAACCCCTACTTTATGGGATACAAGGGGTACCATGGGTACTATGCCCCTTCACCTATACAGTCGTTCTTTTAGTCTAGTTCAAGATATAAGAGAGATTAGACTTTGATGGAAATTTCTTTTTAAAAAGAAATTTATCATAGACCCATTTAGTATGATGAACCCTTTTTCTAAACTTCGAAAGAACATTTAAAGAGAAAAATAAAACTCTCTTAATTAATGCAAAATTTTGGAAATAATATTTTTTCTAGAATTAGTGCTTATAAATATGGTCGAGTTCCCAATATTAATAGATATGTTAAGCCTTGTTAAAAGAATAAAATTTTAGAAAAGGGATCATGCTTGAACACTAATTAAGAACTCAATTTACCATTTTTAAATACTCCAAATAGGAATCCCAAAAAAAGGAAAGAAAAAAAAGAAAAAGGGTGATGGCAACAACTACTTGGTTTCCACATAGTGAAGAAGGAAAGAAGTCTTTATATCTTTTTTTCTAATTCAATCCTCCCTTAGGGTATGCAACTTTATAATGTAACATACATTTTTGCACTTGATGCATGTGCTATCATACCAAACCTTAATGAATGGAGGGAAATTGTTGTCAGGATCTTGCTCACGCGCATACAGAGATTACGGGCACAGAAAACACACAGAGAATAGACGCAACAAGAGAGGAGACAGAACGCAATATTGGGTGCAATCTCCCCCCATGCACTCTGTTTTGACAATCCACAGAGTGCATGTATTTATAGGACTTTTGATTACGTCGAAAATAGTGGTTACATGAGGGCGGCTTCGAAAAGCAGGCGTGAAACTAAAAGTTGATAACTTTTACAGAAAGCCATTACTTTGAATAATAGAAACTGCGGTCTACAACGACCCTTATTCTAACCATTACTTTTCTAACAATAGAACCTTCTACGCAGGTTTATTTACAAGCTAAATAATAATTATTCGGATTATTGATGTCCGCCCTTTCACGCCTTGCACGCTCCTCACGAACCTTCGGCTGCTATATCAGAAACATCAAAAACATATTAATACATTAATAATATAACACTTTAGCAATGTATTGTTCAATAATATACAACATGCCTCCCAGTTGACAAGCAACTGACCTCAGTTGATAAAATCATTCAACACTCTAACAATTATAATGTCGTGTTCAACATAGTCCATATTACTGTTACAATCCAACAATGCATTGGCCAACATATTTCATGTTACAATCCAACAATGCATTGGCTATTTCATATTTCAATCCAACAATCCAACAATGCATTGGCTAACATATCCATGTTACAATCCAACAATGCATTGGCTATTCCATATTTCAATCCAACAATGCATTGGCTAACATATTTCATGTTACAATCCAACAATGCATTGTTCAACATTTTCCATAAGGTATAACATGCCCCTCAGTTGAACAAGCAACTGACCTCAGGTGATAAAATAATAAACATGGATGGCCAGTCACATGTTTCATCACTGACTAAAGAAAATAGGCATGTGCCATGTAAAAATACATGCATGGAAATGTTCATGGAGCTGGTACATTAATGTGTTTGTGTATGATATGCAGAAATTAAGTGGTCATAATGAGGTGTTAATTGTGTTTTCTGTATCCATTGACATTCTTCAATAGAGTGATTTTTGTACTTAACCAAATATCGATGATATTGAGTACCGGTGCGTGTAGTAGTGACATCATGATCAATGATTTTCTCAGGAACTAAGATTTCAAATTGTTCTTCAATTAAAGGAGGATCATCAAGAAGTGGGGCAAGTGGTAAAGTTCCTTTAAAGGGTTTAAGTAAGCTAATATGAAAAGAATTATGTATAGTCCAATGGGATGGAATATCTAATCGAAATGAATTATCATTAATTTTTTCTATAATGCGAAATGGTCCATAATAGCGTGGTGCAAGTTTAATTTTAGGATGCTGCAAAATATTTTTGAGACGTCTTTTAATTATTCGCAGCCATACAAAATCATTTTCCTTGAATTTTTTGGCTAATCGTTTAGTGTTGATAGTACGTGTATATCGCTCTTGACTTTTCCTAATGTGCTCGTGAACATCATGAAGGATAGAAACGTGATCTTAAGCAATAGAATCAGCCATTGGAATGTCGGTTTGGGTGAGGGACATGGGAGTGGGAAGCTTTTTACCAAAAACTATTTCAAAAGGTGCACGACCAGTAGTGGTATGTGAAGTGTTATTGTAAGAAAATTGAAGCAATGTCAACTTTTCATCTCAGTTATTAGGATTATCTAATGAATAACAACACAATAAATCAAGAATAGTACTATTTGTAGCCTCACTTTGTCCATTGCTTTCAGGATGAAATGCAGAGCTAAAATCTATTTTAGAACCAAAATGTTGAAATAAGGCAACCCAAAAATGATTGCAAAACCTAACATCACGATCAGATAACATTACTTTAGGAAATCCATGATGTGGAAAAATGCATTTAATGAATAATTTTGCAGCTTGAGGTGCAGTCAAAGTTTTTCTACATGGAATGAAATATGCATATTTACTAAACCTATCAACTATTGTCCAAATCATATCATTATGTGATGAAGTGATAGGAAGACCTGTGATAAAATCCATAGAGATTTGTTCCCATGGTTCATTTGGAATAGGAAGGGGCATTAATAATCCAAATGGTTTACCATGATGACGTTTGACATGCTGACATACAATGCATTGAGAAACATAATGTGCAATGTCTTTTTCCATATGTGGCCAAAAAAAGAAATCTTTGCAAGCAGAAATAGTGCTCTGTATGCCTCTATGACCCATGTAAGATGGTTCATGCATTTCTTTAATGACAAAATCTTTAAAAGCTTGGGTTATGCACAATCTATGTTGAAAATAGAGAAAACCATTATGAAATGTATAATGTTCATCAGATAAAGATGCAGCATTATTGAAGTCATGCCATGCACGTGAAAAATACAAATCAGATGCATAAGTGGAAACCATGTCTTGAAAAGAATGAATTTGAATGGCAGAAATATTATTCAAAACAACGGAATTCGAAGGAAAACGGCTAAGAGCATCAGCTACGACATTAGCTTTACCAGGTTGATATTGTATCATGGGTTGGAAATTTTGAATGAATGATGCCCATTTAAGATGCCTATCAGAGATTAAGGGCTGACTTAATAAATGCTTAATAGCCTGTTGATCAGTTTTGATTAATACTTCAGAGCCCATAAGATAGTGTTTCCAAATTCGCAAAGCATGCACAACTGCTAACAGTTCTTTATCATACGTACTATAATTCTGTTCTGAGGGTTTCAGCTTTCTAGTTTCAAATGCAATGGGATGGTCATTTTGCATCAGAACAGCACCTATTCTTGAACCGCTAGCATCAGTAACAACATGAAAGGGTTGTGAGAAATCAGGTAATTGTAAAACAGGTGCATGTGAAAGTGCATGTTTAAGTTTGTATGGGTAAATCCCCATGCAAATTTTATTTTCTTTTTCAACAACAAAGTAAGAGGCAATGCTAAATAAGAAAAATTTCGAACAAACTTCCTATAGAAACTAGCCAACCCAAGAAAAGAACGAACATCATTGACTGATTGGGGTGTAGGCCATTCTATGATAACTCTAATCTTTTTCGGATCCACATGCACACCTTCACTTGAAATAATATGTCCTAAATATTATAGCTTGCGCTGAAAGAAATAACTCTTTTCTGGATTAGCATAAAATGTGTTTTCTCGTAACAAATGAAAAACTGTTTCAAGATGCTTTTCATGTTCACTATCATTCTTACTGTAAACAAGTATGTCATCAAAGAATACAAGAACAAAAGCTTGGTAATCAAGAAAAATATTATTCATCATTCGCGCAAATGTAGCTGGGGCATTAGTAAGTCCAAAGGGCATTACCATAAATTCATAATGGCCATTTTGAGTTCTAAATGCAGTCTTAAAAATATCACTTTGTGTCATACGAATCTGATGGTAACCCGATTTAAGATCAATTTTACTAAAGACACGAGCTCCTCGTAACTTATCTAAGAGATCATCTATTCGAGGAATAGGGTATCTATTCTTGATCGTGATCTTGTTAAGGGCTGTATAATCAATGCACATTCGATAAGTTTTATTCTTCTTCTCTACTAAGAGAACTGGTGCTCCAAATGGGGAAGAACTAGGCCTTATAAGTCCTTTTTGTAGTAGGTCTTTTACTTGATTTTCTATTTTCTTTTGATGTAGTGGGCCATGTCTATAAGGTGCTTTATGAGGAGGAGAACTACCAGGTACTAAGTCTATGCTATGGTCACAGGATCCTCGAGGTGGTGGTAGTTCAGAGGGATATTCAGACATAAAACAATCCTTATAAGTACTCATGAAAGGTTTATATGCATCTGAAAGTGTATGAGTATAATCATTGATGACATTAACAAAAACAATGCATGAGTTAAATCCTTTCCTAAATGCACGCTTTGCTTGAGTGTGACTAATCAATGGAAATGGCTGGAAATCATGCCGTGCAGACAAAGTAATGATTTGACCTTTGAAAACAAACTTAAAGGTATGAGTATGGTAGTCAATACGTGGGTTATAATGGTGACGAAAAGGCATACCTAGTATAACATCATAAGATTGCAAAGGTGCAATTAAAAATGTTCGTGAGTCAACATAAGGGCCTATGCTAATCGTAACATCTTGCACTTCTCGTGTTACATTATAACGACTACCTTGAAATGCAGCTTTCACTTTATACAAAGAAGGAAACGTTTGTAATTTAAGTTCTTGTACTAATAAATGTGAAATGAAGTCATGTGAACTACCATCATCATGTAGAATTTTAACTAGTTTATTATTTATTGTACCCTGCATGCAAAGAAGAGAGTGTAGAGAGATATCGTTACCCAAGGTACTTAAGTCCTTCTCCAGTGATTCCTCTGTCCAAACAGGAGGAATTTCTTCATTATAGACCTCCATGTTATGCAATCGAGCTGTAGCCTGTTTCATATGAAGAGGTGGCAATCTGCACCTTATTTTTGTATGTCCAGGTTTACCACAATTCCAGCAGGTGATTCGTGGTCGCTTCTGTTGGGCATTCACTGCTGAAGTTTGAAGGGTAGGTGGTTTGGTTGGTTGGAGAGATGAAGCAACGGGTGAAGTTGAGTAATTGGATTGTAGAGGTTGAGGAAAGCTAAGGTAAGATGGGGCATTAAAATTACGCTTCATAGGAAATGAAGGTTTAACAGGAAATGGTCGTGGACGTGGTTGTTGTAGACGGAGTGACTTGGTTATGGACTGGAATTCTTTTTCTGCATCATAAGCAAAAGATATAGCCTCGTTGAGGGTTGTAGGTCGTAGGGTGTGAAGCTTGGCTTGGATACCCACTTCCAAACCATCTTCGTATTTCTGCTGCAAGATATCCTCTGATACATCTTCAAGCATTCGTACAAGTGGTAAATTTTGCCAGAATCGCTCTGTGTAGGTAGTAACCGTATCACCCTCCTTCCATGTAAGGGTCGTCCATGCACGTCAAACATGCAAATGGTATTGAGGAGGAAGAAATGAATCCTTCATGTTTTCTTGAAAAGCCCTCCAAGTTTTTGGACGCTCTGTACTGTGCCGCAGGACATTCCACCAGAGTTGTGCTTTACCTACTAGACAGTTAGTGGCAAATTTAACTTTTTCACTTTGAGCATACATTTCATCGGTATAAAAATCATCAAACTGCAACAACCAAGAAAGTACTAAAGGCCCATCCTTGCGGCCATCAAATCGTAGAAACTGGTAGTTTCTATTACCAATCTTTGAATGAGTAACATCAGATTGGGCAGACACAATAGCTTTTACTACTCTCGTAAGGTTGTCTTCCTCAGCTTGCATCCTTTGGAGGATTTCATCACATTGTTGGATCTCATTCTGAGCTCCTTGAAGCTCATGCCGCAAGAGCTCTAGTTGCTGTTCAAGTGTTGCCGCAGGTAGAGGTGAATTACTGTAATCCTCCATGGTGCTCTTGGACCCTTGCTCTCAACCTTGGTGTATTGAACCTTCTCATTTACAACCTTGGTGTCTCGATCCCGTGTTCTCAACCTTGCTTGGTATCTTGAACACTCAATCAAGTGCCACCCAAGGATTTTGAATGAATTCACACTTCCAAGCTAGCTCATTGAAAAGTTTGTTCCGAGAGCTTTGCAACGGTATATTATACGCCTCAATCCGACCTACAGATTGAAGGTTACACTTAATTCTTTGTTGGGTCCATCCTTGAAATTGCCGCGAGCGCCTTGCACAAGTACCAAAGAAAGAGAACTTGAATAACAACTCCAAGAGATGGTGGAGTGGTCAAAGTACTTCCCTTGAAAGTAGGAGGTTGTGGGTTCAAATCCTCCTACCTTAGGGACTCTAAACCTCTCTATTACCACTCAAAAATTAAAATTATCTCGCGCGTAGCCAACGGCTACCAACGGTCGCCAAGGGAGCCTTGGGTGCCAATGTATTGCCTAAGTTATTGCCTAAGTTCTTTGCCTAAGTTCTTTGCCTTAGTCGACGCCTTGGAGTAAGCCGAAGGAGAAGACGTAGGTGAAGACGTAGGTTCTGGTTCTGGATCAGGATCAGGATCTGAAACTGAAACTGAAACTAAAACAGAAACCGGAACAGGAAACGGAAATGGAGACGGAGACGAAATCGGAATCGCGAACAGAGAACAGAACCCTCTGTATTGACGCGTGCAGAGCTCTGATACCACTGTTGTCAGGATCTTGCTCACGCGCATATAGAGATTACGGGCACAGAAAACACGCAGAGAATAGACGCAACAAGAGACGAGAGAGAACGCAATATTGGGTGCAATCTCCCCCCATGCACTCTGTTTTGACAGTCCACAGAGTGCATGTATTTATAGGACTTTTGATTACGTCGAAAATAGTGGTTACATGAGGGCGGCTTTGAAAAGCAGGCGTGAAACTAAAAGTTGATAACTTTTACAGAAAGCCATTACTTTGAATAATAGAAATTGCGGTCTACAACGACCCTTATTCTAACCATTAATTTTCTAACAATAGAACCTTCTACGCAGGTTTATTTACAAGCTAAATAATAATTATTCGGATTATTGATGTCCGCCCTTTCACGCCTTGCACGCTCCTCACGAACCTTCGGCTGCTATATCAGAAACATCAAAAACATATTAATACATTAATAATATAATACTTTAGCAATGTATTGTTCAATAATATACAACAGAGATACACTCTATAATTGTGTAGATGGGACTAGAGTGGAATCCAATAATACAAATAAAATTAGTTCACTTGTATATTGGTAAAGGGTTTATGTTACCTATTGCACTTTTTATCTTTTTAAATATGCTCAATGAGATTTTTATTCCTTGGAAAGTTATGATTGGAACCTTAGCTGAGAATGAGAAACATGGGAATGCTCTTTTTTTCTCAAACCCAATGTGTGAAAATGGATGAAACCCACATGAGATTACATTCATTTTTCTTATGGACATTTGTGCTAGATTGTCCATATTGGAGAAGCATTTATATGAAAGTGTTTTCCTAGCAAACAATCTTATAACATGTATGAGAAATGACCAAGATTGTATGAGGCCAAAAATTTGTATAATAGAATGCTTTTGAGGAGCACAATAACATGGAACACATTGTTCTGCACTTAGTGGCAAATGAATAACAATCTACAACAATATGACATGTGTATTACATTCATGAATGCTTCTCTTGACAACTCCATTTGACAAGATGTAGATGACTAATTATATAGACCGCTTCACTATGAATATATATGTCTGGGTATCTCCTTATCTATGTACATTTTGTTTCATTAAAGTATTTGTATATGAGTGTATCATGTATGTGCAAGTGATCTCCTATGTTTGTTTGTATTCATGTAAGTGTCTATGCATTTTTGTGTGTTTCTTTTTGTACATGTGTGTAATTATTTGTATATAAGTGTATCATGAACAAGTTATCCTTGATGTTAGAGCACCTCTATATCAAGAATAACTCAAAACATTTACCAACTTGGAGGATCAATTCTAGATTATCAAAATTTTGAACTAACTATGAAGAGAGTCACTACTCAGAGAGTCTGCCACACATAAATCACTCATTGACTGATCAAATGTGTAAAGTTTTTAATAAAACTTTGCACAAGATGTCGGATAATGTTTGCACACCTTCTCCAAGTTAAACCATGTCAAAAGACTCAGTAGATCTTGAGAAATGATCTAAACAATTCACTTATGTCTAAACCTGTACTTCTCTACAGTCGACTTTGATACCTTCCAACCTTGACAAGGAGTGCTTGCTTGCTCAAAACTTTACACTGTAAAAGGAGAATTGACCAAAACATTAGCATCGAATTTTGTGTCTGTTGCAACTTCACTTCTTCACATTTACACATGTAAATGTTCCTATTCTCAATTCTCTCAACCTGATCACTATTAGGATCTGAAAACTTGTACAGAGGTCAATCAACTATAGATTTAGACTTGTACAAAAGCATTTTACAAAAGCTTAAACACAGAAGGAGTACTCAGTAAAAGTTCGGGTGCAATATTTCTTCATCTCTGGAAATTTTTACAACTGAGTGATGAGAGAGATCTTCCTCACTTCTAAAGTGTCTAATGACTCTTCTAACTTCTAATTCTTATCTTCACATGCTCTCTCATATTTTCCCCGACTTTTTTACTTGTATATATAGGCATATATGTACAAGCTCATGACTAAAACAAAACTATAGGTGAGCTAACTATAGTTTAATGTACATATGTATACAAGTCTTCATTTCCTGAGTATGTTCTATCTTCACTCTTCATTTGTTGATCTTTTCTTCTTCCTTTGACTTCAAGTCTTTATTCAAAACATCAATTGGTGGTTGACTTGCACCAAGAGCTCCCCCTCAATCATCAATTGAGGTTTTCTCTATCTTCTTTATATGTGCCATGTCTTTGAATCTTTGTAGCTTTGGTCCATCCAAGCTTTTGGTTAGCATATATGCAATCTGATCTTTTGTTGAAGTATGTATGACTTCAATCTCCTTATCAATCACCTTCTCTCTTAAGAAGTGATACTGAATCTAAAAGTGTTTAGTCCTGGCATGAAAAACACGGTTAGCAGCTAGATACAATGAACTCATATTATCTCCATGAATAGTGGTTGTACTCTAAATGATGTCAAAACTCCTCATGAGAGTCTTCAACCATATGACTTCCTTTGTAGCTTCAACCATACCTTTATACTCTGCCTCTGTAGATGATAAAGCAACTGTGTGTTGCTTCTTAGAATACCAAGAGATTAACTTATCTCCCAGATAACACAAGTATCCATATGTTGATCTCCTATCATTAGGATTACCTGCCCAATCTGTATCACTATATATCTTGATGTTTGTCTCCGATGTAAAACCATAATACAACCTTCTTTGAGTGTACCCTTAATGTACCTCAACACTCTTTGTCTTGCAACCCAATGTTCTTTCCTAGGACAATGCATGAATTGAGACAACACCCCAACTGCATATGACAAATCAGGCCTAGTTAATGTAGCATAGATTAGAATAGCAACCAGACTTTGATATAGCTTCATGTCCTTGAATTCTTCTCCTCCATATCTGCTCAATTTGTGATTCACCTCCATTGGAGTAGGTGCCACCTTGCAATCTTCCATTTTAAACTTGATCAATAAGTTCTTCAAATAACTTTCTTGAGTTACATACACTCCATGTTGAGTATATGAGATCTCCATGCCCAAGAAATATGACAAGTCTCCCAAGTCACTAATCTTGAACTCTTTCTCCATTTGTTTCTAAATGTAACATCCTTTGATACAAGGAATTGCTTTGTGGATGGACTCCACAACCTATATCCCATCTGCTTATCATCATATCCAATGAACACATACTTTTCAGCTTTAGGTTCCAATTCATGCCTCAACTGAGATGGCACATATGCATAGGCCAAAGATCCAAACACTTTACAATGATCTAGGGTAGGTCTTGTTGAAGAATCACTCACGAATTTGACATATAGACAGACATAAAGATAAAGGAAGATAAAGAGAAGCAGGATCAAAATATTTAGAAAATCAAAGCCTCAGTGAAGGGACAAATTCACGACTCTAATGTACAGCGTAGAAACTTCCAGAATTAGAGTTTGTTACACCGGATCAAAACTGTATATAAAGAGAGACGAGAACAGAAAAAAGGAAGGAGAGAAGAGAGAGCACGAGTGTGTGTGAGTAAAGCACGTCGTATGAATAGAGCGCATATAGAAATCAAGAATAGGTCTAGAAGACGCCAGAGATTGCGTATGTAAAGATGAATAACAGAAACCTGAAATGTCAGGTATTCATCTGAGAGAGATGGTAAGAAGAAACTACTCAGTGTAGGAGAGTTTCTATAGCTTGAGCAAGAAGAGGCCAAGCTAGTTTTGTACACATCTTCTCTAATAGAAAACACATGTTCATGTGGAAGTTTGCGCGCATTCTTTGTATGTGAAGAAATCTGAGTATTCTCATGTTACGATATAAAGTCAGTTAACAGTTACAGTTTTCTCAGTAAACGTATTTTTCGGTCAGTTACAGATCTATCAGTAAACGTGTTTTCTGGTAGAACAACGAAGTATATCTCGCAGAATAAATTAAAGTTGTGTATGAGAGATAGCTTATCTTGTAGCTAGACATCTCTACTATCAGTTCATCAAAGATTTCGGTGAAATGGATATGTACACACAGTACAAAGTCTGACCGGAAAGAGGCACTTTGAACTCGTGAAGTTTGTCCTTAAACTTCAGAAAGAGTTCATTCAGTAAAGGAAGTTAACGCATCACTTCCTTATATACTTGAAGTAATTACAAACTAAATTGCGGTTGATTCCGGTAAGATTCCGGTATAATTACGGTAACAGTCCGATGACAGTCTGGTGACAGTCCGGTGAAGTTCCAGTGGAACTTTCAGTAAATTCAAAATGCAATCTTATATGTTTGAGTGATAGTAACTTTGCTAAGCTACTGCTGATTATAGACGTGTTCTAATATCACTCTAGCTTAGCCAACTCTTCACTGGCGCGGCGAATTCCGCAGGCTTGACAAGGTTTGAGTCTTTGCCGCATCATCAACAATTGGTATCAAAGCCGGTTAACCACAACAAGTGGTATCACAGCCAAAACAATTCTGAAGAGCAGAAAGATTCTCAAAGAGCAAATGGAAGTAAAGACACAAGAGAATTCAAAAAACCTTCATAAAGAAAGGTGAATGCTGAAGAGATCAACAGCAAATGGTATCAAGAAGTATTCCGAAGTCATTTTCGAGGTAAAGGTTTACAAAAGGTAAAGTTCTTTAACGTTACACTCACTAGAAGAAACAGAAACAAGAAGATTATGGTAGATCATGTTTCAATTGACAAATTGGACAGAGATAATTATCCCGCATGGGTAATGCACATGGAAGTCTTACTTATGAGTAAGGACTTAATGATGTATGTGACCGGAGAAGAAAAGAAGCCGACCTTTGAAGACAATAGACAACCAAGGGAAGAAGAATTAGAGGCCTTGAAGCTGTGGCAGAAGAAAGATGCAACGGCAAGAGCTTACATTTATAATACCATTACAGATCATCTACTACCGCATATTAGAGGTCTCGAGAAAGCGGAGGACATATGGAGTGCGTTGGAAGATCATTTCCAAAACACTACAAAAGCTAGGAAGGCTAGCTTATGGTCCGAATTCACAACGTTCAAAAAGAAGTCGAATCAAAGCATTAATGACTATGTTACTAAGATGAAGGATCTAGCAGATAGTCTTGGATCCATAAATGAAGATATCGAAGATCACAGATTGATAGCGCAAGTGCTCATAGGTTTGAGAGGAGATGAAAGGTTGAAACCTTTCATACTCTCAACTGAACTTTCTTTAAATCATTTTATACAAGATTTAAATCAGTTGCTTGGGTTGATGCTCACATATGAGCAAGACCTAAAAGGAGATGGAGATAAAGGACAAAGTTCTGCAATGTACATGAAGAACAAGAAGAAAGGAGATAAAGGTAAGTCAAAAGACAAAGAAGAGTCGAGTTCTCAGGCTTATTATGCAAGAGGTAAAGGCACTGGCAGAGGAAGAGCAAGAGGTTTTGGAAAAGGAAGAGGTAGTCAGAATATCAACAAGAAGGCTTGCTGGATTTGTGGATTAAGTAATCATCTGGCTCATGATTGTTGGCACAATCAACAAGGATCAAATCAAAATCAGAACAGTAATAGCAGAGGCAGAAGCGGAAGATATCAGAGTAATTTTCAAAGAGGTAGACAGAATCAAAGAGGAGGCTATGGTAGAGGTGGAGCAAGAAGTTGGGGACAGAATCAATCCTTCAACACCACCTACAACAACTACGCAAAATGACACACAGAATGAAAGTCATACATCATTGATGATGAACTCAATCGGCACATCAGATAACGAAGATCTAAAGGTATTTTACATTGATTCTGGATGTTCTAATCATTTGTCAGGAAATATAGAACTGATGTCAGAATTGGAAAAAGGTAGTTCCAGTCATACTATTCAAACAGGTGACAATACAAGACATAGTGTACATTCAATTGGAAAAGTGAAATGTAAGAGTGGAGCAGATTTGCTAACCAATGTTTTGTATGTTCCGACAATACCTAAAAATTTGATTAGTGTGGGACAAATAGTTGAGAAAGGTTTTCAGGTCAAATTTACAAATGAAGGAGTATTTGTAGAAGATCCCGAGAATGGATATAATCAGATCGTCTCTGGTAAGAAAGCAGGTAGACTCTTTACTTTAAGAGTACAAGGGAACATTGGTCAAGCGTTGCTCACACATGGTGAAAATGTGATTACAGAACTTGATCTCTGGCATAAGAGATTAGGTCATTTTAATTAAAAAGGAATTAAAGCTATGATTTCAAATCAGTCAGTACTGGGATTACCGAATGTACAGAACCAACATATGATTCATAAGTGCGAAGCATGTCAGATGGGAAAAGCCCACAGGTTACCTTTTCAGAAGAAAGGATTCAAACATGATGGAGTACTTGAACTCATTCATACAGATGTATGTGGTCCAACAAAAGAAGGATCAATCAGTGGGTCAAGGTATTATGTTTTATTCATTGATGATGCTACAAGATGGATAACGTTATATGATTTGAAACAAAGATCAGAAGTATTTGAAACCGTCAAGCATTTTCATGCATATGCTGAAAGACTTACAAGACAAAAGCTTAAGAGACTGAGGTCTGATGGAGGGGGAGAATATTTTTCCCAAGAGTTCAATGATTATCTTTGGAATGCAGGTATTAAGAGAGAAATAACCTATAGGTATACACCAAACAAAATGGTGTAGCAGAAAGAAGAAACCGAACTCTAGTTGAGTTTGCACGAGCTATGCTCAAAGAAAAGGATTGTCCAAATTATCTTTGGGTTGAAGCTGTAAATACAGCTACATACTTGATAAACAGATTACTTTGTACAACTTTAGATGGAATGACTCCCTATGAAGCTTGGTGGGGAAAGAAACCAACACTTGATCATTGCAAAGTGTTTGGATCAGTAGCTTATGCTTATGTACCATCACAACTCAGACATAAACTTGAACCAAAAGTAGAGAATTATGTGTTCGTCGGATATGATGAAAAGCAGATGGGTTACAGGTTATGGAGTCCTCTAACAAAACAGTTTACTGTTTCCAAAGATGTTACATTTGATGAACAGAAAAGTTGGTATGCAGATCAAAGTCATACAACTAAAGAATTTGAAGAAGAGGTAAGAAGAAAAGAGAAAGGGAAATCAATTGTGCAGGTAAATAGAGATGAAGACTATATGCAAGCAAGTACGTCTAGAAATGGATTAACAAGAAGGAATGAAGAAATCCTATATTTGATGAAGAAGTGTATTCAGACACTTATGAAGAATGTGCACCAAGAAGGTCAAGCAGGACTAGAAGACAACCAGAAAGGTATTCTTATGATACTTTGTACATAACTTAGAAAAATTATGCATATATGGTCAAAGATGATGAAGAACCTCAGAACTATGATGAAGCTAAAGGCAAGAAGCAATGGGAAGAAGCAATGGAAGAAGAGTTCAGCGCACTGGAGGAGAACAAGACATGGGAACTTGTTCCTAAACCAAATGGTAAGAAAGTAAATGGAAATAAATGGGTTTTCAAAGTTAAGAAACTTGCAGATGGAAGGATAGCCAGATACAAAGCTAGACTCGTTATCAAGGGCTATGCTCAGACGCATGGCATAGATTATGATGAGACGTTTAGTCCGGTGGCAAAGATGTCAACCATAAGGACAGTGATTGCTATAGCAGCATCAAAAGGATGGAAGTTAAGTCAGCTAGATATAAAGAATGCATTTCCGAATGGATATATATGAGATGAAGTCTACATGGAATAACCTGAAGGGTTTGTAAGTTCCAAATACCCAAATTTTGTTTGCAGATTAAGAAAAGCACTTTATGGATTGAAGCAAGCCCAAGAGCTTGGAATTACAGACATGTGAAATATCTAAATGAACTTGGATACCATAGTTCGAAGGCAGATGCAAGTCTACTCATCAAAAGAACAGAAGAAGGTATGATCTACATTTGTATTTATGTAGATGACATTATAATCACAGGGACATCAGATGAAGGAATTAAAGAAGTAAAGAGATTGCTTGAAAAGGAGTTTAAGATCAGTGATCGAGGAAAGTTATCATACTTTCTTGGAATGGAAATCACATACACAGATCATGGCGTATATGTGTCGCAAGAAAGGTATCTCCTAAACTTACTGAAGAAGTTTAATATGGAGAATTGCAGGGAAGCTTCAACACCGCTTGAAGTAAACCATAAACTCAGTAAATATGATGGAGCAGAGTTTAAAGATATGAGAAAGTATCAGTCATTAGTGGGAAGTCTAATTATGCTACACTAACAAGACCAGATCTTAGTTATGCAGTGGGAGTTCTCTCACAGTTCATGCATTGTCCGAAGGATCAACATTGGGTTGCAGGACAAAGAGTTCTTAGATATATCAAAAGAACTATAAAGGAAGGATTATATTATCCTTTTACGTCAGATATAAAGTTGAGAGCGTTTAGTGACTCAGACTGGGCAGGAAGTCAAGATGACAGAAGATCAACACATGGGTATATGATATACCTAGGAGATAAGCTAGTGAGCTCGTGTTCAAAGAAACAACACACAGTGGCTTTATTGTCAATAGAAGCCGAATATAAAGGACTTGTAGAAGCAGCTAAAGAAGTGATATGGATGCAGACCTTGTTCAAAAGCATGGGTATTGATCAAGGTATACCTATTATACATGGAGATAATATGAGCTCGTTGTATCTTGCAGCAAATCCAGTATTTCATGCAAGAACAAAGCACATAGAGATTTAGTATCATTTCCTGAGGGAAAAGGTAATGGAGAAGGAGATAGAAATAGTATACACTCCAACAAAAGATCAGATTGTAGATATTTTGACAAAGAGCTTGGATGGAACAAAGACAAGAAGATTCAAAGAAATGGAAGGTATAAAAGAAAGAAAAATATATGAAAGGCAGGAAGAGTCAAATTAGTGATTGAGGGGGAGCTGTTGAAGAATCACTCACGCACTTGACATACAGACGCACATAAAGATAAAGGAAGATAAAGAGAAGCAGGATCAAAGTATTCAGAAAATCAAAGCCTCAGTGAAGGGACAAATTCACGACTGTAATGTACAGCGTAGAAAATTCCAGAATTAGAGTTTGTTAGAGTTTGTTACACCAGATCAAAACTGTATATAAAGAGAGACGAGAACAGAAAAAAGGAAGGAGAGAAGAGAGAGCACGAGTGTGTGTGAGTAAAGCGCATCGTATGAATAGAGCGCATATAGAAATCAAGAATAGGTCTAGAAGATGCCAGAGATTGCGTATGTAAAGATGAATAACAGAAACCTGAACTGTCAGGTACTCATCTGAGAGAGATGGTAAGAAGAAACTACTCAGTGTAGGAGAGTTTTTATAGCTTGAGCAAGAAGAGGCCAAGCTAGTTTTGTACACATCTTCTCTAATAGAAAACACATGTTCATGTGGAAGTTCGCGCGCATTCTTCGTATGTGAAGAAATCTGAGTATTTTCATGTTACGGTATAAAGTCAATTAATAGTTACAATTTTCTCAGTAAACGTATTTTTCGGTCAGTTACAGTTCTATCAGTAAACGTGTTTTCCGGTAGAACAACGAAGTATATCTCGCAGAATAAATTAAAGTTGTGTATGAGAGATAGCTTATCTTGTAGCTAGACATCTCTACTATCAGTTCATCAAAGATTTCGGTGAAATGGATATGTACACACAGTACAAAGTCTGACGCATCACTTCCTTATATACTTGAAGTAATTACAAACTGAAATGCGGTTGGTTCCGGTAAGATTCCGGTATAATTACAGTGACAATCCGGTGACACTCTGGTGATAGTTCGGTGAAGTTCCAGTGGAACTTTCAGTAAATTCAAAACGCAGTCTTATATGTTTGAGTGACAGTAACTTTGCTAAGCTACTGCTAATTATAGAGGTGTTCTAATATCACTCTAGCTTAGCCAACGCTTCACTGGCGCGGTGAATTCCGCAGGCTTAACAAGGTTCGAGTCTTTGCCGCGTCATCAACAGGTCTCTTACCCCTCCAAGCTTCATATGGTGTCATACCCTGCAAAGCTTTACATGGTAGTCTATTAACCAAATATGTAGTTGTATTTATAGCCTCAACCCACAAATAATTTGGACAATTTTTCTCCTTCATCATTGATCTTGCAAACTCAACAAGAGTTCTATTTCTCCTTTCTGCTATACCATTTTTTTGAGGAGAGTACCTGCAAGTAACTTCCCTTTTTATACCTACATTCCATAATTAATCACTAAACTCATTGGAGAAATACTCTCCCCCTCCATCTGACCTTAGTCTCTTCAACTTTTGACCTGTAATTCTTTCTGCATACAAATGATAATGTTTAATTGTATTAGATACCTCTGATTTATCTTTGATCACATAGATAGTGATCCACCTCGTAGCATCATCACCATAAATCAAATAATATCTTCAACCATTTATACTAAAATCCTTTGATGGTCCCCACACATCTGTGTATACCAAGTCAAGCTTCTCAGAATACATAAATCCATGCTTATTGTATGATTGCTTATGAGCCTTACCTAGTTGACATGCCTCACATCTCTATGTCATATGTTGACCTCCAACATTAGGCAATCCAAGCACTGAACCATTGTTAATCATATCTTTAATACCTCTTTCATTGAAATGTTCAAGCCTTTTGTGCCAAAGATCTAACTCAGAGATCTTATGTCCTCCATAAGTGAACAAGGCATGGCCAACATTACCTTGAATCTTCAATGTGAAGAGTATTCCTTCTTTCTTCCCTAAAACAATTTGTTTATACCCATTGCTAGGGTCTTCCACAAAAACTCCATCATTAGTGAACCTTACTTCATAACCTTTTTCAACAATTTGCCCTACACTTATCAAATTCTTTGGAATTGTAGAAACATACAGAACCTTACTCAAAAGAGTACTTCCATCCTTGGCCTTCATTGCTCCAATTGACTTCACATTGTGCTTAGTATTGTCATCTGTTTGAACTACATGATTAGTTACCTTATTCTCCAAATCAGTCATCAAAGCTATATATGTTACCATTCAGATGATTGCTACACCTTGAGTCAATGTAAAAAACCCTAGTAGACAAAATGAATGGCTTCCATTTCTCATCACCTCTCAAACGTGTAAGGATTTGCCTTACCAATTTATCCTCCTCAATATCTTCATCAATTGCGCCTAATGCATCTGCAATGTCCTTCATCCTTGTTACATGATCATAAATGGATTGAGAGGCCTTCTTCTTGAATGCGGTAAACTCTGCCCATAAGGATGCCTTCCTTAACTTTGTAGTGTTTTGGAAGTTCTCCTCCGAAGAATTCCATATATCACTTGCACTTTCAAGACCTCTAATATGAGGTAGTAAGTAGTCATTTACTCCCATGTAGATAATGTCCTTGCTTAAGCATCCTTCGTCATCCAAGTCTTCAAATTTGAGAGTTCATCCCTAGTTGCAACACTAGGATCTCTGAATTGTGGTTTTTCTTCTTCACCTGTGATGTAGCCTATCAGGTATTTGCTCATAAGATGAGCTTCCATCCTCATTGACTAAGCTGGATAGTTAAACTAAGATTTCAGATTGTTCTTCAATTAAACGAGGGGCATCAAGAAGTCGAGCAAGTGGTAGAGTTCCTTTAAATGGTTTAAGTAAACTAATATGAAAAGAGTTATGTATAGTCCAATGAGATGGAATATCTAATCTAAATGAATTATCATTAGATTTTTTGATAATGCAAAATGGTCCATAATAGCGTGGTGCAAGTTTAATTTTAGGATGCTGCAAAATATTTTTGAGATGTTTTTTAATGATACGCAACCATACAAAATTATTTTCCTTGAATTCTTTGGCTAATCGTTTAGTATTGATATTATGTGTATATCACTCTTGACTTTTTCTAATGTGCTCGTGAACACCATGAAGTATAGAAATGTGATCATGAGCAATAGAATCAGCCATCGGAATGTCGGTTTGGGTGAGGGACATGGGAGTGGGAAGCTTTTTACCAAAAACAATTTCAAAAGGTGCACAACCTGTAGTGGTGTGTGCAGTGTCATTGTAAGCAAATTGAAGCAATGGCAACTTTTCATTCCAGTTATTAGGATTATCTAATGAATAACAACACAATAAATCAAGAATAGTACTGTTTGTAGCCTCACTCTGTCCATTACTTTCAGGATGAAATGCAGAACTAAAATCTATTTTAGAACCAAAATGTTGAAATAAGGCAACCCAAAAATGATTACAAAATCTAACATCACGATCAGATAACATTACTTTAGGAAATCCATGATGTGGGAAAATGCATTTAATGAATAATTTTGCATCTTGAGGTGCAGTCAAAGTTTTTCTACATGGAATGAAATATGCATATTTACTAAACCTATCAACTATTGTCCAAATCATATCATTATGTGATGAAGTGATGGGGAGGCTTGTGATAAAATCCATAGAGATTTGCTCCCATGGTTCATTTGGAATGGGAAGTGGCATTAATAATCCAAATGGTTTACCATGATGACGTTTGACACACTGACATACAATGCATTGAGAAACATAATGTGCAATATCGTTTTCCATGTGTGGCCAAAAGAAGAAATCTTTGCAAGCAGAAATGGTGCTCTGTATGCCTGTATGACCCATGTAAGATGGTTCATGCATTTCTTTGATGACAAAATCTTTAAAAGCTTGGGTTATGCACAATCTATGTTGAAAATAAAGAAAACCATTATGAAATGTATAATGTTCATCAGATAAAGATGCACCATTATTGAAGTCATGCCATGCACGTGAAAAATACAAATCAGATGCATAAGTGGTAACCATTTCTTGAAAAGAATGTATTTGGATGGCAGAAATATTATTCAAAACAACAGAATGCGAAGGAAAACGGCTAAGAGCATCAGCTACAACATTCTCGTAACAAATGAAAAACAGTTTCAAGATGCTTTTCATGTTCACTATCATTGTTACTGTATACAAGTATATCATCAAAGAATACAAGAACAAAAGCTTGATAATCAAGAAAAATATTGTTCATCATTCGTGCAAATGTAGCAGGGGCATTAGTAAGTCCAAAGGGCATTACCATAAATTCATAATGGTCGGTTTGAGTTCTAAATGCAGTCTTAAAAATGTCACTTTGTGTCATACGAATCTGATGGTAACCCGATTTAAGATCAATTTTACTAAAGACACAAGCTCCTCGTAACTTATCTAAGAGCATCTATTCGTGGAATAGGGTATCTATTCTTTATTGTGATCTTGTTGAGGGCTCTATAATCAATGCACATTCGATAAGCTTTATTCTTCTTCTCTACTAAGAGAACTGGTGCTCCAAATGGAGAAGAACTAGGCCTTATAAGTCCTTTCTGTAGTAAATCTTTTCCTTGATTTTCTATTTCCTTTTGATGTAGTGGGCCATGTCTATAAGGTGCTTTATGAGGAGGAGAACTACCAGGAACTAAGTCGATGGTATGGTCAAAGGATCCTCGAGATGGTGGTAGTTCAGAAGGATACTCAGACATAAAACAATCCTTATAAGTACTCATGAAAGGTTTATATGCATGAGGAAGTGTATGAGTATAATCATTGATGACACTGACAAAAACAATGCATGAATTGAATCCTTTCCTAAATGCACATTTTACTTGAGTATGACTAATCAATGGAAATGGCTCGAAATCATGCCGTGGAGACAAAGTAATGACTTGACCTTTGAATTCAAAGTTAAAGGTATGTGTGTGGTAGTCAATACATGGGTTATAATGGTGAAGAAAAGGCATACCTAGTATAACATCATAAGATTGCAAAGGGGCAATTAAAAATGTTCGTGAATCAACATATGGGCCTATGCTAATCGTAACATCTTGCACTTCTCGTGTTACATTATAACGACTACCTTGAAATGCAGCTTTCACTTTATACAAGGAAGCAAATACGTTTGTAATTTAAGTTCTTGTGCTAATAAATGTGAAATGAAGTCATGTGAACTACCATGGTCATGTAGAATTTTAACTAGTTTGTTATTTATTGTACCCTGCATGCAAAGTAGAGAGTGAAGAGAGATATCCTTACCCAAGGTACTTAAGTCCTTCTCCAATGATTCCTCTGTCCAAACAGGAGGAATTTCTTCATTAATGGACCTCCATGTTATGCAATTGAGCTGTAGCCGGTTTCATGTGAAGAGGTCGCAATTTGCACCTTATTTTTGTATGTCCAGGTTTACCACAATTCCAACAAGTGATTCGTGGTCGCTTCTGTTGGGCATCTACCGTTGAAGTTTGAAGGGTAGGTGGTTTGGTTGGTTGGAGAGATGAAGCAACAGGTAGAGTTGAGTAATTGGATTGTGGAGGACGAGGAAAACTAGGGTAAGATGGGGTATTAAAAGTACGTTTCATAGGAAATGCAAGTTTAACATAAAGTGGTCGTTGGCGCGGTTGTTGTAAACAGATTGACTTGATTATGGACTGGAATTCTTTTTCTGCATCATAGGCGAAAGATAAAGCCTCATTGAGGGTTGTAGGTCGTATGGTGCGAAGCTTAGCTTGGATTCCCACCTCCAAACCATCTTCATATTTCTGCTGCAAGATATCCTCTGATACATCTTCAAGCATTTGAACAAGTAGTAATTTTTGCCAAAACCGCTCCATGTAGGTAGTAACCGTATCACCCTCCTTCCATGTAAGGGTCGTCCATGCACGTCAAACATGCAAATGGTATTGAGGAGGAAGAAAAGAATCCTTTAATTTTTCTTGGAAAGCCTTCCACGTTGTTGGATGCTCAGTACTATGCCACAAGACATTCCACCAGAGTTGAGCTTTACCTACTAAATAGTTAGTGGCAAATTTAACTTTTTCACTTTTATCATACATTTCGTCAGTATAAAAATCATCAAACTGTGACAGCCAAGAAAGGACTAAAGGCCCATCCTTTCGGCCATCAAATCATAGAAACTGGTAGTTTCTAGTACCAATCTTCGAATGAGTAACATCAGATTGGGCAGAAACAATAGCTTTTACTACTCTCGTAAGATTGTCTTCCTCAGTTTGTATCTTTTGGAGGACTTCATCACGTTGTCATATCTCATTCTGAGCTCCTCGAAGCTCATACCGCAAAAGCTCTAGTTTTTGTTCAGGTGTTGCCTCAGGTAGAGGTGAATTACTGTAATCCTCCATGGTGCTCTTGGACCCTTAAGCTAGTGCTTTCCTCTTGGGATGTACCCTAGCAGAAAAGTACCCTGTCTGGATGTACCCTGATGTACCCTGACAGGATGTACCCTGTCTGGATGTACCCTAGTGTACCCTGAGAAGTGTACCCTGACACGATGTACCCTAAGACGCGCCACGTCGCGTCGCACCGTGTCGCCTTGAAAAGTAAGAAAAACTGAAAGTTATGTTAAATATAAGAGGAGAGAACTTGAGTGACAACTCCAAGAAAGAGTGTAGTGGTAAAAGTACTTCCCTTGAAAGTAGGAGGTTGTGGGTTCAAATCCTCCTACCTTAGGGAATCTAAACCACTCTATTGCCACTCAAAATTAAAATTGCCTCGCGCGTAACCAACAGCTGCCAACGGTCGATTAGGGAGCCTTGGGTGCCAATGTTGCCAATGTATTGCCTAAGTTATCGCCTAAGTTAATGCCTAAGTTCTTTGCCTTAGTCGACACCTTGGAGTAAGCCGAAGGAGTAAACGTAGGTGTAAATGTAGGTGAAAACGTAGGTTTTGGTTCTGGAATTGGAACAGAAACAGAAACAGGAACAGGAACCGGAACCGAAGACGGAGACGGAGACGGAATCAGAATCGCGAACAGAGAACAGAACCCTCTGTATTGACGCGTGCAGAGCTCTGATACCACTGTTGTCAGGATCTTGCTCACGTGCATACAGAGATTATGGATGCTGAAAATGCACAGACAATTAAATAGAGAATACAAGATTGAGTGCAATCTCCCCCCATGCACTCTGTTTTGACAGTCCACAGACTGCATGTATTTATAGGACTTTTTGATTACGTCGAAAAGATTGGTTACATGAGAGCGGCTTCGAAAAGCAAGTGTGAAACTAAAAGTTGGTAACTTTTACAGAAAGCCATTGCTTTCAATAACAGAAACTGCGGTCTACAACGACCCTTATTTTAACCATTACTTTTCTAACTGTTTCTAGCAATAGAACCTTCTATGCGGGTTTATTTAAAAGCTAAATAATAATTATTCGGATTATTGATATTCGCCCTTTCACGCCTTGCACGCTCCTCACAAACCTTCAGCTGCTATAAGAAACATCAAAAACACATTAATACATTAATAATTTAACACTCTAACAATGCATTGTTCAATAATAATTTGACACTCCAACAATGCATTGTTCAACATATTCCATGTTACAATCCAACAATGCATTGTTCAACATATTCCATGTTACACTCCAACAATGCATTGTTCAACATATTCCATAAGTTATAACAAGATCTTGAGCAATGATCTAAACAATTCACTAATGTCTAAAAGTGTACTTCTCTATAGTCGACTTTGACACCTTCCAACTTAAAGAATGAGTGCGTGCTTGCTCAAAACTTTACACTGTGGAAGGAGAACTGACCAAGACATTAGTATCGAGTTTTGTGCCTGTTGCAACTTCAGTTCTTCACATTTACACATGTAAATGTTCCTATTCTCCATTCCCTCAACCTGATCACTCTTAGGATCTGCAAACTTGCATAGAGGTTAATCAACTATAGACTTAGACTTGTACAAAAGCATTTTACAAAAGATTAAACACAGGAACAGTAAAAGTTCGAGCGTAATATTTCTTCATCTCTGGAAATTTTTTACAACTGAGTTATGTGAGAGATCTTCCTCGCTTCTAAAGTGTCTAATAACTTCTAATTCTTCTCTTCACATGCTTTCTCATGTTTGCCCCAACTTTTTTACTTGTATATATAGGCATATATGTACAAGCTCATGACTAAAACAAAAGTATAGGTGAGCTAACTATAGTTTAATGTACACATGTATACAAGTCATCATTTCTTGAATATGTTCTATCTTCACTCTTCATTTGTTGATATTTTCTTCTTCCTTTGACTTCAAGTCTTTATCCAAAACATCAATTGGTGGTTGACTTGCACCAACAATATATACGTGTAGAAATATATACAAGTGGCTATCCACGTATGTGGATGTGATCATATATGTACGTATGTATGTGTGATGTATGTAGTTATGTATTCTATGCATATGTGGTTACCCATATAATTTAGTTGTTCATGTATGTGAATATGTATTTTCAGGCAATTTTGTTTTTGTGCTAGAACACACAAAAAAAGACTCATTAATTTGAATTTTTTTTTTGAAAGTTGATAAGAGTGGAAACTTTCTATTCGATTTTGTGTGAAATAGAACATCTTCTTCCTCAATTTTTGACAAAAATTAAGATGCTTCTTCAAAAAATACTTTGCACTTTCAAACCACAAACCCCTTGCCCTTTCAAATCACATGAAAGGAAAATTCCATATGGTTGATGTTTTGGATTTTCTCGAACACTACTTGTAAATGATGTTATAAATCTGATCGAGCTTTTATGCAAAGATGGGATTGGGTGCCTGATAAATTTACAAGTAGTGTGTTTAAATGGTATCATCATCAATGTTCTATTTTTCACATGACCTTTGCTTTAAATCATTCCTTGATTCCACTCTAACCTAGTTTATGGCTTTTTGGCTTCCCTCTAAGAAATAGTTGAACTAGGTTAACAAGATGACCAAAGTTTTTTGCAATACTTGTTATCTTCCAGAATGTGAAGGAGGCATGGGAATCATTTGCCCTACCAAGATGGCTGCTAATTTGGCTTCCAAATGGGTTGTTAGATGTTTGAACAATGATGCCATCTGGTCTTATCTTCTGAAAAAGAAATCTCATCTTTTTCATGTCAAAGATTATAAGGCTTGGATTGGTAATAGCACTTGGGATATTGTTGTTTCATCTCATTCTTTTACCCCTCATTGTTGTAATTTAACATGCAAGATTTGAAATGCATCGATGAGTATGAGACAACAATTCTATCCTATTCGTAAGTTTAGAAACAAAATAAACTTTTTTCTGAATGTATCCCCTGGCATGGGTGGTTGGCTTTGTGGCACAATTGCCCCTTATCCATAAAGGAACACAAGCGTCTCAAGAGAGGGTTCAAATCTTGGTTGGCCTTCATGTCTAGAGGTGAATTAGTTTCTAATTTTAATGATTCCATTTCTGATTTGTCCTTCTCTTGTCAACATGTGTTGCTCAAGCAGAGCTAGATTCTGAAAAGGAGTCTACACCAAAAATATTAGGATCTCTAAAGCTATAGACTTCATGCTAAAGAACTTCAAAATGTCGAGGGGTTCTGTGGCTAAAATATCTGCTAAGTTGAATGAATGATGGTAGTTACAATGGACCAACAACCAATGGAGGCACAGATTGAAATGCGTATGTCCTTTCCCTATATGTATCAAGCATTCTTTTCTCCAGTTGTTGATTTTCCACAATGGAATGTGGATTGGTTGCAAAAGCAAGATGATTAAACTTAACAAGGATTGTGTACCTTTTATGGCTAGGTGGAAGACTTGTCCTATTTGTTCATGGAATGTGCTCATTCGAAGAGATTTTGGCATCTTTTTCACCATTCTCTCACTCGTATTAACATGCACACTTTTGGTGCCAAAGGAATTCTGCATGGATGTTGCTACAGAATGGCCTTGGCATTATAGAACATGTTGAGAGACATCATCCGGTGCAGTGTGGAATATTTGGTTGGGTAGAAATCCGAATATGTATGGCTTTGGAAATAAGGACTTTTTGTTCCCTTTGAGATTTAGCTTCTATAGGTCAGCTGTTAAATTTCTTCAAGCTATTATTGATGCGCCTGATATGATCTTGAAGTCTTTAAAATCATTTATGAAAAACCATTTAGTGAATGGAGAAACATCCTTCTCCTTTTGTATTCGAGAGGAAGACTCATGATGGTTTTTAAGCTTGTATGATGTATCCTCTCTATTGTAATTGAGGTTTGCACATTCTGTACCCTCCTTCCATTAATTAATCATCTTTTCCTTGTTTTCTCAAGAAAAGAAAAGAAAATTACACTCCTTCCATTAATTAATCATCTTTTCCTTGTTGTCCTAGGCCGCTTATCTGGGTGGTTGGCTCTCTCGCCTCTTGAGGCGGGGTTGAGGGTTCAACCCCCACAAGCAACATGTAAGAGACATGATATCATGGAAAATTGTATCTTGTGGTTGATGGGCCACAGTTTGTCCTTCCCCGCGGTAGTTGTGATCGCAGTCTAACCCAGCTATGTAAACCCATGTTCTTGTGGGATATGGGGGGTCTCATGGGTACTATGCCCTTTCTTGTACAGTTGCAATTTCAAAGTTAAAGCCTGGAGGAGTAGGCATCGGCTGAACCTCCATTAAAAAAAGAAAGGGGGAAGATCTGATCGAGGCTCTTCCCCCTGAACATGATGCTACCATCAAGAGATTGTTTAAAAGCTTCTGCGGAAGGTTTGATTCTTCTTCCGTATTTTGACTTTGATATTATTTAAAACGTGTCGCAAAAAAAGGATAGAGAGAAGCTCCAATTGCGATGTCGCTAAAATGGTGATCGGAACTTGGAAGAGCAGAATCCCGAGCTTGATCTCCTCCCAAGTTCCAATGTCCTTGTTTCAAACTTTCACAAATACTTGGGAAAGAATTCAGGCGGGGCTTAGAACCGTGCTGTGTCCATGACGATGCCATGACGACAAGACATAACATTCGAACTGCTGTCGAGGGGGTTTGGCAGCTGCCCCGCCCGAAAGCTTAACATCCAACGAGGGAGATGAAAGGCGTCACTTAGTAGGATCTCTGTGTTTGTTCCGTGGCTGAAAGTTTACCTCTAATATGTGGGAGTCGAAGGCGCACTGTGTGTTCGTTCTTTCAAACTTCAAACCTTTAAAAGGAGTAGTGCCAAAAGAAAACATTATAACATCAACTTATAAGCTTTCTCAGCAATTATAGGGAAGGCACAGCTATATCTGGTTTGGTGAATTTCGGCATTGATATTTTTCTATTCGAGAATTACTGTTCTTCTTCTCCTGTATCAATGAAGTACATATAAGTCTGGAAGCCTGTGAAAAGCAATTAGATGTGTATGCAGGCATTCCTTGCTATGGCCGTGAGAAAGTTTGCGGCCCAAATCCTCTCTTCTTATCGCTCAATTACATCGAAAGTGCAGTTTGCATGAGTCCACCCACCCATCGTCAAGCAAGATCTCGAGTCCGAGCTGCTCTGCGGCAGAGATTATGCATGGAGAGGATATAAATCAGGGGACTGAAGACAACGACCAGAACTCAGAAGCACCATCAATAAGTAAAGAAAGTTCTACATTTTTCTTCTTATTTATCAATCTCTACATCTGTGAGCCATGGAAGTTCGAAAAGTCTCAAGGACTCAAAATAAGAGGCGCGGTAAGATGAGCTCTAATAAGTATGTAAAGAAGAAGCATTGGTGTTTACGCGCCAAGGACGTTTTGGCCTTTTCAGTCATAGAGTTTGATAAAATACAGTATCCCGTGTCCCCCGCGCATGAGAGAGAGAGAGAGAGAGAGAGAGAGAGAGAGAGAGATAAAGAGAGAGGGAGGGAGGGGGGAAGCCAATTTCATGAAGATATCAGATAGTATCTGCATCTTCTCCAGCTCCAAGACGTTGATAATGCCAGGACCGAACAGCGCTGCATAGTATTGTTAGAACGGACACGCTCTTGTTTAGAGCAGTAGGCAATGGGACATTGGGAATCCATGCACCATCGGGATGCAGAAGATTTCAAAATGACACGTCGAACTTCGCAAATCATATGCGTTCATCAGTGTCAGGAAGGGGAAGCACAGGTTTACATTTTTCCTGATGATAACTGCAAGTTATCTTCGGTATTTTCTTACGAAAACTGCTTGTCACCTTTGCTAATAATAGCTGACAAGTGCATAAGTTAGAGTAACGTTCTAGAGAAGAACGCCGTCGTCAGCCATTTGTCTGTTTGTAAGCTCGAAAAAATATGATTTGTCTCCAGTTTCTGCCGTCAACGTCGTCTAAACGCGCAGAATTGAATTCAAACAAATTGCAATCGCATGAGGAGAATCCATGGATCTATATAGAATACATCGATTTCTTCATATTCAAAAGGTCGAGAAGATTTGTCGGTTCCATCTCCTGATGCCGATCATTAATTTCTTAATCAAAGGGAAAGGAGATTGATTTCTTTCTAAAGACAGTTCCATCTTACGACTTCCACTAAAAAATTAAAATAACGAACACGCACAGCCAAGCCACCTGCTAAGAATTTAGCGAGAGGTTCACATACAGCAGACGATCAAAACGCAAATCCTGGTCATCGGCGCAGGGATAGAAGTCTTCCCGCTGCAAAGCCTTTTTCTGACGATACCTTCATACTGTGTTTATTGATGCTAGCTGAAATGTCACAGAAACGTTTTATTCTGGTCATTGATTTCTCTGCTCGCATCGGCGAGAAGATAAGTCATGTCTTCAAAGTCTGTCCTTCTACGCTGTCTAGCCAATGCAGCAGACAGATCAACACATTAATCCACATTCGGAGCATCGATTTCTGAGTACTCATGCCGCATATCTTGAAAGTTTGTGCTTTACGCCGTCTAACCGAAGCAACAGACATATCAAGCCATAAATTCACTTTCAGAGCATCGATTTCTGAGAATAATAAAAACAGCGTTGATTTCTGCGTAATCAAAGCAATAAACAGAATCATTGCCATCGTCTGATATATCTCTATCAGGCCGCATTCTGTGCGCGATCGCGTGAATCTGAATGTGGATTAAGGTGTCATAACTGTGAGAGATGCATACTATCATACACAAATTATGAGAGCTGCGTACTATCATACGCAAATTATTTTCTCCATCGTTGATAGTTCCATGCTAAACTTGGTAACCGTAGCGATATGATCATAACAGAAAAGCTCTGTTTATTTTTACAGAAATGCAATCGGTTTCCCTTGTTTTCCCCGAAGGATTCGAACTTAATCAACAAGAAATAATAATGTATAATAGACTTAGGGAAGGACATGAAACGTTTTTGGGAGAGTTACCAAAATTCACTGCACATAGGGCTTCTTCTATGATAACAATTAATATTTCATGGCGCATTTAACAGGCATTCACTTTGCTCCGCAGCATGTTGAATTTTCTGTTGAATTTCCTGCTGAACACAATTTTCCATTTTCATGAGAAGAACACAACTATAAGGATGGAATATAAATTTATGATTGAAGAAAATAACTATTTGAATGCACTTTTAAGAAGTAAAGCTGCAAATACATGCTTTTATGCAATGTGCCCATTACCAACCATTCAAAAACATATGCGGTAGGCAATAATGATTTTGATGGTAATGAAAATATTTGTAAACATATTTTAAATGCATTTGAAGAAAGAAGATGGCATCCATGATGGAAATGATAAAATATTTTTCAATGATTATTATCCATTTTATGATGTGGAAGAGTCTTCCAACATTTTTCAACATGATTTTGAGTATGCTTAGACGTGTGCATGAAATATGGTATATTGTTTATGAATTGAAGAACTACTTTAAAAATCTATTATTGATAACTACATTATAGGAGCTATATTGTCTTTTGATTTTATATGTGAGTCATGTTGCTTGGTAGGAGTTTTTGATATCGCAAATCAAGTTGAATATTTGGGATTTGGCATTACTTGAATGTCATATGTATATGTGTGTATATACGTATATATATATATATATATATATATATATATATATATATATATATATATATATATATATATATATGTATATATATATATATATATATATATATATATATATATATATATATATATATATATATATGAAAGCTTTACTTGGTGTAAAGAGATATGAAAACCTTGGCTCATTTCCATCTATTGGTTGTTCCCATATGTGCATATCTTTCTTCAAATCTTATGATCTTGGTTGGTGTAAAGAAATTGGCACCTGAGCATAAATGTGTCTACTTTGGCTTGTCTCCATAAAGTGATTATGATTGTATATGTACACGTTGGTTGATAGCCACATAAGTAAAGACCTTTAGTGGTGCTTTGGGTGGATGTGCATAAATTTAGTGGACTTGTACGTGTAAAAATTTGTTTATTTTGTCATACCTGCTTTGGTTGATAGCTTGTATGTGCATAATCTTGGATGATTTTAATGAACTTTTTTGAATCTTATGTATAAATATTAGTTGTTATTTTTCGTATACTTAATCATAATATTACATTTTTGTATGTGTATACCTTGGTTGGTATGTTGATACATTTTTTTATTTGCAATGCATATTTGCATACCTTTGTGGATGTCAATAATGTTTCAAGTCCTCGTTGATCTTCATATTATATTTAATAAGTATTTTAAAGGAGCTTTACAAATTCGCTTTGTAAAAGGTGTATGATTTGTGTTTGGAAATTTATCAAAAATTAAAACCTAAATCATGTCATGTTTGTTGCACTATGAGGGGTTTAAAGCACTTTCTTATTTATTGTTAGCCTGCGATGCCCTCTAAACTACTCATGAAGAGAATTAAGTGCAAGGATACAGTAACTATACCCCATGAGTGCATATGTAGAGCATGGATATCTACATGATAACGAATTTGACATAAACTATCATTCTTATTAATATAGTATGTGAAAGCCTTGAGACATTTAATGACGTCAACATTGAACTTTATTTTGCCAGATTTGTGGACATTAAATCTTCCAACCATTCTTTTAATCTAGAATTCTTTTCTTCAAATTTTCCCTTGGTTTTTGTTGTTCAAGGTGCTCTTTTGTCTCTCCTTTACATTTAAAAAAAAAAGGACAAAAGATTCTCACATGAATTCATTCATTTGAGGCATTATCCATTAGATGAAAGGCGATATTTGATGGTCTAAATCCATGATCCTTTGAGAGGATCAAGAGGACTTCACATGAGCCATTAGATGCAGTCTCAAATGAATGCTACTCATCTAAAGGCACAAATCACATGCAACTTGCATCAAGAGTGTGCATCTTTATTTTGCATCTAACAATGGGAACCACTTCACACAATCAAGAACGATGCTATAGATATTGGCCATTTCTCAATTCTCTAATCCAATGGTTGGGGCCTCCCATAGACAAAAATATAGAGCATCCAATAGAGATAAAATACATAGCTCCGGATGCAGCATGTTCAATTTTTCTTTTTCGTTTGATTATGTGTGTTGATCTCGAGGTCAATCTTATGGTTTAGTGCACTCCAACTTCCAAAAGAAAAATCTTCTTAATCTCCACCATTGATTCAAAGAGGTCCTAACGGTATGTAATAAATTCATGGATGTTTTAGATTTTATGCTATGGTTTCCAACCATATAAGATAGAAATATCAATTTATTGCTTAGATGACTAAGCTCCACATCATTTTTTATGACGTGTCAAAAGAGGAGGCAACCAATTTTTAATAAGTTATTTGATTTTGTTCCAAATAAAGGGGCCCATGAAAGTCCTAAACTTTTCTTAATGGATTAGCTTGTAATGTCTCAAGTCAATTTTGAGTTAACTAATTAGAACAAATACATCACACAAGTCATGCATTTGTTCCTCTCATGTACTACAAACAAAAGGTTCTTCCAGATTCGCATATACATATGCATGCAGAAATATAAATATAGTTGAGTTTGGGCATTTATGTGCTTGTGTATTTATGTGAATAGACATCCACACATATAGTTAAGAGTGCTCAGATTTTCTTCCTTATACATAAGAGACATAATTATAACAAGGATTAATGAAAAAAAATTATATGCCTCAAGATAAGGGTCTAAGCCTTCCCAACCTCACACTAGGAAAAAAAATAGGGAAACCAAAAATGATTACAACAAACAAGAATCTTGATACATTTGTCAGCTAGGCTTTGCGATGTAGGCTACAATGGATAAACAAAGATTCCTCTAGGTAGATTGGAGATAAACTCATTATTTAGGGGTGATTTTTTTCTTTATAATTAGATTGGTTTATGTTAATTTAGCAATACCAAAGAAACATTGAGCTCCATATTAAAATAACATTTGGATAAGGCATAATTATTCTACATGTGACATGGATAGAATTTGCATTGTATGTATATGTATCAAACTAGTATCAACATGCTAGAGAATGACCTGCAACTTTGCACTCACCTTGCCAATGTATATATTTTTGGCGCAATTGCCCATAGTCCAAACCGAGGATCATGGTTATCATTTATTTGATTTTCCTTCTTTAAATAGAAGGGCATAATATCCCATATTGAATATGAGACAAGGGGTAGTCTATATATTGTTTTATCCCTCCCAATCTAGCTTTGCATCTAATAAGTTGAACGTAGTGCATGTTATGGAAATAATAATAAGGGTGGATTTGAAAACTCTTTTCATATTCACTAAAACTTGGTCTCAATGAATGAGGTAGTATAGTTGACCAAAATATCTAACAATATAGATGTTTCCACTATGGTCCACATCTAACCAACATCCATGGAGATGACTTGTAAGTTTTCTCCAAAAATCTCATAAAAAGGGCTCACAAATTCTTGAAGAGAAAGATCGTATCTCTTCGTGTATTCTTAAGTTACAATATACATGCCCCTCATGATAACATGAAGCCCCTTATTACATGTGTAACGTCTTCCCTAATAGTGTTGGACATACATGAAAGTTTTTTTCATAGGTGCAAAGCGTGAAGCCATTTTGATTAGCTTATTTTTGTTATATTGTTATGTGGCTCCATATTTATTCACGTAAGGCATGTGGCTATATGGATCGCTTAGGAACCTCTTCAAGGTGAGGTTTTGGGTTGGATTCTTGGAATGTTCATCTAAGATCATCATTTTTTTAAAGAAAAAGATTAGCAAGAAAATAAGTTTGATGGAATTCACAAGTAATCCATGACGTTTATTTTTTCTAAGATGAATGTGGACAAGATTCTGAATGTTTGACTCGAAAGAGGACTATTTCCTATCATAAAGATGATGATGAAAGAATCTCCAATCATGAAGACAATAATAAACCATTCAAGGTCTTCAAGGAAGCTTGATTTGATAGCAATGACATCTAACTCTCCACCGAAACAACCATTATCAAGATTTCTATATTGAGGGTCACCTCTGGAGTTATTGGATTCTCCATATGCATGTTAAATTTGCATTGTTTATTTAGAACTTTCCACTAGAGTCTAATTGGATGCCACTTGAGTTAGTTGTTTTTACCACTAGAATGTAGTCCCACTATACATGATTTAGCTCAAGTGGATTCTTCTAGAAGCTTTTAGAACTCGTTTGACAAAACTCTCTCCCCATGATCCTCATGGGGATTGCCTTTTTTGTTTTTATTGGCTTATTGAATGATCAAAGTACGTCTCACCCTCAATGTGTTCATTTTGCCTCCTCTATACATTCAACCTACGACCTTGCCTTGGGATGGTGCCATGGCTTAAGTTCATCAAACGTCACACCATGAAATAGCTTTAGTGCCATTGATTTAGGTTTATAAGACCTATACCCCTTCTACTCTGATAAGTAACCACTAAAGATGCACCTCTCTTCTCTAGTGTCAAGATTATCTCTTAGCTCCCATGGGACATGTGTATAGAACACACATCCATATATATTTAAGTGTGAAAGATCTAACTTCATTCAACTTCTTGAATCCCTTGATGTCATGTCATGAACCCCCAATTTTGAGTACCCATTGATAATACAAATTGCAGTAGAGACAATATCTGTTTAATAGAACAATTGGACATTACTTTCATTAAGCATACTCCTAGATATCTTATCCATACACATGTTCTTTGTCTCAAACAACCCATTTTGTCGGGTTTTATACATACCTTTAACTTGTCTCCTTATCCCTTAATATTCCACCAGTCATAAAACTCATTGGAGAAATATTCTCTCCATCTCTCTGACCTTAGGGTTTTCGTGAAGCTCCTTGACTCCTCAAATTGTGATCTAAACAACTTCAACATGTTGAATACATCTGGCTTTTTTTAATACAACACAAACACATGTTTCCTAAATAGTATTATATAAAGGTCTCAAAGTACCTATTACCTACAATTGACCTTTGTTGGTTCCCACAAATCTATATATACGTGTTCAAGCATCCCATGTGACACATGATTGATCTTCTTCAAGGGATGCCTAAGAGAATTATTTTCTTGGAATGTTTCACACATTTCATGTAGAATTTTGATGGTAAATTAGGTACAAATTTTAAAAAGTGCCTTCTATCCATGTCATTAATTTTATGAATGATGATATGGCCTCTATAGGTCTAGATCTTGAAATTTCCCATCTCCATAAGCGATGAACATTGCCTTGTCTTAGCTTGAGCAACCTATGTAAAGAGTAAAAATATTTTCTTGCTTCTTACCTCTCTCCATTCACTCATATTACATAGATCCTAAATTAAGCAACCCTTATGGTCAAATTAAATGTAATATCATCTCTCAAGAAATTGACGAGAAAAAATGGATCAATTTCTAATCATGGGAACATATACATGTCTAAAAGACTTCTTCATTTCTAGATGCCTTTAATCTTGATATCTCCCATCTTTTCTATCCCATCTTCGATGCTATCTCAAGTCACCACATATACTCTTTGTTTTGGTGCTTGAAGGTTGCTAAGAAATCCTTCTCTATTTTAACAAAGCATAAAGGATAAAGACACCAAGTCTTTTGCATCCTTTATAGATTCGAGATCATAACTGGGATACTGTATCCATGGACTTCATAGTCAGGTTATTGTGGACCAAAGAAAGTGGGATACTATCCTACTTATGGTAGACACATTGATGATCCATAGGGATCACGACTTTGGTCCAGAGGGATCACTCCATTTGATCCAAAGGGATTAGAGTGTCAGACATTGATCCATAGGGATCAACGCATACCCATGTAGGAGATGATAAAAGCTCCACAGTTGGTGGAGTTGTCTATCCAGCATGTCTTTAGATTGCATGGGTTACTGACATCCATAGTTTCAGATAGGGATCTCAGATTCATAGGACCGAGAGGGTCAATCAGTTTTTAGAGGATATATTGAGAGCATATGTGTCTGAGAGACATATAGATCGGGATAGTTATTTGCCACTAGTTGAGTTTCCTTTTGAGATGAACTATGACATGAATCCCAATATCATACACATGCCAAAGAACTCTCCTAGTACTTTTGAGTTCTTAGTGAACATCCAAGCAAATTTAGAAATAGCTAAAGCCAAGATGCAACAAGTTGCTGATAGGGCTAAAGAGTATGTTGATAGGAAGAGATCTCCTAGATTCTTTGAGGAGGGAGACATATTCTTTCTTTAGGTACCAGCTAAGTCTACTTCACTCTCCACAGGGAAGTGTAGTAAGCTATGACCAAGGTTTTGTGGACCTTGGAAGATAGTTTAAAAGCTACATGAAGTTGCATACTGATTAGATCTTCGTCTAGATTGTAAAGTCCATCGTCTGGTCAGTTCCGTTCAACTTTTTGAGATACAGTCAATTTTCTGCATCAAGGTATTTTAGTCACCGACCATGGCTAAAAGCAATGATGTATTCTGTATGTTGGATGTTGAGGATAAGTTGGATGGTACCAACTACCCATTGTGGGCTTATATGATGCGACATGTATTGGTCGCAAAAGGACTGTGGAACATTGTGCAGGGTGTTGAAAAATGTCCTATCACACCTGCAACTGTTACAATTGTAGGTATTGAAGCTGATGCAGAAGGTGTTAAAGATGTTGATATTCTGCATATTCCTGTTCGTGCTACGGTTTCTACTGCACCTACTATAGAGCAGATTTGTTGGGATGGCAGAGATGCCCAAGCACATGCATCGATTTCTTTGTCTGTCAAACGTGCCATCATTCCTCACATAAAGCTAATGATGCTTGGAATACTCTTACCACATTGTACCAAGCTAGGAATGAGGCTCGTATTGCTTACCTCCAAAAATAGTTGGAGAGTGAGCACATGAATGAAGGTGATTCCATGGACAGTTTCCTAACAAAGATCAAAGAGTTGAAGGAACATTTGATTTCTGCTAATGAGGTTATACCAGATAGCTCACTTGTGCAGACCGTTGTGAATGGTCTTCTTGATTCATATCAGAGTTTTGCTACTACTCTTTGGTTGATGATGAAAGGAAATCCAAATGCCTTATCATTTAAGGAGTTAGTCTCTGTTCTGTTGCAGGAAGATCAGTCCAGGTAGAACAAGTCCATTATGCGAGTTGCAGATCAAGCTTTCCTGGCTAGTCAGGAGGGCAAAGGAAAATGGAGCTCTTCAACTAGTAAGCAGAAATCTGCTAATTCTGCACATTCGAAGAAGGAAGATAAAGATGAGAAGAAATCAGAAAAGCAGAAATTGTTTTGTAAGTACTGTAAAGGGAATGATCATATCATAAACAACTGTCCAAAACTGGCTGCTAAAGAGGCAAAGAAGAAAGAGGCTGGAATGGTTGTTGCAAAAGCCTCTACACCAAAAATAGAGTCTGCCACTCTTGTGCAGGAAGAAGATTGGGCATTTACTACTGTTTGCAGTTTTGACCCATCTTCTCATGAGCACTGCATGTCTGCAGTAGACCTAGATGTGTGGTACTTTGAGAGTGGGGTGATCAAAGATATTACCTCACAGCACAGTTTCTTCTCTTCACTCGAGCCTGCCCCTACAGGGAATATTGTAACATGCGCAAACAACTCCCCTTATCTTGTTATGGGAGTTGGTAAGATCATCTTGACTACTGCTGATGGTCATTCTTTCACTTTGTCAGATGCTTAGTTTGTGCCAGGGATCAAGAAAAATCTATTATCAGTTTCTGCATTAGCCAAGATTGGCTTGGTTGTGAAATTTGTTGATTACAGATGTACAGTTCATGATCTGTCAAATGGAGATGTGATTATTGCTTCTTGCATTTTATGTCATGGGCTGTATAACTTCATAGACTATGAAAGATCTGTTAAATGATTTGGCATGTGTAGTACATGATTCTTAGGCTATGTCAGATGCAAATCTTTGTCATCTGAATTTTGCTAGTTTGCTACGCCTACAGAAATCTGAAATGATGTCCTCTTTTCCCAAACTTGAGGCACCCAGAAAACATGTTTGTGAAGGCTGTATTTTGGGCAAAATGCAGCCTTCTTCCTTTCCAAAAGATGGTTCAGTTCGGGCTACTCAGAAATTGCATTTTGTACATAGTGATGTCTGTGATCCTATGCATACACCTTCTTTTGGAAATAATCTTTACTTCGTGAACTTTCATCAATGATTTTTCCAGGCATGCATGGGTATATCCATTGAAGGCAAAGTCCGAAGTCTTCATGTGCTTTAAATAGTTTTTGGTTTTGGCTGAAAATCAGTCAGCATGTAAAATGGGCACCCTCTTTTCTGATCGAGGGGGGGAATATATGTCTTTTGATTTTAATGCACTTTTGGCTGAACGTGGGATAAAACACTAGTGTACAGTGCCATATACACCTCAACAGTATGGAGTTGCTGAACAAAAAAATAGGTCAATCATGGAGATGGCGAAGTGTATGGTCAAGAGTCAGGCTTTACCACATAGTTTCTGGCTTGAGGTTGTCATGTGTGCAGCATATGTACTTAGCAGGTGTCCCACTAAAGCACTACAGTCTATCACTCCATATGAGGCTTGGCATGATCGCAAGCCATCTGTTGCTCATCTACGTGTTTTTGGTTGTTTGGCATATGCATTAGTGCCTGAACAACATCGCAGAAAATTGGATGATAAAGTAGTAAAATGTATTTTTGTTGGCTATCGTCTATATCATCCAAAGAGTAAATGCATTCTAGTTAGCCGTGATGTTCTTTTTGTGGAAGATGCTATTCAGCCATTGTTTTCATGTACTAAGGAGACATCTGTTAGCTCCAAAGACATGTATGATACTTTGCTACCTCTTTTTATAGGTGGATAGTCTAGTGCGGGTCCTAATGAGGCAAATTCTCACCCTTTGTAGGTTTCATGTGATGATGCAGATCATCCCATTTCTAATGCAGATTTACATAATGCACTTGTTGATGAGAGAGCTGACATTGACGAGGCAAAAACTATGCCAAAATGGCTAGTGCAGACTTTGCGTGACAGCAAATTAGATGCACCTCTGTCATATCATACTCAATCAGGCTCTCATAGTGCCTCTTTTGCATCAGATTGCTATGCTATGGCCGCATCTAGTCTCTGTGATGAGAATGAGCCTATTTTGTTTGATGAAGCACAAAATTCAAAAAATTGTATGGCTGCTATGCAATCTGAATATGATGCTATAATGAAGAATGGTACTTGTTCTTTGTGTGACTTGCCTCCTGGTAAGAAGGCCATTGGCACTAAGTGGGTTTACAAGCTGAAGCATAAGCGTGACGGAAGAGTTGATAGGTATAAGGCTAGGCTTCTTGCAAAGGGTTATGCACAAGAACGAGGCATTGATTTTGATGAGACCTTTGCACCTACATGTCGTATGACTACTGTTCCGAGCATTTGTGCACTTGCACCCATCATGGTTGGAATGTACATCAATTGGATATTAAAATTGCATTTCTGAATGGTGACTTGCATGAAGAAGTGTATGTTTTTCAGCCTCGTGGCTTTGTGCACAAAGGGCATGAAAACCAGGTGTGTAGGTTAAAGAAGGCATTATATGGTTTAAAGCAAGCACCATGTGCTTGGTATGAGAAGATACATGCCTATCTGATTGCACATGGTTTTGAGAACAGTCCAACTGAAAGCACCTTATATGCTAAGCATCCTAATGATGTGCTTCTGATCATTGTTGTCTATGTTGATGACATGTTGCTCATCGGTCCTATTGAGAAGCATATTGCTGATTTTAAGGCTGATTTGCATGCCTCATTTGAGATGTCTGATTTGGGGCATTTGCATCACTATTTGGGCATTCAGTTTATGCAAGTTGATGGTGGAATGGCTTTGTGTCAAACAAAACATATTGACACATTATTGCAGCATTTTCTCCTTGAAGACTGTAAGCCTATTGCCACCCCTATGGAAAGGTTTACGATTGAGACTTCATGATGCTAGAGATGCATTTGATGCTGTCCTCTATCAGCAAGTAGTTGGATGTCTGATTTACTTATGCATTACTCGACTAGATATTCAGTTTGTAGTCTCACATATGAGTAGGTTTATGCATTGCCTAGGAGTCAAGCATTGGCAGTGGTTAAGTGCATTTTTTGCTACTTGAGTGGTACCCGACTACTTGGTTTGTTTTATCCCAAGGGGGATCACTACTGCCAGATTTTCATGCTTTTTCTGACTCTGATTGGGTTGGTTGCTATGACACTCGTGTGTCCACTAGTGGCTTTTGCTTCATGCTTGGTAGCTCATGTATATCTTGGTTGAGCAAGAAGTAGCCTACTGTGGCCACTTCTAGTTGTGAGGCTGAGTATAGGGCAGCTTTCACAACTACTGTTGAGTGTGTGTGTCTTAGACGCCTTATTACTGATTTGGGTGTTGGTCAGTCTTCTGCCACCACCATCTTCACTAATAGTCAGAGTGCATTGGTAGTTGCGAGGAACCATGTGTTCCATGCTCGCACTAAGCACATTGAGGTGCATTATCATTATGTCAGGGAGAGGTTCTCTGCTGGGGAGATCAGCTTGGCATATGTGCCCACGCAGGAGAACATTGCAGACCTTTTCACGAAATCTCTGCCTAGGGAGAAGTTTGAAGCTTTCCGCAAAGCTTTGGGCTTACTTCCTTTTGTGGATTGATTCCACATAGCTTGGCACTTCGTTATAAATGAGTGTCAGCCCCTTGTTCACCGCATCACTCCCAGGGGGGATTTGTTGATATATTTAGGTAGTGATGTGTGTGAACACACTAGGACCGTCGGGGCACTTTTTTCCCTCTTTAGGAGGTTTTTTTCCCCCGGTTTGTATATACGCCTATTGCCCTAATGGGCCACTTATCTTTGTACATTCTCTAGTAATACATTCAATATTTTTTGTTGTGCTCCAAGCTTCTTCTTCTTCCTTGTGTTGTTCGTGTGCTTCCGCAGACATCTAACTCCAACAACATGTAGAAGTCCAATACCACTTTGTCAGAGAGAAGCTTATAGCAGCAAAAAATTGACTTATCATTTGTTTCTAGTGAGAAGCAAATAACAGACATGATGACAAAGGCACTTGATGGGTTAAATCTATGCAGACTAGAACCTATGGGAGGTATTCATCCTACCAGGGACTCAAGACTCAAGCATGCTATAGCTTGAGGGGGAGCTGTTAGATCATCAAGCTAATACTATGCTTGAGATGGATTGTATCTACAGCATAAAATTGATCATTTTAATCGTGTGCTTTATTTATGCTCATTTTTTAGGATCTTTTATTATTATTTACCCAATGTAAAAGCATAGAGATTTATCTTTGTGAAAGGATAAAAGGAGAATTCATAGTCCATATATTTTTGAAGGTAGTTGAATTTGCTAGTTAAATCAGTTACCAAAACGTAAATCAAAATTGATTTCCACTTTTCCTAGATTTTAGGAAAAGATTGAAATAACTTTCAGCAAACAATCTTGCATGGATTTGAATTGAAAATCAATGTATTTGAGTTATGGAAAGTCACCAAAGGTTCTACACAAGACCACATATTCTTTGTACAATAAAGAGTGATGATTTGATGTAATATAAATACTCTTTGATAAGTGCTTGTGCCATATCAATTCTTTGCCCCTTCTTCCTAGGACTTAATCATCTTGCAGAGCTTGGTTCTCTCTTTATAAAGCTCCCAAAACTTGTGAGGGAAAACTCATTATAAAGGTATTATGTTCTAGTTTATGTGTACAAATTGTCAAGTCATGTGGTTCAATAGATTCAAAAAATCTCTACTTGAAGGTCTCAGGGTCAATTTCTACACAGCTCTGAAAAGTCAGAGGTACACCCAATCATTGTTAAACTTAATCCTCCCTCATTTATCATTATGAGAAAAAAAACCACACTAGGATATAGAATCTAGAAAACAAGTTAGAAAATGAAAGTCATTCTAATTTCAAAAAGGCTAAATATTTTATCAATTGGCTCTGGTTGGTGTTATTATAACAATGTAAGAGCTTGCTCAAAGATGTATGCATATTCTCCCGGAAAAGTATGATGGATTAGTAACAACCTTTAACACTCAGGTAAGAACAACTTCCCTTGCATTTGAAGAGTTATGTGTTATGCTCTTAGAAGAGGAGATGTAGTTGAAGAATTAGCAAGGTATAATCAATGATCCATTCTTAGCCAATGCAAAAGGGAAAGGCTCTTTTGATGTATCAAACAAGAAGCCAAAGAAGAAAAATTTCATAGGGACTTGCTTCTATGGTGAAAAGAAAGGTCATGCCATCAAGGATCGTAGAAAGACACAAGCTGATGAACGAAATGGGACTCTGAAATGATCTTGGAAGAACAAAGAGTCTACAAATAATAGAGAATTGGAATTATGGGTAGCTATTGAAGAGGTATGCTCATCCACTCAAGCTCGTGTTATTGAACCATGGATTTTAGATAGTGAATTTTCTCGCCATATGATTAAAAAAAAGGATTGGTATGGTTCCTTAGTGCCTCTATGGGAATCCATCAATGTATTAGTGGGAACTGACTCCAAATGTCCGGATGAAAGAACACAAATCATCTCATTTATCACTAATATGGGTGTTGAGAATGAAACAAGCCACAGGATCAAAACTATAAGATCAGATGGTGAAGGAGAGTACTTCTCCAATGATTTTACCACGTTCTTGCATGATGAAGGGATAAAGAGGCAATATACATGCAGGTATACCCTTCAACAAAATGGTATTTGTGAAAGAAAAAAATAGAAAGATTATAGAGGTAATTAAATGCATGTTAAATGAAATGAATGTTCCATTTAGATATTGGGTTGATACAGAAAATAAAACTTCTTACTTGATGAATAGGATGACCACGTCAGGAGTTCATGATGCTACTCTGGATGAGCTTTATTACCAAAGAAAGTGTGACTTGTCACATCTAAGGATTTTTGGATGTGTATGATATGTCCATGTACCTATAGAGGTGAGGGAAGGTAAGATGGATTCTAGGGCAAAGGAGTGCATCTTTATAGGTTAATCTACAAAACAAAAGGGGAACAGATGTTACAATCACATCACAAAGCAACTTAGAGTATCAAGGGGGTATTTGATGAACTTAAGCATATTATGGACTCCCTAATGCATTGCATGTTGAAGATATTGAGGAAGTAGAAAAATCCTATGAAGAACACTCAGGTTAGCACAAGTTTGAGTACCCCCTCCACTTCAAGTCCATCAAGTATTCCTTCATCACTCAAAGGAAAAGAGAAGGAAGGTGAACCAATCTCAGCATGCAGCCACAGCCAATATGATAAGGGTCATGTGGTAAGGGACTTCCATTTGAGTGAGGATGAAGATGATTTTGAAGAGGTAGTAATTGCTAATGTGAATCAAAAGAGTGACTTAAAGAAGTATTCTACCACAGGTAATGAGAAGTATTCTATCAAAAGAGTGACTTAGAAGGTTAAACACCCTGTTCAAAGACTAACATATGATATCTTCATTGCTAGACATTATGCTTTTATGTCTGCGGTTGTGAAGGACAAGGAATTGTGCACATATGAAGAAGCTTATCAAGACAAGGTATGGATAAATGCTATGAGAGAATAGATGAATGCTCTTCATGAAAATGAGACATGGGAGCTTGTACCTAGGTAAGATAACATGAAAGTGGTCACAAATATGTGGGCCTGCAAGATCAAAAGGAACTCTCATGGATCCATAGCCACATATAAAGCTAGATTTGTAGCTAAGGATTTTACCCAAACACATGGGATAGTTTATGAAGAGACATTTAGTCATGTTGCAAAAATGAGTACGGCTAGGACATTGATTTCCATTGCAACTTCTAAAAGGTGCAAGTCATTCCAATTAGACACTAAGAATGCTTTTCTAAATATTGATCTTGAAGAGACTGTTTACATGCAACAACCCATGGGATGTGAGGGTCCTAGAAACCCTAATTTTGTATGAAAACTCAATAAAGCTTTGTATGGACCCAAGCAAGCACCAAGGGCATGGAATCAAAGGCTTTTTGAGTACCTTATTAGATGTGGATAGCACATGATGCTCATCCTTCACTTTATGTAAAAGGGCTTGATGATAAGTCTATGTACATAAGCATATCTGTTGATGATTTAATCATAACAGGTGATGATGATGCAAGTATCAAGGATATGAAGGCCAAATTGGGAAAGGAATTTAAAATTTCAAATCTTGGTGTGCTAAAGTATTTCTTAGGCATTGCGATTGTAAATGCCAATCACGGTTTGTATCTTATGCAAAAGGAAATACTTACTTGACTTGCTATACAGGTTTGTTATGAGTGGTTGTAAACCATTGAGGCAAAAAATGGATTGCAATGTCATGTTGAGCAAAGACCAAGGTGATAAGATCAAGGATGAGCATGCTTATAGAAGTTTGATTGGGTATATAAATTATGATACCATTAATAGACCTGATCTATCTTATAGTGTTAGAGTTCTCTCACAATTCATACATGTACACATACTTATCACTTGAACGCTCCAATGAAGGATTCTAAGGCATATCAAAGGTACAATCAATGAAGGCCTCTATTATGCATATGAATATGATTGGAAATGAAAAGGTTATGGAGATGTTGATTGGGCTAGCTCCAAGGATGATAGGACTATCTCACGATATATAGTGATGCTTGGGGAGAGTCGTGTATCATGGATGTCAAAGAAACAACCCACAATTGCATTGTCTTCCACAGAGGCAGAATATAGGCTCTTGCTCAACTAACATGTGACATAATGTGGTTTAAAAAGATCTTAAAAGATTTGGATATTCAATTTTGCATTTTTCCATTGCTTGGAAATAATATCTCAAGCATCTACCTTGCAAAGAATCCAATGTTTCATGCTAGGAGCAAGCATATAGAAGTGCATTATCATTTCATAAGAGAATTGTGGATAAGTAAGAAGGAGCCAATCCCCACACTTGAAACCAAAGAAATTTGATCTTCAGGGGGAGTGTTAAAAGTTATATGTTTTCTAAGGCAAGCTCAAGCATATGTTTTTCACCAAATAACAAAGCTTTTGAATGTTAGGAAAGTCAAAGAACATGTTTGAAGATGCAAAAGTATCCAAAAGGAGGCATTCAACCACCAAAAGACACTCCAAAGTGTATGTGGATGGTAAGAAGTCAGGGTGCTGCTTATACATGTCTATTGAGCTATTGTCAATCATAGGAGTTCATACTATGTTATATATCTCTCCTACCCTTTCCAAAGGGTGCTAAATTCCTATAGTATCCTATTAAGACTTCATTTTCTCTTTGGAACAAGCTCTATTATTATACTTCTTGTACTTGTTGCAAAGCTTATAAAGCAAGGAATGGATATCCAAAATGGGTTTTGGCAAATTCTTCTTATAGTGTGAGTTATAGCAATTTTTGTTCGTGGTTTGTCTTGAAACCTAAAGCAAGAACTGGTTTGCATTATGTGACTAAGTTAACTAGTCTACAAGTGTCCAATTCTAGTGATTGATAGCTCCTTAGAAATCCTTCAGCGTCTAGTTTATGTGGCTAAAAGGGTTTTTCATTAGTCAGTACACGTCTGAGAGTAGCTAGGTCTTGGATAGGGTCCAATCTTCTTGTTCTACATTTGGAGGAGAAATCTTCCATCACTATGCAAAATCTACGAATGATTCAACATGTGCAGTTTATGATTCTTAGGCTATCTAAATGAAAAGCTTTGGCATGTGCACTTTGGTTATTTCAGTTTTGCTAGTTTGTTACGCATGCAAAAATTTGAAATGGAATCCTTGTTGCCTAAACTAAGAGGCATCTTCTAAACATGTTTGTGAAGGCTATATTTTGGAGAAAAACCAACATTCCTCCTCCAAAAAGATGGTTCAGCAAGATATGCTCAAAAGTTGCAACTTTCATAGTGATGTCTATGGTCCTATGCAAAAAAGTCCATTTGGGAACTATCTATACTTTGTAACTTCTATTGATGAATTTTCTAGGCATGCATGGGATTATATGTTTGAGGCAAAGTTTGAAGTGCTTATGTGCTTTACAGAATTCTCGGTTATGGTTGAGAATCTCTTAACATGTAAACTAGGCACCATCCATTCTCATCAAGGGGGGAATAATGTCTTCTGATTTTAATTCTTTTTCGGCTGAGTGTGAGATAAAAGATAGAGTAATGTGGCATATACAACTCAAAAAAATGGAGTTGTTGAAACAAATAATAGGTCTCTCAAAAAATGGCAAGTTGTATGGTTAAAACGCAAGCTTTAGGTTGTGATGTGTGCAACATATTTACTGAATAGATGTCCCAACAATGCACTATGATTGATCACTCCATATGAGGATTTGCATGGCCGCTAGCCATCTATTGCTCATCTGCATGTCTTCCGTTGTTTGTCATATGCATTCACGCATGAACAATAACATAGAAAAATGGATACTAAAGTAGTGAAATGTAATTTCTTTGGGTGGGATTGTGAAAGCAAAGACTGTTGTTTGTACCATCCACAAACTAAAGACATTTTGATTAGTTGTGATGTTTTTTTGTGGAGGGTGCAATTCAGCTATTAGTTTCATGTACCAAGGAGACATTATCTAGCTTCAAAGATGTGTATGGCACATTGTTGCCTCTTCTTTATATGTGGACTATCAAGTTCTAGTCCAAATGAGGCAATTTCTCAACCTTTATAGATTCAAAATGATGATGTCGATTTATGCAGATTTACATGATGCACTTTTTTATGAGAGCTCTGACATAGAAGAGGCAACAACTATGCCTAAATGGTTGGTTTAATCTTTGGGAGATAGAAAATTAGATGCATCCTTGACATATAGTACTTGTTTAGGTTTTCATAGTGCTTCTTTTGCATCAGATTATTATGTAATGGCTACCTCTAGTTTTTGTGATGAGAATGAGCTTGTTTCTTTTGATGAACCAAACAACTCAAAAAACTAGATGGTTGTTATGCAGTCATAATATGGTGCTACTATGAAGAATGGTATCATGTGTGTATTTGATTTTCCTCCAATAAAAAAGGCCATCGGCACTTAATGGTTATACAAGTTGAAATGTAAGCATGATGAGAACAATTGATATGTAAAAAGGCTTAGCTAGCCACCAATAGTTATGCTCAAGAGAGGGGCATTGGTTTTGATGAGAACTTTGCTCCCACATTTCAAATGACCAATTTCATAGCATTTGTGCACTTGTAGCTTATCATGGTTGGAATGTATTGTTACCATTAGTGTCCATGTGAAAGGCCAAATGGCCACCAAACACTTCCTTGTAAATGTTCTTTAATAAAACATATAGTGGTCTGGTCATTCACAAATTGTAAGTTTGACTGCATTTGTAAGACCTAAGGAGTCTGTCTTCGTGATCCTCTGTGTACTGCATTTTTTGTGTATTCTGCAGCATCTGTGCGAAGTACTATGTGCGGCCTCAGGAGCTCGGTTTTCTACTCCGAGCATATCGTCACGGAGCTCTCGAGAAGGAGAGTTCACTGTGGTGCATCAGCATCGAAATACTAAGGCTTACGAATAAGCTGGCAACCAAGGCATAGACCTTGGCATACCTTGTCATCCGAGTCACCGAAGTCACCATTGGTGCCATTGGCTGCGCGCGAGGGAGGACCTCAACGATCAAGGAAGATAGAGGTTCTCGGTACTTCCCAGGAGGTCACCCATCCTAGTATTGTTCCCCCTAGAGCTCGATTAACCATGGCAATCTCTTGCCACTAAGCTACACTCTTGTGCCATTTTGGAGTACTTCTGCACATAGTTCTCTTCACACAAGTCCAAGAACATCAAGAAGAGTGTTCTTTGTACTTCTCCGACAATAAATATCAACCTTTGGGGCTGTGTTTTTTAGCCCCACTTGTAAAACTATAGGTTTCTTGAAAGGTTTCAGTTTTGGTGGGAGACGCTGCTGCAAATTTATGGAGGTTTTTTGAGCCTAAAACATCAGAGTTGACAGACACTTGCAGGTGTTATTGGCTAGTTTTAGGGCTATGTATTCAGCCTTTAGTGTCATTTTATTGCATATATTGACCACATACACACCATGTATGCTTCTATGGATACCGCTTATGTACGTCTATGTGGTCATTGATATAGTGGTTACGTTGTTTGCATAAAGCCTTTTACGTTTGATAAAGAGGGTCGTGGTGAGGTTTTCTTAACTGGGAGACACCCAGATGTCGGGGTCTCTTTGGTGATGTAGGTGGAAGACTTACCCAACCTCACCATAGGAGATGTATTATAGTTGTTCATAGGTACTCGATAAACCTAGTTGGCTTCTATTGGGTAACTGATTATATGCAATGGAGTCAGTGATTCACTATGCAGGAAAACATGTCAGTACTTGCAGTTTTATGATATTTTAACAATGGTCATATGCTCATTTTGCAGAGGATACTCTGGCAAAATTTTTCCAAATTTCTGGTTTTGTCAACTATACAGTGGTCGATTTACTCCTTGATACACTTATTCGTTGGTGTTTGGACTCTTCTAGCTCCATTATCATTCTATTCAATTCTCTACCATCATGGCATCAGAGATCTCATGCACATCCAGTGGACCAGGGTCTAGTGCTAGTGTTCCGAGGAGGAGCTATAACTTGCAAGGCAAAGACCATTTTGAGATCCGAAAATTTGATTATGGAAGAATCAGATTAAAGATGTGCTGATTCAAAGGAGGCAATGTAAGCCAGTAAATGGGATTTCAAAGAAGCCTATTGACATGGATGAAGATGGTTGGGATGAGTTAGATGAAATGGCCAGGTCTACCATTCACTTGCACCTGGCCGATAATGTTTACTTTACAGTATTAGACTGTGAAAGTGTAGAGGAGCTTTGGAAGACGTTATGCAATACATATGAAAAAGAGACGGCATCAAATAAACTGTATCTGATGAGAAAATTATATGACCTTTGCATGAAGGACACAGATAGTGTTGCTACTCATCTAAATGAGTTTGATGCTATATTCTCCCAATTACAGGCTCAGAAAATGGATATGGATAACAAAATGAAAGTAGTATTGTTGTTATGCACCCTGCCATCATCATGGGATACATTTTGCATATCTATTAGCAATAGTGCACCTGGTGGTAAACTTTTCTATGATGACATATGTGGAGCACTCTTGAGTGAGGAGATTCATAGAAAATCTATGATTGGCACTCACAGTGGAGATGCATATAATGTTCGTGATTCTTACCAACGTAGTAGGAGGAAGAACAAGGAAAAGAATGGTCAATGGAATAAGAGTAGAAGTAAATCAAGGAAGAGGGATATCCAATGCCATTATTGTCATAAGAAAGGACATATGAAGAAAGACTGTTATGCATTAAAGAATGCTAAAGGTAAAGGACAGAACGTTGATGGGCATGTTAAACAGTTACCTGCACCATCTACTTCCACTATGAAGATTGAAGAAATTAATGTTATTTCTGATGATGTTGACGTGTTGACACTTGATAACACTGTGCCATCTAGGGCGCTTATGGCTGATTCTCTTTCCCACACCTGGCTGCTAGATTCTAGTGCTTCTTTCCATGTGACACCACACAGAGAATGGTTCTCTAATTATGCAGCAAAGTCTCTTTGTACCGTGAGACTTGGTGACTCTTACCAGTGTGATGTTGTGGGGATTGGAGATGTGGTTGTGCAGTTCATTGATGGTTCAAAATTTACTATGAATAATGTATGTCATGTACCTCATTTATCATGCAGTTTGATGTCAGTTAGTCAACAAGGTGGTCTTCTATGCTCAGTCCTTTTGCATATCAGAGGACAATATGGTTATTGCAAAAGGAAGCAAATTTGGCTCACTTTATCCTATATTTGTATCACAGAAAGAACACTTGTTAGCTGTTACTAAACAACCTATGGCTTGTATTTGGCATGGTTGTTTGGGCCATATATCTCGTAGTGGAATGGAAAATCTTTCTCGTTCTGGCTACTTACTTGTGTTATCTTTCTTTGATTTTTCATTTTGTGAGCATTGTCAATATGGAAAGCAAACCAGAAATGTGCATAAAACGCATATTGACTCTTCAATTCAGCCTTTAGATCTTGTTCATACAGATGTGTGTGGTCCTATGCCCACTAGGTCCTTAGGTGGTTCTCTCTACTTTGTCTCTTTCATAGATGATGCTACTAGAAAAGTTTGGGTATATCCTATCAAATCGAAGGATGAGGTATTCCCCACTTTTAGAAAATGGCTTGCTTCAGTTGAGACTGAAAAAGGAACTAAGCTTAAGGCTTTACGTTCAGATAATGGGGTTGATTATACCTCACATGAATTCAGCCTTTTCTGTCAGTCTAGAGGGATTCGTAAAGAGTTTACAGCTCCTTATACCCCAGTACAGAATGGTGTAGTTGAGAGGATGGATAGAACTATTCAAGATAGAGTAGCCTCTATGTTGCATCGTGAAAACCTCTCACAAGGCTTTTGGGCAGAAGCAATATTGACTGTAGTTCATGTGATTAACCTTTTACCTAATACTGCCAAAGGTCTGAAAGTGGCAAAAGAGTTGTGGACAGGGAAACCACCATATTATGATCATCTTCAAGTTTTTGGGTGTGAAGCATATGTTCATATAACCAAGAATCTTAGACAAGAGTTGGATCATAAGTAAAAGAAATGCATTTTCGTTGGATATGGTTGAGAAGGAAAATTTGGATATCGCTTATGGGATCCTGAACCATGGACAGTGATCAGAAGTAGTGATGTCATTTTCAGTGAGTCTAAGATGCATAAACAGCCCATTAAGGAGGTTGAAGTGAGAAGAGTGGTGTTTGAGGATACTAGTCCTCCGGTTAACATGCATAAAAATGTTGCACATAGGGATGTTCAAGAGAATGTCCATTCAAATCAGTCTGTAGATGTTCCTGTTCAGCAAACATTGAGACGTTCTGCACGTGTCTCACATCCACCTGATAGATATGTTCCAGGTTTAGATTTTTTTATGCTAATAGATGTCGGTGAGCCTTCTTGCTACAAAGAGGTTATGCAGACAGAGGATCATGTCAAGTGGGAGCATGCCATGGAGAGTGAGTTGGATTCTATTCACAAGAATGGTACTTGGATTTAGTAACTTTGCCAAAGGGCAGGAAAGCTTTACCATGTAAATGGGTATATAAGCTGAAATTCACATCAAATCGTGCTTCTCCAAAGTATAAAGCACGACTCGTTGCAAAGGGTTTTAAGCAACAACATGGTGTTGATTTCAAGGAAATCTTCTCTCTAGTGGTCAAGATGACTACCCTGTGCATGTTGCTTGGATTCATTGCAATGCAGGACTTAGAGCTAGTCTAAATGGATGTGAAAATTGCTTTCTTGCATGGAGATCTTACAGATGAGATGTATATGGAACAACCAGAGGGTTATGTAGTTCCTATCAAGGAAAGTCTAGTTTGTAAGCTTAAGAAGAGCTTGTATGGACTTAAACAGTCCCCTACACAATGGTACCAAAAGTTTGATGCTTTTATGAAATCTCAAGGCTATTCTCAAAGCAATGAGGATCATTGTCTCTACACAAAGAGATGCTCAGATGGCAGCTTGATACTTGATACTTTATGTCGATGATATGTTGATTGGTGGGAAGTCCTCTTATGTTTTGTCAGTTCTCAAAAAGAAATTGAGTCAGACATTTGATATGAAGGATTTGAGGGATGCCAAACATGCGCATTACTTGTGATAGGAGTAAAAGATGCATATACTTGTCTCAAAGTGAGTACATATCCAAAGTACTTCACCGGTTCAATATGCAGGGTGGAAAGGCATTGAGTACACCTTTACCCACATATGCGAAATTGAGCAAGGATGATTGCCCCAAATCAGATGTGGAAAAGGAATTCATGACCAAAATTCCCTATCAGTCTACTGTTGGTAGTCTCATGTATGCTATGGTAGCTACGAGACCAGACATTGCATTTGCAGTGAGAGTTGTGAGCAGATATATGTCTAATCCTGGCAAGAAACATTGGTAAGTGGTCAAGATGATTTTGAGATATCTGAGTGGACTAAGGAAAAGTGTCTATGCTTAGGTAGAGGGAAAGCATCCATTATTGGTTACACTGATTCTGATTATGCTGGTTGTGTAGACAATCGTAAGTCTACATTAGGGTACATTTTTCATTTTGCTAGAGGTGCTATCTCTTGGAGATCTCGTCTTCAAGAATGTACAGTTGTTTCCACCACAGAAGCAGAGTATGTTGCAGCAAGTGAGGCATGGAAGGAAGCATTGTGGCTTTCTCGTCTTGCTTGTGATCTCGGTTTACCTCAGCATGTACCTCGCTTGCTCAATGATAGTCAGAGTGCCATTGCTTTGGCTAAGAATCGGGTCTATCATAAAGACCAAGCACATTGAGGTGAGGTATCACTTTATTTGAGATTGCTTAGCCACTGAGTGCATTATTCTTGAGAAGGTTCACACTCAAGATAATGATGCAAATGCTTTGACTAAAGCTCTACCACAGGATAGCTTTCGACACTATTGTCACTTGATGGGGGTTACTTGATTCTTGATCTTACATAGTCACTTGTATACTGTGTAACATGCCCATCAGGTGGGAGGTATAGTTTGTATACTTTCACTCACGTATTCCTTATCATTCTTTATTTTTCTCCCATAGTTACTTTGGCCATGTTGGCCTTTAGTGGGAGATTGTGACTGTTAGTGTCCATGTGAAAGGCCAAATGGTCACTGGACACTTGTATATGTTCTTTAATAAAACATATAGTGGCCTGGTCAGTCACAGACTGTAAGTTCGACTGCATTTGTAAGACCAAAGAAGTCTGTCTTCGTAATCCTCTGTGTACTGTGTTTTCTGTGTATTCTGCAACATCTATGCAAAGTACTGTGTGTGGCCTCTGGAGCTCCATTTTCTACTCCGAGCATATCATCGTGGAGATGTCGAGAAGGAGGGTACACTCTGGTGCATCGGCATCAAAATACTTCATGTATATCAATTGGACATTATAACTACATTTCGGAATGGTGACTTACATGAAAAAGTGTATGTATCTTAGCCATGTGGTTTTGCGCAAAAAGGGCATGAAAACAAAGTGTGCAGGTCGAAAAAGGCATTATATGGTTTGAAGCAAGCACAACATGCTTGGTATGAGAAAATACATGCCTACTAGCTAGCACATGATTTTGAGAACAATCCATTTGAGAGAACCTTATATGTCAAGCATGTTGCTAACGTACTTCTGATCATTGTTGTAAATCTTCATGATATACTAATCACTAGTCCTAATGAGAAGCATATTGCTGAATTTCAGGCTGACTTGCACCTTTTTTTAAATGCCAAGTTTGTGGAATTGCATCATTATTTGGGCATTCCATTTATGTAAGTTGATAGAGTACTATCTTTGTGTCATAAAAGAATATTGGCACATTATTGCAATGTTTTAGCCTTGAAGATTTCAAAACTATTGCCACTCCCATGGAAATAGGTTTATGCTTGAATGTTTATGATGTTTGAGATGCATTTCATGTTGTTCTCTATCATCACACTATTGGATTCTTGATTTACTTATGTGGAACATGGCGTGATATTCACTTTGTTGAATCTCATATGAGCAGGCTTATGCATTGCCCAGGTGTCACACATTGGGACAAGTTTAAGCACATCTTTTTCTACTTGAGTCGTACCTAGATACTTGGATTGTTTTATCCGAAGGGGGATCATTATTGCCAAATTTACATACTTTTTCTTATTCACAATGGGCTAGTTGTTGTTGATATATTTAGGTAGTGATGTGTGTGAACACTCTAGGATCGTCAGGGCACTTTTTTCCCTCTTTAGGAGGTTTTTTTCCCCTAGCTTGTATATATGGCTATTGCCCTAATGGGCTAGTTATCTTTGTACATTCTAGTGGTAATACATTCAGTATTGTGTGTTGTGCTCCAAGTTTCTTCTTCTTCCTTGAGCTGTTCGTGTGCTTCCATAGACATCTAACTCCAACAATTAGTATCAGAGCAGGTCACTGCTTCATCTAGGGCGTCGTCAACACCTCTCCGGTTGTAGTCTCAAAATCGCACGAATTTTGGTGAGCATACTCAACGTGTTTCGGAGATCAAAACATTTTTGCTCTATGGTGCCGAAATCGCGATCTGAGCTCCTTTCGGCCTCCCAATGCACTATCGCAGTGCTTGTGCAGGCTATTTCATCTTTTTGTGCCAAAGGCATATACTAGTTTTGGTTCACCAGTATAAGCATTTTAAAGTCTGCTACACGTTTAACAAAATTCTTCTGGGCAGTTTTGTTCAACTTTTTGAGATACAATCAATTTTCTGCATCAAGGTATTTTAGTCATCGGCCATGGCTGAAAGCAATGATGTATGTTGGATGTTGAGGATAAGTTGGATGGTACCAACTACCTATTGTGGGCGTATATGATGCGACAAATTGTTTGCAAAAGGACTGTGGAACATTGTGTAGGGTGTTGAAAAACGTCCTATCACACCTGCAATTGTTACAACTACAGGTACTGAAGCTGATGCAGAAGGTGTCGAAGATGATGATTCTGCATATTCATGTTCGTGTTGCAGTTTATGCTGCACCTACTATAGAGTAGATTCATTAGGATGGCAAAGATGCCTAGGCACATGCATTGATAGCTTTGTCTGCCAAACGTGCCATGTCGTGCAAAATAGCTAAGGATGCTTGGGATACACTTACCACATTGTACCCAGCTAGGAATGAGGCTCGTGTTGCTTACCTCCAAAAACAGTTGGAGAGTGAGCATATGAATGAAGGTGATTCTATGGACAATTTTCTAACAAAGATCAAAGACTTGAAGGAATAGTTGATTTTTGTTGATGAGGTTATACCAGATAGCTCACTTGCGCAGACCGTCCTAAATGGTCTTCCTGATTCATATCAAAGTTTTGCTTCTACTCTTTGGTTGATGATGAAAGGCAATCCAAATGCCTTGTCATTTGAGGAGTTAGTATTTGTTCTATTGTACGAAGATCAATCCAGGCAAAACAGGTACATTATGCATGTTGTAGATCAAGCTTTCCTAGCTAGTCAAAAGGGCAAAGGAAAATGGAGCTCTTCAATTAGTAAGCATAAATCTCCAATTGTTGCACATTCGAAGAAGGAAGATAAAGATGAGAAGAAATCAGAAAAGCAAAAATTGTCTTGCAAGTACTGTAAAAGAAATGATCATATCATAAAGAACTGTCCAAAACTAGTTGCTAAAGAGGCAAAGAAAAAGGAGGTTGGAATGGTTGTTGCAGAGGCCTCTACACCGAAAACAGAGTCTGCTAATCTTGTGCAGGAAGAAGAATGGGTGTTTACTACTGTTTGCAGTTTTGACCAATCTTCTCATGAGCAATGCATGTCTGCAGTGGACTCAGATGTTTGGTACTTTGAGAGTGGGGTGACCAAACATATTACCTCGCAGCACAGTTTCTTCTCTTCACTCGAGCCTACCCCTACAGGGAATACTATTACATGTGTCAACAACTCCTCTTATCCTGTTATGGGAGTTGGTAAGATCATTTTGACTATTGTTGATGGTAGTTCTTTCACTTTGTCAGATGCTTTGTGTTGTGGAGGGACTCCATAGCCTCCACAACTGAACCACTAATCAACTAAGAAGACTAACTAGCCAAGCTCACACTAGGAGAGAGATCGTGTTTCCACCCAACCAACCCCTCCAATATATAGCTCCAAGTCCAAGGGGATGAGTCCCTCTCAAGAGGACATGTGTACCTTCCATCAGATGGGTCCCTAAGGTGTTCACATGGTTTCCAAGCTTAGGAAATCACATGAAATCACATGGCTTCTAAAAGAAGAATCTCCAAGCTCTCACGTACAAACCAAGTGGCTAGGAGAAGCTTCCAATGAAGCCTAAGGTAACAACCTTAGAGAATTAACACTAAGGTTCAAGACCCATCTTAAAGGGGTAAATAAATAGGGTTTCACACCTAGAAAACCAAGGGTTCTACCCCTTAGACCCATGTAATTATACAACATTCTCCCCCCCTTTTAAAAGCATTTTCGTCCTCGAAAATGAGTGGAGATATATACCTTGGGGTATTCCCCGTGCTCCATGATCAATCTCAAGCATCATGGCTTTCATCTCTCTAAGGATGCCACTTAATTCAAAAGGGGAATTCTACCCCGACTGAATTTTAAAAGGGGATAATCCATGTGTGGTCTAATTCCCTTCTCCAATTATTCAAAGTTCCATCTAGTTTGCATACAAAAAAGAACTGAGTCGAATGCAAAGTATGGAAAGAATGAAAAGGGTGGAAGAGAGCATCCCTGCCTATTTCCTTTGTTTAAGCCATGTGTCATCTGGTTCTCCAAAGCTCAAACATGTGGATTAGGTGGATTCAAAGTGACTTCAACTAAAGTGCTACCTTGATCCATCTCTTTGCACCACTAGTGCATGAACCTAGCAAAATAGATGAATGCTTCTTAAGGTTTCTTTATCAGATTCATCTCTCAAGTTAGAATCCAACTTGTTCTGAAAGGAAGATGAATCTTTCATAATCCCTACCCAAATCACTCTCTTTTACTGAAATGGGTGGACTTTTTTGTTTGCAATTTGCCTCCATTAAATCTAAATAGAGGGCAATTTCATTATATAATCGCTACCTAACCAATAGAATGGTAAAGGTGGATTATCTAGTTTTTTATGAGGATATAACATTCTCTTTATCTTCAGAGAGAATTTGAATAGCTTACCAAAAGTAGATCTAATTTTGAGCCTTTTCTTCCATGGTTGAGTTCTTCTGGAACATAGAGCTTTTGACACATACAACATCCTGTTTATTACTCCTAGAAGAACTAAGAGAGTGTGTGGTGCCATGATCTATGAGCATGCAGTTGTCTAATTCTAATGTAATGCATTGTTTATGTACCCAAACTTGAAGAACTTGACTTCTTAGGTTCAAGTTGACTACAGGGTCGTAAATCCAATCTTGTCCCAAGACAAGTGGCTCTGTAAGGTCCTCATCATGACACACTAGCATTTTAACTTTGATTGGAACATCTTGAAGGTAGATGGGAAGTTCCACCTCACCCAAACAAGGGTTTTCCACACCTCCCAAACCTATGAGATATGCTTCTATGGGCTTGATGTCCAATTGCAGGTCTTGGCAGTATGAAAGTCTAACTGCACTAGTTGCTGCACCTGAGTCAACCAATGCTCTCATATACCTTACACTCTTTTCTTGTCCTACCTCTAAGGTCACAAAGGGGCGTCGGTTGATGATTCGAGAAGCAATTGTGCCCGATTTGTGGCACATGTCCATGTGATATTTTGGGGCTTTCGGATTGACATCTAGGCCTAGTTTCCTTAACTTATTTCTTCTGATGCGCTCTCTAGCCTCTCCTTGTGCTTCTTCTCTAACTCTTAACTCCTCTTCTTTTTGCTTTTTAGTAGTGTTGAGTCTCATGAGCATATACTCTATAAGAGGTTCTTGATATAACTTGACTCGACAACCACTTATATAGTTCAACAAGATATCACCTTCTAAAGTGGCCAATTGAACTGCACCACTAGTGGAGATTCTATTAATGATCATGGGTCCATAGCCTCGTTTCTCCAATTTACGAGCATGTTGCTTTAGTGTATACACAAATACTAAGTCTCCCTCTTTCAATCCTTTATCTTTGATGTGTGCATCAAAGTATGCCTTTTGTCTTTTCTTTGCAGCATAGATGCCTACCGCCGCTCGTAGCCTGGTCTCACCTAAGCGTTCTAGATCAAAGATCCTAGAGGACAATTCATGTCCATTCCATTCATGCTCTTGTGCTACTTTTAAGGCTGGGATTAGGAAGTCCAATGGTAGCACAACATTCTGTCCGAAGACCATCTGAAATGGGGTGGCATTGAGTACCGTTTTGTAGGTAACTCGATACACCCAAACATCATGATGAAGTTGTTTGTCCCAATCAGAGCATTTGTTATTTACCAATTTTTTCAATACATTGCATAGGATCTTATTTGTGCTCTCGGCTTGTCCATTAGCTTGGGGATGATAGGGGGCAGACTTCTTATGTATCACCATGAATTCTTGAAGCAGGTTTTCAATGACTTTGTTCAAGAAGTGCGTACCTCTATCACTGACTAACTCTGTTGGTAACCCGTATCTAGTGAGCACGTTCTCAAATAAGAACTTAGTTGTTGTTTGAGCATCATTCTTTGTTGTGGCTTTTACTTCCACCCACTTTGTAAGGTATTCTGTGGCTACAATAATATATTCAGCATGGGAGTTTCTAGTTGGGGGGTTTATGGGACCTACAAAGTCTATACCCCACTTCGAAAATGCACGTCCTCCCATCATTGGTCTCAAAGGCATCTCGTCTTTTCTTATCGGATATTGAGCATGTTGGCATGTATCGCATTTCTTCACATAGGTATGTGCATCCATATCAAGATTGGGCCACCAAAGTCCTGAGAATAGAATGGTCTTGATTACTCTGTCAAACCCAAAGTGTTCGCCTGCAACACCACTGTGTGCAGTTTCTAAGGCTTTCAAGTAATCTAACTCATGAACGCAAAGTCTTAAGTATCCATCCTTGCCTCTCCGATATAAGTTATCACCTACTAAGGCATAGACTTTAGCCTCTTGCTCCATGCTTCGTCTTCTTGCTAGACTAGCCTCGTTTGCTAGTGTTCCTGATCTCATAAATTCTACCAGTGGAGCACTCCAATCTGGAATTAATGACACTTGATAAAGAGTCGCATGCTCCACTGGGAGTCTTGTCTGACACACTGGACAATTCTTAATCCACTCATTTATTTCTTTGTCCATACTAGGCCAATACACTCCTAAATGTTTTAGATTTTGCAATGGTCTTTGTTTAGAGTAGTGATTTCCTAGCATTCCTTCATGAGCTTGTTGTAACCAACCGCTATGTTCGTCGTCCTTGACACAACAAGCAAATATACCCTCTGCATCTTTTTTGTACATGCTTCTTGCCAATATTTGGTACTTTTGTGATTTTACAATTTCCTCTTTGTTCATTTTCACATTCTTGTTTGCACGTCCGAAGATTAGGATAGGTACTAACTTATTTGCCCATTTAGGAACAACTTCCAAATTGAACAAATAAGCGTCAGGTAGTTCATCAGACACTCCTTGTGGTGACTCTCCTGAAGTGATGCAAGAAGGGTGATCTACCCTAAGGTGGGTCCTAACTTTCCTAACAACCACTTCAAAATTGTATTCCATTAGTAATAGGAACCATCTTACTAAGTGCCCCGTATTGCAAGATTTATTGACCAAATATAATAAAGCTTGATGATCAGTGAAAAACTTGAACTTGTTGGCCAATAATTAGTGTCTAAACTTTTTCACAGAATATAGCATGCCAAAGCCTTCTCTCTCGGTTGTTGTATAGTTTTGTTCAGCTGCATTTAATTGCCTACTAGCATATGCTATCGGCAAATCTAGGTTTCCTTCACCTGTGGATTGTGCTAGCACACATCCTATAGCAGGATTGGATGCATCCACATGGACATGGAATGGTTTATTCTAATCATGAGTGGTCAATATTGGCGTTGAGCACAAAGGTCTCTTCAGCTCATTGAAGGAATTTTCACATTCATCGTTCCACTAAAAATTTGTCAACAATCCATAAAGAGGTTTAGCAATGATGGCATACATGGGGATAAACCTGCGGTAATATCCACAATGGCCCATAAAGGCTTGTACCTCTTTAATGTTCCTTTGCCTTGGCAATTCTGCTATGGCTCTTACCTTGTCCTCATCTGTTGATATTCCATTCTTAGAAACAATATGACCTAAGATTTTACCTTGTCTTACCATGAACACATATTTCTCTGGGTTCAGACACACTCGATATTCTCTACACTCCTTGAAGATCTATGTGAGCTCAAGGATGTGGTATCTTCTTTGTTGGGAATGAGTGCATAAATCATCCACATATACTTCTAAGTTCTTTTGCAAGAACTCCTTGAAGACATGACACATGAGCCTTTGGAATGTTGCAGGTGCATTGGTGAGACCAAATGGCATCACACGAAATGCAAAGATTCCCCATTCTGTGGCAAAAGCCATTTTGTGTTGATCTTCTAGGGCAATGGCTACTTGGTTGTAACCTGAAAATCCATCAAGAAAGTTATAAACTTCCTTGCCTGCAACACGCTCCAATAAATGTTCAGTGATTGGAAGCAGATAACTATCTCTGATCGTAGCGACATTAACTTTTTTAAGGTTAATACACACTCACAAGTTTTCGTTCTTTTTGGGCACCACTACAATGGGGGACACCCATTCAGTATGCTCAATCTCATAGATAAATCCAGCTTCAATCAGCCTGTCGATTTCTTCTTTTATTTTTGCTGCATAAGTGTCATTATATGTGTAGGGCTTTTGTTTGGTGGGTTTGGCCTCAACAGTCATGGGAATAGTATGAGAGAAAAATTTTTGGATCTACTCCCTTCAAGTCCCTATAGTGCCACGCAAACATGTCCCTATATTCCCTTAACAGAGCTACAAGCTCTGCTTCTTCTTTTGCACTTAGGTCATCTCCTATGTATGTGCACCTCTCTTCATTCTTTTCAATGGTCACTACAATCTTTTTGGTCTTTTCTTTATTGTCATATGCTTCTCCTATAATGGCCTATCTCTTAGGCATTCGTACCAAAATTTTTTAGTCTTCCACTTCGTATTTCTTGAAATTCTCTGGTACTTCAAACAATGATTCCTCCTCTTCTTGTTTTACCCCTTTTCTTTTCTTTTTCTTTTGACCTCTTTCGCTATCCTTTGAATGTACAGTTTTAATGCTTGTGAGAGGCTCTTCTTCTTCTTTTTGAGTCAATAACCCTACATCTTCTAGATAGTGCTCCTCTGAGATGAAGCAAATATCCATCACAATGGACTCTAGATCATCGTCATTCTCTTCTTCTTCTATGACATCACTAGGGTCACATTCTTCCAACAAGGGTTGACACATGAACACTGAAATGTCATAACCCTCCTCATCACAATGAGGTGTCCATTGTTCTTCATTGACTGCAATGTCCATGGTAGCTAAGATTTCTACCCAACTATGAGGCTCAAATTCCTCATCTGGAAATATCATCAGTGTATAGGCTGGGTCTTTAATTGGTCTATCTCCTAGGGGAGTTCCGTCGGGGTGGTACATCTCTGAAGGTATAATCCTTCAAATTGACCTTGGTGACCCCTAAGTGTTGTAAGTACAAGGAGTTGGTTCCCCAATCCTGTACTATTTGCAATTGTCGTAGGAAGGGTCTTCCTAGGATCATCTCGTAGACATTATTTTTATGAAAGTCACCTATAGCAAATGTGTGTTCAAACTCTACACCACAAGTGGTTAGAGTTATCCCTTCGAGCAATCCTAGAGGTCTTTCAAAATGACCGTCTGCCATTTGAAGCTTCATTCTAGTTGGTCTTAATGTGGGTTTGCCCCATCGCTTCCACAAGGAGGTGGTCGCAATAGCAACACCAGCACCTGAATCTATGATTGCTTTGGTTGTGTAACCTTGATAGGTGATCGGAAGATAAGTATTACCTTCTTCACCTTCGCTCATGTCTTCTATTTTATCGAGAGGTATCTCTGGAACTTTTTGCTTAGAGCCTGCTTTTGGCATATTAGAATCAAGTTCTGGAACCTAATCCTTCACATGATTCCATAGCTCAGGTTTTGCTTTCAGCAGCTCTTCTATAGTGAGATGACACTGAACCTTAGTGTTCTTCACGACGTCAGCGTTTCTTGGAACCACTGAGTCTTCATTTCTTACCAATATTGTGGGAGCTCTGATCTGAAGAGATTCAGATTCCCATGGGCCTGTGAATTGAGGCAACTTTTGTAAAGAATTACATTCAAAATCTAACCTTTCATCTTCTTGTTGCTCTGCTTGGTCTCCATAGATAGATGGAATGTCTTGGGGAAATTGATTGTGAAGATCATCAATTTCAAGAATAGGAGGGGGATTACCCTTCTCCTTGGCCCATTTTTCCTCTTGTATTTCCCGCAAGAACTCTTGAGAGTACTCTTGAATTGAAAGAGGTGTCCCAACATCCGTGGAATTAGGAACATAAGCTTTCCTTGGCAATGAGCTTTCTCTTTCAACAACTGGTTGAGCCTGTGGAGGTAAAAAACTTACGGCTTGTTTACCAACTGCTCTAATCTTTCTAATAAGCCCTGGAAATGCAAATTCGGTTTGACAGAGTTTATCTAATTGAACTTTTGACTAGGCTCGAGCATAGTTTGAGCTACTTCTACCGTTTTCATGCACATTTTTGTCCATTCAATCTCTAAATCTACTCTAGGGTAACTCTGTCTATGTTTGCAATTGTTGGCCCTTCTTGAAGACGAGCCTGATAGGCCTTGAACATCATATCCAAGCCTTCTAGGATTGGATCTGCAAGAACAGACCCTGGTTGCAGTCTATTTACAGTGAGTGGTGGGGTGGGATGAGGTGGTGTGGATGGAGGTTCGGCATCCAAGGGGCTTTGAGATGCAATATCTTCTATTTTTGTTTTTGCGTCTTTTAGGCTTTCTTGTAGTTCTGATAGCTTTTTATTCCACTTACGATTGGCCTTCTCTCTAGTATCCTTCCAAGTTCTTGTTTTCCTCTTACTAGGCTCTCCTGATTCACTTGGCTCTGATTGTTCAGCCGACTTATCCTGGTTCAATGCTTGTGCCCTAGTGACTGCCTATACAGGAGCCACATTACTACTACTTGAACTTGAATCTGCCACTAAGCCTACCACATTGATGGGTGTAACCTTGGGCGCACTAGAGGGATTCCTAGGACACTCTCTTGGAAGATGTTCCTTGCCGCACTCAGGACAAAAGCCTTGTATTGTGATGTTTTGTCCTTGTCCTGGATTGAGTGAGTGGGGGCAATCATGAATGAAATGGTCGCCCTGACATCCAAAACATGATCCTCTAGGGGCTTATGGTTTTACCTGTCTCAATTGGGGCTTGGGGTTAGGATTCGTGTACATGACATTGGAATATTCTGGCTCCCAATTTTGTTCTGTAGGTGGTGTCTCGTATTGATAAGAATAAGCCTCACTATGCTCTGGTGACTCTGTGTAATAAGCTTGTGGACTATCTTCATGAGAGTAGTCAGAACTATGAGCATGAGATTCATGATCTGAGACTAGTGGGGTTATTGGTACCAATGCTCTATGAAGGTTTTCCTCTGCCATTGCATACTTGATTGGAATCACATTGGTAGGCACTGGTGGTTGGTTTCCTAGGAGTGGTTGTGGCCTATATGGTGTCTGATATTGTTGTTGCAGCCTATAATATGGTTGTTGGTACTGGCTCTGATACCTACCTTGTTGGTAAGGTTGCTGATACATTTGTCTAGCAGCCTGCCTATTGTATGGACAATCTTGAGCCGTATGGTTTGTGTATTTTCTCTCAATGGTGCAATACAGAGCATTGGGATTTCCTTGGGGTTGAGCTATCATCGAGTAGACATTAGCCATGTGATCCTCCCCCCCCCCCCCCCCCCCCCGCATGTATAACATCGCTTCAATGAGGTGACCCTTGGTGGTTGTCTATTTTGAACTCCTAGCTTTTCGGCCACCTGCTTAGCTATCTCATCTATCTCGGTGGGGTTTCTTGAGTTATGACTAGAAGAACTGTCAGAATCCTTGTAGAGTTTGGACAATCCTAACTCCTCACCCAAGTTGTCTTCTATGTCAATACACATTTGCACACACTCTTCTATCGATCTAGGCTCTTTCAAGTACACATATGATCTTAACTTGGTGCTCAGTAAGCCATCTAAAAACAAGGCCACTTGTTTGGATGGTGTGGGTAATTCTAGAACAAGGCATCTTTCTATGTACTGTCTGAACTGTCCTCCAGCAAGTCGCATTGTTTCTTGAGGTTTCTACTTGAAGCTATGGATCAAGGATGATGTATTATGCCTGATGCCACTCTTGGAAAATTTTCCTCTAGCAGCTGACCTATCTCTCTATAGTTGCGACTGTTTAGGGGTTGGAACCAAGCCAAGGCAGTGCCCTTGACATTCAAACCAAATGCCTCAAACTGTGTGAACAAGTCCTCAACCTGTTCATCTCATAACACTTGTTTGAACTCGGCCACATGATCATAAGGGTCTCCAAATCCATCAAAATAGTTCTTCATTGCCTTGACCACTTGAGAGGGTCTAAGGGTTCTTGAGTGCTCTCGTGGTCTAAGTAATGGAAACTCATGTTCATCTCTTTGATGCCTATGTGCTCAGTGTCTCTCTCTTTCAGGTCTTTCATCCTCATGTCCTGATCGGTCTCTGCCCACTATATGTGCAAAGCTTACCTCAGGCCTCTCTCTAGCTCTTTCCCTCTGGTTTTCATGAGCCTTGGATGATCCAGCTCCTTGGAGACCATTGGACATGCTAGATCTTAGTGGAGGGAAAATTGATTCACCCTACCAAGTGTATGCATGCTTATCATGCTTTGTTACCAAGAATATTTTCTCCGATGTGTTATCTAGATAGACCACTTTACCTGGTATCTCAGGATCTTTGAACTCATAGATGGTGACTATTGGGCTAGGCTGATCTGGCTTGAATCTCGAAAAGGCTTCCTCTATTTCTGTATTCAAGAATAGTTATATGCTTTTGTTGTCTTGAGGAGTCCACTCTGGAGTAAGCACTCTGGTCAAAACAGATTTTCCTCTAGGAGCCTTGGGTTCTCGTCCTAGGTCTAGTTGCTCTAGGTCTCCTAGCTCGTCCTCAGGAATGATATTTCCAAACTCATCTGTCCTATCAGGTAAGTTGGTAACCACATACATGGTTCCTTCCTTGTCAATGTATGATCCCTCTTTGAACTTGACTACTGGGTATTCAAGTCCAAAGGGTTGATTTGGATTTGTGAGTTGGACAACTGATCATCTTAGGCCATCCTCATAGATGTGTGCACCTAATTGGTTGGTCCTGATATACTCGTGTTTTATAGGGACCTTCTGGTGTTTGTAATTTGGCAGTACCTGAGGTATGTGTGGGTTTTCCCATCCTAAAGGACATTTTTGAGTCACTAGTGTCTGAACTTAGTGTGTAGGGATAACCGCTTAGTTGTTGTGCCCAAGACTTAGCTATATGGTTGACACTGGCCTCTGATGATCTAATTCTATGTCTATCCTTACCTATGTGTCTTCCAGATCTCAGGTTCATAAGCCTTGTCTACAAGTCCAAAATTTCCCGTTGTATTGCTCACAATCCTTTGGAGCTCCTTGGTTTCCTAGTCCACCTGAGGGTCAACTTCAAAATACTCTATCTAATAATCCTCGTTCTCCCGACGAGCTTCCCAACGAACCCAAAATCATAGCAAACGGATTTCGTATGAGAAAGTTATGCCAGTTCAGGGTTCTCGGGTTAAAAACAGGGAAATAGGATCTCTCTAGGAGCTCAGAACGGGCGATACAATACCAAATTTTCACAACACGATACCTTTGTCTTACACGATACCACTTCAGACGATACCAACCTCATGATACGATACAAGGCTATAAACGATACGATACAACTTGACCTCGCGATACGATACCAAAAATCAGACGATATGATACTGAAGTAATTCATGATACGATACTGACTCTTTGAGCAATACGATACCAAAGGATCTGATGATATGATACGAGAATGGTATCGCAATACCTCAAGTGGATATGCACGATACGATACGGAGTTGGCGATACGCTACCGAGTTGGCGATACGATACCAACTAGGCCAACAATACGATACCAGGTGGACCATGATACAATACCACCGGGGTGATCGCGATCGCGATACCAGCACTTGACGATACGATACGAGAATGGTATCGCGATACCTCAAGTGGATATGCACGATACGATACCTTGACAAGTATCGCGATACACGGGAGTTCTGGTATCGCAATACCAAAACTCAACTAGACACGATACTTGGAGTTTTTGAGGTCCAAATTCAATTTTTTTTGCAAATATGTGTACTTTGTGTCCTCTTTGTCACTTCTATCAGCCTGTAGATGCAAAATCTATCTCCAAACCGACGATACCACCTGCACCATACCAAATGTAGTCCTTGTCACTCCGCAATACTTCCGCTCAAATTTTTCACGTTTGAGGTGGATTTCCAGGCTATTTCTTCAGTGTTTCAGCTCTGAGCACCCTCTATGCTTCTTCCTCACAGCCCCAAGTGAAAAACGAGGTGAAGATATAGTCAAAAATGGAAAAAATCAGAGAATATGATGAGAGGAGAAGACAGTGATGATGATGAAGATGAAGAAGAAGAAAAACTCAGAAACTGAACTAAAATGGTGTATTTTTTACCTTCCAACGTCGCTACTCTCGTCTTAGTGTCACACGCTTGTCCTCCAAGCTCTCTCCCCGGCAACGGTGCCAAATTTGGTGTCACTCTAACACAATGGAAATTACCAACGTAAGGAGATTCACCTCATAAATGTCAATCCGTGGAGACGTGAGGACTAGTATGAAGACTATGAGCAAGTGATGGCACAAGTGCATGAGTGAAAGCACACAAGCATGCACACACATACATACATGCGCACAAAGTAAGAGCGACGAGTGGAACAATGGAATTTCTTTGATTACCAAAGAACTCTATTACAAAGCTCAAATCTACAACAAGCTAACCTCAAAAATGAGCTCTCCAGCCCTTTTTATAGTTTTTTGAGTGGTTTTGGCCCTGTCCAGACCTAGTGTTTGGCCTAGTTAAAAATTACGTTCCAAGGCTTATTTGGGGGCTCAAACGGAGTCTAAAAATTATGAAAATTGGTAGGATGATGGTCCTAATACTCCTCAAGCTCGAGGACTCCTCGGCTTGAACAAAATGAAGTTGCAAAAATGAAAAATGGTATTTACAATGGTTTTTAGTGATAAAAAGCACTATTTTTATAGGGATTTCTTCTGAAAATTTGATAGGTACTTCTTGGAGCTCCCTACTTGCTCCTTCTTCTTGTGTGTCTACTTCCTTGATGCGCTTCCATGCTTTGTCCTTGACATTGAGCTTCAAAAGAGGTGTATGGTCAAGTGTAGTGCCTGAACAACATCGCACAAAATTGGGTGACAAAGCAATAAAATGTATTGTTGTTGGGTACAGTTTTTGAAAGTAAAGGCTATCGTCTATATCATCCACAGACTAAATGCATTCTGGTTAGCCGTGATGTTTTTTTTATGGAAGATGCTATTCAGCCATTGCTTTCATGTACTAAGGAGACATTTGTTAGCTCCAAAGACATGTATGATACTTTGCTGCCCCTTTTTATAGGTGGACAGTCTAGTGCGGAAGAAATCCCTATAAAAATAGTAATTTTCATCACTAAAAACCATTGTAAATACCATTTTCTATTTTTGTAACTCCATTTTGTTCAAGCCGAGGAGTCCTTGAGCTTGAGGAGTATTATAAGTATCATCCTACCAATTTTTATAATTTTTAGACTTCATTTGAGCCCTCAAATAAGCCCTGGAACCTAATTTTTAACTAGGCCGGACACTAGGTCTGGACAGGGCCAAAACTAGTCAAAAAACTATAAAAAGAGCTAGAGAGCTCATTTTTGAGGTTAGCTTGTTAGAGAATAGAGCTTTTGTAAGAGAACTCTTTTGCAATCAAAGCTTTCCATTGTTCCTCTCTTTGATCTTACCTTATGCGCGTGTGTGTGTATGTGTGTGCATGTTTGTGTGCTCTCACTAACGCACTTGTGCCTTCACTTGCTCGTGGTCTTCATACCGGTCCTCACATCTCCGTGGATTGACAAGTAAAGGAGGTGGTGCTTATGCTTGAGCTACACCAAATTTTGGCGCCGTTGTCGGGGAGAGAGCTTCAAGGACGAGCGTTGTGATGGTAAGATCGTAGATTTGCGATGTTGGAAGGTAAAAAAACTATCTTTTTTTTTTCGTTTTCTAATTTCTTCTTCATCTTCATCATCCTCACCATCTCCATCTTCTTCCATCTTCATCTTCATAGAAATTTCTTGTTTTTTAGTGCATTTTCACCATTTTCATACCACTTTTCATGCATTATTGTGAGAGAAGGAGTTAAGAAATGCAAGGGAGAGCAAGCGCCTGTGTTTTTTCATGATTTTCTGCACATACAGAGCTCACCATTGCTCGGCGCTCAGAAATTCGAAGTTCCTGCCAAAAAACACGATTCTGTGATGAAAATCGCAATTATGTGAAAAATTCAATTTTTTTTTTAAATCACGATTTTCTATTTCCTGCCTAAAAGCTCTCTGAAGGAAACACGATTTTGGGGTCATTCTCAGAATCGCGATTCTCTGGTTGTGCTCAAAATTCTGATTCTCTAAAAGTCTCAAAAAACACAATTCTGAGAAAACACGATTTTCAGGGGGCTCAAAATCACGATTCTCACAAATCACGATTTTCAGCCAAAAACACGATTGTGATCAAACACGATTCTCTGTTGGCAATCGCGATTTTCAAAAACACGATTTTCATTCAAAATCACGATTTTTATGTCAAAACCACGACTTTGAGAAAACATGATTCTCTGTGGCTCCAAAATCGCGATTGTCTAAAACACGATTTTCATCCAAGGTATAGAATCGCGATTGTCATAGGTGCTTAGCATCGCGATTCTCTTGATTTCACAGCATCACGATTCTCTTGATTTCAGAGCATTGCGATTCTCTTCGTTTGAAAAAAAAAAAAATTCGAAAATCAAATTCATTTGAAGTTGCTTCAATCCAAGCTAATTTTCTGTTCATTTTTTATTTCAGAGCATCGCGATTCTTTTGATTTCACAGCATCGCGATTCTCTTGATTTCATAGCATCGCGATTCTCTTGATTTCACAGCATCGCGATTCTCTTGATTTCCACAGCATCGCAATTCTCTTGATTTCACAGCATCGCAATTCTCTTGATTTCACAGCATCGTAATTCTCTTGATTTCAAAGCATCGCGATTCTCTTGATTTCATAGCATCGCGATTCTCTTGATTTCACAGCATCGTGATTCTCTTGATTTCATAGCATCACGATTCTCTTGATTTCACAAAATCGCGATTTTCACACAAAATCGTGATTTTTCCAAAAGGTCCTGTTTGCCTATTTTGACCCCCAGGAGCCTGATCTGACATAACTTTTTCATCCAAAGTCCATTTTTTGAGCTCTATAGCTCGTTGGAAAGCTCATTTCGAATCCTACACGGCCTCAACTATTTTTTATAAGAATAATGTGTTGATTTTCAGATAGACTAATTTGAAGTTGACCCTCAGGTGGGACTAGGGAACCAAGGGGACTCCAAAGGATTTTGAACCATACCAAGGGGAAATTTTGGACTCTTAACCAAAGCTTATGAACCTGAGATCTGGTAGACACATAGGCAAGGATAGACAAAGCATTAGATCTTCTCAGTCTAGTGTCAACCATACAGCTAAGTCTTGGGCACAACAACTAAGTGGTTGTCCTTACGTACTAAACTCTGACACAAGTGACTCAGAAATGTCTTTTAGCATGGGGAAACCTGCAGGTGGCTCAGGAAGTGCCCATCTACAAACACCAGAAGGTCCCTATAAGACACAATTGGAATATATTCGGACCAAGCGATTGGGTGCTCGCATCTATGAGGATGGCCTGAGGCAATTAGTGGTCCAACTCAAAAATCGAGATCAACCCTTTGGACTTGAACACCCGGTGGTCAAGTTCAAAGAGGGTTCATACATTGATAAGGAAGGAACCATGTATGTGGTCACCAACCTACCAGATAGGACCAATGAGTTTGGAAATATCATTCATGAGAATGAGATAGGAGACCTAGAACAAGGAAATGTAGGACAAGGACCCCAGACTCCTAGAGGTAAGTCAATTTTGACCAGAGTGATCACTCCAGATTGGATCCCTTAAGACAACAAAAGCATAGAAATATTCTTGAATAGAGAAACAGAGGAAGCCTTTCGGAGATTCAAGCCAGATCAACCTAGCCCATTGGGCATAGTCATCATCTACGAGTTCAAGGATCCAGAGATACCAGGCAAAGTTGTCTACCTGGATAACACATCAGAGAAGATGTTCTTGGTAACAGAACACGATAGACATGCATATACTTGGAAGAGTGAATTGATTTTCCTTCCACCAAGATCCAATGTTTCCCATGGCCTCCAAGGAGTAGGATCATCCCAAGCTCATGAAGCCCAAAGAGAAAGAAATAGAGAGAGACCTGAGGTAAGTTTTGCACACACTGTGGGCAAAAATAGATTAGGATTTGAAAATGAAAGACTTGAAAGAGAGAGACATCAAGCACATAGGCAACAAAGAGATGAACATGATTTTCCATTGCCTAGACCCCGAGAGCACACAAGAACCCTTAGACCCACTCAAGTGATCAAGGCAATGAAGAATTATTTGACACGACAGGAGATCCTTATGATCATGTGGCCGAGTTCAAACAAGTGTTAAGAGCTGAACAGGTTGAGGATTTGTTCACCCAGTACGAGGCATTTGGTTTGACTCTTAAGGGCACTGCCTTGGCTTGGTTTCAACCACTGAGTATTCACAACTATCGCGATATAGGTCAGCTGCTAGACGAATTCATTGTAGAATTTTCCAAGAGTGGTATCAGGCATAACACATCATCTTTGATCCATAGTTTCAAGCAGACACCCCAAGAAACAGTGCGACTAGCCGGTAGAAGGTTCAGACAGTACCTAGAAAGATGCCCAGCTCCAGAGCTACCCACACTAGCCAAACAAGTGGCTTTGTTCTTAGATGGCTTACGGAGCACAAAGTTAAGACCATATGTGTACTTGAAAGAGCCTAGATCCATAGAAGAGTGTGTGCGAACGTGCATTGACATAGAAGATAACTTGGGTGAGGAGTTAGGATTGTCCAAACTCTATAAGGATTCTGATAGTTCTACTAGTCATACTTTGAAAATCTCCACGGAAATAGATGAGATAGCTGAGCAAGTTGCCAAGAAGTTGGGAATCCAAAATAGACAAACACAGAGAGTCACCTCATTGAACCAATGTTATACCTGCGGAGGGGACCACATGGCTAATGTATGCCCAATGCAAAACCAAAACATTAGCAAAAGGAATGCTCCATATTGCACTATTGAGAGAAAATACACGAACCACACGGCTCAAGATTGTCCATACAATAGACAGGTTGTGAGACAGAATTATCGGCAACCTTACCAACGAGGTAGGTATCAGAACCAATACCAACAGCCATATTATAGACCACAACAACAGTATCAGGCACCATATAGGCCACAACCAATCCTGGGGAACCAACCACCAGCTCCTGCCAACGTGATTCTAGTCAAGTATGCTGTGGCAGAGGAAAATCCAAATAGAGCATTGGTGCCACTAACCCCATTGATACCAGATAATGACTCTCATGCTCATAGCTCAGACTACTTCCATGAAGGTAGTCCACATGCTTACTACATAGAGTCACCTGAGCATAGTGAGATTCACTTGTATCAATATAAGGCACCACTTATGGAACAAAATTGGGAGCCAGAATACTCCAATGTCATGTACACAAATCCTAACCCTAGGCCTCAATTGAGACAAATGAGACCACAAGCCCCTAGAGGACCTTGTTTCAGATGTCAGGGTGACCATTTCATTCGTGATTGTCCCCACCCACCATCTCTAAGATGGATACCTCCTTCAATTCAACAGTACTCTCAAGAGTTCTTGCGGGAAATACAAGAAGAGAAATGGGCCAAGGAGAAGGGTAACTCCCCTCCTATTCTTGAGATTGATGATGTTCATGATCAATTTCCCCAAGACATTCCATCCATTTACGAAGATCAAGTGGAGCAACAAGAAGAATATGAAAGGTTAGATTTTGAATCTAATACCTTAGAAGAACTGACTCAATTTCTAGGCCCATGGGAATCTTAATCTCTTCAGATTAGAGCTCCCACAATACTGGTCAGACATGAAGACTCAGTGGTCCCAAGGAACACTGATGTCGTGAAAAACACTAAGGTTCAATGTCATCTCACTGTAGAAGAGCTGCTCAAAGCAAAACCTGAGCTATGGAATCATGTCAAGGGTCAAGTTCCAGGACTTGATTCCAAAATGCCAAATGCAGGATCTAAGCAAAAAGTACCAGAGATACCTCTAGACAAAATAGGGAACATGTGTGAGGGTGAAGAAGGTAATACTTATCTTCCAATCACCTACCAAGGTTACACAACCAAAGCAATCATAGATTCAGGTGTTGGTGTTGCCATTGCGACCACCTCCTTGTGGAAGCAATGGGGCAAACCCACATTAAGACCAACTAGAATGAAGCATCAAATGGTCGACGGTCATTTTGAAAGACCTCTAGGACTTCTCAAAGGGATAACTCTAACCACTTGTGGTGTAGAGTTTGAGCACACATTTGCTATATGTGACTTTGAGAAAAATAATGTTTATGAGATGATCCTAGGAAGACCCTTCCTATGACAATTGCAAATAGTACAAGATTGGGGAACCAACTCCTTGTACTTACAACACTTAGGGGTCACCACCAAGGTCAATTTGAAGGATTACTCCTTCAGAGATGTACCACCCCTACAGTGGAATCCTATCCACAAAGCGAAAGAAGATTCCATCTCTGTGCATTCTGAAAGTTCACCTGATCCATCATGGCTGCATGAAGATACTCATTTGTGGATGTGCAAGGTTGCAGAGGAAGAGGAAAAACGTTTAAAGGCAAGAGAAGAAGGAACTTCGCCAGGAGATAGACCAGTTAGAGACCCAACCTACACACTGATGATCTTTCCAGATGAGGAATTTGAGCCTCATGGCTGGCCAGAAATCTTAGCCACCATGGACATTGCTGTCAATGAAGAACAATGGACACCACATTGTGATGAGGAGGGTTATGATATTTCAGTGTTCATGTGTCAGCCCTTGCTAGAAGAATGTGACCCTAGTGATGTCATAGAAGAAGAAGAGAATGACGATGATATAGAGTCCATTGTGATGGATAGTTGCTTTAACTCAAAGCAGCACTATCTAGAAGATATATGAGTGTTCACCCACAAAGAAGAAGAACCTCTCACAAGTATTAAAACGGTAAATTCGAAGGATGGAAGTAAGAGCAGCCAAAAGAAAAAGAAAAGAAAAGCAGTGAAACAAGAAGAGGAGGAATCATTGTTTGAAGTACCACAAAACTTCAAGAAATATGAAGTTGATAACCGCAAAATTTTGGTACGAATGCCTAAGAGAGAGGCCATCATAGGAGAATCATATGATAATAAAGAAAAGATCAAGAAAATTGTAGTGACCATTGAAGAGAACAAAGAGAGATGCACATATATAGGAGATGACCTAAGTGCAAGAGAAGAAATGGAGCTCGTAGATCTATTAAGGGAATATAGGGATGTGTTTGCGTGGCACTATAGAGACTTGAAAGGGGTAGATCCAAGAATTTGCTCTCATACTATCCCCATGATTGCTGATGCCAAGCCCACCAAACAGAAGCCCTACACATATAATGATACATATGCAACCAAAATAAAAGAAGAAATTGATAGGCTGGTTGAAGCTGGATTCATCTATGAGATTGATCATACTTAATGGGTGTCCCCCATTGTAGTGGTGCCCAAGAAGAACGGGAAGTTGTGAGTGTGTATTAACCTTAAAAAAGTTAATGCCGCTACGATCAGAGATAGTTATCCACTTCCAATCACGGAACACCTATTGGAGCATGTTGCAAGCAAGGAAGTTTATAGCTTCCTTGATGGATTTTCAGGTTACAATCAAGTAGCCATTGCCCAAGAAGATCAACACAAAACAGCTTTTGCCACAGAGTGGGGAATCTTTGCATTTCGTGTGATGCCATTTGGGCTCACCAATGCACCTGCAACATTCCAAAGGCTCATGTGTCATGTCTTCAAAGAGTTCTTGCGAAGAGCTTAGAAGTGTATGTGGATGATTTATGTGCTCATTCCCAAGAAAGAAGATTTCACATCCCTGAGCTCAGACAAATCTTCAACAAGTGTAGAGAATATCGAGTGTGTCTGAACCCAGAAAAGTGTGTGTTCATGGTGCGTCAAGGTAAAATCTTAGGTCATATTGTTTCTAAGAATGGAATCTCAACAGATGAAGATAAGATACGAGCCATAGCGGAGCTGCCAAGGCCAAGGAATGTTAAAGAGGTACAAGCCTTTATGGGCCATTGTGGATATTACCGTAGGTTTATCCACATGTACGCGATCATAGCTAGACCCCTTTATGCCTTTTTGTCTAATTTTGAGTGGAACGACGAATGCAAGAATTCTTTCAATGAACTGAAGAAATGTTTGTGCACAGCACCAATACTGACCACTCCTGATTGGAATAAACCATTACATGTCCATGTGGATGCATCCAATCACGCCATAGGATGTGTGCTAGCACAACCCACAGGTGAAGGAAACTTAGATTTGCCCATAGCATATGCTAGTAGACAGCTCACCACAACTGAACGAAACTATACCACAACTCAGCGAGAGGGCTTAGGCATGGTATATGCTGTGAAGAAGTTTAGACACTATTTATTGGCCAACAAGTTCAAGTTTTTCATTGATCACCAAGCTTTGTTATATTTGGTCAATAAACCTTGCAATACTGGACGTTTAGTAAGATGGTTCCTCTTACTAATGGAATATGACTTTGAAGTTGTTTTCAGGAAAGGTAGAACCCACCTCCGGGCAGATCACCTTTCTCGCATTACTTCAGGAGAGTCACCTCAAGAAGTGTCTGATGACCAACCCGACGCTTATCTGTTCAATTTAGAAGTTGTTCCTAAATGGGCAAATAAGTTGGTACCAGTCCTAACCTTCGGACTTGCAAATAAGAATGTGAAAACATCACAAGAAGAAATTGTGAAATCACAAAAATATCACATATTGGCAAGAAGCATGTACAAACAAGATACTGAGGGTCTATTGACTTGTTGTGTTGAGGACGATGAACATAGTAGTTGGTTGCAACAAGCTCATGAAGGATTGCTAGGAAATCATTATTCTAAACAGCGCACATTACAAAATGTGAAACGTTTAGGAGTGTATTGGCCTAGCATGGACAAAGAAATACATGAGTGGATTAAGAATTGTCCAATGTGCAGAGAGAGACCACCAGTGGAGCATGCCACCCTTTATCAAGTGTCATTAATTCTCAATTGGAGTGATCCATTGGTCGAGTTTATGAGATCGAGAACCTTACCCAAAGAGGCTAGTCTAGCAAGAAGACAAAGCATGGAGCAAGAGGCTCAGGACTATGCTTTAGTTGGAGACAACTTATATCGAAGAGGCAAGGATGGTTATCTAAGATTGTGCGTTCACGAATCAGACTATTTGAAAGTCTTAGAAACTGCACACAGCGGTGTTGCAGGTGGACACTTCGGTCCTGATCAAGTAATCAAGACCATTCTATTCTCAGGACTTTGGTGGCCCACTCTTCATATGGATGCTCATACCTATGTGAAGAAATGTGACACATGCCAACGTGCACAATAATACAATTAGAAAAGACGAGATGCATTTGAGGCCAATGATGGGAGGGCGTGCATTTTTGAAGTGGGGCATAGACTTCATAGGTCCTATTAACCCCCCAGCTAGAAACTCCCATGCAGAGTATATTATTGTAGCCATAGATTACCTTACAAAGTGGGTAGAAGTGAAAGCCACAATAAAGAATGATGCTCAGACTACGGCTAAGTTCTTATTCGAGAATGTGTTCAGGAGATATGGGCTACCAATAGAGTTAGTGAGCGATAGAGGCACACACTTCTTGATGAGGTCATTGAAAATCTTCTCCAAGAATTCTTGGTGATACATAAGAAGTCTGCCCCTTATCATCCACAAGCTAACGGACAAGCCAAGAGCACAAATAAGATCCTATGTAATGTATTGACAAAACTAGTGAATAATAAACGCTCTGATTGGGACAAACAGCTACATCATGTTGTTTGGGCTTATCGAGTTGCCTATAAAGCAGTACTGAATGCCACCCCATTTCAGATGGTCTTTGGACGGAATGTTGTTCTACCATTGGACTTCCTCATCCCAGCCTTAAAAGTAGCACAAGAGCATGAGTGGAATGGACATGAATTGTCCTCTATGATCTTTGATCTAGAATGCTTAGGTGAGACAAGGCTATGCACGGCGGCAGGCATCTATGCTCCAAAGAAAAGACAAAAGGCATACTTTGATGCACACATCAAAGATAAAGGATTGAAAGAGGGAGACCTAGTGCTGGTTTATATGCTAAAGCAGCATGCCCGTAAGTTGGAAAAAAGAGGATATGGACCCATGATCATTAATAGAAGTTCCACTAGCAGTGCAGTTCAGTTGGCCACTCTAGAAGGAGATATCTTGCCAAACTATATTAGTGGATGTAGAGTCAAGTTATACCAAGAACCTCTTACAGAGGATATGCTTACGAGACTCAACACTGCTAAGAAGCGAAAAGAAGATGAGATAAGGGTGAGGGAGAAGCACAGGGAGAGGCCAGAGAGCGTATTATGCAAAATAAGTTAAGGCGACTAGGCCTAGATGTCAAATCAAAAGCTACAAAATATCACATGGATATGTGCCAAAAATCAGGAATAATTACTTCTCAAGTCATTGACCGACATCCCTTTGTGACCATAGAGATAGGACAAGGAAAGGGTGCAAGGACTGTGAAAGCATTCATTGACTCAAGTGCAGCAAGTAGTGCAGTTAGACTATCCTATTGCCAAGACTTGCAGTTGAACATCAATCCCATAGAAGCTTATCTCATAGGATTGGAAGGTGTGGAAACCCCTTGTTTGGGCAAGGTGGAACTTCCCATCTACCTTCAAGATGTTCCAATGAAAGTCAAAGTGCTAGTGTGTCAAGATGAGAACCTTACAGAACCACTTGTCTTGGGTCAACATTGGATCTATGACCATGCAGTTAACTTAAACCTAAGAAGTCAAATTCTTCAAGTTTGGGTACATGAACAGTGCATTACATTAGAATTAGAGAACTACATGCTCACAGATCATGGCACCACACACTCTTAGTTCCTCTAAGACTAATCTTCACGAACAAGATGTTGTATGTGTCAAAAGCTCTATGATCCAGAAGGACTCAATCATGGAAGGACAGTCACAAAGGCAAGCAAACCCTCCTTCTTTTTTGAAGAGTAAAGCATCCCTAGTAGTTCAACCTAAGAAGCAAGCACAACAATTCAAAACAACTGCTATAGCAAAAAGAAAGACACCATTCAACAAGAAAGCAGTTCCGGGCATGATGCAGATCTGGGTACACAAAGGCAAGCACCCTCCAATCTTGCCCCCATCCAAGCAAGCCAACTAGGCCAGAAGATGAAGGAAGAAGCTCGAACAAGCTCCACCACAAGATCTCTGACAAATTTGGGTGCCTAAGAAATTAGTTGCAGCTCAACAAGGGCGATTACAGATGTGGGTACCCAGGAAGCTCTTACGTCCGCAACAACCTATGCTCTCCCATACGTGAAAAGTATCAACAAAGAATCCAAGGCAAGGCAAAGGTCAGAACCAAACACCAGGAACAAAAGTAGACCAACTAACCTCTTCAACGTGAGTCAAGCGACCAGCCACAGAGGTATGGGTGGAAGCCAAAAGCATCAGCGGTCCCTACAAAACCAAAGCACCAACCACAAGGGACACAACAGTCACGAAACCAACCAAGGAGGAATAGGCCAAAGGTGCTCACTACACAGTCGCAAATCGTTCTCAAATGGATCCCCATAAGGAGGCAGGATCAATTGTCATCTCGAGATCCAATGGATACCTCCATGACAGATGGCATCAACATCCGCAAATAACATCGAAAACATCGACGAGCGACAACCATGTGCTCTCTGCACAACCCTGTCTTTTTCACCATTCAGGCCATGCATTTCCAAAGTATGCATTAACATAGGGCCACATTACATGGCCGTGCATAGACACAACTAAGAGTCCCATGCACAAGAGCACATTGACATATGTCAAATATTTTTTCTGATACTAACATCTGTCATCTTGTTTGGTGACATTGTCTCAAACAAAAAAAAAAAGAGAGACAAGAGAGAGAGAGGGAGTTTGTTCCCAGGTTTGGCTCATGGAACGTGAATGAGTCATACTTAGTTGAAGGTGGAACCATTGATTACTGGGCATTTATCAGTTTTGATAGAAGTGTGTCTCGGCTAGCAGATGATATTGTTGCTGCCTTATCTGTTGGAAATGAGGTAGGCCCTTGGCTCATATCACAGGTCCATGGTTCCATAGGTCCAGCATATAAAACATTAAATTTAGCAATCTTCCATATTGACAAAACATGAACATACCACAACTTAATCATACAGATGATGAGACAAAGATAGAGAAAGAATAGACGACATGTGTAAGGTGTTACGTAAGCCATCGCTTACTCATAGTATTATATATACCAATGTTCAATGTACAATGTGGGAGCAAAACTCTGAACCACTCTATGTGATGAGAAATAGATGAATGAGTGAATGTACAAATGTAACAAACATATTCAGATGTAAGGGCAGAAATCTGAATATATATGAGATATGTGACCTTATAGGTTATAGAAGAGTGAATATGAGTGAGTGTAAGAGGAAGGATCACTGTGAAACTGATAATCAACAAACCCTCATCTAACCTTAGGCTATGGAAGACCCTAAGTCAGATACGTGTGTGAAAAGATCACATACTTAAAAAGTAGCAAAGAATGCTAACAAGTTTGCTGCCAGAAATCCTCAAACCCATGTGAGCACACCTTCTCAAACACCTCATCCAAATATGCATAAAGCATATACGTACTGTTTCTCTTGTACCTATGCCGAATAGGACTCCTCCTGATATGAATGCTACTGCCTCCATAAACTCCAAGTAGTACATGTGTGCATAAAGAGAATATGTACCTGAATACTTAACATAAGATGAAAATCTTATGTTAACCACCATCCAATGTCTTTGAAGTAGCCCGACATCTTCTTGTAGAAGACAATATTCAACGTGATATCTTCTTGTAGAAAACAATCTTCAAATACACCATTTAGATGGCCGATCCTCACCATCAAGCTGCTAATGACCAAGTCTTCTTGCCATGAACAAGAGATAACCTCCTCTCCATGAGCTAGAGTGTGAGCACACCCTTCATCTTCTCCAAGAAGAATCATTAAGAAGGACTCCATAGCTGCTCCTCAACATGCTTCAAGTTAGCACAATGGCTGCCCCATGTGCTAGAAGAAACACCACCTCTATTGAGGTCTAAGCTCCAAGCTTGTGTTGAATACTAGGTGAAGGATACATGATAGTGATCCAAGCTTATTCTTATATAGTAGTTTGTCCATCTTTGAAAAGCACCATCAAAAGCTGTCCATCGCACAAAATCTGTGATCATTCTTAATGAAAAAAGCTATGAAATAATCACGAATTTGAAACAGCGTCGTTCGTCGCCTTTATGCTTCGCGCTCGCGTGAGGTTTTAATAAATTAAAAGCACCAAAAGAGCTTTTCTAGATTTTGTGCTGATGTGGCCATTCACGGGATTTGAACCTAGACCACAAGTTTGGAAGGCAGTTGTTCTATCCATGCTGTTAGCGTCATTTTCTCTTAGAGAGAATGGGATTGAGTTCTATACATCCTGAAAACTAGGTTAAATTTTGACCATGGGATATAGCTTGACCAATAGGATATTGACCTTTGTTTTCAACAATCCCCCCTGCAATGTCATATTGGTACAAACTGAACTGAATCTGCAAAGTGTCACAAGCTGCAAACTATTACAAGCTTCAAGCTTGTACTCCCAAACTGACCTTCAAACCATCTCTTCAAAAGTCTTCTTCAAAACTGAATTTGACTTTCCTTCAAAAAATCTGAACTTGCTGAATATGAACCATAATACTTGAGAAAATATGCAAAATAGATATCCAATAGTGTTCTCATCAAGCAATCACTGCTTGACAACAAATATAGCATGAACTGTCTCTGAACCTGCTATCTCTTGTCTTCAAAAACCTGAAAACATACACTAGGATCCATATATTTGCATTTACCTTCCAAAAAGGTTTCTCAATGTACTTCTACTGCATCATGTAAATACACTAAACAAAATCAGGAACTGAATCCTGGAACCTGTGACTGTCACCTCACAACTTAGTGTATTATGACCACTATTGGTTCATCTCTGACTGTACTCAAGTCAAGTCAACTCAACACAATTGAAATCAACTAAAATCAATTGAAATATGAGTCTCATAAAAAAATCTATGATGTCATCATGTCTTCATCCTTGTTCATCTATAAACCTTCATACCTCTTTCCTTCAGAACCTTGTATAAACATATATGTGCGCACTTCTAAAATATACCTTTCTAAAATATCAAGCTTCTCTTCAATAGAACTCTCGAACCTTCTCCTGAACAGGAACATGCTAACAGGAACTTTCTCCAAATATTCTTCTTCTTCCTTCTTCTTTCAAAGCTGGAACATAAAGAGAACCTGACAAAGGAAATATAGGAATACCTGAAATAGGAATACCTATAGGTATGACTCTGCATTCTTTTACATATGGCTGAAAATAAGTCTTCATGTTTCATCACCCCCCTGGATGACTTAACACTAGTATCCAGTATTCTTCAAATATATATCAGACTTTATGAAATGTGGAATGTCTTCCTTCTTTCAATAAATCTGATCTTCAATGATCAATACCTGTATCTGAAACAAAATCTCTGAACCCTTTTTGTTAGCACTATACACATGCCAATAGCTTTCCATGTCATTCCTCAGCTTTCCAAATTGTAGAATAAGGTTAGCTGAACCTTACATAACAAAACCTTGCTGAAAGCTTGATAGACTTACTTCTTCCAATGCTAAGAACCTTACCAAACAAAGGATAGACAACTGAATCATAAATACTCAAGATCATAGAAGATCTATTCAAGATCAATGATCTCTCCTGTGTAGAATCTGCTCTCATCAAACCTTCATGACTGAATGTTTGATTTATTTACCTGAATGTTTCCAAGTGTCCATGCTTCTCAAAAAGTTGTAAAACTTTTCTTCAAACAAATCCTTCCAAGAATTTGTAACTCCTACTTGAAACATAAGTGGGCAAACTTCTCACCTTGAGAACTCCAAAAGCTGCAAGTTGATACTTCATAACTTTCATATTCTACCCGGGTGAAATGTGATAGTACCTGCTTGACTTTCTTTTGGCTAACTCCACTTCTCAATCAAGTAATAAGATCTGATGGAACACCTTTTTGAATACAAACATGTATCCCAAAGTCTAGACAATCATAGAAAGTAGATTCTCCATTGACTTGTACATCAACAATTTGAATTTTTTGACGTTTCTCAAAATTTTAAATATGAGGTAACCTTTTCCAAACATAAAACCTCAACCCAAGTCTTCAACCCAAGTCTTCAACATCTACTACAAAACTCTTTTACCTTAAGAGTTAGATAAAGAAGAAATATACTTTTCTGCAACTTGTCATATACCAAGTAGCTCTGTATTGACACTCCAAGAATTCTTTGAGGGAATTTATAAGCTGCCTGCTAAAAATATTCTACTTATATATAACTCATACATATATGAGTCAAAAGTTATATCTTCTGCTTTTCTTTCTCTCAATGCAATTCTTTGTCAAATCTACTAAATCATGACCAAGTGTAATGCAAAACAAGAAACTGCTTTTTCTTTAAACAAGATGTTCTCGTAGACTTGTCTTTGGGTGTAGAGGATAAAATAGGAAAAGTATATGGAAAATATATGAGAACTTACTTTTCTTTTTGAAATGATGGACTTTCTTCTTCTGTATCTTTATTCCACCTGATGATGATAACATCTTCAAACTTCTCTTCCATACCTTTTGTTCTCTTCATCTTGAAGTAGCAAACACTCTTGACCTCTTCAAATGAACTTTTCTCTTCCTCTAGTGCTAAGAGTAAGATACAAAACAAACATGGTATATAAATGGAAGTGAATATAGAAACATGTTTTATCATCTCCTCATATCTCTAAATCAAAATTTTGCTTCAAATGTCTAAAACGACTAAATTCACCAATCTTTTGTCTAAATGATTAATTACCCTTCTAGAGATACCTCTCTAGATACCTAGATTACATTCTGTACCTGGATATCCAACCAACTTACAACAGAAAATTGGCTGAAAAACTCATCCTATCTTCAAATTTGTCTTCTTAGATGAGCCTTCTTGCCATGAAAGAGATCTCTCAAAACTCTCTAGAAAACCCTCTAGATACCTGTTTTGATGTAGCCTTTAACTTTCAAATGATGAAAGTGTATAAAAGAACTCCTTAAATCTTCAAATCTTTTCATAATCGCTCTTCTAAGACATGACCTGCAAATGATAATCTGATAGTAGAAACTGATACCTGTGATTTGATGTTGATCTGATTTCTTCATCTTCTCTAAAGCATTGTTCTTCCTTGAATTTGAAGTAGTCTTCTGTTCATCAAGTCTGGGTCTTCAAACAATACCTTTGTAAAGTATTTGCATACTTCTCCAAAAATATTCGGCTACTAACAGATCATCAACTTCATACTCCACATTGATGAATACACACGTGACTGAATTGTCTAATTCTCAAATCTCTACTCATCTAGATTAAGTGTCTATGTCAAATGTCAAATATTAGAAGATGCCCTTAAATCATATGTTGTAAACATGGAATTCTGGAGAACCTAGGAATCTGAATGAGCCTTAATGCATTGATGCCAAAGACCTAAAGTTCTGAAACCAAAACCTTAGACCTCTGATACCAAATGTTGGAAATGAGGTAGGCCCTTGGCGCATATCACAGGTCCATGGTTCCATAGGTCCAACATATACAACATTAAATTTAGCAATCTTCCATATTGACAAAACATGAACATACCACAACTGTTGGGGGATTCTTTGACAAGAAGGAGTTTGAGGGTTTGTAGGAGAAAATGAAAAGACCAAAAGAGAAAATACACCTTGGAAGTTTCTGCCGTTTGATTACAGTAAGAAAAGTACAATGTTTGAAATACAAGATACACCAATACCTCTGTGCACAATCCCACAGAGTGCCCAATTACAAAATATCCAATATCCCAATGTCCTCTTGCTGCCGACCTCCTCTGCAACAAACCTCCACCTGCTTCAAGCTTCTCCTTGTGCACACCTTGCACCAAGCTTCCACAAAGGGGGAGGAGTGAATACCTGCTGTCGGCAAGCGTACACTGCCAAAGGACCTTGAGATACTTGGGGGAACTATAGCTTAGCACTTCTCTGCACCAAAATTCTTGGTCACTCTCTATGCACCTTGCACTTCCACTTCTGTGCGACGTACTCTGGTGACTCTTGCACTTCTCTCTCTTGCTCCACTTAGCCTATGCTCTCTTGCTTACTCTAACCTTGATCCAAGAATGGTTCTTCCTTGATTTGAGTGTCGATCACGTACGCTCCTAACTGCAAGTGAATCTTGGTGCTCACTTTGATGTCCCAAGATTGCTCTCACAAGTGGCAGCCAACTACTCACTGTTTTGTCCTGTAGTGACTTTAGTCTAAACCCAAAAATTTTAATGGGGGGCCATACTTTCACCTGTGCATACACTTTTTCCGCTTCACATACTTTCATGTTTCCTTTTAAGTCTTCACTTTTACACATAAGAGGGGGTTCACCTGAACCTTCCAAAACACTTTAAAACACACTTTGAACCTTAGGGAAATTAGAGAAAATACTTCTGCAACCTGCAACCCATTTTCTCCAATTTACCCTTTGTGGACAATTCATTGTGCACTACCTGTGCACTTTGACACCTGCACTTACGCACTTTGACTTTGCACCTGCTGACTTTGACCTTGACATTTGTTGACTTTGACCAGTTGACTTTGACCCGTTGACTTTGACTGCAGTTGACTTTGACCAACATGACTTTTATGGGCTCAACAGTTGCCCACCACCTAATGTGCTCTCCGTCCCGGAGAGCTATAACCAAAACTTTGAACATATAGGCCACCATGAGAATATAGCTGCAACAACTTGAAGAGAACATCTGAGAACATCCACCCGAACAAGCACCAGAAAAGAACAAGAAGTGGGATTTTGTTATGGAAAAGCAAAAGAGGGGCAATGGGAGGTTAGAATGGAATGGGAAGGGAGGGCTGAGGGTATGAAGATGGATGGGGCCGGGAGGGTGAAGGATGTGGCTGGGCAGAATGATAAAGGGAGGGGTTGGAAGTAGGAATCCTGGCCTGGGGGCTAAAATGATCAAATTGGAGGGCTACAGAGGGTATCGATGGAATATTATTAAACATAAGGAAAGATAAGGTGAGATAAGGGGGGGGGGGGAGGGGGGGGGGGGGGGGGGCGGAGGGGGGGGGGGGGGGGGGGGGGAGGGGGGAGGGGGGGGCGGAGGGGGGGGGGGAGGGGGGGGGGGGGCGGGGGGGGGGGGGGGGCGGAGGGGGGGGGGGGGGGAGGGGGGGGGGGGGAGGGGGGGGGGGCTGAAAAAATTCAAAATCTAAAAAATAATGAAAATTCTGATAAATATGGGGGCCTCGAAAAACCGGGGGGCCCCCCCCTTTTTTTTTTTTTTTTTTTTTTTAATAAATAGCCCAAATTAGAGAAAAATCAAGGAAAAATCTGAAAAAAATGCCAAAAATTGGCCAAAAAATTCTTAAAAAATTCTGAAAAAATTCTGATGAAATTTTCTACATGTTGAGCCTAAAATCCTTCATCAAACCACCGAGACCCTCCATTTATTCCTCAAATTGGGCAATAAAAAGACATCGGAAAGGGATAAAAAATGCTAGAAAAATGCTAAAATTGCTAGAAAATTTCCAAAAATGCCCAAAAGGCTTGCTTTGGCAGTGGTTTTGAAATATCTTCTAGGTTTTCTAAAAACACCAATAACAAAGATGAAATTGATAAGGAAAACTACTAGAACTGAGCAAAATATGATGAGAAAGTTATGTACAACCTGGACATATTTGGCAGTTCCAGGTGATCCATACGTCTTTAAGTGTGTTGATGATAGGCCTTCAGCCTTGAAATGTTGACCAGTGGCAAGGCCTCTCCTTTCAGCGTCTCTAACTCCACAGCACCCAAGTTTAGCATTGTTTTGACTCTATAAGGTCCTTCCCAATTTGGAAGCCATTTTCCTCTCAGTTGTGTATGAAGGTTAGGTCTATGGAGAAGAACCAACATGCCTGCTTCAATGTTGTTGTTCCACAGATGTCGATCATGTGTCTCTTTCCTCTTCATCTGAGTCTCGATCAATTGTTTTGTTGCTAGGAGACGAATCTCCTCCACTTTATGTAGTGCCCCTATTCTCTGAGAGACATCACAGTCTTTTTTGCCCTGCATGAATGCTATCTTAGGTGAGCCATGTAAAAATTCAAAGGGCTCAATGGGCAATATGCCATAAACCAGTTGGAAAGGAGAATATCCGGTGGCCTCTTTGTATGCTAACCTGTATGCCCATAGTGTACCTTGATAAGCAATGCCCCATGAAGTGGGCTGTAACAGACACTCTTTTGTTAACATTGAGATTAAAACCTTATTTGTCGATTCAGCCTGTCCATTGGCTCTTGGGTAATAAGCACAAGAGGTCCTATGTAGAATTTTATACCTGGTGAAAATTTCTTGCAGGACCTTATTGACAAAATGTGTACCTTGATCTGTACAAATTTCAAGTGGACATCCAAACCTGCAAATGATGCTAGTGTACATGAAATCAGCAACAGTTTGGGCAGTGCAGTCGGGGGAAGCAATAGCTTCAGCCCACTTGGTCGCATAATCGGTAGCTATCAAGAGATATTTCTCTCTTTTTGGAATTGTTGGAGGATAGATGGGCCCTACAAAATCCAGCCCCCACTTTTCAAATGGTTGCCAGGAAGTGGAAACAATCAAGGGGTTATGTCTCTGCTTTGTGGGCTTAGGTCCACACCTCTGGCAAACGTCACATGCCTTTCCCCATTCATCTGCATCCTTAAATAGTGTAGGCCACCATAGACCAGCATCTAATATCCTCTGACTCATAATATGCCCTGGAAGGTGCCCACCACCTGGTCCTTCATGTGCAGAGTGAAGGACTTTCCTCACTTCTTCTTCCTCCAAGCACTTCCTAAGTCTGTCATCCTTTCCCTGTCTATATAATTTATCTTCAAGGAAGGTATATGGTCTGCTCTTGAGTAGCAATCTCTTCCTTTGCACAGCACTAGCCTTTTCTGGATACATCCCTGTTTTAATGAAATTCTTGATATCATAATACCAACCTTGAGCCTGGACAGCAAACAGATGAGCATCTGGAAAATCATCATTGATTCCACTAACTTGCTCCATCATATTGATTCTGGAAAGGTGATCCGCCATAACATTTTCTTTACCTGGTCTGTGGACCATAGAAAAATCAAATTCTTGGAACAACAATAACCACCTCCATATTCTACCAGTGGCTTGTGGTTTGTTGAGCAAATATTTCAGTGGTTGGTGATCTGTTATAATAACAAATTTTACTCCCAACAAGTAATGACGAAATTTTTGGACAGCAAAAACCATTGCCAAGGCTTCCCTTTCTGTGGTGCTGTAATTCCTTTCAGCCTTAGTCAAAATTCTACTGGCATACTGAATTGGTCTATCCATCTTAAATTCTTCACTAGGTTGTGTCAAAACAGCCCCCACTGCATAGGCACTGGCATCTACATGTATGTGAAATATTTTTGACCACTCAGGTGTGATCAAGATGGGAGCAGACACTAACCTTGACCGCAATGCTTGATATGCTTTTTCCTCCTCTTCTTCCCATTTAAAAGGCACTTCCTTACCCGTAAGTCTAGCCAGAGGTCTAGCTATCTCTGCATACATTTTAATAAACCTTCTATGGTATCCAGTATGCCCCAAAAAACTCTGGATCTCTTTAGGGGATTTAGGTTTAGGCAACTTTAAGATAGAAATGATTTTGTCAGGATCCGGGGCCATACCTTTAGCTGACACCACATGTCCTAAGAGAGTTCCTTCTGTCACAAGAAAATGACATTTGTTTGGATTGAGCTTTAACTTAGTCTCCCTGCATCTTTTGAAAACATTCTGCAGCTGCCTCAAGTGGTGGTCCAAACAATCTAGAGGAGTTTCTTTGTGAGATCCTGAAAACGAAGAGAAGTCATCCATGAAGATTCTAAGTGATTCCAGCAATAGGGGGCCAAAAATGAGATTGACCGTTCTGTTAAAGGTGGCTGGAGCATTTCTGAGCCCAAATGGCATTTTTACATACACATATGTTCCCCAAGGTGTGATAAAAGCAGTCTTTTCTCGATCCTCTGGGTGTATTGATATTTGATTATAGCCACTGAATCCATCCATAAAGCTATATAATGCGTGCCCAGCCACTTCCTCAATGACCTGTTCTGCATAAGGCATTGGGAAACCATCTGGAATGGTCACCTTATTGAGTGCTCTAAAGTCAACACAAATTCTGATTTTATTAGTATTCTTCTTTGGGACTATAACCATAGGAGAGAGCCACTCTGAGTGTTCCACAGGAATGATGATTCCTGCATCCTCCATCTTTTGGATTTCCACATAGACAGCTTCAGCATATTTTGGGTTAAGTCTATAACTCTTCCCTCTTATAGGTTTGGCTCCATCAACCAGAGGGATTCTGTGCTCTCCATAAGTTGTAGGCACGCCTTCTAAGTCTTTATAATGCCATGCAAAAACATCTATATACTGGGTCAAGAATGAATTTACCTTTTCAAGGAGCCCTGGGTGGCTCCACAACCAAGTGGCCACCAAAACTGGCCGATTATTGTTTTGAGTATCTAATTGTATTTCTTTGACAGGATTTCTCTCTACCAGAGCATCTTCCCGCTCCTCTCCTTCCTTGTCTTTGTCTTCTAGCTTTTCTTGCATTGCTTCATAAGCAGGGGTGTTTTGGATTTCAATATGTTCTTCCTTGTCCTGCATCCATCCTGCAGGTATTTCCTGAATTGGAAAAGAACACTCTTCACTAGAATCTTTTACCTTGCCTTTAGCTTTATTAACTTCAATTTCTGTGGTAGTCATATCCTCCTCCAAAATGCATTTGAGGCTTGTCTTCCTGCCCCTTCTGTGGTTTGTAATGGGCTCTCCCAATCCATCAACCTGGACTTTTTCCTTAGCTACGTCATAACCTTCAAATGTACAAGAATTAGTAAGGAAAACTCCAAAACAAGAGGAAGAGTTGCCTGCTTGGAGCCAATTTAGAATATCCTCTTCTTCTTCAAAATCTATTTGGGGTTGATCTTCCAATTCTGGTTCCAGGCATATGCCAACTGTTTGCATCATGCTAGTGTTTCCTTGATTATCTGGGCCCTCTTCTAAATAAATCTGTGTCAGCTCTTGCCCTCTCTTTTGTACCCACATAGTGTCTTTACCCCAATCATGAATGACACTTGCATGCCTCAGCCATGGTCGTCCAATTAAGAGGGGAAATCCTCCTTCAACCTGGGGCAATCTTAAAACCACAAAATCTAAAATAAATAGATTACCTTGCACTTCAAGTGGAACTTTTGGGATCACACCCAGGGGCCTTACTTTGCTCTGATCTGCCAAAGTAACAGTGAAATTTGCAGGCCTTGAAGGGTGGAGTCCAATCTTTTTCATTGTATGTTCAGGCATCAAATTAATGCCAGAACCACCATCCACAATGACTCCTTTAAATTCATGACCCTGGATAGATATTGTCAGCCGAGGACTTTTATAATCTGTAAGGGGTGCTTCCATTACCATTTTTCCCTCATGTAAAACAGCAGCCTTTGCCACCAAACTTGTAGTGGAAGCTTCCTCAATTATCTGCAATAGCTCTGATCTGAATTTCCCATCCATCTTTATTAATTCAAAAATACTAACTTCCTTTTTCATGGACTTGAGTAGTTTTGAAACCTCTGATTCCTTGAGAGCATGGGCTCCAGGAGACTTATCAAACTCCTCATGAGCCCTGTTGAAGGCATGCCCAATGGCATCACTAGTGCATATGGGATCTTCTTTTTGCTTTGTCTCTGCACCTGTTGTGGTTTTATCTTCAGATGGCTCTCTATTTTGATTCCATTCCTTAATCTTTGATCCTTGTCCTAAGTCTGCTGGAGCCTTCCCCTTGCTTCTTGTCTGCACAGTCAAAGATTCTATTTCTTCCAATTGCACCACCCTGGTAGATGGTGATGGCTCATTACCTAGATCACACACTTCTTCTTTGTGCACAGAAATCATTTGGATATGGGGCCCTGATGAAGAGGCTTGAGTCTTGGGGCAACCATATGTATAATGGTCTCTGGCCTCAGGGTAGTTCCTGCAAGGAGGTGCATTCTCTGGTAGGGTGCACCTACTTTGGTAGTGCCCGCATTCTCCACACCTGAAACAGATGATTGGCCTCCTAGGCCCATTTCCAAAATTATTCCTTTGTCTAGGATTATAGTTGTTACCTTGATTTTGTGCAGCAGCCATCACATTTGTGGTTGTTGGGGGTCCTCCTTGTGTCCAGTATGTCGTTGCAGGTATTCCCCTTGATTGGCATTCATGGGCCTCATGGCCAACCTTCCTGCATAATTGACAAGTTACACTTAGCAGAGGACACTCACTTACTATATGCCCTTGTTTGCTGCACATGGAACACCAAAGACCACTCTTGATGCCCCCTCCTTTGAGCTCCTGCAACTCCTGTCGCAGCTGAGCTAATTCCTCTGCTTGGGCCTCCTCTTCCTTTTGAAGCTTGAGTGCTTCAATCTCCCTTCTCAATTGAGCCACAGCAGTCTCCTCCTCTTTGTAGGGCTTATTTCTCTTTAAGCCCTCCAACTCCCTCCTCAGCTGGGTCACTGGATCCTCCATCTCTGTACCATATGTTGGTGGTGAAGAAGTTGCCCCATATTGGTGCCTTATTTGCTCCAGTCTTGTAGCCGTGGTGATGAACTCCTCTATGGAGGCTGTAGGTAATACTAATTCCTTTATTTTGCATTGAGTGGCTACTGGTAGGGGCTTGGCTAACCATTTCTTGACAAAAAAATCATGGGGTGGATCTGGTAGTTTAGCCATTAGTGCTTTGGCTCTGGTCACAAATTCTGGGAACTTTTCTCCTGGACCCAATCTCAAGTTCTCTAGCTCTTCTATGATAATCTCTGTTGTGTTCCCCTGCTGGAATTGATTTCTAAAAGCATCCTTCATCAAATCCCAAGTGGTAAAGTGGTTTTCAGCAAACTGGCTGAACCACTTATCTGCTAATCCCTCTAATGTGGCAGGGAAGAGAATTAGAAAGGCATCCTCCCTACCCATTAGACCTCTAGTTTTACAAAGTGCCAAAAATCTTCTAAGGTGCTCATCTGGATCCTCCTGAGCCAGGCCTTTGAAAGAGGGAAACTTTATATTTAATCTAGAGAGTAAAGTTTCTAAATCTACCTGACCCGCCATGCTGTTGACTGAAGATGTTGAGGATAGTGGACTGGAGGACCTTTTAGCAACCTTCCTTCTTGTCTGTTTGCAGGTGACCCTCAATGTTTGTGACCGGGTTGCGGTCATGAGCAGTTCATAGCCCACTTGAATATGAGGCACTTGATAAGAATATTTTACCTTTTGTTTGATGAAGTAGTACTGTGGTTGTGGTTCTGTCGACACTTGCTCTCTTCTATGCTTTGCACTTGATTTCTCCTAAGCTCAAATCTCCTTGGAGTCCCACCGGGCGTGCCAAATTTGTTGGGGGATTCTTTGACAAGAAGGAGTTTGAGGGTTTGTAGGAGAAAATGAAAAGACCAAAAGAGAAAATACACCTTGGAAGTTTCTGCCGTTTGATTACAGTAAGAAAAGTACAATGTTTGAAATACAAGATACACCAATACCTCTGTGCACAATCCCACAGAGTGCCCAATTACAAAATATCCAATATCCCAATGTCCTCTTGCTGCCGACCTCCTCTGCAACAAACCTCCACCTGCTTCAAGCTTCTCCTTGTGCACACCTTGCACCAAGCTTCCACAAAGGGGGAGGAGTGAATACCTGCTGTCGGCAAGCGTACACTGCCAAAGGACCTTGAGATACTTGGGGGAACTATAGCTTAGCACTTCTCTGCACCAAAATCCTTGGTCACTCTCTATGCACCTTGCACTTCCACTTCTGTGCGACGTACTCTGGTGACTCTTGCACTTCTCTCTCTTGCTCCACTTAGCCTATGCTCTCTTGCTTACTCTAACCTTGATCCAAGAATGGTTCTTCCTTGATTTGAGTGTCGATCACGTACGCTCCTAACTGCAAGTGAATCTTGGTGCTCACTTTGATGTCCCAAGATTGCTCTCACAAGTGGCAGCCAACTACTCACTGTTTTGTCCTGTAGTGACTTTAGTCTAAACCCAAAAATTTTAATGGGGGGCCATACTTTCACCTGTGCGTACACTTTTTCCGCTTCACATACTTTCATGTTTCCTTTTAAGTCTTCACTTTTACACATAAGAGGGGGTTCACCTGAACCTTCCAAAACACTTTAAAACACACTTTGAACCTTAGGGAAATTAGAGAAAATACTTCTGCAACCTGCAACCCATTTTCTCCAATTTACCCTTTGTGGACAATTCATTGTGCACTACCTGTGCACTTTGACACCTGCACTTACGCACTTTGACTTTGCACCTGCTGACTTTGACCTTGACATTTGTTGACTTTGACCAGTTGACTTTGACCCGTTGACTTTGACTGCAGTTGACTTTGACCAACATGACTTTTATGGGCTCAACAACAACTTAATCATACAGATGATGAGACAAAGATAGAGAAAGAATAGACGACATGTGTAAGGTGTTACGTAAGCCATCGCTTACTCATAGTATTATATATACCAATGTTCAATGTACAATGTGGGAGCAAAACTCTCAACCACTCTATGTGATGAGAAATAGATGAATGAGTGAATGTACAAATGTAACAAACATATTCAGATGTATGTAAGAGGAAGGATCAATGTGAAACTGATAATCAACAAACCCTCATCTAACCTTAGGCTATGGAAGACCCTAAGTCAGATACGTGTGTGAAAAGATCACATACTTAAAAATTAGCAAAGAATGCTAACAAGTTTGCTGCCAGAAATCCTCAAACCCATGTGAGCACACCTTCTCAAACACCTCATCCAAATATGCATAAAGCATATACGTACTGTTTCTCTTGTACCTATGCCGAATAGGACTCCTCCTGATATGAATGCTACTGCCTCCATAAACTCCAAGTAGTACTTGTGTGCATAAAGAGAATATGTACCTGAATACTTAACATAAGATGTAAATATTATGTTAACCACCATCCAATGTCTTTGAAGTAGCCCGACATCTTCTTGTAGAAGACAATCTTCAACCTGATATCTTTTTGTAGAAGACAATCTTCAAATACACCATGTAGATGGCCGATCCTCACCATCAAGCTGCTAATGACCAAGTCTTCTTGCCATGAACAAGAGATAACCTCCTCTCCATGAGCTAGAGTGTGAGCACACCCTTCATCTTCTCCAAGAAGAATCATTAAGAAGAACTCCATAGCTGCTCCTCAACATGCTTCAAGTTAGCACCATGGTTGCCCCATGTGCTAGAAGAAACACCACCTCTATTGAGGTCCAAGCTCCAATCTTGTGTTGAATACTAGGTGAAGGATACATGATAGTGATCCAAGCTTATTCTTATATAGTAGTTTGTCCATCTTTGAAAAGCACCATCAAAAGAAAAAGCTACGAAATAATCACGAATTCGAAACAGCGCCATCCGTCGCCTTTATTCTTCGCGTTGGCGTGAGCTTTTAATAAATTAAAAGCACCAAAAGAGCTTTGCTAGATTCTGTGTTGTTGTGGCCATTCACGGGATTTGAACCTAGACCACAAGTTTGAAAGGCAGTTGTTCTATCCACGCTATCAGCGTCATTTTCTCTTAGAGGGAATGGGATTGAGTTCTATACATCCTGAAAACTGGGGTAAATTTTGACCATGGGATATAGCTTGACCAATAGGATATTGACCTTTGTTTTCAACATTATCTGGTAGATGTCAAGCACCTGGCATGAGCATGGCATCCACAACTACTGTTTCCCCTTACCATGGTAGGAGGGAAGAGCTTGAAGGTCCACAACTTGAGCGATGCTTAACTACTGTATGTACGAGAGCATCCAAGGAGATATCTGCAAAGGGTAGTTTTGGTACACTGCAAATTCTTGTATGTATACTGGATGAGAAGACTCCTGCTTATGGTGAGCTAACGAGAAGATGTGAACTAAGCTTGGTGTAGTTACCCAATGTCGTTTGTCAAGGAATATAAAGAAATTCAATTCTCAATATTTGGCAAACATTGCTCTGAAGAGAGGAGACAGGACCAGGCACTCAAAGAATTTAATCGGTGGACCATCAACATGGATATTCATCGACAATGGAAGCAATGCCAGGTATACCACATGAAGAGATAAACATCGATAGACCATTTACCATGGTAAGTATCTTTACTCTGGCAACACCATAACCATGATAGATTAGGAAACCTCTTCGTCGGCATACCCTTCAGCACTTAGCTCAAGACCCCCAATTTTCGCACCATACTTCTTCCAATGCATTTTTCAAGTAAGCATGCATAGGGCTACATTACAAGGTCGTGCACAAGGCACATATTTTACTCCACCCATGCACAAACACACTTACCCATCATTCATTATGGGTTATGAGTACTTGGCATGACTACTATGAACATCATCTTTGGAAGATCTAGATGTCATCAATTGAGACTCACAACGACGCATGCTGAAATCCAAGGATGAAGCACATATCATGAGACTAACACTTGCACAGGCTCAAAGAGAAAAATGAAGAACTTGCCAATCGACCCTGCCACATTTGGAAGGTAGACGGTTCTTATTCCTACCGAACAGACACTACCTCTCAAAGCACTACATGGAACAACCATTACAACAAGGGTTTGTCAAGGACGACAGACTCGAGAGGGGGGGGGGAGTGTTGAAGCTGAAGGTCAAGGACAAAGCAGAGCACATCAAAGAGGTGGACACACAAGAAGAAGGAGCAAGTAGGGAGCTCCAAGAAGTGTATGTCAAATTTTCAGAAGAAATCCCTATAAAAATAGTGATTTTCATCACTAGAAACCATTGTAAATACCATTTTCTATATTTGTAACTCCATTTTGTTCAAGCCAAGGAGTCCTCGTGCTTGAGGAGTATTAGAAGTATCATCCTACCAATTTTCATAATTTTTAGACTTCATTTGAGCCCTCAAATAAGCCCTGGAACCTAATTTTTAACTAGGCCAGACACTAGGTCTGGACAGGGCCAAAACTAGTCAAAAAACTATAAAAAGAGCTAGAGAGCTCATTTTTGAGGTTAGCATGTTAGAGAATAGAGCTTTTCTAAGGGAACTCTTTTGCAATCAAAGCTTTCCATTGTTCCTCTCTTTGATCTTACCTTATGCGCACGTGTGTGTATGTGTGTGCATGTTTGTGTGCTCTCACTCACGCACTTGTGCCTTCACTTGCTCGTGGTCTTCATACCGGTCCTCACGTCTCCGCGGATTGACAAGTAAAGGAGGTGGTGCTTATGCGTGAGCTACAGCTTGGCACTTCCTTATAGATGAGTGCCAGCTACTTGTTCACTGCATCACTCCCAAAGGGAATTTGTTGATATATTTAGGTAGTGATGTGTATGAACACTCTAGGACCACTGGGCCACTTTTCTCCCTCTTTAGGAGGTTTTTTTCCCTTGGCTTGTATATATGCCTATTGCCCTAATGGGCTACTTATCTTTGTACATTCTAGTGGTAATACATTCAGTATTGTGTGTTGTGCTCTAAGCTTCTTCTTCTTCCTTGTGTTGTTCGTGTGCTTCCGTAGACGTCTAACTCCAACAGTTGCTAGCATTAGTGGATGCATAGATTTGATGGGAGGTGGGAGATCTCTAGAAAATCCCTAGGATATGTTGTTATGTAATTGTGATTGAGAAAGAGATCTCATGACAAAGACCAAGTTTTTTCTCCCATCACATAATCAACATGAACTAGCAGACTACAAACAAGGTTATCCAAGTGATTGGGATTGGAGCTACTGCTAGAGTAACGAGGCTTGGAGAGATGGGAAATAGTTTTGGCCTTAAGTAAAGATCCCAAGTAGGATTGAATAAAATATTTGAAAGAAATGTTTAAGATGAGGTATAAATTGGTGAAAGAGTCTTCCCAGATGTTAAAAAGGATGAAGTAATTCCTAAAAAATTGAGAAAATTAAGCTACAACTAGTTGGCAACTTAAGCGATCTTAAGATTGAAGATGGAAGAAATAGTACTATATGCTTTGCTTCACAACATGATATGAAAAGTTCAACCTCAGAGCAAGGTGTTTTATTGCACATAGGCTCAAGTTATTAGAAATTTGATACAGTGTCCACTTTGTAGCACACGGTTTTGAACTCAAAAAATATTCAGTCAAAGCAAAAGTCTCTATAGGATGGTGTAAGTGTGGGCTTGGTTGTCTAGAACCTCATTTTTTTCTTTGCATTGACATCAAAATAGGTATATGGTATGATATACTTAAGGGTGATATATGCTTAAGCTCAAGCTCACGTTCGTGTTCAAGTTCAAGTCTTTGGGAAAGTTTCCTAATTTTGGTTAATTGTGAAATTCATTTAGGATTTTCTTTGGTCCATTTGAAGTTGGGTTGGAAAAGTAAGAGAACATTTCTTTCCTACATGCTACATGGACCGTAAATCTTGGATTAGACATAGTACTCCTCTCATAGAGAAAGAGCTCAATGGGTGTTGGTTAGATGTGAATCGTAATGATAACATCTAAGCTAGATATTTTGGTCCACCATAGTAATTCATTCATTGAGACCGAGTTTTAGTGAATTTGAATAGATATCTCACAGTCTTCAATAGTTAACATATCCATACATTTCTCTTTGTACATGCATAAGTGGTCCAAAGAAACAGACTTAGATATCAATTTTATTGGAGATACTTCAAATACACCTTGAAATGTCTATGCTATGTATGCCCAATTCGCACATGGAAAGATAATAAATTGGATAGGAATGTTTCGTCCACCCTTATCATTGTTTTCATAGTTTGCACTACATTCAACTAAGCTAGATGGAGCTTAGAATCATTTGGAGAGGGATAAAACCAAACAAGGATTCCCCTCTTTTAGAATTTTGTGTGGGACAGGGTGCCCTTCTGTTTAAAGAGGAAAATAAGAGAAAGGATAACCATGCTGCTCAGTTTGGACCATGGGACATTGGATTAGAAATCTATATAATGGCCGATTGGGTGGAGAGTGGCAATTCATTCTCTAGAATTTGGACACTTGTTTCTTGCACATATATAAAATGAAGATTCTATCCATATCACGTGTAGAATAACTATGAATTATTCAAATGATCATTTGGTATGTAGCTTGTTGTTCCTTTGGTATTGTTGAATTCACATAAACCAATCTATTTTTAAAGGAAAAAAACACCCATAAATAATGAATTTATCTTTAGTTTTAAGAAAATAGTTACTACTCATATTTCAAAAACTAAGGAAGCCTTGCCTTAAGACTTCTATGTTGCATTGTAATGAGATCAAATAGTCAAATACGTAAAAGGATCTTTGTTTATTCATTATAGCCCACATCTCGAAGTCTAGATGGAAATGTATCATGATTCATGTTTGTTGTAACCATTTTTTATATCCCTTTTTAGTCTTAGGATGGGAAGCCTTAGAAGCTTTCCTTGAGGCATGTACTTTTTTTTACCATTTCTTAATATACTTATGCCTTGAGCACCTCATATATGTATGAATGTCGATTCACAACCTATGTATGCATTATCATATTCTTATTATGCATGATATATACATTTGTTTGTACATGAGGGGAACAAATGCATGAGTTGTGCAATGCATCTCTTCAAACTAGTTACCTCCCATCTTAATTGAGTCATTACAAGTTGATCCATTAGGAAAAGTTTGGGGCCTTCAAAGATCCCTTTATTTTCCAAAAAATTAAAAATCTAATTAACAATTGGTTGACTGATCTTTTGATACATCATCCAAAATGTAAGGTATCTTACTCATCTAAGCAACAACTTGATATTCTATACATGTTTTGAACTCTTGCGATTAACCATGCTCAACTGACATTGAGACCAAAGACTACATCTAACATGAGATCAAGTTCCCTTCTTTCCAAAAAATCACTCAACACCTAAAATACTCAAAACTCACACTTTAAAACAAAGCCAAATCAAACATACACTTGACAACCAAGGGAGAAACATAAAACACATACATATAAGCCCCTTGATGTATCATCACGTACCTGCTCTCATTGCACCATTAGTCAACCTCAAGTATGCATGTATAGAGCTAAATTACATGGTCATGCATGAGACATATATCTTTTCTAACCCATGCATGCATACACACACCTTTATAAACAGGGTAGAAAATGTCAAGAAAAAACATTAAAAACCCAAAACAAATCAAGGCATACATTATGTATAGATGTATAATATGATTTTTGTGCATAGTTTGGCATATTTCAATTTTTAGAGAGTTATTTTTCTCTCACTAGATCAATCAAGATGCATTGATTTCCATGCACAAACACTTACCCTCTAAGTTTTGAATAATCACATTGACTATAGGAATCACATCACACCCCATTCGCATTCTTTACTTTAATTTTTTGTTTGATTATTGATATTCATCATGTATAATAGGATTAATGCACAATGAAACACACTCACATACTATAAAACTTTCATTTTCATATCATTCTAAGTAAAAATATTGCACTTCTTATAGACATCAACTTCAACATGGCATCTTCTAGTGGGAAAGATAAAGGAAAGCAATTTTTTCAAGGGGAATATCTGCCCAAGTTAAAGAAGCTATGACAGCATAACCACAAAGTAACGTTTTTGAAATACCTCCAAGTATATGGACAAATCTCCACCCATGCTATTTAAAAACCTATCCTATGGAAGTGTCACTCACCACCCTCAAGAGCAATAACTTAAAGAAGACATGGGATAGACATAGAAAATCAAATCTCATGAGGAAATGGGATCTCCTAGGATGGAAGTTCTTATAGTTACCCATCATTAAACTAGATTTCAATAGGATTGTGGAGATGATAAATTCTTACAAAATTGATCAAAAGAAACATAATCATCTCATATTCATGGTGTAAAATTTTGAAGATACCCTCATTGTAGCTCAGTAGATTACAAGGGGTGCAAGATGTGTATTACTATGGATACAAGATCACTTTATTTGGCATTTGAAGTACTCAAGAAAATACTTTCACCCTTCACCTTTACATGGAAATAGGCCACCTCTCACCCCACAACACCCTAAGGCTAGCACTAGCCTTGAGGAGTATAATGGATTCCTAGGGGATTCTATTATATGCTTTGCTCAATGCATATGGTTTGGAATCGTGGGAGGATAATGGATGGAACATATCAAGCATGATAGGCATGGAGTCCATCAAGACAAACAGACATGATGTTAACCTTGTGAATTAACTCTTCCATCACAAGATCTCTCTATCGAAGAATGATTTCAATTTTTAATCTCAATATGAGGCATTAGTGGGGGATCCCTTGCCCTATATCACTTTGGGAGCACCCTTAGGGTGCCTCTTGGCTTTGAGGGCTTGGTGGGCCACTCATGGGGTGACCCCTTCCCCTTGGGGCATGGGGGCCACCCTTGGGGTGACCCCTCACCTTTGGGGCTATTGGGCCATCCATGGGGCAACCCCTCGCCCTTAGGGCTTGGGGGCCACCCTTGGGGTGACCTTGCCCTAGGGATCCATGCTCTTGGCCTGCATACCACAGAGATAAAAGAGACCAACCCTAAAGGCATCAATGTCAAAGCACATAAGGAATTAGAAAGCATAAAAAAATAAAGCTTGCAAGCATCTCCTATCATAGGGGGTATAGAAAAGAAAGGTGGTAGATATCTACTCTATGGGAAATCCAAAGGAAGTGGTCTTGCCATCTCGTTGCACTGAAATTGGCTCCACTTTTCCCTAAGGATGAGGAAAGCTTTTTGTATCTTGGCACCTATCCCAAGGCCTTGATGTCCAATTAGGCCTCCCATGGTGGTATGGAAATCCTCAACTCACCTTTAGATAGATAATGCCCAAGGTTGGGTGTGAGCTTGCCCTAAGTTGGTTTTTTCCTCTCGTCCCTTAGGTAGTAGGTATGGTAGGAAGTTGCATGGGGAGAAGGGAGCCTATCATGGGGCTACCTCCAGCCCTTTTATGTGTATGAGGGCAAGTCTTCATCAAATGGACAATGAGCATCCATACAGTGACTCATATCCCCAACCAAGCACACTATTGTGGTGCTTATGATGTGCAGCTTCTCCTCCTCATTATCTTGGGCAACATGGATCCCTTATTTGCAAAGTGTAAAAATTATGGGTTGTTGCATGGCAAGAATGAAGAAGGTGACTACTCCACCTCTAGATGTCTTCTTTACTGACTATACCTCCTCATTGTGGCCCTCTTCATGCAATGTGTGACTTCATGCCCCATTGCCTATGTACACCTATGAGGAAACTTCATCATGAAGTTATGACAAGGGCATATGAAGTGTGAGTTAAGCCATGAACTTTGCAAATCGACCTCTTGGCATGTGTAAAGTGACTTCTCTACTATCTAAGGGCTACCTCATGGTGAAACCTCATCATGGGCAACTCTGTGGTCATAACTTGTCAAGGGAGACCCATCAACAATGGATCATCTAGGGCGGCTTCTCCTCGTTCTCACTATGACTATCTAAGGACTTCTCTAGTTTGAGCATCAAAGAAAAAGATCCTCATGGGCATGTACGCCAATTAAGGCAACGATTCAAATTCTTCTTCCAAGGGGAAAGGTACACTCTAAAAGCATGGTTTCACCCTTGGGCTCTAAGGTGGGGAATTATGAAGTTGTATCAATATCACTTTTGAAGGTTGATGTACTTACTTCAAGATAAATATGTGTAATGGTAAGGATCAAAGACTTTGGGTGGTCCAAAAAGTGCCAGCTTTCCAAAACAGTGTGTTTGTGCCACCTCTTTTCGGCATGCCCAAAATAGGGCCACCTCCACTCATTTTTGGCACAACCAAAATTGGGAAACTCCTGTAACTACTTTTGGCATGACTAGCATTGGGCATCAGTGGACCACTCATTTTTTATGCCTCATGGAATAAATATTTCCAAAATTATCGGTAAATGGTAAAAGGGTTGATAACTGCAGGGAAGGAAATCCACCACAAGGCTCTAAGGATATCAGAAAATCTCATTCGAGGACCTAAAATTGGTTGGTTATGAATATCAAAATTAGCCCACTTCTTCCACCACTTGTTAGTTTGGAGCACGTGAGAGTAAAGGCTTGGAATTGGCAAGGCCACTCACCTTGGCCTTTGGAGTCTATATAAGAAGAGGCTTGACACTCATTTTGTACCATCTCTATTCTAGTGGGATCACTATTTCTTTTCTAGTTGTACTCTATGACTGAGCTATTTATAAACTTCTTATTGTACACTTTTGCAACACTACCCATTATTTTCGACACATCTCTATGGTGACTATAGAGAGTCTTGGCCTCTCAATTATGTGGCAGGTATCATGACAGTGCGATTGAGTATACTTGGTAAGTGTATCTTAGTTGAGGTCTTTTACATTTCTTTTGTAGAGTTGTTATTTTAGACACTTCTTGCTAATAATTCTTGAGTAGTCAAGTTCTAGATTCTAGAGTGGCTACTAGCCAGCTTGTAATGCTCATTTGATCTTTTTTACCTTATTGTAATCATTATGAGTCTTACGAAATTGTGCTTTTCTCATTAGTGTCTTGTAGTTCTCTCATCGATATGACTTCACTTTCAAGTTGTATTCCTTCACACAAGTATGTTACATGGTAGCTTTGTAATATCACTTTTGAAGGTTTTTGTACTTATTGCAAGGTAAAGATGTGTAATGGTAAGGACCAAAAACTTCAGGTACCACCTTCCCAAAATAGGGCATCCATGCCACCTCTTTTTGGCACACCCGAAATAGGGTGTCTCCTCCACCCATTTTTGGCACATCCAAAATTGGGAAGCTCCTCTACCTACTTTTGGCATGACTACCATTGGGTATCTGTGGACCACTATTTTTTATGTGGCATGGGATAAAGTCTTGGACTTCTTAGTAATTATTAAAATGGTAGATAATTGCAAGGAAAGCCATGAAACAGCTCTAAGGATGTCAAAAGATCTCATTCCAGGACCTAAAAGTGTTTGGTGACTAGTACCAAATTTAGCCCGATTCAGCAGCCAATCTCATTAATTTAGAGTGCATGATAGTAAAGGTTTGGAATATGCAAGGACACTCACCTTGGCCTCTAGATTCTATATAAGAAGACTCATGGCACTCATTTTGGACCATCTCTATTCTAGTGGGATTGCTATTTCTCTACGAGTTGTACCCTATGCTTGAAATATCTATTGGCTTCTCATTGTACACTATTAGGACACTACCCAATGTGGTCAAGGCAACTCTGTGATTACTATAGAGGGTCTTGGCTTCTCGATTGTGTCACAGATAGCATGAAAGTGTAATTGAGTAGTCTTGGTTACTATATCTTTGTTGGAGTCTGTTACATTTTATTTGTAGAGAGTACTTTGTTGTTTCAGACACTTCTTGTTGTTAATTTTGAGTAGTCAAGTTCTAGTCTCTGGAGTTGCTACTAGCCTACTTGTAATGCTCATTTGATCAATTTTACCTTATTGCAATCATTATGAGTCTTAAGAAATTTTGCTTTTCTCATCAATGTTCTTGTAATTCTCTCATCAATATGACTTAATAGTCATGTTGTAATCTTGCACACAAGCATGTCATAGGGTACACTTTCCTAAGGAAGAATCCCCCTTGAGTAGGAGTATTGGAACTATGATCTTGGTTGCTTCTTGTACACACATAGTCATATATTTGACACTAGAATTCATCAAAGTGGCTCTTTGTACCTTTGAAAGTCAAATTGAACTCAGCTTTGTACAAGTACCATCCAGAGAGAAGTCAAAACAGATGAAGATTTTCATAGATTGGAGTTTGACCTAAGGCTATTTCATGCATTTTTGTTTCCCTAGAAGGAAAGATATACCATCCCTCACAAAAGACTTTGGAACAAGTTGATGCATGCTATAAAATTCAAAACCACTATAGACATCACCACATGGATTTATGAGCTCATCAAAGCTACAAATGCCAAGTGGAGCAAGAAAAAGAATATCCTTTGGAGTACATGCTCTCACAAGGATTATTCACATATATTTAGTCAAAGATTGTAATTTCACACTAGACCTCGGTACACAAGAATCCCACCTATGCATGACACTCCCATGTAGGCATAGCTCGGTTGTAATAACCATAGAACATGAACAAAGAAAGAAGTTGAGAGGTAAAGTTGGATGTATTATTGAGATCAATAAAATATTCATGGCCTTTAGCGGGGGATTGTTACCGCTAGTGTCCATGTGAAAGGCCAAATAGCCATTGGACCCTTTTGTATATTTCATTTAATAGAACATATAGTGGTTTGGCTAGCCACAGACTATAAGTTCGACTACATTTGTAACACCTAAGAAATTTGTGTTCATGCTCTCTATGTACTATGTGTTTTTCAGCATAGTATGGAGGCCTTGTGCAGAGTATTGCTTGCGACATCTAGAGCTCAATTTACTACTTTGAGTGTATTTTCGTGGAGCTCTTGAGGAGGATAATCCACTGTGTTGCATGTCCATCATAATACTTCAAAATAAAGTGTATCTAATGAGAAAGTTATATGACCTTTGCATAAAGGACACAAATAGCGTTGTTGCTCATCTAAATGTGTTTGATGCTATATTCTCTTAGTTATATGCTTAGAAAATGGAGATGGATAATGAAATGAAAGCAACCTTGTTGTTATGCACCTTGCCATCACCATGGGATATGTTTTGCACAACTATTAGCAATAGTGCACTTAGTGGCAAACTAGTCTATGATGACATATGTGGATCACTCTTGAGTAAGGAAACTCATAGAAAATCTATGGTTGGAACTCAGAGTATATATGCATATAATGTTTGTGATTCTTACCAAGGAAAGAATAAGCAACATTGCAAGAGCACAAACAAGCAAAATAATATTAAATGGAATAAGAGTAGAAGTAAATGAAGGAAGAGGGATATCGAATGCCATTATTGTCATAAGAAAAAAATGAACAAAGACTGCTATGTGTTAAAGAATGCTAAAGGTAAAGGAGAGAATGTTGATGGGCATGTTAAATAGCTACCTGCACCATCTGCTTTGACTCTGAAGGTTGAGGAAGTTAATGTTATTTTTTATGATGTTGATGTGTTGAGACTTGATAGTTCTATGCCCACTAAGGCTCTTATGGACGATTCTCTTTCCCACATATGGTTGTTAGATTTTGGTGCTTCTTTCCATGCGACACCACATAGAGAATGGTTCATTACTTATGCAGCAAAGTTTCTTGGTACCTGAGACTTGGTGACTCTTATCAATGTGAGGTTGTTGGGATTGGAGATGTGGTTGTGTAGTTCATTGATGGCTAAAAATTTAGTATGTATAATGTATGCCATGTACCTCAATTATCACATAGTTTGATGTCAGTTGGTCAACTTGATGACCTTGGTTAGAAGGTGGTTTCTATGTTCCTTCCTTTTTCATATCAAAGGGTAATATGGTTATTGCAAAGGAAGGAAATTTGGCTCAATTTATTCTTTATTTGTATCACAAAAGAACACTTGTTAGCTCTTACTAAACAACCTATGGCTTCTATTCTGCATGGCCAATTGGGCCATATATCCTGTAGTGGAAAAGAAAATATGTCTCGTTCTCGCTACTTACCTATGTTGTCTTTCTCTAGTTTCTCATTTTGTGAGGATTGTCACTATGGAAAGCAAACTCGAAATGTGCATGAGATGCACATTCACTCTTTGATTCAACCTTTAGATCTCATTCATATAGATGAGTGTGGACCTATGCCCAAAAGTTCATTAGGTGGTTCTCTTTACTTTATCACTTTCATAGATGATGCTACTAGAAAAATCTAGGTATATCCTATCAAATTGAAGGATGAGGTGTTCCCTACCTTCAGAAAATGGCTTGTTTTAGTTGATATTGAAAAGGGAACTAAGCTCAAGGCTTTACATTCAGATAATCTAGGTAACTATACCTCACATGAATTCAAGAAGTAGTGATGTCACTTTCAATGAGTTTAAAATACATAAAAAACGAATTAAGGAGTTTGAAGTGAGCAGAGTTTGTCTCAAGATACTAGTCCTCTAGTTCGCATGCATAAAAATGGTACACATAGAGATGTTCACAAGAATGTCTAATCAAATCTTTCTGCAAATGTTCTTGTTCAACAACCATTTAGATGTTCTACACATGTCTCACATCCACCTAATACATATGTTCTAAGTTTGGATTTTGTTATGCTGAGAGATGCTATTGAGGCTTCTTGTTGCAAAGAGGCTATGCACATAGAGGATCATGTCAAGTTGGAGTGTGCCATAAGAGTGAATTGGTTTCTATCACAAGAAGAGTACTTGGGATTTAGTATCTTTGCCAAATGGCAAGAAATCTTCACCATGAAAATGGATCTATAAGATAAAATTCACATTAGATAGTGCTTCTTCAAAGTATAAAGCACAACTTGTTGCAAAGGGTTTTAAGCAAAATCATGGTGTTGATTTCTAGGAAAACTTCTCTCCAATAGTCAAAATTACTACACTATGCATGTTTCTTTCATTTGTTGTGATGGAGAACTTAGAGCTAGTCAAAATGAATGTGAAAATCGTTTTCTTGCATGGTTATTAGATCTATATGGAACAACTAGAGGGCTATGTAGTCCTTGCCAAAGAAATTCTAGTTTATAAGTTGAAGATGAGCTTATATGGATTTAAACATGCCCCTAGACAATGGTATGAAAAGTTTGATGCTTCTATGAAGTTTCAAGGCTATTCTCTAGGCAATGAGGATCATTGTCACTTCAATTTGGATGATCATGGGAATTGCACACATACGGCAAAAAAAGAAAAAGTAAAGTTTAAAACTTGATGAGTTATGAATTCCTATATTATTTATACGAATATTTTGCAGGTAAATCTCGGTGAAAAATTGAATCGATTCAACTCACAAATAAATAAGAATCTACTTATCTTGAGCAACAACTAACTTTTTTGGAATAACAAAAGCTACACGAATACTCTTTTAAGTGAAAACATCCTTTTGTTTGCCTTCTTACGGCATAAAAAAACTCGATGATGATTTCTGAACAATATGTGAACTTAGAAACATAAATTTCCAAGTGGTTTGGAAAATAAAACATGCTCTTTTTATGGATTTTAACTAATTGCAAATATTTTACAATGTAGCTTTGGCATAAACTAAAGCTCCTAAATTGGATCTATCACTACAACATATGATGTCCATACTGGCTCTCATACTAGCAAAAATACAAGAGGGGAAAATACCCACAACATCAGAATAGTTGCTGCTATAAGCATCGATTTCATAATGCTGGTATAAGCAATTGGTATAAGCCTCTATATAGGTGTCTGTATACATGCCGATATAACCATCGGTATAAGCCTCTATATAGGTTCCCATATACACATCAGTATGTCCCTAGCAGCATCGACTATATACACATCTGTATGTCCCTGGTAACACCTATTGCTTTGCATTGTCTTTGAGAGATGTATGGTTCTATACTAAGTATCTACCCACTCACATGCACTCGACTTCGGGTTCCAAGGTGCTACTACCTCCCCTCCCCCCTTCTAGAGAGAGATCCAAGTATAGTTCCCTTGAATTGATGATAAGGGCAATTTTCTTTGGAACATTCCCTATCTGAATAAGGGAATTTACATACTTTTTTGGCTATTTGAACCAATCTAATTCATTTAAACCATCCATGTCAAGGCCACACATTTTTACCAACCTATTTATAGAGCACTTTTGAGCTAGTACAAACATTGATTTGAACCAACATACCTCTACCTTGTAATCTCACATGTAAAGTTTTCTAGATCACCACTCAAGCTCTACCTTGAGAGTGCGTATGTGAACAACTCCCTTTCTATTGTATTTTTTCTTCGTGCCATTTTTTTTCGAAATCTATTATATTTATTCTCTTCTTTTCTATTCCAACAGTGTCTCTTGTATAATCCCCACTTAGAGATGATGTGATATATTAGAGAAAGTTGTTTAACATCTTTCTTTATCCATTTACTTTCATAGACAATTGCAATACTATGTCATCTATTGGTGTTTTTTGTGTGTCCATGTATTTGGGAAAAGGGATATTTGTTGGATCTCTATTTTAGAAGAGTATTTATGTGTTGCAAAAATGTTAAAAAATGAGGTATTTGTATATGAAAAACATGTGCCTCTAATGATTCTATGTTGTATTGCATAATTTTAAGGCTCCCATTGTGAGGCCAAGGCATGTTTTGAGCTTGAACATTATAGTTGGGTTCTAACAAGATAGTCAAATCAGGACGTCCATGTGGCTGCAACATATTAAAAAAGTGACCATATGTGGTCTAGGTTTTGGATTCGTTAAAATAATAAAGTTTCTTAGATGATTGAGATTTATTATTATGAGGAAATAGAATTATGAGGGCCCCTTATATTTTTTGCCTCATGCAAACCGACATAAGCTATGTAAACAACCCATGTACTCTAGCCATCTACAAAAGGCCACAAATCTCCATGGGCCTAATTATAGATGACTTTTACTATATTCAAAACATTGTCTAGATCACCATTTGAGCTCTACCATGAGATCATACAAGTGGGGAAATCCATTGTTGTTTTATATTTTCTTGGGAAATTTCTTTTGAAATTTTCTTATTATCTTTTTCCTCTACTACGATCATTCTCTTACGTAATCTCTTTGTTAGATGAAAAACATCCAAAGATGATGTGAGATATTGTAAACGTTTGTTAAAAAAATTCTTAGACATGTTTCTTCAGTTACCAAAAATTTGTTGCTTTAATATTCTTACCATGCCCTTGTGAGAGTTTCCTTCTATGGAATTCCCAAAGCTGTTTTAAAGCGTTGGCCCCAAAGCTTTTTTTCCCTACTTTGTAAAGGACAGAGAGAGAGAGAGAAAAAAGAAATCGTTTCAAAAGAGATCGTTTCGTGTCTAGGTGTGTGTGAAGGAATGTGTGCCCATATGTGTGTATGTGCCTGCTTGGACCTATGTGATAATGAGAGAGAGAGGGGGGGAGAGTACATTGGAGAATTGTTAATTGCAAAAGGGGTTATAAAGAATTACAACATTTTTAGACAAGAAATGGACTTGATCTATGCTGAAAGACCCATTCTGAGGTGTCTATGGAAGTGAAGGGGGGGGAGGGGGGACACTCCAGATGTGTGGTTGAGAAAGGGGGCAAAGTGGGGATGGATTGAGAGCCAACTGAATGATAGTATGTGGATGTACCCATACTTCTATGAGCTTATTAGTTACGGAGATAAGCATTAGTTAAGTTGTGCATCACTCCATATATATATATATATAT
>CM035423.1:165997441-166127441 GCA_020310875.1 Ceratopteris richardii | reverse complement strand
ATCCACAATCAAAGGAGGAGGATTGCCACAAGTTGAAGGCATCACATCATGTCTATAATGGAAAGAAGGTGATTAGAGAAGATTTAGGTCACCTCTTGATGTGATTGGACCTCAGCTTTTGACATGTATATGCTTTTGATTGGTTAAAGAGGTTGGCATGTGACTTTTAAAGTCTCTAATGAGTTGTATTATGACTTAGAGTTATTGAAATATGTGCCCAAGCTACTCCCTTGCTTTAGCACACCTCCTATTAGATGTTCTCTTGCATTTCACAGAAATTTCACTTTTACATACTCTATCTCTCTAGATGATCATCGTAGACCCCCTAATCTTGTAATTGATGTTTCTCCTTGATCCCGAATCCATTTGCAATGAATTTTGTCTTGTTGTAAAGCATATAAGTTCTACTCTAAGTGATATAAGTCTCGAGATCAGTGCCTACACAAGCGCAGAGAAATGTCCAGAACACTATTTGTGTAGTTAGCTAATGCTGTGTGAAGAGATCAAGTTATCTCTTTTGTTGTAGCTCGTTGAGGCATCATCCAATATCCAAATGGAGTGATTTTACTCTCATTTGAAAGCTCTCTAAGTTTAGTTTTAGCATGCAATTTCATTTTCATTCTCTACATGTACTTAGAGAAACTCAAAAAACACAAAGCTTGTATGGAAAAATTCAAGATCCTAGGAGAGTTTATTTGCTTTCCTTGTGCACATAGGAGTGTTTATCCTCCAACAGTGGTATCAACGCTATAAGTGGAGTATCAAAGTGAGAAGAAGGAGTTATTGAAGTGAATTAAAGACCTCATCAAAGTTTGAAGGAAAGAAGCGAAGAACAAGCATGTCAACAACAAGGGGAAGCAAACAAGTCATTGAATCAAAGATGAAACTTCATCAAGAGGATTAGCTCTATTTTTTGAGGTAAAAGCTATCTTTTGCAACTTCATTGCATCAAGGAGAAGGTTCAAAAGAGCTAGAAGGAACCATGGCTGATATCAATGCTCAGATTGAGAAGCTCCAAAAGGGAAACTACCAACCATGGCGATTTAGAATAAGCAATTTTTTGATGGGGAAAGATTTGTGGGGATGTGTGAGTGGTAGAGAGCCAAAACCCTATATATATATATATATATATATATATATATGAGTTAGATCCAACCAATAACCAAAGACGATCAATAAGAGAGTGGGAGGAGAGGGACAAAAGAGTCATTTTTATTTTATCTCAGCATATTAGCAACTCCATGATAGGATATATTCAAGATTTGGATACATCAAAGAAGGTGTGGGCGTGCTTGGAGAGATTGTACTCAACATCCACAAAAGCTGAAAAATTCAGCTTAAGAAAGAGCTAGTTAATCTTAAGAAAGTCCTGTCTCAAGTTGCTAATGATTACATATCAAAGGTTAAAGAGCTTACAGGTGCACTATGGTCAATTGGTTGTTCCCTAGATGATGAGGATCTTGTAGCCCACCCTAAATGGACTTAGGGATGATGAAAATGGAGGGCCTTCACAACTTTAGTGTATGTAAGGGACTCTCTTCTTGATTTTGGTCAAATAATCACTCTCATGGTGACAAAGGAGATGAACCTTGGTGTTCATAATGCTAAGGATAGACAACGCCAATTTGTTGTATGTAGGTAGAGGAAGAGGAGGACACAATCAAGGTGCTACAAGAGCAAGAGGAAGATATCAAAGCAACCAAGCAGGTCAAGGAAAACAAGAAAATGCACATTAAAGAGGTGGAAGAGCAACAAATAGAGGAAGACATGGAAGATTTGGTGGAAGAGGACAATCCACTTCAAATGGATGCTTTGTATGCAGTAAGCTGGGTCATTTTGCAAATGAATGTTATCATAGAACTCAAAGACCAAGGAACCAAAGCAATAACAACAATTATAGAGGGCAATGTAACTATACAAACACATCATCCATCCAAGGGAATGATTATTTACTTGCCATGAGGTATGGTGAAGATACAACTCAAGCTAGTGAAGATGTATGGTATATAGACAGTGGATGTAACAATCATATGTCATGTTGAAAGGATCTTTTTAGTAATCTGCAGGTCCCAAAGCATCAACGACATGTGGAAATAAGTGATAACTCACGTGTGGGAGATATCAATTTTGAAGGAAATCAAAGGGCAAAGTTCTTATCAGAGGTATTACATATCCCTACTATTAGCAAAAACATGATTTCAGTAGGCCAATGGTAGAAAAAGGCTATAAACTTAGGTTCAATGAAAGAGGATGTTTGTTTGAGGATCCAAGGGCAGATTTGAAGCTCAAAGAAAAAGAAAAAAAGCAAGGGAGAATGTTCACAATAGACATAAATCAGCCACACCATTCAATGTATGTCACTTATGGTGACAAGAGGATAGTAGAGTTGGACCTATGGCATAAATTAGTAGGTCACATCAACCTACAAAATCTCAAGTACATGCAAAGGAGGATCTTGGTAAGAGGCCTACCAAATTCTACATCTAAAATGTTGAATGAAATTTGTGTAGCTTGCCAACAAGAAAAGCAATCAAGGCTTCCCTTCAAGAAGAGTACCTATGTGACTAGAAATGTTTTAGACCTCATTAAGATGGATGTTTGGGTTCCAACAAGAGAAGCGTCCCTTGTTGGAATTAGGTATTTTGTAGCCTTCATTGATGACTTTTCAATAAAATTATGGTTGTATTGTATTAAGAACAAATCAGATGTGTCTACTACTTCAAGCAATTCAAGGCACAGGTGGAGAAGGAGTCTGGCAAGTTTATCAAAACTTTGAGATTGGATGGAGGGGGAGAGTACTTCTCCCATGAAGTTTCTAAATTTTGAAGGTCAATGTCATCAAACAAAAATTTACATGTAGTTATACCCCTCAACAAAATGGGTTAGCAAAGAGAAAGAACAAACACATAGGACAGGCAACAAGATTTATGCTCAATTAAATGAATATGCCACATTGTTATTGGGGAGAGGCTACATATACAGCCACATACATCATGAATAGATGTCTTACATCAGGTTTACATCATTTAACCCCTGAGGAAGCATAGAGTGGAAGAAAACCATGCATTTCACATCTTAGAATTTTTTGTTGTATATGCTATGTACATGTACCTCAAGAGTTGAGGTCAAAGTTAGATGCCAAATGTGAAAGTTGTATCTTTTTGGGATATTCTATGGAAAAAAATGGGTATAAATTCTATAATCCCATAACCAAGGAGCTAAAGGTAAGTAGCGATGTTGTCTTTGATGAGTTGAAGCCTTGGTATGCATGCACCAGTCCATTGTAGGTTGAAGAAATAGGTGAGACAGATAAGAAGAATAATGATAGAGTTCAAGAAAGCATTGATTTAAGTGTTCCAAGCAACTCATCCAACACAAGGACACCCTCGCCATGGAGTGGAAGGCTTATGGAAAGAGATATCAGCTCTGAAGGATGCAAAGTCAAAGGCAAAGAGAAGATTACAATTGAAGAAGGAAGCTACGTGGATGAGAGCATGTTGGAAGATGAAGAGATAGCAGAAATTTAAACCCCAAGAGTCCCAAAACAAAGAAAGAAGATGCAAAACACACCTAAAGGAAGTGGAAGAAGGTCCTCAAGAGTAAGATATCTAGTTCATAGGTAATCAAGGACAAAGAACCAACTAGTTATGAGGAAGCTAAGGATTGCAAGGAATGTCAAGACAAAATGAAGAACGAGCTCAAGGCACTTGATGAGAACCATACTTGGAGTTTGGTACCATCTCAAGAAGGCATGAAGGTGATAGGTAATATATGGGTTTACAAAATTAAAAGAAATTCAGATGGTTCCATTGCTAGGTACAAAGCAAGGTTGGTGGCAAAAGGCTTCTCCCAAAGTTATGGGATAGATTACGATGAAAATTTTAGCCCTAGAGCCAAGATGACAAAAATTAGGACTTTGATTGCAATTGCCACATCAACAAAATGGAGCTTATATGAGTTGGATGTGAAGAATTCCTTCCTCAATGGAGAGCTTGAAGACTTAGTAGACTACATGAGCCAACCTCAAGGACTTGCTAGTATTAGGTCCCCAAATCATGTTTGCAAGCTAAGGAAATCATTATATGGACTAAATCAAGCCCCAAGGGCCTCAAATCAATGTTTAGTGGATTATTTGTCAAGTTTTGGATACAAAGAAAGTGTTGCAGATCCATCACTCTACATGAAGAAGCAAGGAGACAAGACAGTATACATATGCATCTATGTGGATAATTTGGTCCTCACAAGAAGTGATAGTGTAGGTATTGAAGATATCAAATCAAAGCTAGGAAAGGATTTCACGATATATGATCTTGGAACACTAAAGTACTTCTTGAGAATAGAGCTAATCTATGCACACAATGGCATCTTCTTGATTCAAAGAAAATACTTGTTGGATGTGCTATAAAGGTTTGGTACGAGTGGTTGTAAGCCACTTTCTCAGTCCATGGAGCCTAATACAAATTGTAGGTGAAGGAGAGGATATACAAGATATTACACTATATAGAAGCATAATTGGTTCACTAATGTATGCTACACTCACTAGACCTTATCTTGCATATGTGGTAGGTGTATTCTCTCAATTTTTGCATGCACCCACTCATGATCATCTTATGGCAGCAAGAAAAGTTCTACATCAAGCACACCATCAACCAAGGTCTATTTTACTCTTATGATGCTGATCAAAGTGTCAAAGGATATATTAATGCTGATTGGGTAGCTGGCAAAGATGATCAAAGGAGTACATCAGGTTGTGTTTTCATGATAGGTACAAAGTGATCTCATGGAGCTCTAAGAAGCAACCCACTATTGCTCTTTCATCCACAGAGGCTGAGTAAAAAGGTTTAGCATTGGCTGCATGTGAGCTATTATGGATTAAGAAGTTACTTAAGGCCTTGGAAGTGGAAGTGGAAGAGTTTCCTCTTTATCGAGACAACATCTCAAGCATCTACCTAGCTAACAGTCCCATGTTTTATGCAAGGAGCAAGCGCATAGAGGTTCATTAACACTTCATTAGAGAAAAAGTGATGGCAAAGGAGCTAGATATAAAGTATTTAAATACTAAAGATCACGTTTCAAACATGATGTCAAAGTTTCTTGAAGGTACAAATCTTAGAGGATTCAAGGAAGCAATCAACATAAGAGACATAGGATGAAGCAATGAAGGAAAAAGACTTGGGCCTGAGGGGGAGTGTTGAGAGTTTTGTATTTCAAGATCAAGAGTGTGGCAACATGCCCTGAATTAAACCCTCCACATCATCCACAATCAAAGGAGGATGATTTCCATAGGTTGGAGGCATCAAATCATGTCTATAATGGAAAGAAGCTGATTAAAGAAGATTTAGGTCACTTCTTGATGTGATTGGACCTCACCTTTTGACATGTATAGTCTTTTGATTGGTTAAAGAGGTTTGTATGTGACCTTTAAAACCTCAAATGAGTTGTATTATGACTTAGAGTCATGCAAATACATGGCCAAACTATTGCATTTCTTAAGCACACCCCCTACTAGTTGTTCTCTACCTATTTTGCAAAAATTTCATTTTTACATACTTTATCTCTCCAGATGATCATCGCAGATCCCTTGATCTTGTAATTGATGTTTGACCTTCATCTTGAATCCATTTGAAATGATTTTTACCTTGTTGGAAAGCATATAAGTTCTATTTGGAGTGATATAAGTCTCCTGATCAGTGCATGCACCAGTGCAGAGAAATTTCCAGAACACTATATATGTAGTTGGCTAATACTCTATGAAGAGGTCAAGTTATCTATTTTTTTGAAGTTGGTTGAGGCATCATCCAGTATTCAAATGGAGTGATTTTTCTCTCATTTTATTTTTAATCTACAAAGTTTCATTTCTATTCGCTACATGTACTCATAGAAACTCAAAAAACACAAAGCCTATGTCTGGAAAATGTAGGATCCTAGGAGGGTTCATTTGCTTTTGTTGTGCACATAGGAGTGTTTATCCTCCAAAACCTAAGGCTTGCTTGAAGACTAAAATTCCCCTTCATGTACTCGCATCTCATAGAAAGACTCAATGTCACACCCAACTTACACCTAGGAAAATAGCCTCTGTATCTGAACACCCTTGTAAAACAACCTCTTGAACCTCATAAATGATGCTTAAATAGCCCTAGGACCAATCATGCTCCCAAAATCATAGTAAAGGGTATCATTCAAGAACCTCTTTTTGTACTCCCATAAGAGAACCTTTCATTGCCAAACAACCTTGTAATAATGATCATCTCAAATATCTTGTAAAAAAGTCACGAGTCCCACTATACATGTGGAGATCATGCACTACTCCACGTATGCATATAGGAAGTCTAGTGGCAAGCATTAGACACAAAGGCATCATCATGCATCACTCCAAAACACAAGACTACATGGGATGCATGTCAATATTGGAAAGGGACTCTGGTCTTGCCATACTGAGATCGAAGTTTGTTTCCATGCTAATGTGTTCTTCTTTTGTAGCAAATCCTTGTAAAAAACACAAAGATTCACGATGCAAGTTGGAGATCCCTCCGTTGTGGGTCCCATTCAACATGTGGTGGACTACCACAATTTACCAACAAAAGAATATATGTTGTTACCGCCTCATGAATCCATAGGATTTCATGGCACAATACACATGAAAGTTCCACAGAGGGGAATAACATATTGTATCAACGTACAGTCACACTAGTTTCAGGGACTAGGAGGACCCCTAGCAGACATGAAGTATATCTTTGAAGCAAAGCTAGAGTTGGACTAGTGATGGGGTAGGTTCCAATTTTTCTCACAAGAATTTGAGATGCTACAAAACACCAAATAACTTCAAGTTTTATGGGAGAAAATTGGCTTGAAGGAATATTTCAAATCACAACTACCTAAGCCAGATTTTTATAGATGTTAGTATCTCATCCACATCTACAACCAAGATGGAGCAAGGATATTCTAGGCACCCTCATGCTAGTATCCCTTGTATCAAATCCACCTTTCAAGAGATTTAAGCTAAAAACCAAGATAATTAGGAAGTCATTGAAGATACATGGAACCCATATTCCATCTGACAAAAAAATCATAGTCCTAGAGATGATGAAGAAAGGGGATGTGTTATAGGTGTCATAGATGTCAGCCATCACCCCAAAGTTGTCTACACAATTACGCATATGCATGCAACATTTCGCATTCCAGGGAAAGATACATTCACATGACCTCATTTAAAAAAAATGGTTCAAGCTATACTTGGCATAGCAACTATCAATGAAAATTGACTTAGCCCACTAGATAATTGATCAGTTTTACTTACCCAACCACACATGGATCAGGAAGCCAATCCTCAATGGTTGTTGTGCATAACAAGAATAATATATATATGTGTTTAGCATACAATATCCAAATTGTACAAGCCCTCATTAGGCCTTAGTTACAAGCTTTGAAGAGAAACCATTCAAACTTCCCAATCTACCAAACACATGAGATGCACCATCCCATGTTTGCAACCAATTGAAACCTCACTGTCACCTCAACTGCCACCGCCAAGACCACACCTTGTGATCTCACAAGTTTATTTCCATCTTTCATGTCCTCCCACTTGACAAGACCATAGCAATGTTAGACTAGAACAATCTACAAGAACTATGGATGCCAAAACCACTATCTTAAAACATAGGTCCAATGAGCAAGATATGACAGGACTGATAGATACATCTACAATAGAGAGATTTCTCTTTTGTGCATCAGTCATGGGCATAGAAGAGTTCCCAATAACATTTGATTACACCCACACAAATCACAAAGAAGAAGATCAACCCTTAAAATGAGGATGATGGTGAAGAGCAAAGGGGCTCACATTATAGAGACTCTATGTCATCATGCAAGTTGTTTGTGCCTATTGAGAGCTCACTGAGGCACAAAGTCAAGAACTTCTACCAGGAATTGGATAACATAGATCTTGATGCTCCATTCATTAAGGCCACTAACATACTTATAGAGGTAGTGGGTGCAGTGGAGGATCTCAACCACCTAACCCAGTGACCACTCCAATGATTTGACCCTTATCGTGTTCGTCTATAATCCCACATAGGACATACTATTTTAGTGCCTGTACCACCAAATCTTTCTTGCCGATCAACTCTTCGTGCCACACATCCCCATATATCCCACTCATCGATAGAACCTTTGTAATAGAGCCATCCATCACCAACATCCCTTCCCTCTCCCTAGAGTTTCAAGAAATTTCTACGACCCCAACCCGCACCCCAATCCATTTGCATGTATCCATTATGTCCCCATCCCAATCACCCCCTCACACATCAATCCTCTCTTGTGAAACTCTAGTTGTAACATCACCTTCAGTCACCACTTTCTCCCTTCCCATCACCAACACCTCTTCAACACTGCCAACAATTGCACCATTTCCAACCCCCAATCCACCTCACATTAGCATTGTTACCCCCGCCCATCTGCACACCCACCCTACTAACAACCTCACGTATATCATTTTTCACTATCAATACCATGCATGACATCGCGTCTTATGAAATGGACATCTCACCACCCATGACACATCCATTCACACTTACCACACAACTCCCCAACCCCCCTCCACCAACCTTTTGGAGTTTATTGACCTCCAAAGTATAGCTAGAAGTAGGTGGAATCCCCTTGGAACTAGTTGACCTTCTCACAAACTTATGCATAGAAAAGCAGTCATGCTTGCATAGCTTTTTGTTCTATATTCAATTATCATTTTTCTAAATTATTCTATATACATATACTAGACACTAAGATATTTACAATGAGCTAAAGAACACTCAAATTGGACAAATAAAAAAGGATATATGACCTCTGCAAATCTAAGCTATAATGGAGACCTTGAATAGAGATAAACCCAAGAACACACACTATGTGCAAAGACTAGTGCTCTAAGCGCACAACTCCAATGAAAATGAAAATTTAGGGAATACCAGTAGTGACTAAGGTCTTTCCAATCAATCATCAAACACATGATTTCGATATATATTGATGGAGATACAAGCTCTGCAATTTCTATCCACAAAATTACAACAATGTAGAGATAGACATATGACTCTCTTAGACATCAAAGAAGATACAACTTTGCCTCTCTTATTATATCATAAAAAACTAACCCAAAACCTTCCTAATACAGCTGAATTCATGTTAGACACTTGGGTGGCGGTATTACATGACTTAAATGCTAAAATAAGAAAATTATAGCTATACTTTAAGAACTAGCCACATTGACCTTCCAGTAGGACAACACAGCAACTCCCTTGTGACTCACTAATTTGAGTCATCATCTTCTAGATATCACGTGGTACTTTGGCTATCATTTGTCATTAGTTTGAACCTTCTTGAAATATTTTAAGATCTCCGAAAGGTATTTACATCTTTTCGAACTTGTACCTTAACCTATACATTAAAAAAATGTTCTCAACATTCTCCCCCTCACGTTTCAAAGGGTGGGTATTTCCTTCATGCCAAGAACATAGTTGAATCTTTGAAGCTTTGGTCCATCCTAGGATTTGGTGAAGATATCTGCAACTTGATCCTTTTTTACAACAAAAGAAATGTGCATTTCTTTGTTTATGGCCATCTCTCGAACATAATGATAGTGTACCTCTATATCCTTTGTTCTAACATGAAAAAGAGGATTTGTAAGTCATATGAATGTTGCTCAAATTATCCCCATATATCAATAGTACATCAACCTACAAATTCAAGTCATTAAAAACAATTTTAAACCACATAACCTTAGTGGTAGCAAATGCTAAAACTCTATACTCAACCTCTGTAGAAGATAAAGCAAGTGTAGGTTGTTTCTTTGAGCTCCATGTTAACCCGTTTCCTTCTACTACCACATATCCACTTGTGGATCTTCTATCATCTTTACATCCAGCCCAATCTACATCATTAAAGGCTTTAAGAACTAGATCAACATCATGACTATAAAATAATCCTTCATTCATGGTACCTTTCAAATACCTAAGCACTCTTTTTGTTGCATGCATATGAGGTACTCTAGGTTCATGCATAAATTGTGACAATACTCCAACTTCATAGCATATATCAGGTCTAGTTTTTGTTGCATAAATTAATAATCCTACAATGTATCTATAATCATTCATGTCATGCAACACATCACGATCTTTTGCACTCAACTTTACATTAGATTCCATTGGAGTAGAAACAAATTTATATTCTTGCATACCAAACCTTTTCGGCATATCACATATCTGTTGGAACAACAAGCTTTCATCATGCTTGAGGTGGAGATGACCTACATCAAGATTATCATTTGAATGATGCCACATATACTCCTTGAAGAGTTTTATTTGCATTCATTTATTGTATTGATTGTTAATGACATATGATCACTTTACATGTCCAAAGAGCTAGGGCTGGTTCTATGTTGGTTTGTTGGACCAACTTCACCATTTGACAACTCAACTTTCCAAGCCTCTCCAAGCTTCTACAACTCTTCTTTCAGTGGTATCAGAGCAACTTCAAGATGGGAGATGGCTTTCCATCAATGATTGAGAAGCTTGATAGACACAATTATGCTGCTTGGCAAATTAGAATGGAGGCTTATTTGCAAGTAAGAAACCTATATGGGATTGTATCAAGTGATGAAGCAATGCCTATTCCAAGATCCAAAGGAGGACCTACTCAAGAGGAAACAGATAGGGTCACACTTGGGTGTGCAAGGGATGATCAAGCAAGTTCATACATACTCAACTCTATCTTTGATCTTCTATTACCACATTTAAATGATGCAAGACATCTCAAGAGACTTAGGATGCCCTATAGACATTCTTTTCTATTAATACAAAAGCAAGGAAGAACCATCTTTGGAATGAGTTCAACCAGATGAAGACGACTCCAAAAAAAACCATCATTGATTTTGTTACAAAGGCCAAGGAGGTTGCTGATCAATTGTCATCCATTGGACAGCTGATTGAAGAAGAGTCCATCATGAGGCAAATTCTCAATGGGATTAGAGGTGAAAAACAATGGCAATCTTCCACCACAGCCTATGATCTCATCATGGATGTGCAAACTCCAGAATTCAACATCTTTCTTGGACAACTCTTCAATCAAGAGGCCAACAATAGCATAAAGGAAGGTAACTCTCATCATCGTAATTCAACTAGTGGTCTATATGCAAATAAGAAGGAAAAAAAGTTGAAAGGCAAGAAGAAGGAAGAAGATGAAGAGGAGACTTCCCAAGCCAACTTTGCAGGCAAGAGCAAGTGGAAAGGGAAGAGGAAAGGGCAAAAGCATGATAAGAGCAAAGACCATAATGTTCAACCTTGTCCCATTTGTGATAAGACCAACCACACCACTCAAAATTGATGGTTCAATGGGAAGACCCAGAAAGGAAGTGGAAGAGGTGGATATGGCAGCAACAGAGGCAGAGGTGGACACAATTTCAACAATAACAATAGAGGCCATAATAGAAGGGATTACAATAGTTATTCTAAAGATCAACATCATGAATACTCATTGCTCTTGATGAATCTAAGACACAAGAAAGGTAAAGAAGATGATCATTTATTCTACATACATTCAGGATGTTGAAATCATGTTGCGGGCAAGATAGCTCTCTTATCTGATTTGGAAAGTCCAAAGCATAGACATGAAGTTCAGACAGGGGATGAGACAAAGCATAGTGTGGAGAAGATTGGTAATGGCAAAGCTTCTAATGGTAGGACAAATATTCTGAGCAAGGTACTCTATGTTCCCACTATTACAAAAAACCTAATAGGTGTAGGCCAAATAGTTGAGAAAGGCTTGCAAGTTAGGTTCACCCAACATGGGGCTTTTGTAGAAGATCCATGTTAAGGCTTCAAGAAGATAGCCGGAGGTGATAAGCATGGTAGGCTCTTTACTTTTGAAGTAAGAGAAAACAAAAACATAGCTCTATTCAACTTTGGGTCTCAAACTCTAAGCGAGCTTGAAGTGTGGCATAAGAGGCTAGCTCATGTGAATGAAATAACCTTAAAGGATATGTGTAGGGATCAAAGTGTTCTTGGATAACTAAACATATCAAAGCAACACATGATCAATAGATGTGATGCATGTCAAATTGAAGGTACAAAGACAACCATTCAACCACAAAGGCTACATCCACAACAACTTATTGGACCTAGTACATACAGATGTATGGGGACCAAGCCAAGAACCTTCATTGGTAGGATCTAGGTATTATGTCTCATTTGTTGATGACCATAGTAGATGGACTATTCTGTACTTTAGCAAGAGTAATAATGAAATGTTTGATTGCTTCAAAAGTATCTAGCACATGTGGAGAATCATACAAGTAGATCACTCAAGAAGCTCAGATCTGATGGACGGGGAGAATACTTCTCCAAAGAGTTTGATTAGTTCTTGCAAGTTAAAGGTATCAAAAGGGAAGTGACTACTACGTACTCTTCTCAACTGAATGGAATTATAGAGAGAAGAAACAAGACATTGGTTGGATCAGCTAGAACAATGCTTGAAGAGAAGAAGTTGCCACATTATCTATGGGCAGAGGCTATTTCAATTGTTGTGTACCTTTTCAATGGACTACCATCCGAATCACTTCAAGGTATGACTCCTTATGAAGCATGGTATGGAATAAAACATAGTCCCGGACATTGCAAGTTGTTTGGTTGTTTAGCTTATGTTCATGTACCATCACAAATAAGGGGTAAGCTAGATGAAAGGGCAAAAAAGGTAGTGTTTATTGGGTATGACTCAACTCAGATGGGTTACAGGTTCTATAATCCTTCAACCAAGAAATTCACTACAAGTAGGGATTTTGTGTTTGAAGAACACGTCTTGGTATGATGAAGATAAACAAAAGATAACTCTATCATATGATCTTAATTCTGATTCTCATCAATGAGGAAGCAAGCATGATACACAGGTCCATGATCCAAGAAGTGATATAGATGATGATCGAGATAAAAAGGAAAGGGATTACAAGCTATGGAAGTCAAGAGGTAAAGCAAAGATGCAAGAGTGTGGAGAATGTGTCAAGCAATTACCTAGAAGGTCAACAAGGGAGAAAAGACAACCAGAAAGGTATGGATATGATTCCACATTTGTTACAAAGCATTCAATCTACTTGGAAAAGGGCTCAATTTTAGAGGAGCCCTCAACCTATGAAGAGGCAAAGGGAAACCCTAATTGGGAGAAGGCCATGAAAGAAGAAACAGATGCATTGAAGGAGATGGACACTTGAGATTTGGTTCCAATGTCACACAATCAAAAGCTAATTGGTTGCATATGGGTATATAAAGTTAAAAGAAACTCAAATGGATCAATTTGCAGGTACAATGCAAGATTAGTTGCCAAAGGATGCTCACAAATGCATGGTATAGGCTATGAGGAAACATTCTCACCCGTTGCAAAGATGATTACAATCAGAACATTGATAAGTATAGGTGTTGTAAGAAATTGGTGACTCCTCCAACTTGATGTGAAATTGGAGACCCTAATCTTACATCTTATGTTTGGAGACTTAAGAAAGCATTGTATGGATTGAAACAAGCTCCTAGAGCTTGGTATTACAAGTTGGTTACATACCTTCAAGATCAAGGGTTCATACCTAGCAACTTAGATCCTTATCTATTCATTAAAAGGGATCACAATGAGGTTATATATCTATGTGTATATGTAGATGATATTATTGTGATAGGTGATGATTTGAATGGCATTCAAAGGATCAAGAGACACATGCAAGAGGAGTTCAAAATCAGTGAATTAGGTGAGCTCACATATTTCCTAGGTATGCAATTGATTTATACAGATGAATGGTTGTATCTAACTCAAAGATGATACATTGAAGACCTACTTCTCAAGTTCAAAATTGAAAACACAAAGCTTGCAGGTACACCTTTGGAGTTGAACCATAAACTAAGTGTTTATGAAGGTGAGAAAATTGATGATCCTAAAGAGTATCAAAGCTTAGTTGATAGCTTGATATATGCTACCCACACAAGACTAGACATATCATATAGTGTGGGTGTGCTTAGTGAGTTCATGCACTCACCTAGAAAGCCACACATGGATGCTGCAAAGAGAGTACTCAAGTACCTCAAATGGGATACTTAATGAAGGTATCTATTATCCTTACTCTTCATATTGGATATCAAAATCTATTCAGATGCAAACTGGGTAGGAGCAAAGGATGATAGAAGAAGTACCTCTGGATACTTAGCATTTGTAGGTTGAAATTTGGTGTCATGGAGTTCCAAGAAGCAACCAATAGTTTCTTTATCTTCAATTGAAGCAGAATATAGAGGTCTAACTATTGCAACTCAAGAAGTAATATGGCTCAAGGAGTTTTACTCAGATTTGGGACTTGACAAAGCACATAGAAGTGTATTACCACTTTGTAAGAGAGAAGATTATGGCAAAGGAGATTGACATTTCATTTGTTCCTACTAAGAAGAAAATAGCATACATGATGACAAAGGCACTTGATGGGATAAAGCTTTGTAGATTCAAAGCTACGACAAGTATTCAACCTATCAGAGAATGAAGACTCAAGCATAATTTAACTTGAGGGGGAGCTATTAGAACACCAATCTTTCATTATGCTTGAGGTGGAGATGACCTACATCAAAATTATAATTTGAATGATGCCACATATACTCCTTGAAGAGTTTTATTTGCATTCATTTATTGTATTGAGTGTTAATCGTATATGAAAAACTTCTTATGTAAGTTACAAAGCATTTACATTTGTAGAAGGGAGTAGTAAAAGGCCTTAAAGCCATGAGTTATAAGTGGTTGGGATTGATTCTCAATCAATCAATCAAGAGGTAGATATGACTTCAACTTTCTCTTCTCCTCGATTTGTTGGAAATGATTCCAATCAATCTAAACTAACAAACCCCCATAATTTAGAATTTGAATTCATGAAGAAAAGGCATGGATAGATGCTCAAGCATCTATATAAAGACTCCATATCATTTTTACATTAAGGGGATTAATGATTTGAAGCAATACTTTTTAATCATTGTTTGGTGCCATTTTTCTTCTCTCCTCATTCTTTCTCAGAATCAGTGAACTTGCAGAGATTTTTGCTCTCTCTACGAAGCTTTAAATCTAGCTTTTAAGCACTCATTGAAAAGTTACTATTGTTTAATTTATGTGTACAAATTTTCATCTCATTTGGTTTATTAATTTTAGAGAAATTGAAGTTTTTCAGTCTCCGGGTCATTCTCTACAACTCCTTGAAAAATCGCAGTGACACCAGTTCACTGTTAAGGTGATTGCTCCTTCTATAGTCGTTATAAATTAGGGATTTTATGCATTATGGCAAGCCAACCCTATTTATGAAACTCCCTTAAGAGGAATGTTTCCACTTATTATTGTGCTGGTTGCTCTGAGTGTTTGAAGTCACATCTTCCATCCATTTTAAAAAGGTTTTTGTGAGCTAGTCAAGGTGCAACTTATGTGTTTTGCATCAAGTTGTTCTTGTTGATGTTCCAAAGTACCTATTGGGTTTTATTGCACTAAACACCAACTCTATAAAGTCTAATTTACATATCCAAAGAGCTAGGGCTAGTCCTATGGTAGTTTGTTGGACAAACTTTACCACTTGACAACTCAACTTTCCAAGCCTCTCCAACTCTTCTTTCAATATATACTTTCTCTGTATTAACCACATACCTTCATCACCGTACACAATCTTAATCCTAAGAAAGTATCTAAGAAAACCAAGATCTAAAATTTTAGATTCCTTTCCCAAATTACCTTTGATCTCTTCAATTGCTTTTGCATTGTTCCTTGTAATCAACAAGTCATCCACATAAATGCATACATACACACACATCTCATCTACATGTTTAACATAAAGTGAAGGATTAGCATGACTCGCAATGTATCCTTGGATCATAAGATACTTTACCAGCCTTGCACTCCATGCTCTTGGTGCTTGTTTAAGACCATATAGTGCCTTCTTTAGCCTGCATACATGAAGACATTTTGCATCCACATAACCATCTAGTTGTGACATATACACTTCTTTACTCAATGCATTATTAAGATAGGCATTCTTTATGTCTAATTGATATATATTCCATATTTTATTTGCACTAAAGCCAGAAAATCCTCATTGCGGTCATGTTTGCCACTAGACTAAATGTTTCCTCATAGTGCAATCCTTGAATTTGAGCATATCCCTTCGCTACAAGTCTAGCCTTATATCTTGATACACTACCATCAACATCTCTTTTAATCTTAAAACCCACTTGTATCCAATTACCTTTTGTTTTGGTGTCTTTGGAACTACAATCCAAATCTTGTTATCTTTTAGTGTATACATTTCTTCTTTCATTGCTTTCTCTCACTTTTCATCCCTTTTTGCCTCATCATAACATGTGGGTTCATTTTCCTACTCAAACTGTTTCATAAAAGCATAATGAGTATTCATAAAATATTTGCAAGTATACCTGTGAGGTTTTTTACTCAGTCTTGAAGTTCTTCTTACCTCTAATGTAGGTGCTTTTGCTTTTCTATTAGGAACCTTTGATGACTCTCCATACTCATATATACTATTACCTTCTTCTCCTTCATCATTAACTTCAATGAGTTTGAGTTTACCTTGACTTTTAACACTTGTAGGTGACTCTTGCCCTGATCTTCCATTGAAAGGTATCCCTCTTTCTTCATCCAAACCACTCTTCTCATCACTTAAAGTTCTTGTGGACAGAGGTAAGCATTCATCTCCTTCAACCATATCTTCTTTGTCTCCATCTATGATCTGCAAAATTTTCTTATCTACATAGCATGAAAGTGATTCATCAAATTTTGTATCTCTTGAAACAACTACCTTATTAGAATGAGGATTATAACATCTATATCCTCTTTGAGTATCTCCATAACCAATAAATATACACTTTTTTTATTTCATATCAAGTTTTGATCTCACTTCACATGCACATAGCCTATGCAATCAAATACATTCAAATGAACTACACTTGGTTTCCTTCAATGCCATACCTCATAAGTTGTCAAATGATGAATTCCATCAATAGAAAGTCTATTCATAATATACACACTTGTGCTAACAACTTCATCCAAAAAAACAATTAGGCAAACATATATCATTTAGCATGCTTCTAGATGCCTCTATTATGATTATGTTTCTTCTCTTTGCAATTTGTTGTGGATAGTACCTGCATGTCACTTCTCTTTTGATACCTTCATCATACAAAAAAACTGTTAAATCTTGAGAGAAATACTCTCCCCTTCCATCGGATATTAGCTTCTTAACATGCCCTCTTGTTTGCTTCTCCATAAATGATTTGAACTTCTTGAAACAATCAAAGACAACTCTTATGTTTAATAAAATACACAAATGTCATTCTAATATGATCATCAATGAATGATACATAGAACTTTTTACCATCCAAGGATGCCTCTTTAGTAGGACCCCACACATTTGTGTGTATAAGTGTTGGAGTTCAAGGTCTACTGAAGCACGTGAGCATCACAAGGAAGAAGAAGAAGCTTATAGCACAACATACAATACTGAATGTATTACCATTAGAATGTACAAAGATAAGTAGCCCATTAGGGTTATAGGCATATATACAAGCCTAGGAAAAAAAACATTCTAAAGGAGGAAAAAAGTGCCCCAGTGGTCCTAGTGTGTTCATACACATCACTACCTAAATATATCATCAAATCCCCCCTCGGAGTGATGCGGTGAACAAGGAGCTAGCACTCATGTATAAGGAAGTGCCAAGCTATGTGGAATCAATCCACAAAAGGAAGTAAGTCCAAAGCTTTGCCAAAAGATTCAAAGTTCTTCCTAGGTAGAGCCTTTGAGAAAATTTTTACCATGTTCTTTTGTGTGGGCACATATGCCAAACTAATCTCTCCAACAGAGAACCTCTCCTTAACATAATGAAAGTGCACCTCAATGTGCTAAGTGCAAGCATGGAACAGCTGGTTCCTCACAACTGCCAATGCACTCTAACTATCAGTGAAGATGGTGGTGGCAAAAGATGGACTTACACCCAGATCAGCCATAAAGCATCTGAGCCACACACACTTAGCAGTCACTCTGAAAACTGCCCTATACTTATCATCACAACTCAAAGTGGCCATAGTAGGATGCTTCTTAATCAACCAAGATATGCATGAAGCAAAAACCGTTGGTGGACACACGAGTGTCATAGAAACGAGCCTAGTTAGAGTCAAAAAAAGCATGTTAATCTGGTAGTAGTGATCCCCCCTTGGGATAAAATGATCCAAGTAGTCAGGTACCAATCAAGTAGTGAAAGATGCACTTAACCGCCTACCAATTCTTGACACTTGGGCAATGCATAAATCTGCTAATGTGTGAGATAGAAAACTGAATATCTAGTCGAGTAATGCATAAGTAAATCAAGCATCCAACAGCCTGCTGATAGAGAATAGCAGCAAATGCATCTCCAGCATCATGAAGACTCAATATTAAACCTGTAGCGATTTTGTGTACTATTGATACATGAAAATTGTGTTTTTTTTATATCACAATTGTCACATCATACTGCAACACTGTTCAAGTAGAAGTGATGCCAGTAGTGTTTTGTAGTGTGGTGAATAGCTGCAAAAATGGAAAACACAAATGGAATGAGATAGATTATGAGCGATAAGTTGGAGAAGAAAAACTTCCATGCTTGGAGATTTAGGATGAAAAATTTCTTGATGGGAAAAGGCTACTGGAATTACATCGAAGGAGAGACCGAAAACTCTCCACAGCTACCAAAGAGGAATCGGACTGCAGACCAGTTAAGAGCATATGAAGAATGGAATCAAGGAGCAAGAAAGGTAATGTATTGGCTATTTGTTAGCATATAGGATAGCATGATTGGGCACACACAGGATGCCAAGACTTTGAAAGAGGCTTGGAACAGTTTGGTCACATTGTATAAGACCAATACAAAGGCATGGAAATTGCAACTCAAGAACAAGCTGCATACATTGGAGAAAAAGAGCATATCCATAAGTGACTACACCCTAAAAATCAAAAGTATATGTGAGTCACTTGCATCTATTGGCATTAATGTAGATGATGATGGTAAGGTGGATGTATGCCTTCATGCATATAAGCAGTCCAGAACTTCTATACAGACTAGGGAAAGTATTCCAAATTTTATCGATCTAGTATCTATGCTGATTATTGAAGAAAAGAATCTTGGTGAGGATTCAAACTCCCTGGAAAAACCCATTTCTAAGTAGGTATTCTACTCTAGAAGAGGAAGAGGCAGAGGTATAGGCTTCAAAAGTGGAAGAGGACACAATAACCAAGACCAAGGTCAACAATAGAATCATGCAAGAGGAAGAGGACAATTTTGAGGCAAGGGGAGCCAAAGAGGTCGCAAAAATTTCCAAAGAAATGATTTAGGTAATGACAGTAAAGGATATTGGAATTGTGGTAAACTCGGACACTTTGAATGTGATTGCAGGTTGAAGAATCAAAATACCAGAAGGCAGCAAAACAATTATGCATCCACAAGTGCAAATGATTCTAAGAAGTTGTTCATGGTTCAACATCACATGATGTCTGCTGGTGTTTTGAAATCGAATGATAATGTCTAGTATGTTGATCAGGTGCTTCAAATCACATGACCAGTCATGCAAAATCGTTTAGTACTTTGCAAAAATTGCGAGTTCATGGATATGTTGAAATAGGTGATGACACATCACACCCTATCAAGCATACAGGAAACATAGCACTATCTATGGAGGATGGAAAGGTAAAACATCTTGCAGATGTGTTGCATGTTCCAAGTATAACAAAGAATCTAGTTTCTATTGGACAAATGATTGACCAAGGATTCCAAGTCAAGTTCAATGCCGATGGTTTATATGTAGAAGAGTACAAACAGGATGGAAGATTGATTGTCAAAGGAAACAAAGTGGGTAGGATGTTCACCCTAAATGTGAAAATTCACGAAATGAATGCAGCCATGTTTGCAAAAGGTGCAAAAGTTATTGCCGATATAGAGATCTAGCACAAACAGATTGGACATGCAAACTTGTAGAGGCTGAAATTGATGCAGTCAAAGGAGATTGTCCATGGACTACCAATTTTCAAGGTTGCAAAGATGCAAAAGGTATGTGCAGCATGTCAATTTGGAAAACAGTCAAGAGAATCATTTTTGCATGATAAGCATGTTAGTGAGAACGTGCTAGAAATAGTACATACAGATGTTTGGGGTCTTGCAAATACCACATCTATGGGTGGTTGCAGGTTTTATGTTACTTTCATTGATGACCATACACTGAAAGTATGGGTATATTTCATGAAAGAGAAGAGTGAGGTGTTCACTCACTTCTAGAATTTCAAAGTTATGGTGGAAAAGCAGACAGGGAAGTATATTCAGACATTAAGGTCTGATGGAGGAGGTGACTACATGTCAAATGAGTTCAACAACTTTTCTTAAAAATCATGGAATTCGATGTGTTTTTTCATGCAGGTACATATCACAATAGAATGGCATTGCTGAATGCAAAAATAGCAAGAGCTTTGATGGCTGAGAAGAATATACCTCATTGTTATTGGGTAGAAGCTGTGTATATGATTGTATACATCATGAACAGAATTCCAATTTCTGTTGTACATCAAGTTACACCTGAAGAGAAGTTCACAGCTAAAAAGCCAAACTTATCACATATGAAAGTTTTTGTTGTATTTCATATGTACATGTTCCAGATGAATTGAGGACAAAGCTTGATCCGAAAGCAGAAAAAGGTGTCTTCATTGGATACTCTCTTGAGCGAAAGGAGTATAAATGTTATAACCCACTCATACGATAGGTGAAGATGAGCAGAGATGTGGTATTTGATGAAATGTCAAGCTTCTATGTAGATGCCAAAGATGGACTTAATCTTGAATCAAATGAGAAAGAAAATGTTGAAAAATCAAGTGTTGAATCTCAAGTTTTGAGTGGACCGGATGAATCACCAAGCAATAGTTCCAACTCAAATCCATGGAATGGAAGATTGCGTGGAAATTTTAGTCCAGCAAATTCATCAAATACATCCAATAAAGGTAAAGAAAAGCTTTCTACTAATAGTAAAGCATGTGCAAGTTTTGAAGACATTGATGGAGATTCAAGTGGTTCAGAAAAGATTCTTGATGAGGAACTTGGATTTCCCTCTGTGACGACTTGAGGAGTAAGAAAGGCACATGCAGATGATACAAGAAGAAGTGACCTAGGGCCAAGAAGATCGCTAAATTCAGGGCAACGATTGACGTATGACAGTTATATGACTCGTCATTGTGCATACATGACAAAGGTAATACAAGTTTTGAACCTTCTTGTTTTGAAGATGCAATTGGAAATGCAGATTAGAAAAAATCTATGGATGAGGAGATGGCTACACTTTATGGAAATGAAACATGGAAGTTGGTTCCATTGCCACAAGGAAAGAAACCCATATGCTACAAGTGGGTTTACAAGGTAAAGCACAATGCTGATGGTAACATAAGCAGGTACAAAGCATGACAAAAGGATATGCACAAACATATGGAATAAATTATGAGGAAACATTGATCCCTGTAGCTAAAATGTCTACTATTAGAACACTTGTTGCATTAGCTATAGCAAAAGGATGGACTTTGCATCAGATGGATGTGAAGAACGCTTTCCTACACGGTGAGTTACAGGAAGAAGTATACATGGATGAGCCACAAGGATATGAAGATTCAAAGCATCCTGAATATGTTTGTAGGTTGCAAAAGGCTTTGTATGCATTGAATCAAGCTCCTCATGCATCGCATGCAAGGATTTCTTATTACTTAACCACCATTGGGTTTTCTATGTGTGATGTAGATAATTCAATATATGCAAGGAAGGGTGATGATGGGATCACAATTGTGGCTATTTATGTTGATGACTTGATTTTAGCTGGTGATAACGAAAAAAGCATTAAAGAGGTAAAGCAACTTCTTATGCAAGAATTTGACATGAAAGATCTTGGTGTGCTATGTTATTTCTTGGGCATTGAGTTTATACATATAGAAACAGGTATATGGATGTCGCAAAGGCAATATGCCTTGAATATGCTGCAAAAGTATGGTATGGCTGATTGCAAGCCGATTTCTATGACATTAGATCAGAATTTGAATTTGGATACTACATCAAGTGAAGCATTGGAAAATGCTACTATGTATAAGAAAATTGTGGGAAGCTTGATATATCTCACAATTAAAAGGCTTGATCTAAGCTACATTGTTGGACTTGAAAGTCAATTTATGCAAGTCCTAGGGAGCCACATTTGGATGCTTTGAGGTGCACTCTACGTTATGTGAGTGCTACTTTGGATTATGCATTGTTTTATGAAGTTGGTGTAGATTTTCAATTTCATGGTTACACCCATGCAGATTGGGCTAGTAGCATTCTAGATAGAAGATCTACTAGTGGTTTTCTATTCTCACTTGGGAGTGCAGCTATTCCATGGAGCAATAAGAAGCAACCCACTGTTGCTTTGTCAAGTATAGATTCTGAGTATAGAGGTGCTGCAATGGCAGCATGTGAGGCATCATGGTTGGAGATGCTACTTGCAGATTTAGGTGTGGAAGTGCAAAGTCCTATCAAAATCTATTGTAATAATCTTAGCAGCATATAGTTAGCACAGAACCCTGTTTTTCATGCAAGAACAAAGCATATTGAGGTACATTATGACTTCATCAGAGAGAAGGTATTAGTAGGTGATATTGATCTTGTTTATGTGAGAACAGATGAGCATGTTGCTGATACCTTCACTAAAGCACTTGGAGCAAAAAATCTAAAGAAGTTTCAGAAGATGCTTGGATTACAGGATATGACATTGAGCTTGAGGGGGAGTGTTGAGATATCAAGCTCAACATGTGATGATCCAGGATGACATGTATCAGTTTTTCATTTCTCTTACATGTATAGTGTTCATGCCGGTATATGTCAGGGATTCTTGATTGAGTTGTACTAGATTTATCTATGGAGAGTGATGGCACATTTGGTTCTTGCCAGCTCACTCATTCACGAACATTAGATTTTTCAATATATATTGATCTTTATATATTGCACTTGTTGTATTCTTGTTTTTAGGTCATTCTTGTACATTCCTTTTATGTAATAGAAAAAGAAGAAGAAAATTCTTCCTTGCCTCAATCTATGTGTGTGCTTCTCTTTGATAGCGAGAGTGTATGTGTGTCTGTGAGCTCTCTTCCTTATCTCCTTCCTCGTGACACTTTCATCATCAAATGAAGAGTAGAAGCAAAACTTTGATATGAATCGAGAAGACCATTCAGAACAGTCTACACAAGTGAATTGTCAGGCAAGACTTCATCAGAAAAAATCAATTGTTCCTTCAAATCTTTGATCTTTGTCAAAAAAGTGTCCATGGAATCTCCTTCATTCATGTGCTCACTCTCCAACTATTTTCGAAGGTAAGCAACACCAGCCTTATTCCTTGCCTAGTATAAAGTGGTAAGTGTATCCCAAGCATCCTTAGCTATTCTGCAAGAGCGAATATGAGGAATAATGGCATGTTTGACAAACAAGGATATCAATGCATGTGTCTGAGCATCTCGCCATCCCAACAAATTTTCTCTATCGAAGGTGCAGCTTGAACCGCAACATGAATAGGAACATGAAGAATATCACCATCTTCAATGCCATCTACATCACCTTCAACAATTGTGTTTGCACGTGAAATAGGACATTTTTCAACACCCTACACAATATTCCACAATCCTTTTGCAACCAATACATGATGCATCATATAATTTCACGATGGGTAATTGGTACCGTCCATCTTATCCTCAATAATAAACATATGGAATACATCACTGCTTTCAACCATGGCCACTAACTAAAATACCCTGATGCAAAAAAATGAATGTATCTGAAAACGTTGAACAGAATTACCCTTATGGGTTCCACTAAACCTGTAGCAGACTTTGAGATGCTTATGCTAGCGAACTGAAACCTATATATATATTTGGCACAAAAAGATGAAATTGCCTACACAAGCACTATGATAGTGCATTCAAATGCTGAAATGACCTTAGATCATGATTTTAGCACCTCACAATGAAACAGTTTTGATCTCCTAACCACCTTGAGTATACTCACCAAATTTTGTGCGATTCTGAGACTGTGACTGAAGGAGTGTCGACGATGCCCTAGATGAAGCAGAAACCTACTTTGATACCAATTGTTTGAGTTTGAGGTCTACGGAAGCACATGAACAACACAAGGAAGAAGAAGAAGCTTGGAGCACAACACACAATACTAAATGTATTACCACTAGAATGTACAAAGATAAGTAACCCGTTAGGGTTATAGGTGATGGAGAGTGTTAATCTCCAAAAGAACAAGCTATCCTTGATGTTAGAGCACCTCTATATCAAGAAAAACTCAAATCTTAACTAATTTTGGAAGACCAATGCCAAATCATCAAGATTTTATCTAACTGTGAAGAAAGTCATTACACAGAAAAGTCTTTTGCACTTAACTCATTGATTGGCTGACCAAATATGTGATGTTTCTAATGAAACTTTGTACATGGTGTCGCCTAAAGATTGCACACCTTCTCCAAGTTAAAACTTCTCAAAATGTTTAGTAAATCGTGAGATTTCTAAACAATTCACCTATGTCTAAAACAGTACTTTTCTACAATCCACTTTGAAACCTACAACTTATAATGCATAGTTCTCTTAACCTAGAACTGGTTTATTCAAATGCTTTTAGCCATAGGTAGCTTACCTTCCAACTTAAAGAATGAGTGCTTGCTTGCTCAAAACTTTACACTGTAGAAGGAGAACTGACCAAAACATTATCATCAAATTTGTACCTCCTACAGTCTTCTCTTCTTCACATTTACACATGTAAATGTTTCTACTCTCAATTCTCTCAGCCTGATCACAATTAGGATCTAAGAATTTATACAAAGATCACTCTAATATAGGCTTAAACTTGTACAAAATCATTTCACAAAAGGATTAACACAGAAGGAGCATTGAGCAAAATATCGGGCCCAACTTTTCTTCTATTCAGGAAAGCATTACATCTGTTTGATGCGAGATATTCTCTTCACTTCTAAAGTCTCTAATGACTCTTATAACTTGTCATTCATTGTCTCTATATCATGCCCTGACATTCTACTTGTATATATACGCATATATTTCCTAACTCTTAACCATAACAAAGGTATAAGTGAGTTAATTACAAGTCTAGTGTACATGTATAAACAAGACTTCATTCTCTGATCATGCACTATCTTCAAGCTTTCATATATATTGATCTTTGCTTCATCCTTTGACTTCAAACCTTTGTCTCAAACATCAATTGATGGTTGTCATGCATCAACAGCTCCCCCTCAATTATCAATTGAGGTTTTCTCCATTTTCTTTATACCTGCCATGTCTTTGAATCTCTGTACCTTTGGTCCATCCAAGATTTTAGTTAACACATCTGCAATCTGATCTTTTGTTGAAGTATGTATGACTTCAATCTCCTTATCAATTACCTTCTCTCTCAAGAATTGATACTGAATCTCAATGTGTTTAGTTCATACATGAAAACTACGGTTAGCAGCTAGATACAATGAACTCATATTATCTCCATGAATAGTGGGTGTACTCTGAATGATGTCAAAACTCTTCATGAGAGTCTCCAACCATATGACCCCCTTTGCAGCTTCAACCATACATTTATACTCTGCTTCAGTAGATGACAAAGCAACTGTGTGTTGCTTCTTAGAACACCAAGAGATTAGCTTATCTCCCACATAACATAAGTATCCATAGTGTAAGGAATTGAACTCACAACCTCTTGGTTAGGGCTAACCACTTGCCCCAAAAGCCATGGTTGAGGATTACTTCCTAATCCTCTCTCTTAGGGTGTAGTTCAACCATCTCCTATATGTCAAGGGTGTGCTTCAAACATCTCCTACCTATCACTTTATTACATCCCCCCCCCTTGGTCAATCATTGTCCTCAATGATCTGCTCTTGTATCCCTCTAGCCTCGGTGATCAGCCCCTTGAACTCCCTAGGTACCCTTGAATGGATGTCATTGACCTCGCATAGTTTCTTGAACCTTGTTCGCAAACTTGGTCTCTTGAACCCTATTCTCAACCTTAGTATCTTGAACCTTGTTCTCACCCATGTTCAGTATTTTGAACAAGTGCCAACCAAGGTTTCCCAAGGACTTGACACTTCCAAGCCAGCTCAGTAGATTTGGAAATTTTGTTGTAAGAGCTTTCCAAGGGTATATTATATGCCTCAATAGTGTACCCTTAATGTATCTTAGCACCCTTTGTCCTGCAACCCAATGTTCTTTCCTAGGACAAATGCATGAATTGAGACAAGACTCCAACTACATATGACAAATCAGGCCTAGTTAATGTAGCATAGATTAGACTACCAACCAGTCTTTGATATAGCTTCATATCCTTGAATTCTTCTCCTCTATATCTGCTTAATTTTTTATTCACCTCCATTGGAGTAGGCAATCTTCCATTTTAACCTTGATTAACAAGTTCTTCAAATACCTTTCTTGAGTCACATATACTCTATGTTGAGTATATGAGACCTCCATGCCCAAGAAATTTGACAAGTCTCCCAAGTCACTAGTCTTGAACTCTTTCTCCATTTGCTTCTTAAGCCTTTGTATGCCCTTCTCATATGTACCTGTAAAATTTATGCCATCAACATATATACACATGTAAATGAACCCATCATCACTTGCTTTAACAAGCAAGCTACTATCTGCTTTAGACACTTGGAAACCAAGTTCTTTCAAGAACTTCACGAGTCTATAATTCCATGCCCTTGGGGGTTGCATCAAACCATACAAAGCTCTCTTGAGCTTACATACATACTTTGGATACCTTTTATCTTTGAACCCTTCTGGTTGCTCCATGAAAGCATCATCTAAAATGCAACCATTTAAAAAAGAATTCTTCACATCTAATCGACATATTTTCCAACCTATACATGCAGTAATGGCTATTAATGTCCTTATAGTTGTCATCTTTGTCACAGGACTATAAGTCTCATCATAATTTATACCATATGTCTGAGCATACCCTTTCACAAAAAGTCTAGCTTTATACCTAGACACACTTCCATCTGCATACCTCTTTCTCTTGTAGACCCATTTACATCCAATGATCTTCTGACTATTTGGTTTAGGAACCAAATCCATCTCTCATTTTCCATCAATGCATCATACTCTTCCTGCATAGCTTTCTCCCAATTTTTCTTACCTTTTGCCTCTACATATGTAGAAGGGTCTTCCTCTACTTTCACCATATAAGCATAATCTTTAGTGGTCAAAAAAGAAGTGTCATAGCTATACCTTGTAGGTTGCCATTTGTGTCTTGAAGACCTTCTGAGTTCTCCACTCCTTGAAGTTTCTGGTTCATCTCATTCTGGATCAAACCTTGGCCTTTCTTCAACTTCAACTTGTGCTTCATTATTCTCTTCTTCATCAAATATTTAAACCTTTGATTTATCTTTCTTTTGGTTCAAGGTTTCTTCATCACCTGAATGAATATTAATTGTACTTGCATACCAAGTACCTTGCTCATCAAATGTAACATCCTTTCACGCAAGGAATTGCTTTGTGGATGGACTCCACAACCTATAACCCATTTGTTTATCATCATATCCAATGAACACATACTTTTCAGCTTTAGGTTCCAATTTATGCCTCAACTGAGATGGCATATATGCATAAGCCAAACATCCAAATACTTTGCAATGGTCTAAGGTAGGTCTCTTACCCCACCATGCCTCATAAGGTGTCATACCCTGCAAATATTTACATGGTAACCTATTAACCAAGTATGTAGCTTTATTTACAGCCTCAACCCACAAATAATTGGGACAATTCTTAATTGACCTTGCAAACTCAAGAAGAGTTCTATTTCTCCTTTCTGCTACACCATTTTGTTGAGGAGAGTACTTGCAAGTAACTTCCCTTTTTATACCTGCATTCCATAAGTAATCATTGAACTCATTAGAGAAATACTCTCCCCCTCCATCTGACCTTAGTCTCTTCAACTTTTGCCCTATGATTCTTTTAGCATATACATTATAATGTTTAAATGTATTGAATACCTATGATTTATCTTTGATCACATATATGATGATCCACCTGGTAGCATCATCAACATAAATCACATAATATCTTGAACCATTAATGCTAAAATCCTTTGATGGTCCCCACACATCTCTGTGAACCAATTCAAGCTTCTCTGAATACGTATATGATTTCTTATGAGCCTTACCTAATTAACATGACTCACATCTGTATGTCATGTGTTGATCTGCAACATTAGGTAATCCAAGCACTGAACCATTGTTAATCATATCCTTAATACCTCTTTCATTGAAATGTCCAAGCCTTTTATGCCAAAGATCTAACTCAGAGATCCTATATCTAAAACTATACTTTTCTACAGTCAACTTTGACACCTGCAACTTCTCATGCATAGTTCTCTTAATCTAGAACTTGTTTATTCAAATGATTTTAGTTGTAGGTAGCTTACCTTCAAACTTAAAGAATGTGTGCTTGCTTGCTCAAAACATTACAGTGTGGAAGGAGAACTAACCAAAACATTATCATCAAATTTGCACTTGCTATAGTCTTCTCTTCTTCACATTTACACATGTAAATGTTCCTACTCTCAATTCTCTCAGCTTGATCATAATTAGGATCTGAAAATTTGTATAGAGGTCACCCTAATATAGACTTAGACTTGTACAAAAGAATTTCACAAAAGGATTAACACAGAAGGATCACTGAACAAAATATCAGGCTCAACTTTTCTTCTATTCATGAAAACATTACATCTGTTTGATGCGACATATTCTCTTCACTTCTAAAGTGTCTAATGACTCTTACAACTTGTCATTCATTATCATTATATCATGCCCCAACATTCTACTTGTATATATAGGCATATATGTCCTAACTCTTAACCATAACAAAGGTATAAGTGAGTTAATTACAAGTCTAGTGTACATGTATATACAAGACTTCATTCTCTGATCATGCACTATCTTCAAGCTTCATATATATTGATCTCTGCTTCATCCTTTGAGCTCAAACCTTTGTCTCAAACATCAATTGATGGTCTTCATGCACCAACAATAGGCATATATACAAGCCGGGGGTAAAAAAACCTCCTAAAGAGGGAAAAAAGTGCCTCGATGATCCTAGTGTGTTCACACACATCACTACCTAAATATATCAACAATAAGGTCTATCAAACCATCACTTACATAGCTTGAAATCCTGAAAGGTTGTATACTTTGCTTGCCCATTTGACATGCTTCACAAAGATGCACCATATTTTGCTTAGTAAGATCAAGTAATCCTTCAACAATCCTCTTCTTTGATAGCTCCTTTAACCTATGTAAATTCATGTGGCCAATCCTTTTGTGACACAGATCAAGCTTTGCTATTCTATGCACACCATAAGAGAAATAGTTTGTAAGATTTGGGTTTACCTTGAATGTAAACAATCTATCTTGTTTTTTACCTCTATCAATTACCTTGCTTTGCTTTGGATCCTCAATGAAGCAACCTACATGATTAAATCTTACTTGCAAACCGTTTTCTACCATTTGACCAACGAACATCAAAATTCTTAATGATCATTGGCACATAAACTATATCATACAAGCAATACTTCTTGACTTGTCTTGCACAACAACATCTCCAACCCACATAATCTTATGTGTTGTATCATCTTCTCTTTCAACATGATGTTCATATGAAGGATTATGCATATTTGAATACCATGAAGCATCAAAATACATATGGTTAGAGAAACCGCTATCTACATACCATACATCACTATTGCAATTCATCTTAGTTTCTAGATTCATCATAAGAAGAGATTTATAATCATCATGTTTACCTTCAACTGCATAATTTCCTTGTTGTTTACTTCTTCTTGAGTATCCTCCTCTTTGATTACCACCTTGATTATTCTCATTTTGATAGCAATCTTTGGCATAGTGTCCATACCTTCCACATATGTAGAAATTGTTGTTATCTTCACTCCTTTGTCTTTGATTGTAGATGTAGTGGCCTCTCGTACCTCTAGTGCTTGATCTTACTCTTTCTCTTGTGTTGAAGGAGATAGTTAAAGTCCCTTTATCATCACTTGATGAATTCCTTCTTTCTCAACCTATATTCAAACCTCTTCTACCTCTACTTCTTCCTCTTGAAGATCCTACATAGAGAGCTTGTCCTTGAGATGCTCTTTGATTTGAAGTAGAGCTATTTAGATTCATCTCCCTCATGACCATAAGTGTAACAAGCTAATAAAAATTGATTAATTCTTCTCTGACCTAAATAGAATTAATGAATGGTTTCCATCTCTCATTGTCCTTGAATCTATTGAGGGTATGTGCAACCAAGTTGATGTCCGCCGAGCTTGAATTGATCCTAGCTGATCTATAATCTATTTAACCTTCAATAATTTATCATTGATTGATGTCCTTGTATCTTTCATTATGTTTTTCAACTCATGTTTTAGTTGAATCTTCCTTGCTCTTGTACCTATAGCATACAACCTTTCCAATGCAAGCCAAATATCCCTACTAGTATCTAGATCTTGTATGTGTCCTACCATTGAATCTTGAATATTTTGTAATAAAATGAATATAAACCTTTTGTCTCTTTCATTCCAAATTCTAAATTCTCTCAATTGTTGTTGATTTGGATCCTCTAGTAATATAGGTTTGATATATATTACATCAATCAAACCATATACACCACATGTCTCAATACTAGGGTTTGAGCACTACAATTTGGAGCTTTTCTATGACATGAGTACATACCATCCTTGAAGACCTTCTATAACTGGCATTGTCATATCAAGTACCTCCCCATGGGCTATAAAATAGACCTTTGAGGAAATGTTTACAGGGGGGTGTGGGGAGTTCATTCTGAAGTTTCATCACCAGGCCCACACACTTACTCCAGTTATTTGCCTATAAATCATGTACTCCACCCATTATCATGCCCCCCACAAAAAACACCATTTTTCACTGACTGGAGCAAATTAGAAGGAAATCTACCAAGAGGCATCCGTGTCAATGAGCATACCCTTGCTCAAGACCGACATCATAATTATATCGATCGATCCATGAACAAGAGTCTATCGGGTCTGACAGATGCGAGAGGGAGGGGGTGTTAGCAATAGACGTGGAGGAAGCCGGCATAGATGAAGATGGAGTATGTGAAGAGAGATGGAGAAAGATCTGAGGGGGCCCCATAATAAATTTTTTACATTGGCACTATTCAAGAAATATCGATATCATCATAATGATCAGCAATGATTTTTATCACTAGACGTTGTATCATAAAAATAGAAATTCCACAAAGTCATGAACCACCTTGATGGCAATAACCGAGAGCTAAGACCAAGTCTCAACCAAGTACTCACCAATGGAGATTCTCTTATGACCATAGACAACATCAACCAAATTCAATCTAGCTCATTAAGACATCTCCAAATTTTCAACAAATAGCAATAGCGACAAAGAAACCTTCTGAAAGCATGAAGGGCTCGAGGAAGCATCCCCACAAGCAACAACCCTTGACTCACCCAAAACAACGAACTAGACAAGTATGTGTACGGAAGGCACTAGAAAACAAAATAGAACTCATACTTGAATTCCTAAATCCAAATCATTAGTGCCACTACCTCTCTATAAGATGGGCATGAAGCATGATAAGCTTAGTCACAAATGGACTAATATGTGCATCTACCCAAAAAGTGGAAAATTTATGACTAGGATGAGTTCACAACGAAAGAAAATGAACCCTCCTAGGATCCTGAATTTTTTCAAACATAGATGTGTGTTTTCGAAGTTTCTCTTAGTACATGTAGACAATCAATGTGAACATTTGCATCGTGCAAGTGGACTTAGAAAGCTTTCTAATAAAAGTAAAATCACTCCTTTTGGACACTGGATGATGCCTCAACCAGCTGCAACAAAACACATAACTTGATCTCTTCAGAGAGTATTCCCTAACTAAAGAGAAACTATTCTAGAAATTTCTCTGAACTTGTGTAACAAATGATCTTGAGACTTACACCATTGAAATTAGAACTTATAAGCTTTCCAGTGAGATAAACATCACTGGAAATGGATTTGAAACAAAGGAGAAACAACAATTACAAGTTTAGGGAGTCTACGACAATAATCTAGACAGATAAAGTACGTAAAAGTGAAATCTCTACAAAATATGCAGAGAATATCTAGTAGGGGGTGTGCTTAAGAAAGGGGGCAGCTTGGGTCCCTATTTCCATGACTCTAATTCATATTACAACTCATTAGAGGTTTTAACAATCACATACTAACCTCTTTAACCAATCAAAAGCATATACATGTTAAAAAGCGAGGTACAATCACATGAAGAGGTGATTTATTTCTTCTCTAATCAAAATTGTTCCATTATAGACATGATTTGATGCCTCCAACTCGTGGAAATCATCCTTCTTTGATTGTGGATGATGTGGAAGCTGAAGCTTGGGGCATGTTCCCACACTCTTGAGCTTGAAATGCATCTAAACTTCCAACACTCCCCCTCAAGCTCAAGTCCTTTTCCTTCGTTGCTTCATCATATGTCTCTTATGTTGATTGCTTCCTTGAATCCTCCAAGCTTTGTACCTTCAAGAAACTTTTTCATCATGTCTGCAACTTGCACTTTAGTGTCCACATACCTTATATCTAGCTCCTTTCCCATCACCTTTTCTCTTATGAAGTGGTAATGAACCTCTATGTGCTTGCTCCTTGCATGAAACATCGGATTGTTAGCTAGATAGATGCTTAAAATATTATCTTCATAAAGAGGAAATTCCTTCACTTCCACTTCCAGGTCCTTAAGTAGCATCTTAAGATATAATATCTCACATGTAACCAATGTGAAATCTTTTTACTCAGCCTCTGTGGATGAAAGAGCAACAATGGGTTGCTTCTTAGAGCTCCATGATGTCGCTTTTGTACCTATCATGAAAACATAACCTGATGTACTCCTTCAATCATCTTTGCTACCTGCCCAATCATCATCACTATAACCATTGACACTCATATCATCATCATAAGAGTAAAATAGACCTTGGTTGATGGTGTGTATGATGTATCTAAGCACTTTTCTTGTTGCCATAAGATGATCATGAGTGGGTGCATGTAGAAATTGAGAGAGTACACCTACTACATATGCAAGATCAGGTCTAGTGAATGTAGCATAAATCAATGAACCAATTATGATTCTATATAGTGTAATATCTTGTATAGCCTCTCCTTGACCTACAACCAACTTTGTATTCGGTCCATCGGCTAAGAAAGTGGCTTACAACCACTCATACCAAACATGTATAGCACATCCAACAAATATTTCCTTTGAACCAAGAAGATGCCATTGTGTGCATAGATTACCTCTATTCCCAAGAAGTAATTTAGTGTTCCAAGATCAGATATCTTGATCTCCTTTCCTAGCTTTGATTTGAGATCTTTAATACCTACAATATCACTTCTTGTGATGACCGAATCATCCGCATAGATGTATATGTATACCAACTTGTCTCCTTGCTTCTTCATGTAGAGTGATGGATATGCAACACTTTCTTTGTATCCACAACTTGATAAATAATCCACTAATCTCTGATTCCAGGACCTTGCTTTAGTCCGTATAATTCTTTCCTTAGCTTGTAAACATGATTTGGGTACCTGATACTAGCAAATCCTTGAGGTTGGCTCATAAAGACTACTTCTTCAAGCTCTCCATTGAGGAAGGCATTCTTCACATCCAATTGATATAAGCTCCATTTGTTTGATGTGGCCATTGCAATCAAAGTCCTGAATTCATGCAATAAATCCAAACGAACCTTGAAAAATCATCTAAAACTGTGACAAAATATCTATTACCTCCATTGGATGGCTCCCTTGTAGGTCCCCAGACATCTGTGTGTATGAGATTCAACACTTCATTGCTTACATGTGCTCTCTTCTTGAATGGCAATCTGGTTTGTTTCCCTAATTGAGAAGCATGGCACAAATGTTGCATATTTTGAGATGTGTCATCAAGTAGAACACTCAACAAGCACTGCCTTTGCATGTCCTTTAAGTTTATGTGCCCAATTCTTTTATGCCATAAGTCGATTTTTGCAATCTATTTATTTCCAACTAGCAAGTAGACGCTATGAGGGGTTGATGGTTTTACCTCCATGGTGAAGAGTCTTCCTTGCTTCTTTCCTTTTGCTATGAGCTTGTAGTCCTACATGGGGTCTTCAATAAAACATCTTTGATCATTGAACCTCGCCTCATAACCTCTTTCAACCATTTGACCTATCGAAACCAAGTTCTTTGTGATAGTTGGGACATGCAGTGCATCCTTCAACACCTTCGAGTTTTGACATCCATTCAATGCAACATCTCCCACATGTGTAATCTTGTGCTGAGTTTCATCCCCTATCTCTACATGTCCTTGAGTGATGGGTGAGTGTAAATTAAAGAAAACATCTTTATTGCAACTCATATGGTTGCTACAACCATTGTCAATGTACCATGTAAATCTGAATCGACTCTTTCACATGACCGATACATCGTAAGCAAGTTCTCATTTTTTGAATCTGTTGAAGTACTAGCATAATTACCTTGGTTCCTTTTCTATCCTTGATTGTCACCTCCTTTGGACCAACAATCTCTTGCATAATGGCCCAGTTTTCCACAATTGTAGCATTCTCCATTGGATGCTTCTCTTCCATGTGATCTTCCTCCTCTTCCTCTACTCCTTCCTCTTCCTCTTGATCCATAGCTTTGGTTGGAGCCTTCTTGGTTGCTTGAGCTTGAGTTTGACCTTCCTCTCCCTCTACCTTGGGATTTTTGTCCACCTCTTTTGCCTTTGCCTTTACCTACATAAAAAACTTGGGCTTGGATGCCCTTTGATTGTGAACCTCCTTGGTGTTCAACTCCTTGGTCACCATCAATGTGACTAATTGATCAAATTCTGGTAGGGAATCACTCACATAAAGTGATGTGGTGAATGCTTTCCACCTTTTATCCTCTCTCAAGCCATTGTGAGTGTGCATGAAAAGATTGTCATCTTTGATTGGGCTCTCAATCGAGCCTATGGATCTACAAGCTCCTTAACCTTCAAAATGTACTCATTTATGTAAGTACTTGGTGCTTTCCTAAGATTAATAAGCTCACTCTTGAGCTGAATCTTCCTTGCCTTGGTTGATGAAGAGTACAATCTCTCCAAGGTCTCCAATACCTTCTTAGATGTGTCCAAGTATTATATATGCCCTATCATGCTATTTCTTATGTGTTGGGATAGAATGAATATGACTCTCCTATCCCTTTCCACCCATTCATTAAGTGCCTTGACATGCCCTTGAAGTGGTGGGTCATGTACATGAGGCATTGGCTCTGCACATAAGGTAGTTGCTAACTCTAAATTTCCATGGTTGATAATCACACCTCTCTAAATTCTCTATTTGCACATTATACTCATCCATACTTGTTGAGATATCAAACTCAACATTTGATGATCCAGGATGACACATATCAGTTTTTCATTTCTCTGACACGTATAGTGGTCATGTTTGTATATGTCAAGGATACTTCATTGAGCTAACTAGATTTATCTATTGAGAGTGATGGCACATTTGTTTCTTGCCAACTCACTCATTCGTGGACATTAGGATTTTCCCCATGTACTTTTCTTTATGTATGGCATTTATTGTATTGTTATTTTTTAGGTCATTCTTGTACATTCCTTTTATGTAATAGAAGAAGAGGAAGAAGATCATTCTTCATTGCCTAAATCTGTGGGTGTGCTTCTCTTTGATTGTGAGAGTGTGTGTGAGCTCTCTTCCTTATCTCCTTCCTCATGACATGGTATCAAAGCCAGTGTGGTTGTAGAGAGCTCGTGGAGAAGGCCAACGGTGAAGAGTACGCGAGAAGGCATGGAGAAAGCACGATCCACAAACCACCTCCGATTGCTATGAAAATTGTCAGATCAGAGTTTCGGAGCCATCTTAACCTCTCTTTTGAGCCTGCAAGGTGGGGCCCACAAAAAAATCAGGTTATTGCAAAACTATAACTTGCGTCTTGTTTGGAAACACTCATATATTCCAGATCTAGAATTTCACGCAATCTTCTGTACTGTTTGTACACAAAAACTGCATTTTTCTGACATCAAACTATCACCTCAAAGTGCAACAGTGTTCAAGCAAAAGTACTACTTGTAGTGTTTTTGCAGTGTGTGAATTACTGCAAAATGGCAAATGCAGATGGAATGAGTCATCTTATGAGCGATAAGCTGGACAAGAAAAACTTCCATGCTTGGAGATTCAGAATGACAAATTTCCTAATGGGAAATGGCCATTGGAAGTACATCAAAGGAGAGAACAAAAATGCTCCGTAGTTACCAAAGAGGAATTGGATTGCAGACCACTAAGAGCATATGAAGAATGGAATCAAGGAGCATGAAAGGTAATGTATTGGCTATCTTTTAGCATACAAGATAGCATGATTGGGCATATATAGGATGCCAAGACTCCAAAAGAGGCTTGGAACAATCTGGTCACATTGTATGAGACTAATACAAAGGCATGAAAATTGCAACTCAACAACGAGCTACATACACTAGAGAAAAAGGGCATGTCGGTAAGTGAGTACACCCTGAAAATCAAAAGCATATGTGAGTCACTTGCATCTATTGGCATGAATGTAGATTATGATGATAAGGTGGAATTATGCCTTTGTGGTTTAGGAGTTGTATATAAGCAGTTCAAAACATCTATTCAGACTAGAGAAAATATTCCAAATTTTGTTGATCTAGTATCCATGTTGATTATTGAAGAAAATAATCTTGGTAAGGACTCTAAATCCCAAGGAAAACTTAGTTCTGAGAAGGTATTCTACTCTGGTAGAGGAATAGGTAGAGGTAGAGGCTTTGGAAGTGGAAGAGGACACAATAACCAAGACCAAGGTCAATAACATAATCATGCAGGAGGTAGAGGACAATTTGAAGGCAGGGGGAGCCAAAGAGGCTACAGAAATTTTCGAAATGATTCAGGTAATGATAGTAAAGGATGATGGAATTGTGGTAAACTTGGACACCTTGAACATGATTTCAGGTTGAAGAATCAAAATAACAAAAGGCAGCAAAACAGCTATGCATCCACAAGTGCATATGATTATGAGAAGTTGTTAATGGTTCAACATCACATGATGAATACGATGTCTACTGATGTTTCAAAATCGAATGATAATGTTTGGTATGTTGATTCAGGTGCTTCAAGCCACATGACCAGTCATGCGGAATAGTTTAGAACTTTGTAGAAATTGCCAATTCCTGGATATGTTGAGACATGTGATGACACATCACACCCTATCGAGCATACATGAAACATAGCACTGTCTATGGAGGATGGAAAGGTAAAACATCTTGCTAATGTGCTGCATGTTCCAAATATAACAAAGAATCTTGTTTCTATTGGACAAAATTTGGTTGACCAGAGATTACAAGTCAGGCTCAATGTTGATGGGCTATATGTAGAAGATTACAAACAAGATGGAAGATTGATTGCCAAATGAAACAAAGTGGGTAGGATATTCACCTTGAATGTGAAAATTCTTGAAACGAATGCAGCCATGTTTGCAAAAGGTGTAGGAGTTATTGTTGATATAGAGATCTAGCACAAACAAATTGGACATGCAAACTTGCAGAGGCTAAAATTGATGCAATCCAAGGAGATTGTCAATGGACTACCAAATTTCAAAGTTGCAAAAATGCAAAAGGTATGTGTAGCATGTCAATTTGGTAAACAGTCAAGAGCATCATTTTCGCATGACAAGCATGTTAATGAGAATGTACTAGAAATAGTACATATAGATGTTTGGGGTCCTACAAAGACCACATCTATGGTTGGTTGTAGATTTTATGTTACTTTCATTGATGACTATACACAGAAAGTATGGGTTTATTTCATGAAAGAGAAGAGTGACGTGTTCACTCACTGCTAGAATTTTAAGGCCATGGTGGAAAAGAAGACAGGAAAGTATATTCAGACATTAAGATCTGATGGAGGAGGTGAAGTTGGATACTACATCAGGTGAAGCATTGGAAAATGCTACTATGTAAATTGTGGGAAGCTTGATATTGCTTTCTCTAGTACATGATGGGGGAAGTATCTCAACCCCTATGCAACAATGGAGCGTGAATGACCTCTACAAGGATCCTTCTTGGACCTCTGCACACCAAAAGTGCTCTTTCTCAGGGCATATGCATAGAGCTCTAGTGAGATTTTGCAAACCTCTAGTAGACACCAAGAGCTTTCCAAAAAAACAAATTTCACTCCAAATGGATGCTTACACAAAGAGAAACAATTTCTACAACATGAGCTAGTTGAATGCTCACAGCTGTGAGTAAAACAGAGACCTCACTTCACTCTAGCAAGCTTTTCTCAAACATTATATAGAGAATGAATCTCAAAATTGACTTAACTTTAGAACACTCAAATAGCTACCCAATGACACAAAAATCATAGCAAACGGATAAATAGAGAAGGAGAACCAGCCCTTACAATAGAGAGAAAAATATTTCCAATAGAGCATACACATAGAGAGAGACATCAATCAACCAATGTCATTAAAATGAATGTTGCTCCTAGATTACTTAGAGAATGCTCCAAAGAATTGGTTTGCTCCTAGATTACTTAGAGAATGCTCCAGAGAATTGGTGGGAATAACATAGACTTTAATAGCTATCCAATGAGACAAGAATTACATCAAATGGATACATAAGGAGGGAGAACCAATGCTAACAACCTAGGGGTAGAGAGTTGCAACATTGCCTACACACACATAGATATGCCTACTCAAAGAAAACAAACAAGCAAGCAAGGGGCTAGCTTAAGCAAGGGCTTGCTTATCACAACTCTCGCACCTAGTGCTCACTTTACATGAGCTAAAACTCTGAGAAGATGGCCCAAAAGAAGTCAGGATACATGGTCCTTTTATAGTGAGAAGTGTGCCCCTAAAATCTAGGAAATACCTTTCCAAATCAGCCTCCTAACTTGGAGGATTTAGTTGAGATGACTTGGGGAGTGGTTGAGTGATGTTTCTTGATGGAATATCATGGCTTTTGGCTTCATTTGATTGCTTCACATGTCTATGATTGATTTCCCATGAATTTGTAGCTTGAAGCTTGACTTTTAACACCCCCCCTCAAGCTTCAATTCTTCGTCTTCATCCAAGCTCTTTCATGTTGGTGCATTGCTTGAATTTTGAAATATTCATTCCATCCAAAGCCTTTGTAAGCATATCAGAAACTTGGTCCTTGGTACCAATATGATGTATTGAAACTTCCTTGGATATCACCTTTTCCCTTATAAAGTTATAGTGCACTTCAATATGCTTGGTTCTAGCATGATAGATAGGATTAATTGCTATCATATTGTCACAAAATATTGGATATGTGTCAGCCTACAAGTTAAGCTCCATAAATAACTTCTTAATCCAAATTAGCTCACATGTGACTTGAGCCAAAGCTCTATACTCAGCCTTGGTGGAAGATAATGCCATTGTGGGTTGCTTCTTTGAAATCCATGAGATGATCTTGCTACCTAGCATGACTAGGTAACCAATTGTACTCCTTCTATCTTCCTTCAAACTAGCCCAATCGGCATTGGAATAAGTTTTGACTTGCATATCATCATCAAATGAGTAGAACAATCCTTCATTTATAGTGGCCTTGAGATATCGTAACATTCGTCTTGCAGCTTGCAAGTGTGTAGTCCTTGGACTATGCATAAATTGTGATAACACTCCAACTCCATATGCTATGTTAGGCCTAGTTATTGTGGCATAATTGAAAGAGCCTACAATATATCGATACAAAGTTACATCCTCTAATGGTTCTCCATAAATGGATCTTAGCTTTACATTAACTTCCATGGGATTTGAAATAGGCTTGCAATGTAGCATCCCAAACCTCTCAAGTAGGTCTAGAATATACTTCCTTTGTATGAGCATAATACCTTCTTCTTTGTATACAAATTCAATTCCAAGAAAATAGCTAAGATCTATTGGGAGAGATGGATGGATACCTCAAGGAAGTGTCTCAGTTCCTAAAATGATCCACACAAACAATCATAATCTATAGTGCCCTCTTACCATCCTTGCTACAAATTCTTGAATAGTAGATGACCAGTGAGCACTTCAATGGTGATTTGATAGTATAATGTAGACTTCAAGCGGGTTTGAACAAGTTATAGATCATGCAAAATGGTTGAGAATTCATTGAGATATGACCAGAGAAAGTTCATTGTCCTGAGTAGTCATAGCAGAGAAGTAGATAGAGATGATCAATAAACTATATGTATTATAACACATGAGTATACAAGATCATTTTCATTGTAATGATGCTCAATGATGGTGGAATGAGTAAGCTATTGTGTAAGCTACTCAAATCCTACAAATGATCAAGGGAAGAGCTCTCAATGAGGCACGCATAGCCACGAGTTTTTACAAGCCCTTTTTATAAGTTGTTCTTCCAAGTTTGAATTTTGAATTCAAACTTGGCTCCATCTAAAAAGTGACTCCTCTAATTTAGGAGTTATTCTTCCATTGAAACTCGTAGCTATTGTTCTTCCTAACTCCATGAGATTTTGGCTTTTACAAGATTCTCTCAAGGTATAAACCTTTTACAATGGTAAATAATCAAGCAATTACAATCTATGGTTCACATGAGTTATCAAATGCTTACACATATAGTCTTCCATGCTAAGCCAAATGTGAAGGCTTGCACATTTGCATCAACAGCTCCCCCTCAAGCCAAACATCTTGGCTTGCATTGCTTCATCAATCTTCTTGTATATCATGCAATCCAATCATGGTTTTGAACCTGCAAAGCTTAGTACCATCAAATGCTTTGGTTAACAAATCAGCACATTGCATATTTGTAGAAACATATGCTAATTGAATCTCCTTGCTCAAGATTTTCTCTCTAACATAGTGATAGTGCACTTCTATATGCTTGGTTCTTGCATGATAAATGGGATTGGCTGCAAGATGCAAAGAACTAGTGTTGTCACAAATGATCATAGGTGAATGAGTGTGAAATCCCAAATCTGAGTAGAGCAATCTAATCCAAATAGCTTCTTGTGTAGCATTTGCTAATCCCCTGTACTCAGCCTTTGTTGAAGCTAGAGCAATAGTTGGTTGCTTCTTTAAAGACCATGAAATAGGTTTATCACCTGCAAAAGATAAATATCCAGAAGTACTTATTGTCATCCTTACATCCTGCTCAATCTGCATCTAAGTACACCTTTATATCCAAATTTGATGTGTATGGGAAGTAAAGTCCTTGATTTTGTGTACCTTTGAGATAATTCAAAATTCTTTTAGCAGCTTCCAAGTGAAGTGCTCTAGGTTTATGCATGAATCTACTCAGAACACTTACTCCATAACATATGTCAATCCTAGTTAATGTTGCATAGTTTAGACTCCCTACTATGCTTTGATAACCTGCAATGTCTTCAAGCAAATCACCTTCATGAGCACTCAATTTATGATTTACCTCCATACGGGTGCTAGCTATCTTTGCATTCTCCAAGTGGAACTTCTTCAACATGTCCTGCACATATTTCCTTTGAGTGATGTAAATTTCAGAGTTACTGTATACTAACTCAAGTCCAAGAAAATACTTCAAAAACCCTAGGTCACTAATTTTTGAACTCCTGCATCATCTAGTTTTTTATTTGTTTGATGCCTTTAGCATCACTACCTGTAGGAATGATGTCATCAACATATACACATAAATATATCATTTCTTAATTACTCCTCTTGACAAATAGAGAAGAATCTGCCTTGCTCATCATGAATCCTTGGTCTTGAAGATAGGTTGTTAACCTATGGTTCCATGTCCTAGGTTCCTGCTTCAAACCATAAAGGTCTTTGTTCAATTTGCATACATGATTTACCTTGTTTGGTTCTTCATAGCCAGGAGATTGAGCCATGTAAACCTCCTCTGAAATCCACCCATTGAGAAAAGCATTTTTTACATCTAGTTGATACATACTCCAATTTCTAGATGCAGCTACACTTAGCAATACTTTGATGGTTGGCATCTTAGCCACAGGTGAGAAAGTTTCTTCATAATCTACTCTTTGGGTTTGTGCAAAACCCTTAGCCACAAGCCTAGCTTTATACCTATTTATGGATCCATCTGAGTTCCTTTTGATTTTGTAAATCCACCTAGAACCAATTACCAATTCTTGAGTACTAGTTCCCAAGCATCATTCTCTTGGAGTGCTTCTATTTCTTCATCCATAGCTTCTTTCCATTCTGCTTTGGTACTTGCTTCTTGTTGGAGATAGGAAGCACACGAACAGCACAAGGAAGGAGAAGAAGCTTGGAGCACAACACACAATACTGCATGTATTACTAGAGAATGTACAAAGATAAGTAGCCCATTAGGGCAATAGGCATATATACAAGGCAGGGGAAAAAAACCTCCTAAAGAGGGGAAAAAGTGCCTCAGTGGTCCTAGTGTGTTCACACACATCACTACCTAAATATATCAACAAATCCCCCCTAGGAGTGATGCGGTGAACAAGGAGCTGGCACTCATGTATAAGGAAGTGCCAAGCTATGTGGAAATCACTCCACAAAAGGAAGTAAGCCCAAAGCTTTAGGGAAAGCTTCAAACTTCTCCCTCGATAGAGCTTTCGTGAAAAGGTCAGAAATGTTCTCCTACGTGGGCACATATGCCAAGCTGATCTCCCCAACAGAGAACCTCTCCCTGACATAGTGATAATGCACCTCAATGTGCTTAGTGCGAGCATGGAACACAGGGTTCCTCGCAACTACCAATTCACTCTGACTGTCAGTGAAGATGGTGGTGGCAGAAGACTGACCAACACCCAAATCAGCCATAAGGCATCTAAGCCACACACACTCCACAATAGTTGTGAAAGTTGCCCTATACTCAGCCTCACAACTGGAAGTGGCCACAGTAGGCTGCTTCTTGCTCAACCAAGATATACATGAGCTACCAATCATGAAGCAAAAGCCACTACTGGACACACGAGTGTCATAGCAACCAGCCCAATTAGAGTTAGAAAAAGCATAAAAATATGGCGGTAGTGATCCCCCCTTGGGATAAAACAACCCAAGTAGCCGAGCACCACTTAAGTAGCAAAAGATGCGCTTAACCGCCTGCCAATGCTTGACTCCTGGGCAATGCATAAACCTGCTCATCTGTGAGACAGCAAACTGAATATCTGGCGGAGTAATGCATAAGTAAATCAAGTATCCAATAGCTTGCTGATAGAGAATAGCATCAAATGCATCTCCAACATCATGAAGACTCAATTGTAAACATGTCTCCATAGGAGTGGCAATAGGCATACAGTCTTCAAGGCCAAAACGCTCCAATAATGTGTCAATATATTTCATTTGACACAAAGCCATTCCACCATCAACTTGCATAAATTGAATGCCCAAATAGTGATCCAAATGCCCCAAATCAGACATCTCAAATGATGCATGCAAATCAGCCTTAAAATCAGCAATATGCTTCTCGATAGGACCAATGAGTAGCATGTCATCAACATAGACATCAATGATCAGAAGCACATCATTAGCACGCTTAACATATAACGTGCTTTCAGTTGGACTGTTCTCAAAACCATGTGCAATCAGATAGGCATGTATCTTCTCATACCAAGCACGTGGTGCTTGCTTTAAACCATATGATGCCTTCTTTAACCTTCACAACTGGTTTTCATGCCCTTTTTGCACAAAGTCACGGGGCTGAAAAACATACACTTTTTCATGCAAGTCACCATTCAGAAATGCTATTTTAATGTCCAACTGATGTACATTCCAACCATGATGAGCTGCAAGTGCACAGATGCTATGAACAGTAGTCATTCGGCAAGTAGGTGCAAAGTTCTCATCAAAATCAATGCCTCTTTCCTGTGCATAACCCTTTGCAACAAGTTTAGCCTTATACCTGTCAATTGTACCATCAGGCTTACACTTCAGCTTGTATACCCACTTAGTCCCAATGGCCTTCTTGCCAGGAGGCAAGTCACATAAAGACCAAGTACCATTCTTCATTATAGCATCATATTCAGATTGCATAGTAGCCATCCAATTTTTTGAATTTTGTGCTTCATCAAACAAAACAGGCTCATTCTCATCACAAAGACTAGATGCAGCCATAGCATAGCAGTTTGATAAAAAAGAGGCACTATGAGAGCCTGAACGAGTACGATATGATAAAGGTGCATCTAATTTTTTGTCACGCAAAGTTTGCACCTGCCATTTTGGCATAGTTTTTGCCTGCTCAATATCAGCTCTCTCATCAAATAGTGCAGCATGTAAATCTGCATCAGAAATGGAATGATATGCATCATCACATGAAACCTGCAAAGGCTGAAAAGTTGCCTCATTGGGACCAGCACTAGACTATCCACCTGTAAAGAGAGGCAGCAAAGTATCATACATGTCTTTGGAGCTAACAGATGTCTTCTTCGTACATGAAAGCAATGGCTGAACAGCATCTTCCACAAAAACAACATCATGGCTAACCACAATGTGTTTAGTCTATGGATGATACAGATGATAGCCTTTACTTTCAGAACTCTACCCAACAAAAATTCATTTTACTGCTTTATCATCCATTTTTTTGCGATGTTGTTCAGGCACTAATGCATATGCCAAACAACCAAAAACACACAGATGAGCAACAGATGGCTTGCGATCATGCCAAGCCTCATATGGAGTGATAGACTGCAACGCTTTAGTGGGACACATGTTCAGTACATATGCTGCACACATGACAGCCTCAAGCCAGAAACTATGTGGTAAAGCCTGACTCTTGACCATACACCTCGCCATCTCCATGAGTGACCTATTCTTTTGTTCAGCAACTCCATTCTGTTGAGGTGTATATGGCACTATACACTGGTGTTTTATCCCATGTTCAGCCAAAAATGCATTAAAATCAGAAGACATATATTCCCCCCCTCGATCGAAACAGAGGGTGCCCATTTTACATGTTGATAGATTTTCAGCCAAAATCAAAAACTGTTTGAAGCACATGAACACTTCGGACTTTGCCTTCAATGGATATACCCATGCATGCTTGGAAAAATCATCAATGAAAGTCACGAAGTAAAGATAATTTCCAAAAGAAGGTGTCTGCATAGGACCACGGACATCACTATGTACAAGCTTCAATTTCTGAGTAGCCCGAACTGAACCATCTTTTGGAAATGAGGAACGCTGCATTTTGCCCAAAATAGAGCCTTCACAAACATGTTTTCTAGGTGCCTCAAGCTTGGGCAAAGAGGACACCATTTTAGATTTTTGCATGCGTAGCAAACTAGCAAAATTCAGATGACCAAAGCGTGCATGCCAAAGCTTTGCATCTGACATAGCCTGAGAATCATGTATTGCACATGCCGAATCATTCACAGATCTTTCATAGTCTATGATCTTATACAGCCCACAAAATAAAATGCCAAAAGCAATAATCACATCGCCATTTGACAGATCATGAATTGTACACCTGTAATCAACAAATTTCACAACCAAGCCAATCTTGGCTAATGCAGAAACTGATGACAGGTTCTTCTTGGTCCCTAGCACAAATAAAGCATGTGACAAAGTGAAAGAACTACCATCAGTAGTAGTCAAAATGATCTTACCAACTCCCATGACAGGATAAGAAGAGCCATGTCTTAGGAGAGGGAGAGGAACCCCAAGTTGTCAATAATGCTATAGAAAATGTATCCTATATTAAACCTAACTTTATGAAGATCTTCACCAAACTTGAGGTTCAATGAAGAAAAGCTATGAGAGTCCTTAACCTCATTCATATCGTGATGAAGCTTCAACATGTCCCACCAATCTTTCTCCAAACCATCAATAACCCAATGTCTCTACTCCCACCTATTAGAACTAGTTTCCACTATGTTGAAATACCCATAGAGGATGATAGGACAAGGGATCAAGAGAATGCTATGTTCTGGTTTTTTTGAAGTATTGATTTTGGGCATACACTGAAGTGATGGAAAAGGGAAGAGACAAAGTTTTCTTAAGAGACTGCCACTGTCGATTTTGACCCCTTGAGATCGATAAAATGTGGGGTAATTCTTTTTTCTCAAAGCCATTGGCCAATTATAGTAGCTCTTGAGGGGTTTATAAGATCTTGAACATTGAAGGAAACTATAATAATTTTGGATTGAGATGTTCTTTTTTGCTTGGGGTTTTCTCCTTATTTTCTTGTTTTTCACTTGCTCTTATTCCTTATATGCAAGAGTTCAATGGCCACAGAATTTCCCTTTGACAGGGCTTCACTATGGGAATTCGAGTGGGAGCTTGCCTTTCATCATGCTTGTCTTCTTAACATACAAAATTGGAAGAGTGGAATAAATAATTAAGATCTCACTATCCACATTATCATCTTTGCTAGTGGTGTATTCTTTTTGGTTATCCCTCTTACCCATACCATAATCCTCTAGGGCTTTATCATGATGCTCACCTCCTTAATTATCGATCTGCAAAGATGTAAGGTTGATATGACGATCATAAATGAGTGATGTGCGTGAAGGTGAAGGTGAGAAGCACACTAATGCACAAACACACATATGGAAGAGATAATAAGACAGATAATGGAAGGGAAATATTTCCATTCATCAAAGCTCTTACAATGCTCGATTCTCCTACAAGCTATCTCAAGCCAACATAAAAAATGAGTTCTCTAGCTCTAATTATAGTTTTTCACGGGATTTGACTACCAACCTAGGTAAAAATTATGTCCTAAACGACCTTTAAGGCATCAAATAATCTCTAGAAAATAGGAAATTTGGTATGTACATTCTACCTAAGCTCCTCAAGCTTGAGGACTCCTCGGCTTGCACAAAATCAAGCACTAAGTTTGTTGGCGCATGTAACAGTATTCCCTGTAGGGGCAGGCTTGAGTGAAGAGAAGAAACTGCACTATGAGGTAATATGTTTGGTCGCTCCACTGTCAAAGTATCAAACATCTGAGTCTACTGCAGACATGCACTGCTCATGAGAAGATGGGTCAAAACTGCAGACAGTAGCAAACACCCATTCTTCTTCTTGCACAACATTAGCAGACTCTGTTTTTGGTGTAGAGGCCTCTGCAACAATCATTCCAGCCTCTTTCTTCTTTGCTTCTTTAGCAACTAGTTTTGGACAGTTCTTTATGATATGATCGTTCCCTTTATAGTACTTGCAAAACAGTTTCTACTTTTTTTATTTTTTCTCATAATTTTTACTTCCTTCTTCGAATGTGCAGCATTTGAAGATTTCTGTGTACTAGTTGAAGAGCTCCATTTTCCTTTGCCCTTTTGACTAGCCAGGAAAGCTTGATCTACAACATGCATAATGGACATGTTCTGCATGGAGTGATCTTCCTGCAATAGAACAGAGACTAACTCCTCAAATGACAAGACATTTGGATTGCCTTTCATCATTAACCAAAGAGTAGAAGCAAAACTCTAATATGAATCAAGAAGACCATTCAGAACAGTCTGCATAAGTGAGCTAGGTATAACCTCATCAGCAGAAATCAACTGTTCCTTCAAGTCTTTGATCTTTGTTAGAAAATTGTCCATAGAATCACCTTCATTCATCACCTTCATTCATGTGCTCACTCTCCAACTGTTTTTGGAGGTAAGCAACACGAGCCTCATTCCTAGCTTGGTACAATGTGGTAAGCATATCCCAAGCATCCTTAGCTGTTCTGCAAGAGCGAATGTGAGGAATAATGGCACGTTTGACAGACCAAGCTATCAATGCATGTGCTTGGGCATCTCTACCATCCCAATGAATTTGCTCTCCAATAGGTGCAGCAAAAACCACAACACGAACAGGAATATGCAGAATATCATCATCTTCGACACCTTCTGCATCAGCTTCTGTACGTACAGTTGTAACAATTGCAGGTGTGATAGGACGTTTTTCAACACCCTGCACAATGTTCCACAATCCTTTTGCAACCAATACATGTCACATCATAGAAGCCCATAATGGGTAGTTGGTACCATCCAACTTATCCTAAACAGCCAAAATACGGAATACATTATTGCTTTCAACCATGGCCGGTGACTAAAATACCTTGATGCAGAAAATTGATTGTATCTCAAAAAGTTGAACGGAACTGCCCAGACAAATTCCGCTAGACCTGTAGCAGACTTTGAGATGCTTATACTGGTGAATAGAAATGGGTATATACCTTTGGCACAAAAAGATAAAATAGCCTGCACAAGCACTGTGATAGTGCATTCGAAGGCTGAAACAAGCTCAGATCACAATTTTGGCACCACAAAACGAAGCCGTTTTGATCTTGAAAACACGTTGAGTATGCTCACCAAAATTCGTGCAAATTTGAGACTGCAAATGGAGGAGTGTCAATGGCACCCTAGATGAAGCAAGGACCTGCTCTGATACCCATTGTTGGAGATAGAAATCTGTTGAAGCATGCGAATAGCACAAGGAAGGAGAAGAAGCTTGGAGCACAACACACAATATTGAATGTATTACTAGAGAATGTACAAAGATAAGTATCCCATTAGGGCAATAGGCGTATATACAAGCCAGGGGAAAAAACCTCCTAAAGAGGGAAAAAAGTGCCACGACGGTCCTAGTGTGTTCACACACATCACTATCAACACCTCTTCATATGAAGAAGGTTCTTCAAGTAATGAATCCTTAGCAAGATAAATATAATGCTTAGTGACTAATGAAGTATCATACCCATATCTAATTGGCTTCTTACTCTCTCTTTGTGCTCTCCTTAAGGCTTGGTTGGATGACTCAGGTATGTCCTCCAACCTCTTCATCTTGACCTTGCCTTTTGATTTCCATGCTTTAAATTCTTCCAAGTTGATGGTATCCTCATCATCTAATTTGATGTCTTCAAATGTGCTTGGCTCCTCCTTGGTGAGGCTTGGAAATTCTTCTTCCAAGTCATATGGCAATTTGACCTTCCTGCATTCACTTTCAAACCAAGAATCATTCTCATCAAACACAAAATCTCTACTGACCATAAATCCTTTGTTGGATGGATTATAAAACATGTAGCCTTTTTTATTTATAGCATACCCTATGAAGATGCATTTCTCTGCCTTAGGTTCTAACTTACCTCTGATTTGAGATGGAACATGCACATAAGCCACACAACCAAATATTTTGCAATGTTCAAGTGATGGTGTCCTACCATGCCATGCCTCATAGGGGGTCATCCCATCAAGGGATTTAGAAGGTAACATGTTAATAAGATAGGTGGCAGTAGAAAGACTCTCTGTCCACAAGTAATTAGGCAACCTTTTTTCATTAAGCATTGATCTAGCTACTTCCACAATCAATGTGTTCATCCTCTCTACTACTCCATTTTGCTCAGGAGTATACCTAGTATCCCTTTTGATACTTCTATCATGCAAAAAGGCATCAAATTCATTGGAGAAGTACTCACCTCCTCCATTTGACCTTATCCTCTTTAGGCTTCTTCCTGTTTGATTTTCCACAAGTGCAAGATACTTCTTGAAACAACTGAACACTTCTCCTTATGTTTCATGAAATACAAGATAGTCCACCTACTCAAATCATCAATGAACAACACATAGTACCTTGAGCGTGAAATTGAAGGGTCCTTGCTTGGTCCCCACACATCTATGTGGACAAGTTCCAAATAATCCTGATGCATATAACCCTTCTTTGTAAAGGGTAACGTGTGTGATTTACCAAACTGACATGCACCACATTTATAGATCATATGTTGCTTGGATACATTAGGTATCCCAAGTACACATTGATCTCTACATATCTGCTTCAATGTTCTCTCACCAATGTGCCCTAATCTTTTGTGCCATATTCTAACTCAGACAAAGTTTGATCCTTATAATTATAAAGTGCAATCTTTCTAGTGTCCTCAAGCTCAAATGTAAACAATCTACCTATTTTCTCTCCCTTTGCAATTCTTATGAATCCATGTTGGGTGTCCTCCACAAAAGCTCCAAATTTATTGAACCTTACCTGCAAACCCTTTTTCACTATTTGTCCAACACTCATCAAATTCTTTGTGATAGTAGGTACATAAAGAACTATGCTCAACAGATTCCTATTTCCATCAGAAGTTTTGACATTTCCTACCTTGACAACTGAATGCTTGGTATCATCACTTGTCTGTACTTGGTGCTTTCCCTTGGGCTCTTCAAGATCAGAAAGGAGAGCTATATTGCCTACTACATGGTTTGAACAACTTGAGTCAATATAGAAGAGGTGATCATCATTCATACCTTGTTTTGAAGTCATGTTCATAATGAGAAGAATCCTCTTGATCCTCTATATAATTGTTGAAGTCTTTTCTTGATTTGTATCCTCCTTGATAATTGTTGTTGTAATTGTTGTTGTAGCCATGGTTGTATCCTTGATTATGGTTGAATCCTCCTCTTGATTGTGAGTAGCCACCTCTTTGAAGTCCTCTTCCTCTTTGGTTCTTGAAGTTCCTATAGCACTCATATGTTGTATGATTAGACAATCCACATATATTGTATGGGGAAGAGTTGAAAGGTCTCCCCCTACCTTGCTTACCTCCTCTGCCCCTTCCTCTTGAATTCCTACCTCTTCCTACATAGTTAGCTTGAGAAGTAGTACCTTCATCTTCAACTTTCTTGCTCTTTCCTTTATCCTTAGACTTTCCTTTATCTGTATAGAGGGTAGAAGAATTGTTACCTCTTGATGGTTCTCCATTTTTGTTGAGCTTGGCTTCATGGGTAAAGAGTTGCCCCATGAGAGTGATAAGATCAGGGATTTGCATGTCCATATAAAGATCCATAGCAGTTGTGAAAGCTTCCCACTTATCATCTGCCTTGATGCCATTGATTATCAATCTCACTATTTGCTCCTCTTCAATCTCCTTTCCTATGCTTGCCAATTGATTAGCCACATCTTTTACCTTGGTTACATACTCTGAAACATTCTACTTATTGATTTTCTAGCTCTTCTATTGGAAGAAAAGTATGCAGATAGAGTATCCCAAGTCTCTTGGGAAGTTTGCAATTCCTAATTTGAGGAAGAAGGAAGTCAAAAATAGATTTAAGTAGATATGACCTGGCTAAAGCATCTTTGGCACACCATGAGTTGAGTCTTTTTAGCTCCTCTCTTGTAGGTTGACTTTTGCTTCTGAATATGGGCATCTCCTCATCTCCTAATATGTATCCATAGAGACTCCTTCCTTAAAGATAGGTCTTCATCCTCAAGGACCATGCTGGATAATTATTCCTATCCAATTTATCAATGAAAGAAGGGAAACCATCTCCCATTTTACCTCAACTTGCTCTCATACCACTGTTGGGAGAGATGGATGGATATCTCAAGGAAGTGAGTGGTACTACTAAAACCTGCTTTGTGCCTGCCCTAAATCACTTCAGAGTTTGATATTCGGTCCTTTTATCTTGAAAATGACACCAAGAAAGTACCTATCTACCTTGGAGTTGATGCTTGAAACAATTGAATCAAAACAGACTACTTCATGACTAGCTAGTGTCACAAAACTTGTTATTTTGGTCTATACACCTACTAGTTCTTTTGCTTAGTGCTCACAGTACAGTAACAATTGATGAAACTCCTTTTGAGGGAATTCAATTAGCTTAAATAGCTAATGCTTGCAAGTGGAATCATCTAAAATGATGAACTACACATTGAGAAAGAAGTTTAGTAATCAAAAGCTTACCCTTGACTTTTTAGGGCCTGAACAATAGATGACCAGTGAGCACTTTGACAATGATTTCTCCCAGATGGCTGAATCAAATACTTTGAAACTTTGACTTCAAGCTCGTTCCAACAAGCTATAGATCATGCAAAATGGTTGCAAATTCACTGAGATATGACCAGAGAAAGTTCATTGTTCTGAGTAGTCATAGCAGAGAAGTAGACAGAGATGATCAATGAACTATATGTATTATAACACATGATTATACAAGATCGTTGGCATTGTAATGATTGTCAATGATGGTGGAATGAGTAAGATATGGTGTAGGCTACTCAAATCCTACAAATGATCAAGGGAAGAGTTCTCAATGAGGCACACATAGCTGCGAGTTTTTACAAGCCCTTTTTATAAGTTGTTCTTCCAAGTTTGAATTTTGAATTCAAACTTGGCTCCATCTAAAAAGTGACTCCTCTAATTTAGGAGTTATTCTTCCATTGAAACGCGTAGCTATTGTTCTTCCTAACTCCATGAGATTTTGGCTTTTACATGATTCTCTCAAGGTATAAACCTTTTACAATGGTAAATGATCAAACAATTACAAGCTATGGTTCACATGAGTTATCAAATGCTTCCACATGTAGTCTTGCATGCTAAGACAAATGTGAAGGCTTGTACATTTTCACCAACAAGATCTCCAAGATCAAAGATCCTAAGCTCCTTTCCAAGCTTTGCCTTGATCTCCTCAATGCCCTTTGTATCATTACCTATAATGATAAGATCATCGACATACACAATCATGTAGACTACAAGTTCTCCTCTTTGTTTGATGAAGAGAGATGGATCCCCCTTGCATTGATTGTAGCCACATTTTATCAAATAGTCCACCAATCTTTGGTTCCAAGCCCTTGGAGCTTGTTGTAGGCCATAAAGTGCCTTCTTCAACCTACAAACATGATGTGGAAATGTTTTACAAACAAAACCATGTGGTTGCTCCATGTATACCTCTTCCTCCAAGTCTCTGTTTAGAAAGGCATTCTTGATATCCAATTAGAAGAGCCAGGAACCAATGTCCTCTAGACAAGGTTACTGAGTCTGCCTTGAAGTCATGAATTGGTAGTTCCTTTGGATTCACCATTCTTTTCTTTCATCTGTAACTCCTCATACTTTTGAGCTATTTTAGTATCTTGATGCTTGTTTTTTTCCATTGAATCAGATCTGATTTTTTTACCCAATAATACTTGATTCCTATTGATTTTGTTCTAGTAATAAAACAATCTTCTTTTGATAAACTGTACTTGGAAGTTTTTGGCTTCCATATCCATTTTGTTTTGGGAATTTGTTTTGATGAGCAGTGCTTGTATGTACTTTGTTTCCACATTCTTCCTGTCTTGATGCTTAGATGCTTCTGACCATTCCATACTTGCCACCTTTCTTCCGTTTTTTCAACATCTTTTGTCATTTAACATCAATTTAAGCTTCATATTTTCAAAATCTAAAATTACTTTACCTTGTCTAAGCCATGGTTGTCCCAAAATCAATTTTTCAGTCATCATATGATCTGGCCATTCTTCACAATCTATTTTCATGTATTCTTTATTGAACTTAACTTTAATAGATGGTGAAGACAAGCTTTGTATTACCTGTCCTTCTAAGGTTTTGATAAATGTCTTACTTTCAGTCGTTTTTAAGTTAAACTTATCCAACAAAATTGAACTGATCAAATTTACTTGTGCCCCTGAATCTATCAAAACCTTGATTTTCTCATCATGAAAATTCATTGTTATAACAGGCAAATGCTCTCTCACTCTTAAAGGTGTTTCACACAAAAGGACTTCTCTAAGCTCCTTGATTTTTCTTATCCTTTCCTTTGCCTCCTGTTGAGCCTCATTCCTAATTTTTTCCTCTTCCTTTTTCCTGTTTTGAGCTTGATGTATTCTTCTCCATTCATAAACAGTTAATGGAAGATCATACCTTTCTACTCTACATCCACTTATGAAGTTTGGCATGATTTCTCCATCTATATTAGCTAATTGGATAGCTCCACTGTTACTTATTTGATTGATAATATAAGGCCCATATCCTTTTTTTTGAAATTTCTTCTGATGTTCTTTTACTGTGTATGCTAAAACTAGATCTCCTTCTTGTAAGTCCTTTTCTTTAATATGAACATCATGATAAGCTTTTTGCCTTCTCTTGTCTGCATATATGCTCATGATTGCTTGAAGTCTAGAAGCTCCCAGTTTTTCCAATTCCACCACTCTCTCTGATAATTCATGTCCAGTCCACTTGTACTGACTCCCCACCTTTAGTGTAGGAATAAGGAACTCTAAAGGCAGAACTGCATTTTGTCCATATACCAAGTTAAATGGTGTGGTTCCAAGTGCAGTCTTGTATGCCACTCTGTAAGCCCATAAGACATGATTAAGTTGCAAATCCCAATCATTCCTATTTATGTTTACCAATTTTGACAACATAGTGCAAAGTACTTTATTAGTACTTTCTGCTAAACCATTGGCTTGTGGGTGATAAGGGGCTGACTTTCTATGACTGATCATAAAATATTCAGTTATGTTTTCTATTATTTGGTTCAAAAAATGAGTACCCCTATCACTTACCAATTCAATTGGTAATCCAAATCTAGTGATAATATTTTCACAAAGAAATCTTACAATGGTCTGAGAATCATTTCTTTTTGTAGCCCTTGCCTCTGCCCATTTGTTCAGATAATCTGTGGCTACTATTATATATTAAAAATGGGATTGTTTTGTTGGAGGGTGTATAGGTCCAATGAAATCCAACCCCCATTTGCTAAATGCTCTTGCTGAAATCAATGGTACCAATGGCATATTGTCTCTTTTATTTGGTTGACTCACTCTTTGACAAATGTCACATCTTTTGACATATGTTCTTGCATCAAGAAATAGAGTTAGCCACCAAAAACCAGAATATAATATGAGTTTAGCAGTTCTTTCACTTGAAAAATATCCTCCTACCACTCCAGAATGTGCCATCTCTAACATTTCTATATATTTATTTTTAGGAACACAGATTCTTAAATATCCATCCATCCCTTTCTTGTACAATTGATCTCCTATGAGTTGATACTCTTTAGAAATCATTTGTAGATTCTTAGAGTCTACACTAGCTCTTACTGGCTTTCCTTTCTTGTTTCTTTTCAACTCCTCAATTATGTTTACACTCCAATCTCGATTTTTTTGAAACCAGTATAAGGTTATAATGTCTGAATTTTGCAAGGATTGGCATTCCCAGCAGTTGGAAATATACTTTTTTACATCTTGAATCTTATTAGGCCAATGTACTCCCATCCTATTGAGATTATTTAGGGTGACTATCATGGAAGCATGAATACAGGGATTCCAACAATGAGCTCTTCTTAAATACTCCTGCTGCTCATCTTCTGGAGTACAATATTCAAATATACCCATATGATTGAGATGATACAAATGTCCAGCTAGCAGCATAAAATTCCTACTTTGTAATACCAGATGTGTGTTGTTTTCAGATATTCTGCAAGGTCTCATGGTTAGCAAAGGTACTAAAGTCATGGCCCATTCAGGAATACTTTCTATTTTGAGTAGATATGCATCTGGTAAGTCATCATCTAAAGGTGAACTTGGCTCTTTGGTTTGGATTCTGGACAAATGGTCTGCTCTTAAATGAGTTTTTCCTTGCCTCACTACTACCTCAAACTCAAATTCCATCAGTAGAAGAAACCATCTGACTATCCTTCCTGTGTGACATGGTTTCTTTACTAAGTAGAGTAAAGCTTGGTGATCCACAAAGAATTTAAACTTGTTGGCCAAAAGATAATGTCTATATTTTTTCACAACAAATATCATTCCCAACCCTTCCCTCTCAGTGGTTGTATAATTTTTTTCTGCTGAATTCAATTGCCTACTAGCATAAGCAACTGGAAAGTCTAGTTTGCTCCCTTCTATTGGTTGTGCTAACACACATCCCAAAGCATAATTTGAAGCATCCACATGGACATGAAAACTTTTATCCCACTCTTTGGTCCACTCAAATTTTGTGATTAAAGCATACAAGGGTTTTGCAATGTCTGCAAACTTGTGTACAAATTTTCTATAATAACCATAATGACCCATGAAAGTTTGAAGTTCCTTCACATTTGTTGGTCTTGGAAGTTCCACTATGGCCTTAATTTTTCTTTCATCAGTTGAAATTCCATTTCTGGAAACTATGTGACCCAACATTCTCCCTTGCCTCACAAAGAACACACATTTCTCTGGATTTAGACATACTCTGTATGTTCTACATTTTCTGAATATATTTTCCAAATCTTTCAAATGATCTTGTCTTTTTAATGAAAAAGTACAAAGATCATCCACATAGATTTCCATTATTTTTCTAAGGAATTCTTTGAATATGTGACACATTAATCTTTGAAAAGTTGCTAGGGCATTATTTAGACCAAAAGGCATAACCCTAAAAGCATAGATTCCCCATTCTGTGGAAAAGGTAGTTTTATGTCGGTCTTCCAAATCTATGGGTACCTGATTGTATCTTGAAAAACCATCCAGAAAACTATAGACCTCCTTACCTGCAACTCTTTCCAAAAGATGGTCTGTTATGGGTAATGGATAGCTATCCCTTATAGTTGCAGCATTCACCTTTTTCAAGTTAATGCATACCCTAAGTTTCCCATTCTTTTTAGATACCACAACTATAGGAGATATCCACTCTGTATACTCAATTTCATAGATGAAATTGGCAGCCAGCAGCTTGTCAATTTCTTCCTTTATTTTTGCAGTATGTGTCTCCTTTGTTGTTTCTTGATGTTTAGCTTGTGCTCTTGTTATAGTATTTACAATTACCTAGTCATGGTCACTCAATTCTTCTTGCTCCATTATGTTAACTGTTTTTAATGGTATATTACTAGATGTGTTCTGTTGTTTTTTAGGGTTTCTTGGACAATCCTTTATTAAGTGTTCTCTGCCACAATCCTTGCAATAGGCTCCTTCTATTCTTAGTGTAGGAGGTTGTGGGCAGTCTCTAATGAAATGTTCTTCCCCACATCTATAACAAGTTATCTTTTGACTCCCTTTGAATTGAGGTTTCTGATTGGACATGTAATTATTAGTTATGTACATGAATGTGGCTGTGTCCATTTCAATTCTCCCATTTCCCAAGTCCAGTGCTTGCAGTTTTGGTTCTCTCTGTTCATATCCTTCCCATTCTTCTTGATATCCTTCATTCCAATGATAATCCTCTCTCTAAGATGTTCTAAGTCTTGAGCTTTCTTCTTCTATTGGTGTGTATTTCACTGGTACTACATTTGTTGGTAAAGGTGGTTGTTGTCCAAGTACAGGTCTTGGTTGCTCAACAAATCCAGATTCTCTTTGTAAGTTGTGTTGGTTCACATATTCTCTTTCTTTAATGGGTTGTTATTGTAGAAGCATTCTTCTCTGGTATGATTTGTCCATTTTCTTTCCAATGTATAGTATTTGAGTGTTTTTCTATCTTGCAAATGTTGTGGTTTTTGATAAGGACATTGTTGAACCAAATGATTTTCTCCACAGTTATAGCATTTCTTATTTGTTGCTATCCTAGTGTTTATCAAATTTGTCTTGGTGCTAACTTCTAGGGCTTTAGCAATGGCTTGTGCTAATTCTTCTGCTGGTGGGATTTTATCTTCATTTGTTCTAGGTTGATCAAATGCTAATAGATCTTGTCCTTTGTTATCCTCCAAATCTATTGCCTCTTTCACACATGCTCCTAGGTCAGGACATCTCCTATAATACACCAAGGTTCTTAATTGTGCACTTCTCAATCCTTCTATAAATAGAGATACTTGTCTTGCCATGGATGGTACCTCCTCTCTTGGACATCTATCAATGTATTGCTTGAATCTCCTATCTGCCTCTCTGACATTTTCATCTTTTTGATGTTTAAAGCTATGTATCAAGGTAGTTGTACTGTGTTTTATTCCAGTTTTTGAGAATTCCCCTATGAAGGCTTCAAGGAAAGATTCAATATCTGGATACATTTCCTTTCTCAAGGGAATGAACCAAGATAGTGCAGGTCTAGTTAGGGTTAGACCAAATGCTTCAAATTGTAGTTTGTAATCCTCTACTTCTTCTGCCCTAATTAATTGTCTAAATTCTGTAGCATAAGCATGAGGATCAGAATATCCTTCATATTGATTCTTCATGCATTTAGCTACTTGATAGGGCCTAAGCATTCTTCCATGATTTTGCCACTGATGTCTCCTTCTGAATGAAAAATCATTATTTCCTTCTGCTTCTCTTTCAAAAGGATTTGGGGAAGTATGTATTCTCCTACCTTGTTGTTGTTCAATATTATTGTGAGTTTCATTTTGTCTTGGCAAGTCTGGTTGCCCTAGGTTTTGTTCCCAAGGTCTCTTGTCTACACACTGCCCTAAATCATTAGAGTTTTCTCGATCCTGTGAGAAGATGTATACACGTCCCTGTCTATCCTCATATGTGTCATCCTTAAATTGTGCCACTGGTGTTATATTTAAGGGAACTTCTAAGTTTCTCAACCTAATGAGAAACTTATGCATCCCATCCTGATACACATAGGTTCCAAACCTGTTTGTATACATATATTTGAGAATATTTCTATAATCACTAGTTTCAGAAGGTTCATTGGTTTCATTTAGGTTTTCCATGTTATTTTCCTGCCCTAAATCTTTTTCTTGTGAATTTCCTATTACTAGCTCTCTCTCCTTCCTTTTTAACTCTTGTTTATCAGGTGTGAACAATTTATTACCAGATCTCAAAATCATCCAACTAAATCACGATTCTGTGAAGAGAATCGTGTTTTTCACAATCCTATGAATAGAATCGTCTTTTCTGTGATCTTGAGAAAATTCTAGATTTTCTCACAATTCTGTGAAAAAGACTTGTCTTTTTCACTATTCTTTGGATATTCTAAATTTTCCATGATTCTGTGAATAGAATCGTGATTTTCACGATTCTGATTCTATGAATAGAATCGTGTTTTTTCACAATTTTGTGAATAGAATCGTGATTTTCACGATTCTGTGAATAGTATCGTGTTTTTTCACGATTTTGTTTGAATCATGATTTTCACGATTCTGTGAATAGAATCGTGTTTTTTCACGATTCTGTGAAGGGAATCGTGATTTTCACGATTGTGTGAATAGAATCGTGTTTTTTCACGATTCTATGAAGGGAATCGTGATTTTCACGATTCTGTGAATAGAATCGTGTTTTTTCACGATTCTGTGAAGGGAATCGTGATTTTCACGATTCTATGAATAGAATCGTGTTTTTTCACGATTCTGTGAAGGGAATCGTGATTTTCACGATTTTGTGAATAGAATCGTGTTTTTTCACGATTATGTGAAGGGAATAGTGATTTTCACGATTCTGTGAATAGAATCGTGTTTTTTCACGATTCTGTGAAGGGAATCGTGATTTTCACGATTTTGTTCCCAGACAATCGTGATTGCTCACAATCGTTAAAAACACGATTTTCTTATGAAAATCGCATTTTGGGAATCATGTTTTTGTGTTTAATTCAGAGAATCGCAATTTTGTGTTTGATTACAGAATTGTGATTCTGAGCAGATTTTTTACATTTTTCTGGTTCCTGATTTTTAAGTTTTTGTTTCTCAAATAGAATTGTCTTATCAAAATTTTAACATGCAATAAAAGATTTTTAGCAAAAATATTATTTTTTCTCAAGAAAATTCAAAAATCTGAAAATCGCGATTCCGTGTTTTTTACAATTTTCTATGTTTTTGTGCTCTTTTCATCATGTGAAAACTTGAAATCATGCAAATATTTATTGGAAGACCATTACCTTGCTTGCTTGATCAAAAAAAATCCAAGAACTTTGTAGTTGCAAGAAGTCACGATTCTGTCAGGTTCTCTCTCTCTCTCTCTCTCTCTCTCTCTCTCTCTCTCTCTCTCTCTCTCTCTCTCTCTCTCTCTCTCTCTCTCTCTCTCTCTCTCTCTCTCTCTCTCTCTCTCACTCACTCAAATGAGCCTTTTTTATGAGATTTCATGCTTTTATGGCCTTCAGACAATCACGATTTTGTGTGAATTTCTCAAAATTTTCACTTTTCACTGTATGATCCTTATCCCTTAGCAATTTTGTGGTTTTGAATCATAATTCTTATCTTTTCAACAAAATTTACTCCCTTTAACCTACTGATGAAAATCGTGATTCTGTACCCAATTCTCAATTTAATCACTTGATGCTCAATTCTTACTGATATTTTGAAATTTGATCTTCTTTACTCCCTCAACTTTATGAAACCTCTTACAATCACTTACCTCAATACCCAAAAGTGCAAAATAAATCAAAAAAATTTTTCTTACAGAAAATCGCGATCCTGTGAAGAGAATGGTGTTTTTATTTGAACTTCCAGCTTTTGCACTTTTTGACTTTTCTTTCCACCTGGTCTTCTTCAATGATCTTCACCAACTCCATATCACTTTTCACCTGCAATTTTACACCATCAAACTCATTTAAAAAGTCTTTTTTGAAAAATTTAAATAGCAACTTCCACTCTAGATATTTTTTATTTTCTTTCAATTTTCAGAATTTTTTTTTTCACTTTTTCTCCTCCACTTTCAACAAAAATCCTCCACTCCAACTTTCTAAGAAACAAGGAAATTTGTTTGAATTCTTTAATGGATTTTATGAATTTGTTTAGTATTTTGCCCTAAATCAAGGTAAACACTTCACTTAGGGTTTTCTTGTTTAAAGATCCATTGATCTTTTGTTTCATGATTGGTTATACTCTTCTATGCTTGCAATCTAATCAGTTTAGGAGTAAATCTTTCCAAGGAAATATGTGCTAAGAAGTGCAATTATCAATTCATGCAAAGATAAACTCAAACATTTTTTCTTTTCAAGATGCAAATAAATCTTCTCTAAAGATTATTGCTTTGCCTTGGCTAGACAAATGGATCTTATCTATTTGCATATAGCTACTTTACTTGACTTTCCTCAATGCAATCATGTCATCTTTTCCAAGATTAACAAATTTGCTTGGTACTTGGTCAAAAAGCACTCTACAAATGCAAAGATAGTCACATTTTACCTTCCCTTCAACAATCTTGATTCAATTTTTCACACACCTGCACTTTACTCTTAAAAAATGATATGAGCAACTATCAATTTGCAAGAATTTTACACTTCTTTATCTCAAAAGGTTAACTCTTGCTTTCTTTTCCCAAAAGACAAGCAAAGAAACCTACCTTTTCATGTTTCCTTTCTTGATTAAAGAGTAGTACCTTTTCAATGTGTTCAATACCATCAACAATGGAAGATCCAGCAAGGTCCAAACTTCAGTGAAGCTTTTGCTTTGTTCCCCGACAACGGCGCCAAAAAATGTTTGTTGTTACCCTTTGGAGTTGTCCTCTCCAATCATTTTAGCATAAAGGATCAACTACACATCTTTAAATTGTCAATCCGGGAAGTATGCAAAGACCACAGCCCCTTCCAGTCAATGGATTCCAAGAACAAGAGTTAAATGACTGTTTTTTTGAGAAATTATGAAGATGAAAAGAAATATCTAGGGTTTTGATTATCTTGAGCTAAACAATAGTATTTTCAATAATCTTGGTGCCTAAAATGTTCATTTTCTTAGCAGAACACAATTATGAAGTCAAATCTCAAAAATGATTCCTGTATCACACAGACGAGACAATCGTGATTCTGTGAAAACTGAAGATTTCCATTTCCAGCTTTGTTCTTCTACACTTTCTCACTCAATACACTAAGAATCACCTCTCTTCATACACATTAATCAGAAATACACAATTGAAGCTCACAAGTTCCATGGATTACACAAAGAATAGACTCAACAAATCAAAAGAAAGTACATAAAAGAGAGAAACACGATTTTCTACAGGAGAGCTCTTCACATTACTTGGATAGCAAAAATAATACAACCCACCCTCTCAAGATATAGGAAATAATCTTTTATACATTTTCAAGTGTCCCTTTTCACACTTGAATTTTGGTCCTTTTTTCTTCTAATCTAAAAATATGCTATCAAAGAGCTTCCAAAAATTCTAGAAAAAATACATATGATTCTAATTTACATGAGGAAGACTCTTCCTCATTTTTACATCATTTGCATAAATATTTCTACAATTTTTTGACATTTTACAAATATTTCCCTTCAAAAAATGCTTCTTCTAATAGGTTAGCTTAAGCAAGTGCTTGCTTGTCACAACTCCAGCACTTAGTGCTCACTTTACATGAGCTAAAAGTCCAAGAAGATGGCCCAAAAGAAGTCGTGATACATGCTCCTTTTATAGTGAGAAGTGTGCCCCTAAAATCTAGGAATTACCTTTCCAAATCAACCTCCTAACTTGGAGGACTTAGTTGAGATGACTTGGAGAGTGGTTGAGTGAATTTTCTTGATGGAATCTCATGGATTTTGGCTTCATTTGATTGCTCTGCATGTCCATGATTCCCATGAAGTTGTAGCTTGAAGCTTGACTTTTAATAGTACAAAGGTTGAGCATAGAGGTGCTGCAATGGAAGCATGTGAGGCATCATGGTTAGAGATGCTACTTGCATATTTAGGCGTGGAAGTTCAAACTCCTATCACTATATATTGTGATAATCTTAGCAGCATACAGTTAGCATGGAATCATGGTTTCCATGCTAGAACAAAGCATATTGAGGTACATTATCACTTCATCAGAGAGAAGGTATTAGTAGGTGATATTGATCTTGTTTATGTGAGAATAGATGAGTACATTGCTGATGTTTTCACTAAAGCACTTGCAACAGAGAAGCTGAAGATGCTTGGATTAGAGGATATGATGTTGAGCTTGAGGGGGAGTGTTGAGATATCAAGCTCAACATGTGATGATCCAGGATGACACATATCAGTTTTTCATTTCTGTGATATGTATAGTGGTCATGCTAGTATATGTCAAGGATACTTCATTGAGCTTACTAGATTTATCTACCAAGAGTGATGGCACATTTGTTTCTTGCCAGCTCACTCATTCGTGGACATTAGGATTTTCACTTTTCTTTATATATGGCACTTGTTGTATTGTTGTTTCTTAGGTCATTCTTATACATTCCTTTTATGAAATAGAAGAAGAAGAAGAAGAAGAAGATCATTCTTCCTTGACTCAATCTATGTATGTGCTTCTCTTTGATTGTGAGAGTTTGTGTGAGCTCTCTTCTTTATCTACTTCCTCATGACAATAATGGGCTCTAAGATGCTCCTCTAGCTTCTCTTCAAGTGTTTTTATGCTTTAGAAGGTGTGGATACTACCATTGATAGCTTATCCCTTGCTAGCCTTCGACTAGTTGAGATTTCGATTAATATAGCCCCTTTTTTATGTCTTCTTGCTTTGATAATTCCTCCTTGTGCTTCCACGAGTCGCCTTGATTGCGTAAAGTCTTCAATATGATGCCCATTGATGTCTCCAAGCCTCCAAAATATCTCTGGTACCATTGATGGGGGATGATTCTAACACCCCAATGCAACAATGGAAGATGGTTGCCTTCCACTAGGCCCACAAGCAGTGATATATGATCCCTGTTCTAAACTTTTCTCTGCACTTGTATAGAGAATTAAAATGAAACTTTGTACAATTAAAGTGGACTCTAAGATCTACCCAAGAAGCTTTAAAGCATCCCAAATAAATACTCCAACTCAGAGAACCATCCTTTTCAAAATAGGCTACCTGTTTGCAACACTCTCTGCCTATGTGCAGAGATATACCTTCACAAAGTTGGCGGTTTCTCGCAACTCACTCAGTCAAAGAACTTGAAAGATTTGGAAAAATTCAAGGAACTATACGAGAGACCAAATGAAAGTTTAAATCAATGAAAGTGAGTACAATAAGAGAGCAAACAATGCTCTGCAATTTGGTACAATCATATTTGAAAAAGCCTAACTACACCTCTAGATAGAGAGGAGCAAAATCATGAGAAAATGAGGTAAGCAAGCAAGGGGGCTGCTTCACTACAACATATCAAGGGTATACCAAGGCTTCTACCAAGGAAAATGCATGGGCATCATTTTACCCTAATATCATTATAAACTTTGGCATACACATCAGTACAAAACCACTCGTATAATCATCGGTATATGCATCGGTATGGGTGCCGGTATGTGCGTCAGTATGAGTGTCGATATAAGCATCCATATGACTGTCGATATATGCACAGGTAATCCCTTGGGCATAAGCATTGGTATTGATGCTGGTATGTGGATGGGCATACCGATGCACCAACTCGCGCCAATACTAGCAACCATATCTACAGACTTTTTTTTGGGCAGAGTGTGTTATCTCTTACTACAGCAACATTACCACGAGGTTGTGTAGCAAAAGACAATACACTCTACCCAAAAATACCAAGTACGCGTGACATGTATTGTAGTGGCAACCAAAGCATGATTTGATAAAGCAAAACACTATCAGACACAAAAGAGATGAACAGAATGAACCATGAACCATGTACAAAAGAGATATATATTCCATAAATGAAGCATGTACAAAAGTGTGGCAAAACACTGCCATATATGAGCCAAATACAAAATGTGGTAAAGCACTACCATATAGGCACCAAATAGAAAATTCTAGCACACCACTACCATACATGATCCAAATACAAAATTATGGCACACGACTGCCATACACATGTCCAGAGGGATCAAAACATCTATATCTACACTCTAGCAACAAAGAACATTCATGAAATGAGACAAATTGACATGATATTTACAAACAACAACTAAAAACACCAAACCAAGTTTAAAAGCTCACCTCATTGTAGATGCTCTTTGTAAAAGTTCAGATGTAAAAAAGGCACTTACATTCATGTGGATTTTGGAGGATCCGTTACACGATTTTTGGTGGAAAATTGATGAGAAAGGAAGTCCTAAAATTTAGATACACTTTTTGGCAGATTTTGAAATTCAAAAGTTGAAAATTGGCTCCAACTTTAGCTATAAAAGTGACTCAAAAAGTTGCATGCATCATACCACAGATGAATGCTATAAGAACACAAAGAAACAGAGAGGAAGAAGCTTCCACAAAGGAGGCTATGGACAATCAAGAGGCAGGTTCAATCATGGAGGAAACAACTACCATCACAACTACAACCAAGGCTTCAACAACTATCAAGGAGGCTTCAGAGGAAGGAGAGACTACAAAAATTATATAGATGACCCAAAGGATTCTCTATTGCTAATGAATATGATAGCCAAGCAAGGTAAAGATAATGAATACCTATTCTATATTCACTCCGGTTGTTCCAATCATGTAGTTGGCAATGTAGCATTATTGTCTGACCTTGGAGAACCTAAAGGAAAGCATGAAGTCCAAATAGGTGATGACACTAGGCACTCAATAAAGAAAATTGGAAATGTTAAAGCATATGATGGTAATATGAACCTTTCAAGCAGAGTGTTGTATGTGCCAACAATAACCAAAAATCTAACTAGAGTTGGATAGATTGTTGAGAAGGGTTTACAAGTTAGATTCACAAGACATGGAGCATATGTAGAGGAACCTCAACAAGGCTTCAAGAGGATTGCAAGAGGTGAGAAATCTGGTATACTTTTTATCTTTGAAGTTGAAGATACAAGAAACATTGCTCTCTTCAATTACAAGGACCAAACCCTATCTGAATTGGAGATATGGCATAAGAGACTAGGTCATATAGGTAAAAGGACATTGAAGCAAATATGCAGGGATTAGAGTGTTCTTGGCATCCCAAATGTTTCCAAGAAACACATGATTTACAAATGTGGAGCATGCCAATTTGGCAAGTCACATAGGCAACCATTCAACAAAAGAGGATACATGTATGAAGATAACTTGGAGCTTGTACACACAGATGTGTGGGGTCCTAGAAGAGAGCCATCAATTTCAGGGTCAAGGTATTATGTTCTATTTATAGATGACTATAGTAGGTGGACAATACTTTATTTTATGAAGCATAAAGATGAAGTCTTCACTTGTTTCAAAAAGTATTTGACATTGGTTGAGAATCAAACAGGTAAAGTTTGAAGAAGCTCATATCTGATGGAGGTGGTGAGTATTTCTCACATGAATTTGAGTCCTTACAATACAGAGGCACAAAGAGAGATATTACAACAAGGTACACTCCTGAACAGAATGGAGTGGTAGAGAGAAGAAATAGTTTAAAAGTAGAGGCTACGAGATCAATGTTGAATGAGAAAAAACTCCCTAATTATCTATGGGCAGAGGTTGTTTCCATAGCTACTTACCTAATCAATAGGCTTCCATCCAATTCTTTGGATGGGATGAAACCTTATGAAGCATGGAATGGCAGGAGACCCACATTGGATCATTGTACGGTCTTTGGGTGCATTGCTTACACACACGTCCCTTCACAGATTAGGGGAAAGCTTGGTCCAAAGGCTAAAAGATGCATATTTATTGGCTATGATCAGAATCAGAAAGGATATAGGTTATATGATCCCACTAACAAAGGATTTACAGTTAGTAGGGATGTGGTATTTGATGAAAATAACTCTTGGTTTGAGGATGATTGCAGGAAAATAAAGCTATCCTATGATTTGGAGGATGATTTTCCAAATTTGACCAAGGAAGAACCATATACATATGAAGATATCAATTGAGAGGATGAATAACAAATCAATCTTGAAGAATTCAAAGCTTAGAAGTCAAAGGGCAAAGTAAACATTAAAAAAGTGGTAGACATTCCAGAGTTATCCAATCAAGGACCTAGAAGATCTCAAAGGGAAAGCAAGAAACCTATAAGGTATGGCTATGACACATCACTAGTCACCAAACATTCTATTTATATGACTAAAGAGTCTATGTCAGAGAAACCATCTACATTTGAAGAAGCTAACAAGAAGGAAGAATGGAGAGAATCTATGCAGGAGGAAATTGAAGCACTTCAAGAGAATAGCACTCAGGATTTGGTTCCCAAGAAACCATCCATGAAGGTGATAGGATCCATGTGGATTTAAAGCAAGCTCCTAGAGCTTGGAACCATAGGCTTGTTACATGCTTGAAGGATTAGGGATTTACACCAAGCAAATCAGACATTTCTTTGTTCATTAAGAAGACTAATTCAGAGGTTATTTATCTATGTGTTTATGTGGATGATATCATCATTACAAGGAATGATGCCAATGTCATCAAGAAGACCAAAGCTCAGATGAAGGAAGAATTTAAAATCAGTGGCCTTGGATCGTTGACTTATTTTTTTGTTTTAGAATTTGTATATTCATATTCTGGTGTTTTCATTACTCAGAGAAAGTACATCCATGACATGTTAACCAAGTTCAAGATGGAGAATATAAAAATTGCAGGTACACCTATGGAGTTGAATCACAAAATCAGTGCTCATGAAGGGGAGCTACTTGAAGACATCACAGGTTACCAAATTCTTGTTGGGCATCTCAATTATGCAACCCTAACAAGAGTCCATATATGCTTTGGAGTAAGTACATTGAGTCAATTCATGCATACACCAAGAAAACCTCACATGGAGGCTGCCAAAAGGATCTTAAAGTATTTGAAGGGCACCATAAATGAAGGACTATTTTATCCATTTACATCTGACTTGGATATCAAGCTACGCTCTGATGTAGATTGGGTTGGCTCAAACGATGATAGGAGGAGCACCTCTGGCTACTTATCTTTTGCAGGTTCTAAGTTACTTTCATGGTCATCAAAGAAACAACAAACTATGGCATTGTCCTCAACTAAAGCTAAATATAGGTGGCTATCAAATGCAACACAAGAGGCAATGTGGTTAAAGCTACTCTACTTAGAGTTGGGGTTACATACATAGACACCAATGATCTTTGGAGATAGTACTAGCTCACTACATTTGGTTGCTAATCCTAGGTATCATGCAAGGACTAAGCACATTGAAGTGCATTACCACTATGTGATAGAGAAGCTACTTATCAAGGACATACAAATGTCATATGTGTCTACAAACCTACAATGTGCGGATCTGTGGACTAAATCTTTGGATGGAACTAAATTGAACAAGTTCAAGATGATGATTGGATTGAAGGAGATCAAGGGAATTTGAGGTCCAAGCATGTTAGTCTTGAGGGGAGTTGTTGATGCAAATAGATCCAAGCCTACATACTTGGACAATTATCTATTCACTTCTATGTACACACATGAAGTCACATATGAATACCTACTTGTAAAAGTTTGGTTTTACTCTTTGTAAAAGTGCAGATGTAAAAAAGGCACTTACATTCACATGGAGTTTGGAGGATCAATTATGAGATTTTTGGTGGAAAATTCATGAGAAAGGAATTCCTAAACTTTAGGTACACTTTTTGGTAGAGTTTGAAATTCAAAAGTTGAAAATTGGCTCTATAGCTATAAAAGTGACTCAAAAAGTCGCATGCAATAGAGCCCGATTTGCAAGAGTTTTCAGAGGGATTCTAATTCGGTATTGATATCACACTATCACTCTACCATTGCCCTCATATTATGCAATCATTCATTGCCAATATCATTGTACTTTATGTGCATTAATACATACATGTTGATCATGTTCTCTTGTCTCTACTCTATCAAGTACTACTCAAAACAGTGAATTTCTCAGACTACACTCAATCATTTTGAGTGATTTAAATTTCTATAGCTTCACTAGGCAGTCTAGTTATATGCTACAAATTTTCATCTTGATTGCTTCATCCATTTTCAAGGAATCTTTGAATTACTACTCTCTGGTCTGCTATTTGTTCAGCTCCAAAAAAGTCGGGATACACCCTAGACTTACTAAAGATCATTCTCCTTGCCTGGTTGATCATTTTGAGTCAGATAACTTGTGAAAGTTAGCTATCTAAGTTACTTAGATATTTCCAAAAGGATTTTGTCCAATTGTTAGCAGAGGAAGAGAATTGTTCATTTCCTTGAGCAATTATAGTGACCAAAATAGAAAGTTTTTGGTTCAAGGTCAATGTCAATGTTATGTGTTTTGATCCAATGATTTGAGAATCATCTTCCAAAGCACTTAGGTGATTGGTTGTACTTTCCGAAAATCTCACAGGGTCTACTTTCCAATCCTAAACTCAACTTTGGCTGGTGTGAAGCAAGAATTTGCAGCACCGTCTCATCTCTAGAAGGTGTCCACCATCTCCTCCAACAATCAAGTGACTAAAACATATTCTAGATAGAATGGGAATTGAAATCTGATTACAATATCTAACCTATCCATTTGGCCTTCCGTATTAGGCATAGGACTTATAACAAGTAACTTTGTACTTATCAAATATATAATCTCACACTTCATTGACAAAATGAGTGGCCCTGTCACCAGTGACTTTCGACAAGCACCCAAAGAATACAAATCATTGGATCAATTGAATAATAGAGACTTATGCATTGATGATCCTTTGAAGAACCATATGCATACAAGACTTTTTTGATATTGGTGGTCATGGAATGAAAGGTTTCCTTTTTCTCCACCCAATTTCCAGAATAACATGTCACCATTAAGATGTAACTTTTATTACTTGGTTGGTCAAATGGAGTGATATAACCCATGAATTCAAACCCCTAATTTTAAAAAAGGTTTCCTTCTAATGGAGATGTGTAATAATTAAAAGTAAAAGAAATGTGGTTTAGGAGTGTTGACCCCTCCCATATTTTGACTAAATCTATAGAATCCTTAAATAAGGTAGGCCACCATATACCTTTCCTAAGTAACTTGTGTACCACATCTTGCATTTTAAGGTTTTCCCTCTTTATGTACTATCGAATTATTTTTGCGCCTATTGGGGAAATAATCATATGTGGAGAATTTGAATCGTGGAAAATGTTTTGCCTTTCATTAATGTCCTCATTGTTTCCATTAGCTTAACTTTTGTTGGAAATTACCTAGAGGCACGAACTAAATTATATCAGTGTATCAATTTGCTTGATAGTTAAGTAATACAATGGTGATGCACCATGATGGAAAATCCAAGCTCCACATGACGCACATGATACTCCACACGAGGGCTATAGAATACATAGAAAACACATAGTACACAGAGAGCACAAGCACACATTTCTTGGATGTTACAAATGGGATCAAACTTATAGTTTGTGGCTGACTAGGCCACTATATGTTTTATTAGAAAACATATAAAAAAGTGTCTAGTGACCATTTGGACCTTCACATGGACACTGACAATAACAATCTCCCACTAAATGCCAATATGGCCAAAGTGCCTATGGGAGATAAAAATGAAGAATGATAAAGAATACCTGAGTGTAAGTATACAAATTATACCTCCCACATGATGGGCATGTTACACAATATACAACTAAATGTGTAAGATCATGGATCAAGTAACCCCCATCAAGTGACAACATTTTTGGAAGTTATCTTGCGGCAGAGCTTTAGTCAAAGCATCTACAACATTATCTCAAGTATGAACCTTCTCAAGAATAATGCACTCAGTCACTAAGAAGTTTCTAATGAAGTGATAATTGACCTCAATATGCATAGCCTTTGCATGATAGACTAGATTCTTAGCCAAAGCAATGGCACTCTAACTATCACTAAGCAAACAAGGTACATGTTAAGGTAGACCCATATCACAAGCAAAACAAGAAATCTACAATGCTTCCTTACATTCCTCACTTGTTGCAACATACTCTGCTTCTGTGATGGAAACAGTTGTACATTTTGAAGACAAGATCTCCAAGAGATAGAACCTCCAACAAAATGAAAAATGTACCCTGATGTAGACTTTTGATTGTCTACACAACCAGCATAGTCAGAATGTGTGTAACCAATAATGGCTGTCATTTCTCTACCTAAGAATATGCACTTGCCCTTAATGCCACTCATATATCTCAAAATCAACTTGACCACTTCTCAATGCTTCTTCTCAAGATTAGGCATATACATACTCACAACTCCCACTCTAGATGCAATGTCTGGACTCGCAGCTACCATAGAATACATGAGACTACCAACATCACACTGATAAGGAAATTTGGTCATGAATTCCTTTTCCTCATTTGATTTGGGTCAATCAATCCTTTCCCAATTCCACATATGTGGGTAAAGGTGTACTCAATGTCTTTCCACCCTGCATATTGAGCCTATGAAGTGCTTTGGATATGCACTCACTTTGAGAAAAGTATAGACATCCTATCATGACTAAGGTGCATGCCAAGAATATGTTTTGCATCCCCCAAATCCTTCATATCAAACGTCTCACTCAACTTCTTTTTGAGAAATGACAAGTCATAAGAGGACTTCCCAACAATCAACATACCATTGACATAAAGTATCAAGCATATCAAGGTGCCATCTGAGTAGCTCTTTATGTAGAGACAATGATCCTCAATGCTTCAAGAATAGCATTGAGAATTCATAAAAGCATCAATCTTTTGGTACCATTGTTTAGGGGATTGTTTAAGTCCATATAAGCTCTTATTCAACTTACAAACTATAATTTCTTTGACAGGAACTACATAACCCTCTGACTATTCCATATAGATCTTATCTATAAGATCTCCATGCAAGAAAGTAGTTTTCACATCCATTTGGACTAGCTCTAATTCTTCCATTGCAAAGAATCCAAGCAACATGCACAGGGTAGTCATCATGACCATTGGAGAGAAGATTTCCTTGAAATCAATACCATATTGTTGTTTAAAACCCTTTGCAACAAGCCATGCTTTATACTTTGAAGAAGCACTATCTCATGTGAATTTCAGCTTATATACCCATTTACATGGTAAAGCTTCTTTGCCCTTTGGCAAAGGTACTAAATACCAAGTACCATTCTTGTGAATAGAATCCAACTCACTCTTCATGGCACGCTTCCTTGACATGGTCCATTGTCTGCATATCCTCTTTGTAGCAAGAATGCCCACCAACATTTATTAGCGTAACAAAATCAAACCTAGAACATATCTATCAGGTGGATGCAAGACATGTGCAAAGCGTCAATGGTTACTGAATAAGAGCATTTGCAGACTGATCTGATTGGACATTCTCTTGAACATCCCTATGTGCAACATTTTGATGCATGCTAATTGAAGGATTAGTATCCTCAAACACCACACTCTCACTTCAACCTCCTTAATGGGTTCCTTATGCATTTTATACTCATTAAAAATGACATCACTACTTCTAATCATTCATTGTGTTTCAAGATCCCATAAGCAATATCCAAATTGGACTTCTCAACCATATTAAAAACAGATGCATTTGTTTGACTTATGGTCCAGCTTTTGTCTAAGATTTTTGGGTATATGAACATACACTTCACACTCAAAAACCCTAAGATGATCATAATATGATGACTTCCCTGACCATAACTCATGTGCCACTTTTAGACCTTTGGTAGTACTATGTGAAAGGTTAATCACATGAACTGTAGCCAATATTACTTTTGTCCAAAAGCCTTGTGAAAGATTTTCATGATGCAACATACAAACTACTCTATCTTGAATAGTTCTATTCATCCTTTCAGCTATACTATTCTATAGTTGGGTGTAAAAATTTGTAAACTCTCTACAAATTGCTCTAGACTAACAAAAATATTGAATTCACGTGAGATATGCCCACCGCTATATTTGAATGTAAAGCCTTGACCTTAGTTCCTTTTTTAGTCTCAACTAAAGCAAGCCATTTTCTAAAAGTAGGGAATACCTTATCCTTTTATTTGGTAGGATATAATGAGACTTCTAGTTTCATCATCTATGAAAGTGACAAAGTAAAGAGAACCACCTAATGACCTTGTGGGCATAGGACCACACACATATGTATGAACAAGATCCAAAGGCTGAATTGAAGAGTCAATGTGCATTTTTATGCACATTCCTAGTTTTCTTTCCATACTGAGAATGCTCACAAAATGAAAATCGGAGAAAGATAACACATGTAAGTAGCCAGAATGAGAAAGATTTTCCATTCCACTACAAGATATGTGGCCCAAACGGCCATGCCAAATACAAGCCATAGGTTATTCAATAATAGCTAACAAGCGTTCTTTCTGTGACACAAATAAAGGATAAAGTGAGGCAACTTTGATTCCTTTTAAAATCACCATATTACGATTTGATATGAAAAAGGATTGATCATAGAAATTCTTGAGCATAGAAATTCAACTTGTAACCAAGGTCATCAAGTTGACCAAGTCACATCAAGTTTCATGATAGCTGATTCTTCACTTATTTTGTTGACCATTATTTTCCTTGTTCTTGCTCCTACCACATTGTTGATTCTTGTTCGAGTTTGAGGTCTGTGGGAGCATGCAAAAAGCACAAGGAAGAATAAGAAGCTTGGAACACAACACACAATATTGAATGTATTACCAAGTGAATGTACAAAGATAAGTGACCCATTAGTGTTATAGGCATGTATGCAAGCCAGGGGAAAAAACCTCCTAAAGAGGGAAAAAAGTGTCTCGACGGTCCTAAGTGTGTTCACACACATCACTATCAAAATATATCAATAAATCCCTCGTTGGAGTGATGCGATGAACGAGGATTTGGCACTCGTGTATAAGGAAGTGCCAAGCTATGTGGAAAGAGATCAATCCACAAAAGGAAGTAATCCCAAGTCTTTGCGGAAAGCTTCAAACTTCTCTGGAGGCAAAGCCTTTGTGAAAAGATCTGTAATGTTATCCTATATGGGCACATATGCCAAACTAATATCTTCAGTAGAGAACCTATCTCTGAAATAATGATAATGCACCTCAATGTGCTTTGTGCGAGCATGGAATATAGAGTTCCTCACGATTTCCAATGCACTCTAACTGTTAGTGCAGATGGTGGTGGCAGAAGAATAACCAACACCCAAATCATTCAAAAGGTGTCTTAGCCACACACACTCAACACTTGTTATGAAAGCTTCCCTATATTGAGCCGCACAACTAGAAGTGTCCATAGTAGGCAGCCTCTTTCTCAACCAAGATATGCATGAGTTATCAAGCATGAAGCAATAACCACTAGTGGACACACAATTTTCATAGCAACCAGCCCATTTAGAGTCAAAAAAAGCATGTAAATTTGGTAGTAGTGATTCCCCTAGGGATAAAAAAGTCCAAGTAACCAGTTGCCATTCAAGTAGTGAAAGACGTGCTTAACCGCCTCCTAATGCTTGACATTTGGACAATGCAGAAACATGCTCATCTGTGAGACAACAAACTAAATATCAAGCCTAGTTATGCATAAGTAAATCAGGCATCCAACAACCTACTAATAGAGAATATCATCATAGGCATCTCCAACATCATGAAGACTCAATCATAAACCTAATTCCATAGGAGTGGCAATAGGTTTGCAATCTTCAAGGCCAAAATGCTAGAATAATGTGTCAATATATTTTATTTGACAAAGAGTTATTCCACCATCAACTTGCATAAATCGAATGCCCAAATAATGATGCAAATGCCCCAAATCTAACATTTCAAATGAGTCATGCAAATCAGCCTTAAAATCAGCAATATGCTTCACATTAGGACCAGTGAGAAGCATGTCATCAACATTGAAAACAATGATCAGAAGCACATCATTTGCATGCTTAACATATAAAGTGCTCTCACTTGGATTGTTCTCAAAACCATGTGCAATCAAGTAGGCATGTATCTTTCCATACCAAGCACATGGTGCTTGGTTCAAACCATACAATGCCTTTTTCAACATGCACACTTTGTTTTCATGCCCTTTCTACACAAAACAATGGGGCTGACAAACATACACTTCTTCATGTAAGTCACCATTCATATTGCAATTTTAATGTCCAACTGATGTACATTCCAACCATGATGGGCCATAGGTGCACAAATGCTACGAACGGTAGTCATTAGACATGTGGGTGCAAAGGTGTCATCAAAATCAATGCCACTCTCTTGAGCATAACCTTTTGCAACAAGCCTAGCTTTGTACCTGTCAATTGTTCCATCAGGTTACATTTCAGCTTGTATACCCATTTAGTGCAAATGGCTTTTTTGCTAGGAGGAAAATCACATAAAGACCACATACCATTCTTCATAATAGCATCATATCCTGATTGCATAGCGTCCATCCAATTTTTTTAATTTTGTGCTTCATCAAAAGAAACAGGCTCATTCTCATCGCAAAGATAGGAGGTAGGCATGGCATAGCAATCTGATGCAAACAAAGCACTATGAGAGCTTGAACAAGAATGATATGACAGCAGTGCATCTAATTTGCTATCTCTCAAAGTTTGCACCAAGCATTTTGGCATAGTTTTTGCCTCACCTATATCAGCCCTCTCATCAACAAGTGCATCATGTAAATTTGCATTAAAAATGGAATGATCTACATCATCATATGGAACTTGTAAAGGTGGAGAAATCACCTCATTTGTACCACTTGACTCTCCACCTATAAAACGAGGCAATAATGTGTCATACACATCTTTGGTGCTAAGTGATGTCTTCTTAGTGTCATGAAAGTAGTTGAATTGCATCTTCCACAAAAACAACATCACAGCTAACGAGAGTGCATTTATTCTATGGATGATATAGACGATAGCCTTTGCTTTCAAACCATACCCAACAAAAATACATTTCACTGCTTTGTCATCCAATTTACTGTGTTGTTGTTCAGGCACTAATGCATCATGTAAATCTGCATTAGAAATGGAATTATTTGCATCATCATATGAAACTTGTAAAGGTTGAGAAATCATCTCACTTGGGCCAACACTTAACTATCCACCTATAAAAACAGGCAACAATGTGTCATACACATCTTTGGTGCTAACTGATGTCTCCTTAGTGTCATGAAAGTAATGGTTGAATTGCATCTTCCACAAAAACATCACGGCTATGAGAATGTGTTTAGTCTATGGATGATACATATGATAACCTTTGCTTTTAGAATTGTACCAAAACAAAATTCATTTAACCTCTTTGTCATCCAATTTATTGCGTTCTTGCTCAAGAACTAATGCATATGCTAGACAACAAAAAACATGCACACGAGAAACAGATGTCTTGCGACCATGCCAAGCCTCATACGGAGTGATAGACTATAGTGCTTTGCTGGGACACCTATTAAGTACATATGCTACACACATAATAGCCTCAAGCCAGAAACTATGTGGTAAAGCTTGACTTTTGACCATACACCTTGCCATCTCCATGAGAGACCTATTCTTGTGGTAAAGCTTGACTTTTGACCAAGCACCTCGCCATCTCCATGAGCACCATTCTATTGAGGTGTATATGGCATCGTACATTGACGTTTTATCCCACACTCAACCTAAAATGCATTAAAATTAGAAGACATGTATTCCCCCCCTTGACCACAATGGAGGGTACCCATTTTACATGCTCACAGACTTTTAGCCATAACCAAAAATTGTTTGAAGCACATACACGCTTTTGACTTTGCTTTCAATGGATACACCCATGCATGCATGGATTAAAATCATCAATAAAAGTCACAAAGTAAAGGTAGTTCCCAAAAGAAGGTTTCTACATAGGACCATAGACATCAGTCTAAACAAGTTGTAATTTCTAAGTAGCTCAAACTAAACCATCTTTTGGGAAGGCGGAATGTTGCATTTTGCCCAAAACACAGCCTTCATAGACATGTTTATCGGGTGCCTCAAGTTTGGGCAGAGCGGACACAATTTGAGATTTCTGCAATTGTGACAAACAAACGAAATTCAAATGACTAAAGTGTGTGTACCAAAGCTTTGAATCTGAGATAGACTAAGAATCTTGAACTGCATATTCTGAATCGTTTACATGCTTTGCATAATTTATTAGCTTATACAACCCATGACATAAAATGATAGAAGCAATAATAACATTGCCATTCGATAGATCATGGAATATACATCTGTCATCAACAAATCTGATAAGCAAGACAACCTTGGCTAATATTTAAACTGACAACAAATTTTAAACCCTAGCACAAACAAAGCATGTGAAAATGTGAAAGAACTACCATCAGCAGTAGTCAGAATGATCTTATCAACTCCCATGATAGGATAAGAGGAGGTGTTGGTGCATTTGACAGTATTCCTTATAGGGTTCGACTCAAGTGAACTGAAGTAACTATGTTGCGAGGTAATATTTTTGGTTGCCCCATTGTCAAAGTACCAAACATCTAAGTCTACTACAGACATACACTATTCATGAGAAGATGATTCATTATGACAAATAGTAGTAAAGGCCCATTCTTCATTTTGCACAAGATTACCAGACTCTGTTTTGGGTGTAGAGGCCTTTGCAATGACCATTCTAGCCTCTTCTTTCTTTGCCTCTTTTGCAACTAGTTTTGGAAAACTCTTTATGACATGATCATTTTCTTTATAGTATTTGCAAAATAATTTTTTCTTTTCTGATTAGTTCTCATCTTTGTCTTCCTTTTTTGATTGTGCACAATTAACAAATTTCTGCCTACTAGTAGATGAGATCCATTTACCTTTGGCCTTCTGACTAGCTAAGAAAGCTTGATTTGCTACATGCATAATGTACATGTTCTACTGATCTTCCTACAACAAAAGAGAGAACTAACTCCTCAAATGTTAAGGCATTTGGAGGTGGAGTAGGTTATTTTTCAATAATGTACATAGTATTCCATAGTCCTTTTATGGCCAATACATGATGCATCATATATGCCCACAATGGGTAATTGGTACCACCCAACTTGTCCTCAACAACCATCATGCGGAATACATCATTGTTTTTAACCATGGCCACTAACTAAAATACCTTGATGCAGAAAACGGATTGTATCAAAGTTGAATAGAAGTACCCTATTGAGCTCAGCTAAACTTGTAGTAGACTTCAAAGTGCTTGTACCAGAGAACTGAAACCTACATATATGTTTGACAGAAAAGGACAAAATTGCCTGTGTAGGCACTATGATAGTGCGTTTGAAGGCCAAAATGAGCTCAGATCCAAATTTTGACACCACATAGCGAAGTTGTTTTGAACTCCTAATCGCCTTGAGTATGATCATCATTTTCATGCCATTGTGAGAATATGACCGGAGGGGTTCGATGATGCCTTAGATGAAGCAATGACCTACTCTGATACCGATTGTTGGAGTTTGAGGTCTAAGGGAGCATGCGGATAGCACAAGGAAGAGGAAGAAGCTTGAAGCACAACACACAATACTCAATGTATTACCAAGTGAATGTACAAAGATAAGTTAGTCATTAAGCTTATAGGCATATATACAAATCAAGGGGGAAAAACCTTCTAAAGAGGGAAAAATGCATCCCGGCAATCCTATTGTGTTCACACACATCACTACCAAAATATGTCAACCATTCTTCCCTTGGTAAGAATCACAAACATTATATGCATCTCTACTTTGAGTGCCAACCATATACTTTCTATGGATCTCCTCAAAGTGCTCCACATATGTCATCATAAACCAGTGTACCACTAGGTGTACTATTGCTAATAACTATGCAAAACATACCCCATGATGATGACAAGGTGCACAACAACAACTTCTTTCATTTCATTATCCATCTCCATTTTCTAAGCCTATAACTGAGATAATATAGCATCAAACTCATTTAGATGAGCAACAACTCTATCTATGTCCTTCATGTGAAGGTCATATAACTTTCTCATCAAGTACACTTTATCCTATGTCAAGGCAAGTTAAGTCCTCCCCCTACATCACCGAAGAGACCCCACCATCTAGGTGTCTCCCAGTTAAGAAAATCTCACCATGACCCTCTTTATCAATATCAAAGACTTTATGCAAAAATGTAATTGTCATATCAATGACCACATGGACATGCATATGTGGTATATGTAGAGAGTACACGCATGGAAGCAAAATGAAAAGAAGAGTGTACTCACAAAAGAAAGAGTGTGTGAGACTCAAAATGAGTAGACCATGAAATGGGTAAACTCGTGTGGATTAGAAATGAGCTTGCCAAGAGCATGGAGTAGGCTCCTCAAGCTTCTAACCAAGTACAAATGAGGGGAGAGGCCCTCCTTATATAGAGTTGGGAGGGGCTCTCAAAAGCATTCCCCTGAAAGGAGAATGAATACAACTGGTAAAAGCAAAGGGCAAGGTACCCAAATACAAATAAACTAGAAATGGGGTGTCTCCTAGATACGAAATGGAGATGCACTAATGCAGATGTAAATGTAGATGATGTAGGAGCACTCATGTCATCAACACCCCCTTTGCAGCTTTATTTTGGAGCGGTTGAATGTTGTAGAGGTCCACCAAGCACTAGAGCAGAACTGGAGGTAGAGCCTTCATGAACATGTCCGCCATGTTCTCCTGTTAGATAATAAATGTCGAAGCCAAATGGCCTCACATGCTACAAAGTGGAATGCTCTATACTCAGCCTCGGTGGATGACAGAGCAACTGTAGGCTGCTTCTTACTTGCCTGAGAGATAGGTCCTGAGCCCAATAAGAATATGAACCCAAAAGTGGACCGTCGAGAATCAGGATCACCAGCCCATTCTGAATCTGAATATCCAACGATGTCGATGCCCCCTCTATACCAAAGACCATGATGTCGGGTGAGGGCAAGGTATCGAAGTATTCTTTGAGAAGCATCCCAATGAGTCTGACAAGGCTGATGTGCAAACTGACTGAGTATACCAACTGCATAGGCAATATTTGGTCTAGTGTTGGCAAGGTAGAGTAATGAGCCAACAAGTTATCAATAAGTATGCACATCCACAAGTGATGATGAATCCTCCAGTGTGAGCTTGATGTTTGGATCAAGTGGTGTAGATACTGAGTGACACTGGTCCATGTTATATTTGGAAAGAAGATCATAGCAGTGCTTCTTTTGTGATAGGAATATGCCTTCTTTGGTTTGCCAGACTTCCACACCTAAGAAGTGGTGAAGTATGCCAAGATCTATCATAGAATACTCAAGGTGCAACTGTGTGATGATGAATTGGATGTGTTCGTCATCTGAACTTGTCACTATCAAGTCATCTACATAGAGGATGATAATGGCAATTAAGGCCTCCTTTTGATAGATGTAGAGGTTAGCATCAGCATTGATTCTGTGAAATCCTTTAGCTTCAAAGAACTTGTGCATCTTTTCATGCTAGGCCCTCAGAGCTTGCTTAAGTTTGTAAAGTGCTTTGTGAAACTTGTATACTTGGCCTTCCTTTCTTCGGATCTTGAATCCTTCATGTCGTTCAACATATACTTCTTCTTGAAGGTCTCCATTGAGGAATGCACTTTTGATATCCAACTGGTAAATGGGCCACTTAAAGTGAGCACTTAGTAGTGCTAAGATGATTCTTATGGTTGTGAATCTTGCAACAGGAGCAAAGGTTTCTTCATAGTTAATTCCATGTTACTGCTTATATCCCTTAGCTAGCAACCTTGCTTTGTACTTATCTAATGTTCCATCTTATTTGTATTTGACCTTGTAAAGCCACTTGGCTCCTATAACTTGATGATCTGTGGGTTTAGGAACAAGAGTCCAAGTTTTGTTCTTCTCTATTGCATCCATTTCCACTTGCATAGCTTCTTCCCACTCAGGTTGTCCTTGAGCTTCTTTGTAGTTAGAAGGTTCTAGAATTTGTTGAATCTGATGTATCAAGGCATAATTGACATAATGACTTTGTTCTCAGTGTCTCTTGTCAATAATTCTTTGAGATCTTCTTGGTTGACTTGATGTTCTTTCTTCTGAGTTGGGTTTGGAAAAGACTAAGTCCCCCTCTATAGTGTGGATGGGTGGATGAAGACTTGTTGTTGGATCCTTGCTGGATTATGTGGAAGCTTCATTAAATATTACATCCTTAGATATTTTCATGGAGTGGTTTCCAAGATCATGTAAGCGATATGCTTTTGATTTCTCACTATACCCTATGAAGATGTGCTTCTTAGACTTGAACCCACAAGTGTGCACACACACAACACTTCTTCTCTTTATATGTTTGATAGTACAAAAGTGGGCACTTAGTGCCAAATGGTATCTTTGAAAAAATACAAGGTAAACTCTTTAGACTTTTGCTTTTGTTTTGGTTACTTGGCATCAAACTTGGCGATCACTAAACCAAAATTAAGGTTTAGGTATTAAGGTTGTGGATTGCAAATGGTTGACAAGCACTTAGCAATCTTGGTAGAAGTTATGAGGGGAAGTCAAATACTATTTCATAAAGCATACCATGTGACCCTATCCAAGATTCATTCACTCATTTAAAATGATTAATGCATTTGAAGATTGAGTGCACCAAGTATGAAAATGCTCCATTTTATACGGATTAAAATGTGATTCTACATTTTAATCCAAAAATGTATGTTGTGTATTAAAATGCTTTGAGAATGTTGTGTACCAAAACCCTATCTGGACACCATGTGTGATGTGAAGGAGGATATTATTTGGCACTAATCAATAGAAAACAAAAACTCAAATGAATCATTGTACATGTGGCGGTAATGGAGTGATGCAAATAATGTAAGTGATTAGGTTCTATGGTAGTAGATGTCTTGATACGTGGCACCACTGGATGGATGCAGAGAACCTAGACCATCATGTCAAATGCATAGAGATCTCCGGAATCAAGTAATCTAATACAAGTGTGCTAAATTGCCATTCGCCACGTACATTGGAGTGCTTAGCCAGAATTATCGAGTCTAGCTTCAAATGTTCTCAGATGAAGTCGGCGAGCCTTTGGTGGCACCAACAATCACTCTACGAACCAAATGGTTCTCTTCTATTTTTGGCATGGTTTGAGAATAAGGACAGAGCATATATGCAATGTATCGTAGACCAATAGTCCACTAGATGCAACATAGGGGTAGATAATTTTGGTGCATCCTCTCCCTTCTCTCTATATCAACCACAGATCACGCAATTCGCTACAACATAGATCACACAATTCACTGCAATAGAGGTCACCAACTGGACTGGATGCAATGAATTATTTGACCATCATCTATGATGTCATTCGATGGTACCTCAAAAACAATCTGACCTGATAAGCATGTTCTGGATCGTTGGTGCATGTTCAGATATCGACACTTCTTGAGTCGAATGGATACTCTTAGTTTATATGCGTCAAGAAGGGAACATTATGCTTGAGCTAATCACTCGTTTGTCTTGCCTCGTGGCTTTGCATCGATGGATCAAACACAGGCAATAAAATGCATTCTCTCTCTCTCTCTCTCTCTCTCTCTCTCTCTCTTGTAGAGAGGGCACGTCGCTTTGCGAAGGATAGCAGCTACTACAGACAATATTCTCTCTATCTCTGAGTTTCTCTCTGTCTCACATGGACTGAAGTGTGCACAATAGGTTGGATTGAGGCAGATCCTACTCTATCTCTCTCTATGCTAGATGCAGGCAGAGAACTACTATACACGAATGTACGCAGAGAGTCAACATGACACAGATAGAGATCAAGCAATAGCAAAGGAGTTCATTTAGCAAAATCAACTTTGCAATACAGTCCATGAATGCCCAAGAGCATTATAGAGCTTCAAAATGAGGATTTGGATGGGAATGGCACATTTTCATATGATCTTGGTCAATCAAGAATCACTCAATATCGATCTGTAGGAGGAATTTCTAGATGTAGAGCTCACTTTCTAGCGACTGTCTGCAATGATTAAATGCACAAGTGATGTTGATGTTGTCTTTACGAGCACAACCTCTGAGAGTCCCCTTTTCTTCAAGGAATCACGCACTTGCAAAGATGGTGTTCTAGCCAGAAACAAATAGGATGTGTTGGTGTTCTGACTAGAAACAATGATGGTGTTGCAAAGTATGACCCATCTCTGAGATAGCTCCCATTGTCCTTCCTCTATGGATGAGGAGAATGCATTAAAAAATGTTGCTCAACTTATGGTAGAGATGCAGTTACATCAAATGATGGGTTAAATGAATATTCAAAGTGTTGATAATGAACCTCCCATGATATAAGGCCAACATGGATATCAAACAAGATGAGTTTCCGTAAACATGCACAAAAAAAAAATGATAATGAGGATAAGAAATTATCGAGCATGGAAATTGTTAATGATCCCAATAGTGTTTATAAACACTCCATAAACTTCAAATGTGCCATCAACTTCATGAGAACAAGCAAAAACTGAAATTGACCAGCAACATGTTCCACAAAAGAGGGTGGGTGGGAGGGGAAAATGGGGGTAACGTGTGGGAAAATGATGAAGGAAACGGGTGGGAGGGTGGGAAAATGGGAAAAATGAATCCCAAAGAGTAAAATGGTGGCAAAAGCTTCTCTCAATGAGGGGAAATCAAAACCACCAACACTCAAGCACCACCACCACCAAAATCACCACCAGACACACCACCAATACCTCACCTAGCACTCTAATACCATGTAGAGAGTACATGCACGAAAGAAAAGTGAAAATAATAGTGTACTCAAAAAAGAAAGAGTGTGTAAGACTCAAAATGAGTAGATCATGAAATGGGTAAACTCATGTGGATTAGAAATTAGCTTTCCAAGAGCATTGAGTAGGCTTCTCAAGCTTCTAACCAAGTACACATGAGGGGAGAGGCCCTCCTTATATAGATTTGGGAGGGGCTCTCAAAAGTACATCTCATGTGGGATAATTCCCCTAAAAGGAGAATGAATACAATTGGTAGAAGCAAATGGCAAGGTACCCAAATACAAAGAAATACAATATAAAATTGAAATAAACTAGAAATGGAGTGTCTCCTAGAGACAAAATGGAGATGCACTCATGCGGATACAAATGTAGATGATGTAGGAGCAATCATGTTGTGAACAGTATCCACAGAAGCATACATTGTGTTTATGTGCTCAATATATGCAGTAATGGCATGAAAACTGAATTCACACCCCAAACTCTAGCCAAAAACGCTTGTAAGTCTATGTCAACTCTCTTCTTTAGGCTAAAAAACCTCCATAAACTTGTAGTAGCTGCCCCCCTCACAACTAAAAACCTTTCAAGAAACATGTAGATTTACTAGTGTGGTTGAAGAATCTTTAATGGTACCTTGCATGTCTTGAATAGCTCTATACTTTTTTGGGATTTATAAGAATGAAGATAAAGAAACTTTTGAAGGATCCATTGTGAGATCTTCAACATACACAATATGACCTAAAAGAGATGTTTGAAAAATGTATTCACTTAGTAAACCCAACTTCAAACTTGTGTGGAGACATATTTCAAATATCCCTTTTAATACATTTATATGCTATCAAAAATCTTTTGTTATCTTTCACTTCTCCTACATAAATCATTGAAAATTCATCCATAAGGATGCAAAAAAGACTAGTGAAGCACTTCCTAAGACTAGATACATGGCCCTATTAAAGGAAGCAAGTGCATTCTTAAGCGCAAAAGCAATTTTTATAGAGACACATGTTCACCATGGTGTGATAAAGGCTATTTTTTGTGATCTTGCAAATGAATTGCTATCTTATACCCACTAAAGATATTGGGAAAGCTATAAAGGCTATGCCCCACATCTTATTGAAGACTCTTCTCTTTAAAGGGTTGACAAATTCCATCTTGAATGGTGAATTTATTCAAAGCTCTGAAGTATCCATGTACTTGGGTTCTTCTTTTTCCTTTTTTGGGGACACTGACCATAGAGGAGAGCCACTTTGAGTGATCAATAGGGAAAATTGTATAGATTTTTTTAATAAGCTTCACTTGCTCTATTTTTATTTATTTTGCATATTTGAGATTAATTCAATAGGGGCTACTTATTACTAGTACCAATCATTCCATTTATGGTATTTGGTGAAGCCCCAACTCTTCTAGAATGTCTATTGAAGCTCTATAAGACCATGCAAAAACTAATTTGTAACCTTGGGGTAAGAAAATTACCTCTTGCATGAAGTTTGGGTATTCCCATAGTCATTCTTATAACCCCATTTACTTGGGATCCATATCAGTTTGAAGATTGACTTCTAGGACCACTGGCTCGTTCTTGTTATTTTCTATAAAAGGTTCCAAAGCATACATTGGAGGGGCATGAACTTGAAAATTTCAATTCTACTCCTTAGTCCATTCAAACGGAATTTCTTGCAAAGCAAGATCTTTTTTCTTGTGCATTCACTTACTCTTGTCTATTGGAGTTGACTTGTATGCCAATCCTTTTTCTACATTCCAATCCTTTCCCTATTCGTTTTGTTCCATCTACAATTCTTCATCCAAATTTTTATAAGACTATAGCTTGCTTCATACTTTCTTAACTCATTACATTAGAATTGTCCATTTTTCTATTTTAACCTATTGGATAACTTGAGATCAATCTAGAGTACTCCATTATACTCGTCCAATATGTGTCCAAGGTTGCCCATTCTTGGTTGGATTCAAATTTAGTACAAGTTGGGTGACTCCATGTTTGTCTAGATTTAGTCCCCTCGTCCACTTTTGACCCATGTTAGCAGACTCCACCTTGGTCCACATTAGTCTCTCTTCCATTTTTGGTCCAAAATGGGTGACTCAAACTTAGTCTGATTTTGGCTTGTGCTCCAACTTTTTGGCCAATATGGGTGACTTCACCTTGCTTCAACTCTAATCTAGAGGCTATTGGTTGACCTTAGTCCAATAGAAGATCCAATTCCTAGTCCAACTTGATGGTTCTTTTTTCTTTTGACTTAATACTAGTGAATATTAGAGGTACCATCTCTATTTTAGTTGTCTTGTTAGGTCATAGTACTAGGTTTTGATCTATCACCACTATCAAATTGCTTTGATAACTTTTACAAGTGGAATCTTGTAATCAACCTTGAAATTTGTAGTACTTATTATCTCATTTTATCAATATCCAAACTTAACTAAAAGATCATCTATCCATTTAGTAACGTCAGAGACTTCTTGTGCTAATTTTGGCTCATTTACCCTCAAAATCATAGTATTCTCACAATCACAACTTACCTCGAAGAGATATCTCTAAGGTATTTTGGTTATAGAACAACTAGGCCATGTAGTTCAGTTGGGAAGAATTGCTTCTACATTGTTCTTCTCTCCTTGTACTCTGAGAGGCATAACAAAGCCAACCCAAAAGAAGAAAGAAAGTTTGTATGTATATCAAGGTGGGTTCTACATTGTCCTTTAATCTCTGTAGGCTTAGTAGAAGAAGCACAACATTATGCAGTGGAAGGAAGCACCTGCCCAAAAAAAAAAGAATCTCTGCACACATTATGGGGCATCCTCTACACTCCATGAGTTCCAAAATCTAATCATAGGACATGTAGACAACATCTCATAAAGTTTTAGTCTGCATAATTTGCCGAAACTTGCAATCTATGGAATAGCTCGGCAACTCCAAGGCTTACGACTAAGGCGACGACCAGATCTCGCTTAATGGGAAATATCTTTCCATTAATCTACACTCATGTGGTGTTTGAGGAGGGAAAAAGACAAATTTTGACATTACCTTGAGAATGTTTTGGGGCCTCAAGGCTTATTTCTTTGCTTTCGAGGCCTGTTTGAAGCATTTTTGGGTGATTCTTGAGTTGTTTCGAAGTAAATTTACATATAGTTCTTTTCACATAGGTTCAAGAACCTCAAGAAAAGTCTTCTTTTGTGCTTCTCTAACAAAAATTATTCAGCTTTGGGGCTGTGTTTTCACTCACAATAGTGATTTTATAGGTTGCTTGGAAGGATTTCAGTTGTGATGGGAGTAGCCATCACAATTTTATGCAAGTTTTTTGGGTCTAAAGAGCAGAGTTGATACATACCTGCAAGTGTTGTTGGCTAGTTTTTGGGCTATAAATTCAACCTTTTCAATGCCATTTTCTTGCATATACTAAGCACATACACACTATGTACACTTTTGTGGATACCACTCATGTACGCCCATGAATTATCGATATAGTGGCTACATTTTTTGCATAGTCTTTGACATTGATAAAGAGGGACATGGCAAGATTTTTATGAATTGCAAGACCCAAATGGTAGGTCTCTTCAGTGATGCAAGTGGAAGGCCTATCCTAGCCTCATTGCAAGAGATGTATGCTAGTGGATTCATAGGTGATCGATAAGCCTAGCTTGCTTCTTTTAGTTTTTCCCTAAATTTGGCACATGGTCATCCTTTTTTAGCCTTAGTGGTGTTTGGACTATTCTAGATCCATTATCATTCTAGTCAATTCTCCATCATACTAGCATCAGGAAAGTTATGCACATGTGATTGATCAGGGTCTAATTCTAGTGTTCCCAAGAGGATTCATAACTTGTAGGGCAAAGACCAACTTGAGATTCAAAAATTTGATGGCACAAACTCTGCTCTATGGAAGAATCAGATTAAAGATGGGTTGATTCAAAGCAGACAACAGAAGCCAGTAGATGGAATCTCAAAGAAGCCTATTGATATGGATGATGATGATGATGATGATTGGGATGAGTTGGATGAATTGATTAGGTATACCATTTGATTGTGTTGTTAGATAATGTTTACTTTATAGTACTGGATTGTGAAAGTCTAAAGGAGCTTTGGAAGAAGTTATGTGACACTAATGAAAAATAAATGCCATCAAATAAAGTGTATCTCATGAGAAATTTATATGACCATTGCATGAAAGACACAATAACGTTGTTGCTCATCTAAATGAGTTTGATGCTAAATTTTCTCACCCACAGGCTCACAAAATGGACATGGATAATGAAATGAAAGCAATCTCGTTGACATGCACCTTGCCATTGTCATGGGATGCGTTTTGCATAGCTATTAGAAATAGTGCACCTAGTGGTAAACTAGTCTACGATGGCATATTTTGAGCACTCTTGAGTGAAGAGATGCGTATAAATTCTATGGCAAACACTCAAAGTGGAGATGCATATAGTTTTCATGATGCTTACCAAGGAAAGAATCAACAATGTGGTAGGAGCAAGAACAAGGAAAAAAATTATCAAAAGAATAAGAGAAGAAGTAAATCAAGGAAAAGGGATATTGAGGGTCATTATTGACATAAGAAAGGACATTTGAAGAAAGACTACTATGCATTAAAGAATGTTAAAGATAAAGGACAACATGTTGATGGGTATGTTAAAAAGTTACTTGCACTATCCTCGGAGCTAATAGATGTCTCCTTAGTACATGAAAGTAATGGTTGAATAGCATCTTCCACAAAAACAACATCATGGCTAACCAGAATGCATTTATTTTGTGGATGATAGCCTTTGCTTTCAGAATTGTACCCAATAAAAATATATTTCACTGCTTTATCATGCAATTTCTTGCATTGTTGTTCATGCACTAATGCATATGTCAGACAACCAAAAACACGTAGGTGAGCAACAGATGGCTTGCAACCATGCCAAGCCTCATATGGAGTGATAGACTGCAATGCTTTAGTGGGATACTTGTTAAGTACATATAAAGCACAGATAATAGCCTCAAGCTAGAAACTATGTGGTAAAGCCTAACTCTTGACCATACACCTCGCCATCTCCATGAGTGACATGTTCTTCCTTTCAGCAACTCCATTCAGTTGGGGTGTATACAACATTGTACAATGATGTTTTATCCCACGTTAAGCCAAAAAAGCATTAAAATCAGAAGACATATATACCCCCCCTCGATCAAAATGGAGGGTGCCCATTTTACATGCAAACATATTTTCAGCCAAAACAAAAACTATTTGAAGCTGATAAACATTTCAAACTTTGCTTTCAATGGATATACCCATGCATTCCTGGAAAAATCATCAACGAAAGTCACAAAGTAAAGATAGTTTCCAAAAGAGGGTGTCTGCATAGGACCATAGACATCATTGTGAACAAGTTGCAATTTTTGAGTAGCTCGAATTGAACCATCTTTTGGGAATGAGGAATGTTGTATTTTTCCCAAAATACAGCCTTCATAGACATGTTTACCAAGTGCCACAAGTTTGGGCAGAGAGGACACCATTTCAAATTTTTGCAGGTGTAACAAACTAGCAAAATTTAGATGACCAAAGCATGCATGCCAAAGCTTTGTATCTAACAAAGCCTGAGAATCATGTACTACACATGCTGAATCATTCACAGATTTTTCATAGTCTTTGAGCTTACACAACCCACGACATAAAATGCCAGAAGCAATAATGACATTGCCATTCGACATATCATGAACTGTAAATCTATCATCAATGAATTTCAGAGCCAAGAAAATCTTGGCTAAAGCTAAAACTGATAATAGATCCTTCTTGATCCTTGGCACAAATAAAGAAAAAACTACCATCAATAGTAGTCAGAATGATCTTACCGACTCCCATGAAACTACTGATTCTTCCGACAATGTAAAAAAACTACCATCAATAGTAGTCAGAATGATCTTACCAACTCCCATGAAATGATAAGAGATGTTGGTGCATGTGACAGTATTCCCTGTAGGGGCAGGCTCGAGTGAAGTGAAGAAACTGTTCTACAAGATAATATGTTTGGTTGCCCCACTATCAAAGTACCAAACATTTGAGTCTACTGTAGACATACAATGTTGATGAGAAGATGGTTCATAACTACAAACAGTGTTAAATGCCCATTCTTTATTCTGCATAAGATTAACAGACTCTATTTTGGGTGTAGAGGCCTCTGCAACAACCATTCCTGCCTCTTTCTTCCTTGCCTCTTTATCAATCAGTTTTGGACAACTCTTTAAGACAATATCATTTCCTTTACAATATTTGCAAAGCAATCTCTACTTTTTTGTTTTCTTCTCTTCTTTGTCATCCTTCTTTGATTGTGTAGAATTAGCTTATTTCTGCTTACTAGTAGAAGAGATCCATTTACCTTTGCCCTTCTGACTAGCCATGAAAGCTTGATTTGCAACATGCATAATGGACCTCTTCTTCCTAGAATGATCTTCCTGCAATAGAACAAAGGCTAACTCCTCAAATGTTGAGGAATTTGGATTGCCGTTCATCATCAAAAAAAGAGTAGAAGCAAAACTATGATATGAATTGGGAAGACCATTCAAAACATTCTACACAAGTGAACTGTGCGGCAAGACCATCAGCAAAAATCAGCTATTCCTTCAAATCTTTGATCTCTGTCAGAAAACTACCCATGGAATCTCCTTCATTCATGTGCTCACTCTCGAAGAGGACAAATACTGATGGTAGTTCTTTCACTTTGTCAGATGCTTTATTTGTGCCAGGGATCAAGAAGAACATGTTATCAGTTTTTGCATTAGCCAAGTTTGGCTTGGTTGTGAAATTTGTTGATGACAGGTGTACAGTTCATGATCTGTCAAATGGCGATGTCATTATTGCTTTTGGCATTTTATGTCATGGGTTGTATAAGCTCATAGACTATGAAAGATTTGTAACTGATTTGGCATGTGCAGTAAATGATTCTCAGGCTATGTCAGATGCAAAGCTTTGGCATGCATGCTTTGGTCATCTGAATTTTGCTAGTTTGCTACGCTTGTAGAAATCTGAAATGGTCTCCTCTTTGCCCAAACTTGAGGCACCTGGAAAACATGTTTGTGAAGGCTGTATTTTGGGCAAAATGTAGCGTTCATCCTTTCCAAAAGATGGTTCAGTTTGGGCTACTCAGAAATTGCAGCTTGTACATAGTGATGTCTATGGTCCTATGCAGACACCTTCTTTTGGGAATTATTTTTACTTCGTGACTTTCATCGATGATTTTTCCAGGCATGCATGGGTATATCCATTGAAGGCAAAGTCTGAAGTATTCATGTGCTTCAAACAGTTTTTGGTTTTGGCTGAAAATCTGTCAACATGTAAAATGGGCACCTTCCGTTCTGATCGAGGGGGGGAATATATGTCTTCTGATTTTAATGCATTTCTAACTAAACGTGGGATAAAACACCAGTGTACAGTGCCGTATACACCTCAATTGAATGGAGTTGTTGAACGAAAGAACAGGTCACTCATGGAGATGGCGAGGTGTATGGTCAAGAGTCAGGCTTTACCACATAGTTTCTGGCTTGAGGCTGTCATGTGTGCAGCATATGTACTGAACAGGTGTCCCACTAAAGCGTTGTAGTCTATCACTCCATATGCGGCTTGGCATGATCGCAAGCCATATGTTGCTCATGTGCGTGTTTTTGGTTGTTTGGCATATGCATTAGTGCCTGAACAACATCGCAGAAAATTGGATGATAAAGCAATAAAATGTATTTTTGTTGGGTACAGTTCTGAAAGTAAAGGATATCCTTTGTATCATCCACATAATAAACACATTCTGGTTAGCCGTGATGTTGTTTTTGTGGAAGATGTTATTCATCCATTGCTTTCATGTACTAAGGAGACATCTGTTAGCTCCAAAGACATGTATCATACTCTGTTGTTTCTTTTTACAAGTGGGCAGTCTAGTGCTGGTCCCAACGAGGCAACTTCTCAGCCTTTGCAGGTTTCATGTGATGATGCATATCATTCCATTTTTGATGCAGATCTACATGATAGTTTGATGAGAGAGCTGATATTGAGGAGGCAAAAACTATGCCAAAATGGCTAGTACAGACTTTGCGTGACAGCAAATTGGATGCACCTCTATCATAAGAACCTCGTTCAGGCTCTCATAGTGCCTCTTTTGCATCAAATTGCTATGCTATGGCTGCATCTAGTCTCTGTGATGAGAATGAGCCTGTTTCGTTTGATGAAGCACAAAATTCAAAAAATTGGATGGCTGCTATGCAAACTGAATATGATGCTATAATGAAGAATGGTACTTGGTCTTTATGTGACTTGCCTTCTGGCAAGAAGGCCATTGGCACTAAGTGGGTATCCAAGATGAAGCATAAACCAGATGGTACAGTTGACAGGTATAAGGCTAGGCTTGTTGCAAAGGGTTATGTACAGGAAAGAGGCATTGATTTTGATGAGAGCTTTGCACCTACATGCCGTATGACTACTGTTCAGAGCATATGTGCACTTGCAGCTCATCATGGTTGGAATGTACATCAGTTGGACATTAAAACTGCATTTTTGAATGGTGACTTGCATGAAGAAGTGTATGTTTTTCAGCCCCGTGGCTTTGTGCAGAAAGGGCATGAAAACCAGGTGTGCAGGTTAAAGAAGGCATTATATGGTTTAATGCAAGCACCACGTGCTTGGTATGAGAAGATACATGCCTATCTGATTGCACATGGTTTTGAGAACAGTCCAACTGAAAGCACCTTATATGTTAAGCGTGCTAATGATGTGCTTCTGATCATTGTTGTCTATGTTGAAAACATGCTTCTCACTGGTCCTATTGAGAAGCATATTGCTATTTTTAAGGCAGATTTGCATGCCTCATTTGAGATGTCTGATTTGGGGCATTTGCATCACTATTTGGGCATTCAGTTTATGCAAGTTGATGGTGGAATGGCTTTGTGTCAAACGAAATATATTGACACATTATTGTAGCGTTTTGGCCTTGAAGACTGTAAACCTATTGCCACTCCTATGGAGACAGGGTTACGATTGAGTCTTCATGATGCTGGAGATGCATTTGATACTGTTCTCTATCAGCAGGCTATTGGATGCTTGATTTACTTATGCATTACTCAACCAGATATTCAGTTTGCTGTCTCACAGATGAGCAAGCTTATGCATTGCCGAGGATTCAAGCATTGGCAGGCAGTTAAGCACATCTTTCGCTATTTGAGTGGTACTCAGCTACTTGGGTTGTTTTATCCCAAGGGGGGATCACTACCGCCAGATTTGCATGCTTTTTCTGACTCTGATTGAGCTGGTTGCTATGACACTCGTGTGTCCACTAGTGGCTTTTGCTTCATGCTTGGTAGCTCATGTATATCTTGGTTGAGCAAGAAACAGCCTATTGTGGCTACTTCCAGTTGTGAGGTTGAGTATAGGGCAGCTTTCATAGCGATTGTTGAGTGTGTGTGGCTGAGATGCCTTATGGCTGATTTGGGTGTTGGTCAGACTTCTGCCACCACCATCTTCACTGACAGTCAGAGCGCATTGGCAGTTGTGAGGAACCCTGTGTTCCATGCTCGCAATAAGCACATTGAGGTGCATTATCACTATGTGAGGGAGAGGTTCTCTGCTAGGGAGATCAGCTTGGCATATGTGCCCACGCAGGAGAACATTATAGACCTTTTCACGAAGGCTCTGCCTAAGGAGAAGTTTGAAGCTTTCCGCAAAGCTTTAGGCTTACTTCCTTTTGTGGAGTGATTTCCACATAGCTTGGCACTTCTTTATACATGAGTGCCAGCTCCTTGTTCACCGCATCACTCCCAGGGGGGATTTGTTGATATATTTAGGTAGTGATGTGTGTGAACACACTAGGACCGTCGGGGCACTTTTTCCCCTCTTTAGGAGGTTTTTTCCTCAAGCTTGTATATACGCCTATTGCCCTAATGGGCTACTTATCTTTGTACATTCTCTAGTAATACATTCAGTATTGTTTTTTGTGCTCCAAGCTTCTTCTTCTTCCTTGTGTTGTTCGCGTGCTTCCGTAGACATCTAACTCCAACAAAACATGGGAGGAGGGAAAAAGGATCTGAGAATAACATACATACTTATTAAGCTCAGTCACCATTTCCTCCAGGCTTAACTCCTTGGAGATTACCCTTGACAAAGTTGATATAATCAAAGTATCATCCTTGATTCCTTGAAGGGCTCTCCATGGTGTCAGCTTCATGTCCTCAAGAGCCTCTTCGATAGAAAGGTCAACTTTCCTTCCCTTTCCCTTCAAATCAACTTTAGGGTCTGGCTTCGACTTCCATTGCTTCTGGCCCTTGGCTTCCTTGTTAACCCACATTGTGAAAATCTTATCCTGCAGATCCCATATCTCACCTGTTCTAAATGCAAGTTGAAACCATGGATCATATTTTCTCAAAGCATTAGACTTTCTATTTTCATCCAGTGCAATGCCAACCTCAATAAGGCATTGCATTCACAGATTGGGATGTATTATGCCAGCCTCCTTCATGAGGCAATCTTCGTATTCATGGTGGAAGAACCGAATTCTCTCTATGGAGGACATCTTCTGCCTGTAGTCATTATCATTGTTGTGATCCCAATCAAGAAGCTTGGCTTCCTCAATTGTAAGACCAACATAGATTTTGCACTTTGCATACCTAAAGAAGAATGTGGTGGGGTGCTCCACTAGTTGTCTATGGGCCTCTGTAGAGTATGAACCACCAATAACATAATATGTGTAATCTTCAAACAGGCCCTCATTGAAATCCTCCACGGAGCTGCACTCATTCAGATCCACCATGATGAGGAATGGCACAAGAGTAGCGTGAGGATTTATCTTCATTTTCTTCTTAAGATTCTGCATGTGCAAATTATGTGGCTCTATTATCTCAAGGGGCCTCCTCCTTGTGATTGGATTGATTGGTGGCCTATGGATGATATTGATTGGTAGGTGGAACAACTGCCCCTTCTTCACAAGCTTTCTCCGAGCTATGTCCTCCCTCATCTTGTTCTGCTCAGTACCAAGAATTCTCGAAGCAAGCTCACCACCAGGTGCAACAATAATATCCTCAGAGATAGAGCTTGACACAGAAGACTCCTCATCAGCCACTCTCTTCTTTTTCTTCAATAGCTTCTTCTGCATGCACTGCTTACCCTTTGCCTTTATAGGGGTTGTCATCTTCTGTTGTCTTGGCATAATGTTGCCCTAGATCCATAGTATGAAGTCTCTAATCAGGTTCATTGAGTCCCTGTAGATCTCTGCAAGCCTCTCTGGCACACAACACTCGGGGCACAAGAAATACATCTTGCATATTACATTTCATAGCCCCTTCGATGTCTCTACCAGGAAAAGGAGATTGTCAGAATCCTCATCTTCATAGTCTAGTTTGAACACAAGGCCATACTGAAAGGCGTGTGTTGTCATGATCTTGCCTCTCCCATAGGCCCCTGCAAACACAAGAAGGACTACATTCTTCTCTTCAACATATTGAAGGCACCACTCCAGGTTTGTCATTGTCCGGGAGTGGACGATCTTTCCTTAAGACCTCTATCTCCTTCGACCTCTCCTTCCTAGTTGCATCATCCTCAACTATTTTGATGCTACTCTGTCCACCAAATGACATGCCAACTCGGTTGTTGGACCTCTTAGAGGATAAAGATGCAAGGATTTTCTTGGATTTTGTCTGGTGACCAATGCATATGTCACGATGTTGATCCACAAAGCTCACTATGACTTTGAGCTTCTTGACAGACCTCTCACCTTTTAACTCAACATCCCTGAAATGGCCTCAGAAGCATTAGCTCTTACATTAATGTGTTTCTCAAGCCGCGAAGGGTCGATACCAAGCATCGACTTTAGGGTGCAAAGTCGATGCCAAGCATCCACTTTAGGGTGCAAAGTCAATGTCAAGCATCGAATTGCACCCTAAAGTCGATGCCTGGCATCGACTTTGCATCCTAAAATCGATGCCTGGCATCGACTTAAGCCTAAAAGTCGATGCCAGGCATCGACTTTGTGTGCAAGTCGATGTTAGGCATCGAATTGCACACAAAGTCGATGCCTGACATCGACTTTGCACCCTAAAGTTGATGCTTGGCATCGACTTGCAGGCTTAAGTCGATGCCTGGCATCGACTTGCAGGCTTAAGTCGATGCCTAGCATCAACTTGTACCCTAAAGTTGATGCATGACATCAACTTTCAGGCCACATTTGATGCCAAGCATCAACCTTCTAGGTCGATGCTTGGCATCGACTTCGGGGTGAAAGTCGATGCCAGTCATCGACTTGAGGGTGTAAGTTGATGCGAGGCATCAACTTTTAGGTGCAAATTGATGCCAGGCATCGACTTTAGGCTGCACGTCGATGCCAAACATCGACTTTTAGGTGCAAGTTGATGCCAGGCATCGACTTTAGGGTGCAAGTGGATGTCTAGCATCAACTTGCACCCTAAAGTCAATGCCTGACATCGATTTGCACCTAAAAGTTGATGCCTTGCATTGACTTAGACCCTCAATGGATCGAGACTTCATGAGCACAAAAAAATAAAATCACTAGAAGACATACTATTTCCTAAAAAATAAAAAGGAATCTTTTAGGAATCTTTTTTTGTGGTGTGATTTTCTCTACCTCTGGGTACTCTTGCCAACATTCTTCTTCTCCATCAGAGTTTCCTTGCTGGTTTGCTGAGCTCTGTGCACCTTTGCTGTCTGTGCTCGATTGCTCTCTCTCTCGCTCACAGATTTTGGAAATGAGAATGATCTCCTCCTCTATTATTTATAGAAAGTTGGGTTACTTGAACCAGAGACTAACTGGATCTAACTGAATGAATCCAGTTTCTAACTAGATCAGTCAACTGATCTAACCAGGATCCATCACTTCATCATTTTAGTCTAAAGTGGAAAGGGTACATCTGTCCTTGTGTGACTGGAAAGAGTCCTCCTCCATCTTTTCTGCTTGTTGAACTCCTTTTTTCAAGATCTGGTAGATCAACTCTCAGTTCCAAACCCATGAAATGAGATCCATGTGGCAAATTCCCATATATTTCCAAAATAGTTGCATTTCTCCATTCTTCTTATAACAAAAAGATGAGCGTAAAGCACAGTTGCCACCCAGCTTTCCTTCTAGTGAATCTGTGACACCAAAAACATAATAATTGCACGACTCCTTTTGTTTGGTAATGTTAATAAACCCTCCAAATTATCATAGCTCATACATATTCATATGAAATGTTCACTTATCTTCCATGTACTCTAAGGTGGCCATCATGAATTCCCATCCCATTCACAAATCTGATGTCACCTGCATACCACCTAGTGACATCACATTTTTTGTCTTTTCTTTGTTTTGTTTGTTATTCACTGAAGTCTTACCAGTGCCCTTTGTTGGTGTAATTTACAAGCCTACACATTTGGCTTGATGGATACATTGAAGTCCATACACATATGGAGAAGCATAGGAACACATGCTAGTGGTTAATTACCACTTTATCTCTTGTAAAAGTCAAATTGACTTGGAATCTTTGTAAACACCTACCAAAAGAAAGTCGTGGAAAAAGATTAGCTTTGATTGAAGGAATATCTCCTAGGATATAGGAGCTTAATCATAGGGAGCCAAAATTTTGAATTTGAATTCAAATTTTTACTCATTCACTATAAAAGTATTCATGGAAAAGTCGCGGGTAGGACTCATCATTCCCGAGCTCATTACTGTCAATTCTGAGTGTGTGTGAGGCCTACACTCTAGCCCACACCTATCTACACCATTAGGCAATGATCTTCATGCCAATGGATTTGTATACAAGTGTTCATTAATACATATATCTACATTGTTCATTTCTGAGTTCTCTGTCATACTACTTGAAAATCTGTCAACTTGTGGAGAGCATATCTCAGTCATTTCTTCACCAAATTCAGAGATCTAAAGCTTGTTGGATTCAGCTCGAAGTTTAATTTGCTAAAGTGATTTCTCTGAGCATAGTTAGTCTTTTTACATCATTCCACTTGGAATATTTAGCTTGCTAAGCTAATTAGATACCCCTAAAAGGAATTTTCCCAATTCCTATTGTGCTGGTCATACTGAACAAAAGATCCAGCAGGTGTCAAGACATAAATAAAAGGTTTTCTTGAGATCTTGAATTTCAAAGTTATCTGTTTTGATTCAATCTTTACACACATCATTTCCAAAGTACATAGACCATCTTATGGTGTCATTGGAAAGCTAAGGATGTCCACTTATCAAGTCTAAAGCATCAGAGGGCTGGTACAAAGCAGGTTTTGGCAGTACCTACTCAATCTCTTGGAGTATTCATCCATCTTTCCCAATAGTGGTATCAGAGCAAACTAAGGTAAAATGGGAGATGGTTTTCCTTCATTTATTCATAAATTGGACAGGAACAACTATCAGGCATGGTCTCTAAGGATGAAGACATACCTACAAGGAAGGACTCTCTATGGATACATCTCAGGAGATGAGGAATTGCCCTCATTCAAAACAAGAGGATTGCCAACAAAGGAAGAACATGAAAAGCTCAACACATGGTGTGCTAAGGATGCATTAGCAAGGTCTTATTTACTCAACTGCATCTCTAATTTTCTTTTGCCATATATTAGAAACTGTAAGACATCCCAAGAGACTTGGGAGACCTTGTCATCTTATTTCTCATCCAACACAAGGGCTAGAAAAAATCAGTTGTGGATTGAATTCACCACATTAAGGAAGCAACCTAAGCAAGCTATTTCAGATCAGTTAGCAAGCATAGGAGAAGAGATTGAAGAAGAGTAGATTGTAAGGCAAGTGATCAATGGGATCAAAGCTGATGACAAATTGGAAAGCTTTACCACTGCCATGGACCTTTACATGGACATGCAGATTCCAGACCTTGCCACTCTCATGGGACAATTATTCACTCATGAAGCCAAGCTCAACAAGAATGGAGATACATCCAAAGGTAATAATTCCTTTGCCCTATACACTGATAAAGGAAAAGCTAAAGATAAAGGCAAGAACAAGAAAGGAGAAGATGAAGGCTCTACCTCCCAAGCCAACTATGCAGGGAGAGGTAGATCTTCAAGAGGAAGAGGCAGAGGAGGTAAGCAAGGTAGGGGGAGATCCTATAACTCCTCATCATGTAACATTTGTGGTTTATCAAACCATACTACAAATGAGTGTTTCAGGAATTACAAGAATCATAGAGGAAGAGGATACCAAAGAGGTGGATACTCACAGTCAAGAGGTAGATTCAACCATCACCAAGGCTACAACAACAACTACAACAACAATTACAACAACAACTACAATGGCAACTACCAAGGATGATTCAAATCTGGAAAGGACTACAACAACTATACAGAAGAGCAGGATGATTCTCTTCTAATCATGAACATGACTTCAAAAATAGGTACAAATGATGACCACCTATTCTACATTGACTCAGGATGCTCAAATCATGTGGCTGGCAATGTAGCACTGCTCTCTGATCTTGAGGAACCAAAAGGTAAGCATCAAGTACAAACATGTGATGACACCAAGCACTCAGTAGTTAAAGTTGGAAATTTTAAGACTTGTGATGGAAATAAAAAATTGTTGAGTAGGGTACTCTATGTACCAACCATTACCAAAAATCTGATGAGTGTTGGATAGATTGTGGAGAAAGGTTTGCAGGTTAGATTCAATCAATTTGGAGCATTTGTGGAGGATCCTAAGCAGGGGTTCAAGAGGATTGCTAAAGGATAAAAATCAGGTAGACTTTTCACTTTTGAGCTAGAAGACACTAAGAACATTGCACTATACAATTATAAAGATCAAACACTTTCAGAGCTTGGGATTTGGCACAAAAGATTAGGGCATGTAGGAGAAAGAACCTTGAAATAGATATGCAGGGATCAATGTGTAATTGGAATACCCAATGTTTCCAAACAACACATGATATATAAATGTAGTGCTTGTCAATTTGGGAAGCCTCACAGGTTACCCTTCTCAAGGAAAGGCTACATGCATGAAGACTATCTGGAACTTGTCCATACAGATGTATGGGGACCAAGCAAAGACCCCTCAATCTCAGGATCAAGGTACTATCTTTTATTGATGATTATAGCAGATGGACTATATTGTACTTCATGAAGCACAAGGATGAGGTGTTTAATTGTTTTAAAAAATATCTTGCACTAGTTGAAAATCAGAGAGGAAAGAACTTGAAGAGACTAAGGTCAGATGGAGGGGGTGACTACTTCTCCAATGAATTTGAAGACTTCTTGTAGGACAGAGGCATCAAAAGAGAAACCACCACAAGGTATACTCCTGAACAGAATGGGGTAGCTGAGAGAAGAAATAGGTTGATTGTTGAGACAGCTAGGTCTATGTTGAATGAAAAAAGGTTACCTAACTATCTATGGGCAGAGAGTGTTTCTATTGCCACTTATCTCATAAATAGTTTACCATCTAAATCCCTTGATGGGATGACACCCTATGAAGCATGGCATGGTAAGAGACCTTCACTAGACCATTGCAAGATATTTGGATGTGTAGCATATGTACACATTCCTTCTCAGATAAGAGGTAAACTAGACCCTAAGGCTGAGAAGTGCATCTTTATTGGATATGATTTAAATCGGAAAGGATACATGTTTTACAACCCTTCCAATAAGGGATTCATGATTAGTAGAGATGTTTTCTTTGATGAAAATGATTCTTGGTATGAGAATGAATGCAGGAAGTTTAAACTACCCTATGACTTGGAAGAGGAGTTTCCAAGTCTTGCTAAGGAGGAACCTACTTAGAATGAAGACTCAACTTCAGAGGATGAAGATGTTATCAACCTTGAAGAGTTCAAGGCATGGAAGTCCAAGGGCAAAGTCAAAATGAAGAAGCTTGAAGACATACCTGAATCTTCAAGTCAGTCAATCAGAAGATCACAAAGAGAGAGCAAAAAACCTATCAGATATGGGTATGATACATCTCTTGTTACTAAACACTCTGTTTATCTTGCCAAAGATTTGTCAATTGAAGAACCAGGATCGTATGAAGAAGCCCTAACCAAGACAGAATGGAAAGAAGCTATGGATGAGGAGATTGAAGCACTCAAGGAAAGTGACACATGGGAACTAGTACCAAAGAAGGACTCCATGAAGGTAATAGGATCCAGATGGATCTATAAACTCAAAAGAAATTCTGATGGGTCAATCAACAGGTATAAAGCCAGATTGGTAGCCAAGGGTTTTGCACAAACCCAAGACATTGACTATGAAGAGACATTCTCTCCTGTGGCCAAGATGCCAACCATTAGAGTGTTGGTGAGTGTAGCTGCATCAAAAAATTGGAACATGTATCAATTGGATGTCAAAAATGCCTTCTTGAATGGATGGATTTCAAAGGAGGTATATATGTCACAACCTCCTGGCTATGAGGACCCTAACAAGGTAACATACTTGTGCCAATTGAATAAAGCTTTATATGGATTGAAGCAGGCACCTAGGGCATGGAATCACAGATTAACTACCTATCTTCAAGACCAAGGATTTATCATGAGTAAGGCAGATACTTCTCTATTCATCAAGAGAAGTAACTCAGAGGTAATATACCTATGTGTTTATGTTGATGACATCGTACTTACAGGTAATGATGTTAATGGAATCAGACAAACCAAGAGCCAGATGACGAAGGAGTTCAAGATCAATGATCTTGGTCTATTAAAGTATTTTCTTGGGCTTGAGTTAGTCTATACTAACTCTGGAATTTACATTACTCATAAAAAATACATACATGATATGTTGAAGAAGTTTCACTTGCAAGATGCCAAAGTAGCAAGTACTCCAATGGAGGCAAACCTAAAACTAAGTGCCCATGAAGCTGATGAAATTAATGACATTACAGGTTATCAAAGCATGGTGGGTAGCTTGAACTATGCTACCTTAACAAGGATAGACATTGCATATGGAGTTAGTGTGCTAAGTCAGTTTATGCACAAGCCAAGGATACCTCACTTAGAGGCTGCCAAGAGAATCTTGAAGTATCTCAAGGGTACACAAAATCATGGTTTGTATTTCCCTTACACTTCAGACATTGATATCAAGATTTATTCAGATGCAAATTGGGCATGATGCAAGAATGATAGAAGGAGCACTTCAGGATACATTTCATTTGCAGGTGATAAGCCAATATCATGGTCTTCAAAGAAGCAACCTACTGTTGCTTTGTCTTCTACAGAAGCAGAGTATAGAGGACTGGCTAATGCCACACAAGAAGCAATATGGATCAAGCTATTGTATACAAAATTGGGTTTATACACTAGGTCACCAATAATCTTTGGAGATAATACAAGGTCACTTCACCTTGCAGCTAATCCTATCTATCATGCTAGGACCAAACATATAGAGGTCCATTACCATTATGTGAGAGAGAAGTTATTAAACAAGGACATTCAACTAACCTATGTATCAACCAACATGCAATGTGCAGATTTGTTGACTAAAGCTTTGGATGGAACCAAACTTTGCAGGTTCAAAGCAATGATTGGATTGCAGGATATACATGAAGCTTGAAGAAAACGACCAAGCCAAAATGTTTTGGCTTGAAGGGGAGCTGTTGGTGTAATTTACAAGCCTACACATTTGGCTTGATGGATACATTGAAGTCCATACACATATGGAGAAGCATAGGAACACATGCTAGTGGTTAATTACCACTTTATCTCTTGTAAAAGTCAAATTGACTTGGAATCTTTGTAAACACCTACCAAAAGAAAGTCATGGAAAAACATTAGCTTTGATTGAAGGAATATCTCCTAAGATATAGGAGCTTAATCATAGGGAGCCAAAAGTTTGAATTTGAATTCAAATTTTTACTCATTCACTATAAAAGTGTTCATGGAAAAGTTGCGAGTAAGACTCATCATTCTCGAGCTCATTACTGTCAATTATGAGTGTGTGTGAGGCCTACAATCTAGTGTTGGAGTTAGACGTCTGCGGAAGCACGCGAACAGCACAAGGAAGAAGAAGAAGCTTGGAGCACAACACACAAGACAGAATGTATTACTAGAGAATGTACAAAGATAAGTAGCCCATTAGGGCAATAGGCGTATATACAAGCCGGGGGAAAAAAACCTCCTAAAGAGGGAAAAAAGTGCCCCGACGGTCCTAGAGTGTTCACACACATCACTACCTAAATATATCAACAAATCCCCCCTGGGAGTGATGCGGTGAACAAGGAGCTGGCACTCATGTATAAGGAAGTGCTGAGCTATGTGGAAATCACTCCACAAAAGGAAGTAAGCCCAAAGCTTTGCGGAAAGCTTCAAACTTCTCCCTAGGCAGAGCCTTCGTGAAAAGGTCTGCAATGTTCTCCTGCGTGGGCACATATGCCAAGCTGATCTCCCCAGCAGAGAACCTCTCCCTGACATAGTGATAATGCACCTCAATGTGCTTAGTGCGAGCATGGAACACAGGGCTCCTCGCAACTGCCAATGTGCTCTGACTGTCAGTGAAGATGGTGGTGGCAGAAGACTGGCCAACACCCAAATCAGCCATAAGGCGTCTGAGCCACACACACTCAACAGTCGCTGTGAAAGCTGCCCTATACTCAGCCTCACAACTGGAAGTGGCCACAGTAGGCTACTTCTTGCTCAACCAAGATATACATGAGCTACCAAGCATGAAGCAAAAACCACTGGTGGACACACGAGTGTCATAGCAACCAGCCCAATCTGAGTCAGAAAAAGCATGCAAATCTGGCGGTAGTGATCCCCCCTTGGGATAAAACAACCCAAGTAGCCGAGTATCACTCAAGTAGCGAAAGATGCGCTTAACCACTTTCCAATGCGTGACTCCTGGGCAATGCATAAACCTGCTCATCTGTGAGACAGCAAACTGAATATCTGGCCGAGTAATGCATAAGTAAATCAAGCATCCAACAGCCTGCTGATAGAGAACAACATCAAATGCATCTCCAGCATCATGAAGACTCAATCGTAAACCTGTCTCCATAGGAGTGGCAATAGGCTTACAGTCTTCAAGGCCAAAACGCTGCAATAATGTGTCAATATATTTCGTTTGACACAAAGCCATTCCACCATCAACTTGCATAAACTGAATGCCCAAATAGTGATGCAAATGCCCCAAATCAGACATCTCAAATGAGGCATGCAAATCAGCCTTGAAATCAGCAATATGCTTCTCAAGAGGACCAGTGAGCAGCATGTCGTCTACATAGACAACAATGATCAGAAGCACATCATTAGCACGCTTAACATATAAGGTGCTTTCAGTTGGACTGTTCTCAAAACCATGTGCAATCAGATAGGCATGTATTTTCTCATACCAAGCACGTGGTGCTTGCTTTAGACCATATAACGCCTTCTTTAACCTGCACACCTGGTTTTCATGCCCTTTCTGCACAAAGCCACGGGGCTGAAAAACATACACTTCTTCATGCAAGTCACCATTCAGAAATGCTGTTTTAATGTCCAACTGATGTACATTCCAACCATGATGGGCTGCAAGTGCACAAATGCTCCGAACAGTAGTCATACGGCATGTAGGTGCAAAGGTCTCATCAAAATCAATGCCTCTTTCCTGTGCATAACCCTTTGCAACAAGCCTAGCCTTATACCTGTCAACTGTACCATCAGGTTTACGCTTCAGCTTGTATACCCACTTAGTGCCAATGGCCTTCTTGCCAGGAGGCAAGTCACATAAAGACCATGTACCATTCTTCATTATAGCATCATATTCAGATTGCATAGCAGCCTTCCAATTTTCTGAATTTTGTGCTTCATCAAAAGAAACAGGCTCATTCTCATCACAGAGACTAGATGCAGCCATAGCATAGCAATCTGATGCAAAGGAGGTACTATGAGAGCCTGAACGAGTACGACATGACAAAGGTGCATCTAATTTGCTGTCACGCAAAGTCTGCACCAGCCATTTTGGCATAGTTTTTGCCTGTTCAATATCAGCTCTCTCATCAACAAGTGCATCATGTAAATCTGCATCAGAAATGGAATGATCTGCATCATCATATGAAACCTGCAAAGGCTGAGAAGTTGCCTCATTGGGACCAGCGCTAGCCTGTCCACCTGTAAAAAGAGGCATCAAAGTATCATACATGTCTTTGGAGCTAACAGATGTCTCCTTAGTACATGAAAGCAATGGCTGAATAGCATCTTCCACAAAGACAACATCACGGCTAACCAGAATGCGTTTAGTCTGTGGATGATACAGACGATAGCCTTTACTTTCAGAACTGTACCCAACAAAAATACATTTTACTGCCTTATCATCCAATTTTCTGCGATGTTGTTCAGGCACTAATGCATATGCCAAACAACCAAAAACACGCAGATGAGCAACAGATGGCTTGCGGTCATGCCAAGCCTCATATGGAGTGATAGACTGCAACGCTTTGGTGGGACACCTGTTCAGTACATATGCTGCACACATGATAGCCTCAAGCCAGAAACTATGTGGTAAAGCCTGACTTTTGACCATGCACCTCGCCATCTCCATGAGTGACCTGTTCTTTCGTTCAGCAACTCCATTCTGTTGAGGTGTATACGGCACTGTACACTGGTGTTTTATCCCACGTTCAGCCAGAAATGCATTAAAATCTGAAGACATATATTCCCCCCCTCGATCAGAACGGAGGGTGCCCATTTTACATGCTGACAGATTTTCAGCCAAAACCAAAAACTGTTTGAAGCACATGAACACTTCGGACTTTGCTTTGAGTGGATATACCCATGCATGCCTGGAAAAATCATCAATGAAAGTCACGAAGTAAAGGTAATTTCCAAAAGAGGGTGTCTGCATAGGACCACAGACATCACTATGTACAAGCTGCAATTTCTGCATAGCCCGAACTGAACCATCTTTTGGAAAGGAAGAACGCTGCATTTTGCCCAAAATACAGCCTTCACAAACATGTTTTCCAGGTGCCTCAAGTTTGGGCAAAGAGGACACCATTTCAGATTTCTACAGGCGTAACAAGCTAGCAAAATTCAGATGACCAAAGCGTGCATGCCAAAGCTTTGCATCTGACATAGCCTGAGAATCATGAACTGCACATGCCGAATCATTCACAGATCTTTCATAGTCTATGAGCTTATACAGCCCACGACATAAAATGCCAGAAGCAATAATCACATCGCCATTTGAGAGATCATGGACTGTACACCTGTCATCAACGAATTTCACAACCAAGCCAATCTTGGCTAATGCAGAAACCAGAAACTGCTAACAGGTTCTTTTTGATCCCTGGCACAAATAAAGCATCTGACAAAGTGAAAGAACTACCATCAGCAGTAGTCAGAATGATCTTACCAACTCCCATAATAGGATAAGAGGAGTTATTGGCGCATGTGACAGTATTCCCTGTAGGGGCAGGCTCGAGTGAAGAGAAGAAACTGCGCTGCGAGGTAATATGTTTGGTCGCCCCACTGTCAAAGTACCAAACATCTGAGTCTACTGCAGACATGCACTGATCATGAGAAGATGGGTCAAAACTGCAGACAGTAGTAAACGCCCATTCTTCTTCCTGCACAAGATTTGCAGACTCTGTTTTTGGTGTAGAGACCTCTGCAACAACCATTCCAGCCTCTTTCTTCTTTGCCTCTTTAGCAGCCAGTTTTGGACAGTTCTTTATAATATGATCATTTCCTTTACAGTACTTGCAGAACAATTTCTGCTTTTCTGATTTCTTCTCATCTTTATCCTGGTTCTTCGATTGTGCAGCATTTGCAGATTTCTGCTTACTAGTAGAAGAGCTCCATTTTCCTTTGCCCTTCTGACTAGCCAGGAAAGCTTGATCTGCAACACGCATAATGGACCTGTTCTGCCTGGACTGATCTTCCTGCAAGAGAACAGAGACTAATTCCTCAAATGACAAGGCATTCGGATTGCCTTTCATCATCAATCGAAGAGTAGAGGCAAAACTCTGATATGAATCAGGAAGGCCATTCAGAACGGTCTGCACAAGTGAGCTATCTGGTATAACCTCATCAGGAGAAATCAATTGTTCCTTCAGGTCTTTGATCTTTGTAAGAAAACTGTCCATCGAATCACCTTCATTCATGTGCTCACTCTCCAACTGTTTTCGGAGGTAAGCAACACGAGCCTCATTCCTAGCCTGGTACAAAGTGGTAAGTGTATCCCAAGCATCCTTTGCTGTTCTGCAAGAGCGAATGTGAGGAATAATGGCACGTTTGACAGACAAAGCTATCAATGCATGTGCCTGGGCATCTCTGCCATCCCAACGAATCTGCTCTGCAGTAGGTGCAACAGAAACAGCAGCACGAACAGGAATCTGCGGAATATCATCTTCGACACCATCTTCATCAGCTCCAACACCTGTATTTGCAGTACCTGTCGTTACAGGTGTAACAGGACGTCTTTCAACACCCTGCACAATGTTCCACAATCCTTTTGCAACCAGTACATGTCGCATCATATAAGCCCATAATGGGTAGTTGGTACCATCCAACTTATCCTCAACAGCCAACATACGGAATACATCACTGCTTTCAGCCATGGCCGGTGACTAAAATACCTTGATGCAGAAAATTGACTGTATCTCAAAAAGTTGAACAGAACTGCCCACACGAGTTCTGCTAGACCTGTAGCAGACTTCGAGACGCTTAAACTGGCGAACAGAAACTGGTATATACCTTTGGCACAAAAGGACGAAATAGCCTGCACAAGCACTGCGATAGTGCGTTCGGAGGCCGAAACGAGCTCAGATCGCGATTTCGGCACCACGAAGCGAAGCTTTTTTTATCTCAGAAACACCCTGAGTATGCTCACCAGATTTTGTGCGAATCTGAGACTGCAAACGGAGGAGTGTCGATGGCGCCCTAGAAGAAGCAACGACCTGCTCTGATACCAATTGTTGGAGTTAGACGTCTGCGGAAGCACGTGAACAGCACAAGGAAGAAGAAGAAGCTTGGAGCACAACACACAAGACAGAATGTATTACTAGAGAATGTACAAAGATAAGTAGCCCATTAGGGCAATAGGCGTATATACAAGCCGGGGGAAAAAAACCTCCTAAAGAGGGAAAAAAGTGCCCCGACGGTCCTAGAGTGTTCACACACATCACTACCTAAATATATCAACATCTAGCCCACACCTATCTACACCATTAGGCAATGATCTTCATGCCAATGGATTTGTATACAAGTGTTCATTAATACATATATCTACATTGTTCATTTCTGAGTTCTCTGTCATACTACTTGAAAGTCTATCAACTTGTGGAGAGCATATCTCAGTCATTTCTTCACCAAATTAAGAGATCTAAAGCTTGTTGGATTCAGCTCAAATTGTCTACACACTATCAAAATTTGAAGAGATTCTATTTTCAAATTTCAGAGAAAAGCTCGTTGAGGTGATCACTGGTCATTGTCTGCTACAATCCTAAAAAATCGGGGGTAAAGTTTAATTTGCTAAAGTGATTTCTCTGAGCATAGTTAGTCTTTTTACATCATTCCACTTGGAATAGTTATCTTGCTAAGCTAATTAGATACCCCCTAAAAGGAATTTTCCCAATTCCTACTCTACTGGTCATACTGAGCAAAAGATCCAGCAAGTGTCAAGACATAAATAGAAGGTTTTCTTGAGATCTTGAATTTCAAAGTTATTTGTTTTGATTCAATCTTTACACACATCATTTCCAAAGTACATAGGCTATCTTATGGTGTCATTGGAAAGCTAAGGAGGTCCACTTATCAAGTCTAAAGCATCAGAGGGATAGTACAAAGCAGGTTTTGGCAGTACCTACTCAATCTCTTGGAGTATTCATCCATCTTTCTCGACACCCTTTAGTGTATTGTGGAAAGGACATCTACACATTGGCTAAAGCATACTTTAACAAGTCCTTCGATGACAACTTGAGCAAATCATTCTGGACATTGATATATGAAATCCTTAGATGACATCTACGTATTGATATATAAAATTCTAAATATCATTTTGCTCATCAAATTTTGAGATTTCAATGCTTGAAAAAGTCAAAATGCAATCAATTTGAAGTTTAGAGTAATTCAGATAATCGAATACACCCTTTTTTCCTTGAAGCCAACCACGTAGAAGTAACAGTTTTGTCAAAACCTTTGTGTGCTCTTTCCTACCAATCTTATGAGCATCAACAAACACATTACTTGATGTGGACACACTTCATAGTGTATCTCATCACTACTACTTTCAAAAGAGAATCAAATCTTTGGTTCCCTTATTAGTTTGAAAACATCAATCGTGTATATTTGAATAATTAAGTACTTTAATGTTGGGCTTTAGGTACTTTAATGTAATTTGATGTTTAATGCACTTTAATGTACTTTAATGAACTTTTGATTTCATATCTTCTTGATGTGACATTTGATGTGACATTTGATGTGACATTTTCACTTGATCTTGGACTTCTACTCATTTAAAAAGGTAATTCATCTTCAGTCTTCTTTGAAGTAAGTGAAGATGAGCTCAATCTTTTCAGTGGATGCTTGGGCATCAGCTTCCTCTACTCATATTGATACAATTTTGAATTCATTGTTCTCAGTTGACCCTTTCCTCATAAGTGATGATCTCCATGGTTTAGAATGTGGTGATCATCATTCTATGTTTTTTGTTGAGTCATTTAAGTTATCCAATTTGCAGTGCAATGCTGCTCAACCAAATGCACCTCTTGATCTCCCATCTGATCCAGCCATTGATCTCCCTTCTGACTCAAGTGCATGTGGAGCAAAGGAAAGGCAAAGCACACTCAATCTACATTGTAAAAGAAGGCCTCGTGAAGTAAGTCAAAACAGATTTAAATTTCTTACTTCAGATAGACAGATTGCATTGGATATTGTGAAGCATTGTTGTGGTTTGAAATGTTTGTACAATTTAGGAATGAAGAAACTAAAGCACCTAAGAGAGAAATTCCTCCATTTAGATAGTGAAAGGTAGGATATATACCTTGTTTCTCACATGCAAATGATTGAGGATAACATGTCAGTAACACGTGTTGCTTTTGAATATTTCTTTACTCAAGGGATGCGATGTTGTAGGGCTGCATTTAAAATTGCGATGGGTGTGGGAAATTTTAGAATACATAGGGTTCAATAGGGGCTTATAAATGGGGATCTCATTTTGGATACGTTCCATGTTGGGACCAAAGGATCTGCTGGACGTCATGCAATGAAGTGGATGATGAACTTATTTTAGCTTGGATTGTGAGGTTATGTCTATGACTGGAAGGTTGCACTTGTCAGATAACTTTAGTCGTGTGTTGTATTGTCACTTTACTCGATTATGGAAGCAAGAGTTTAACAATGTGTCTATTCCTCGTGAAGTTAGAATGGGTGAATGTTCAATTTGCGCCACTTTGAAAAACATAGCAAAGAGACAATGTTGATATAATTAGGTAGTGATGTGTGTGAACACTCTCGGACCGCCGTGGCACTTTTTTCCTCTTTAGGGGTTTTTTTTCCCCCGGCTTGTATATACGCCTATTGACCTAATGGGCTACTTATCTTTGTACATTCTCTAGTAATACATTCAGTATTGTGTGTTGTGCTCCAAGCTTCTTCTTCTTCCTTGTGTTGTTCGCGTGCTTCCGTAGACATCTAACTCCAACAATTTGTATCAGAGCAAGTCGCCGCTTCATCTAGGGCATCATCTACACCTCTCCAATTGCAGTCTCAGATTCGCATGAAATTTGGTGAGCATACTTGCGGTGTTTCAGAGATCAAAACATCTTTGCTCTATCGTGCCAAAATCGCGATATGAGCTCGTTTTGGCCTCCGAACACACTATCGTAGCGCTTGTGCAGGAAATTTCATCTTTTTGTGCCAAAGGTATACACCTGTTTCGGTTCGCCAGTATAAGCATTTCGAAGTCTGCTACAGGTTTAACAGAACTTGTCTAGGCAGTTTCGTTCAACTTTTTGAGATACAATCAATTTTCTGCATCAAGGTATTTTAGTCACCGCCATGGCTGAAAGCAGTGATGTATTTCGTATGTTGGCTGTTGAGGATAAGTTGGATGGTACCAACTACCCGTTGTGGGCTTATATGATGCGACATGTATTGGTTGCAAAAGGAGTGTGGAACATTGTGCAGAGTGTTGAAAAATGTCCTATCACACCTACAATTGTTACAACTGCAGGTACTGAAGCTGATGCAGAAGGTGTCGAAGATGATGATATTCTGTATATTCTTGTTCGTGCTGCGGTTTTTGCTGCACCTATTGCAGAGGAGATTTTTTGGGATGGCAGAGATGCCTAGGCACATGCATTGATAGCGTTGTCTATCAAACATGCCATTATTCCTCACATATGCTCTTGCAGAACAGCTAAGGATGCTTGGGATACTCTTACCACATTGTACCAAGCTAGGAATGAGGCTCATGTTTCTTACCTCCGAAAATAGTTGGAGAGTGAGCACATGAATGAAGATGATTCTATGGACAATTTTCTAACAAAGATCAAAGACTTGAAGGAATAGTTGATTTCTGCTGATGAGGTTATACCAGATAGCTCACTTGTGCAGAACTTTTTGAATGGTCTTCCTGATTCATATCATAATTTTGCTTCTACTCTTCGGTTGATGATGAAAGGCAATCCAAATGCCTTGTCATTTGAGGAGTTAGTCTCTGTTCTATTGCAAGAAGATTAGTAAAGGCAGAATAGGTCCATTATGCGTGTTGCAGATCAAGCTTTCTTGGCTAGTCAGAAGGGCAAAGGAAAATGGAGCTCTTCTACTAGTAAGCAAAAATATGCAAATGCTGCACATTCAAAGAACCAAGATAAAGATGAGAAAAAATCAGAAAAGCACAAATTGTTTTGCAAGTACTGTAAAGGGAATGATCATATCATAAAGAACTGTCCAAAACTGGCTGCTAAAGAGGCAAAGAAGAAAGAGGCTGGAATGGTTGTTGCAGAAGCCTCTACACCAAAAACGGAGTTTTCTAATCTTGTGCAGGAAGAAGAATGGGCATTTACTATTGTTTGTAGTTTTGACCCATCTTCTCATGAGCAGTGCATGTCTGCAGTAGACTCAGATGTTTGGTACTTTGACAGTGGGGCGACCAAACATATTACCTCGCAGCGTACTTTCTTCTCTTCACTCAAGCCTGACCCTATAGGGAATACTGTTACATGTGCCAACAACTCCTCTTATCCTGTTATGGGAGTTGGTAAGATCATTTTCACTACTACTGATGGTAGTTCTTTCACTTTGTCAGATGCTTTGTTTGTGCCAGGGATCAAGAAAAACCTGTTATCAGTTTCTGCATTAGCCAAGATTGGCTTGGTTGTGAAATTTGTTGATGACAAATGTACGGTTCATGATCTGTCAAATAGCAACGTGATTATTGCTTCTGGCATTCTATGTTGTGGGTTGTATAAGCTCATAGACTATGAAAGATCTGTAAATGATTTGGCATGTGTAGTACATGATTCTGAGGCAATGTGAGATGCAAAGCTTTGGCATGCAGACTTTGGTCATCTGAATTTTGCTAGTTTGCTACGCCTGCAAAAATCTGAAATGGTGTTCTCTTTGCCCAAACTCGAGGCACCATGAAAACATATTTGTGAAGGCTGTATTTGGGGCAAAATACAGCGTTCCTCCTTTCGAAAAGATGGTTCAGTTAGGGCTACTTAGAAATTGCAGCTTGTACATAGTGATGTCTATGGTCCTATGCAGACACCTTATTTTGGAAATTATATTTACTTAGTGACTTTCATCGATGATTATTCTAGGCATGCATGGGTATATCCATTGAAGGCAAAGTCCGAAGTGTTCATGTGCTTCAAACAGTTTTTGGTTTTGGGTGAAAATCTGTCAGCATGTAAAATGGGCACCCTCCGTTCTGATCGAGGGGGGGAATATATGTCTTCTGATTTTAATGCATTTCTGGTTGAACATGGGATAAAACACCAGTGTATAGTGCCGTATACACCTCAATAGAATGAAGTTGCTAAACGAAAGAACAAGTCACTCATGGAGATGGCAAGGTGTATGGTCAAGAGTCAGGCTTTACCACATAGTTTCTGGCTTGAGGTTGTCATGTGTGCAGCATATGTACTTAACAGGTGTCCCACTAAAGCGCTACAATCTATCACTCCATGTGAGGCTTGGCATGATCGCAAGCCATTTGTTGCACATTTGTGTGTTTTTGGTTGTTTGGGATATGTATTAATGCCTGAACAACATCGCAAAAAATTAGATGATAAAGCAGTAAAATGTATTTTTGTTGGGTACAATTCTGAAAGTAAAGGCTGTCGTCTGTATCATCCACAGACTAAATGCATTTTGGTTAGACGTAATGTTGTTTTTGTGGAAGATGTTATTCAGCCATTGCTTTCATGTACTAAGGAGACATCTCTTAGCTCCAAAGACATGTATGATACTTTGATGCCTCTTTTTACAGGTGGACAGTCTAGTGCTGGTCCTAATGAGGAAACTTCTCAGCCTTTGCAGGTTTCATGTGATGATGCAGATCATTCCATTTCTGATGCAGATTTACATGATGCACTTGTTGATGAGAGAGCTTACATTGAGGAGGTAAAAACTATGCCAAAATGGCTGGTGCAAACTTTGCGTGACAACAAATTAGATGCACCTCTGACATATCATACTCGATCAGGCTCTCATAGTGCCTCTTTTGCATCAAATTGCTATGTTATGGCTGCATCTAGTCTCTGTGATGAGAATGAGCCTGTTTCATTTGACGAAGCACAAAATTCAGAAAATTGGATGGCTACTATGCAATCTGAATATGATGCTATAATGAATAACAGTACTTGGTCTTTATGTGACTTGCCTCCTGGCAAGAAGGCCATTGGCACTAAGTGGGTTTACAAGCTGAAGCGTAAGCCTGATGGAACAGTTGACATGTATAAGGCTAAGCTTGTTGCAAAGGGTTATGGATAGGAAAGAGGCATTGATTTTGATGAGACCTTTGCACCTACATGTCGTATGACTACTGTTCGGAGCATCTGTGCACTTGCAGCCCATCATCGTTGGAATGTACATCAGTTGGACATTAAAACTGCATTTCTGAATGGTGACTTGCATGAAGAAGTGTATGTTTTTCAGCCCCGTGGATTTGTGTAGAAACAGGTGTGCAGGTTAAAGAAGGCATTATATGGTTTAAGGCAAACACCACATGCTTGGTATGAGAAGATACATGCCTATCTGATTGCACATGGTTTTGAGAATAGTCCAACTGAAAGAACCTTATATGTTAAGCGTGCTAATGATGTGCTTCTGATCATTGTTGTCTATGTTGATGACATGCTGCTCACTGGTCCTATTGAGAAGCATATTGCTGATTTTAAGGCTGATTTGCATGCCTCATTTGAGATGTTTGATTTGGGGCATTTGCATCACTATTTGGGCATTCGGTTTATGCAAGTTGATGGTGGAATGGCTTTGTGTCAAACGAAATACATTGACACATTATTGTAGCGTTTTGGCCTTGAAGACTGTAAGCCTATTGCCACTCCTATGGAGACAGGTTTACGATTGAGTCTTCATGATGTTGGAGATGCATTTGATGATGTCCTCTATCAGCAGGCTGTTGGATGCCTGATTTACTTATGCATTACTCGGCCAGATATTCAGTTTGCTGTCTGACAGATGAGCAGGTCTATGCATTGCCCAAGTGTCAAGCATTGGCAGGCGGTTAAGCGCATCTTTCGCTACTTGAGTGGTACTCGGCTACTTGGGTTGTTTTATCCCAAGGGGAGATCACTACCGCCAGATTTGCATGCTTTTTCTAACTCAAACTGGGCTAGTTGCTATGACACTCGTGTGTCCACTAGTGGCTTTTGCTTCATGCTTGGTAGCTCATGTATATCTTGGTTGAGCAAGAAGCAACCTACTGTGGCCACTTCTAGTTGTGAGGCTGAGTATAGGGTAGCTTTCACAACTACTATTGAGTGTGTGTGGCTCAGACGCCTTATGGCTGATTTGGGTGTTGGTCAGCCTTCTGCCACCACCATCTTCACTGACAGTCAGAGCGCATTGGCAGTTGCGAGGAACCCTGTGTTCCATGCTCGCACTAAGCAGACTGAGGTGCATTATCATTATGTAAGGGAGAGGTTCTATGCTGGGGATATCAGCTTGGGATATGTTCCCACACAGGAGAACATTGCGGCCCTTTTCAGGAAGTCTCTGCCTAGGGAGAAGTTTGAAGCTTTGCGCAAAGCTTTGGGCTTGCTTCCTTTTGTGGAGTGATTTCCACATAGCTTGGCACTTCCTTATACATGAGTGCCAGCTACTTGTTCACCGCATCACTCCCAGGGGGATTTGTTGGTATATTTAGGTAGTGATGTGTGTGAACACTCTAGGACCGCCGGGGCACTTTTTCCCCTCTTTAGGAGGTTTTTTTCCCCGGCTTGTATATACGTCTATTGCCCTAATGGGCTACTTATCTTTGTACATTCTCTAGTAATACATTCAGTATTGTGTGTTGAGCTCCAAGCTTCTTCTTCTTCCTTGTGTTGTTCGCGTGCTTCCGTAGATGTCTAAACAACATACAACACCACAAGAAAAAGATAATTTTAAAAACCTTCTAAAAAACCATCGTGAGAGTCAAGCTTTAGAGAGAAAGAAAGCAATGAATCATTGAAGTAAAGCACTCAAAAATCCGGAGTGTTATATGTGTTTGTTGATCGATGGTATGGATTAAAAAAAACTTGTTTGCCATATTTTTATCACATCCCTAAGGACATTGGAGATGAAGTCCTTGTGCAAATGCATTTGGTTGGTGCTTTGGTATACAATGGAACTGTAATATCCAAGGTTTTCTCCACATATCTGAATGTGCATAATGATCCAAACCTTACAGTTACTGTCATTCGTCGGGTTTTGTAATCATGGAAGGGTCTTTTGCCACCAACTCTATATTTGCAACTTGATAATACTTCAAGAGAGAATAAAAATTCTACATTCTTTGGATATTCATGCATGCTTGTTGATAAATAGGTATTTCAGAAGGTTAAGGTAAATTTCCTTCTGGTTGGGCACACTCATGATCACATTGACCAAATGTTCAGTACATTCTCTAAGAAGTTGGCATGTAACAATGCTTTTACTCTTTCGAGTTTATCTGAGCTGATTTCAAAAGCATATACTCCAAAACCAGAAGTTCAACAACTCACACAGATTTATAACTTTAAGCACTTTTGCTCAATGCGCCTTGATAACAGTGCTAAGGTTTTGGCTCCATTGCACAATATTAGTTTCAACCATGTATTCTTGATGAGGAGGGTTGATGACATAACCCTTTTATTTGCAAAGCAATATTCATCTTCTCTTGGGCGGGAGCCTAAAGAGGGATGTAGATTCTTGTTGCAAGTGCCTAATTTGTCTATGTATGGTGCAAAACAATCGGCATATGAAGATAAAAACAATACAGAAAGATGTGGAAATGTGGTTGATCAAAGTAAAAGCTGGATGCATGCACTCATTGAAAAGAAGAAACGTATTGAGCGTGCAAAAAAATATGCTGGAGATCAAGATGTATCTTGGTGGGATGACTTTTTCAATCATCAAGAAGAGATTATAAAGTATACGATTGTAGGTCATTGGCCAGTTGATGTTCCATTCACATGGGATTTTTGTACACAAAGATCAGTGAATGTGGCCCAAGCATGTAATGAAGATGCACTTCAAAGTTTTATACATCCACCAGAAAGAAATATTTATGTAGACCCAAGGATAACAAAACATGCAGAAGTAAGATGACAAGGAAATTTAATAGAGGTAAATATTGGAACACTTATTGCAGTACTTGCTGATGGTGATGAGGCTACCAGACCATTTTGGATTGCAAAGGTTTTAGAGGTCACCAAAGATATTGATCAGAGAAGAATAGAGGCTTTGATGGTGCATTGGTATTACACTAAAAGTAGTAATGCATTCACAGGTAAATATAACTTAGAAATGGTCTGTGATACTAAACGAATAGGCTCAAAAAAAGAAAAAGAATATTCGAAGCACATTCACTCTTAAAATGGATGATGTAGATATTCTTGTTTATGATTTTTCCTTGACAAAAACAGGTCACTTGAGGAAAGCAACCATCAATATGATAAAGCAAAAGCTTCCAGATGTATGTGGTACAAGAAATCATAGGCAAACAAGAAGATTTGTGCATGATCCTGCAGAATTTGGTATGTATGTGGATGAAGATAGAGCTCTTGTGGATGTAGAAGAAGAAGAAGAGAGCTCTCAACAATATGAGACTGAATGAAGTGCATCAGTTGATGAGGGTGTAGACATAGATCGACATAGTTGTGAGTTGCATTGAAACTCTGTAACATTTTTAGTGCTTATGTAAATGCCTCGAAGTAGTTTGCTTAACGAAACCATGTTTCATAGCAATTTTGAATAACAATCGGATATCCTCCCATTGAAAATATGTCTTAAATGTATAAGAATTATTCAGTTTTACATTCTTTATATAGATTTTAGACATGTCAATGTCTTATCATATAGAATTTGGACATGTCAATGTCTTATCATATAGATTTTGGACATGTCAATGTCTTATCTAATGAAATTTTGACTACATTTTGAACTCTTTTTTATGAAAAAATGATAAAAAATGTCAAAAAATCACATGTTTTTACTTCATTTTTTAAATATATGTATACTGCTATAAAGGAATCTCAAACATAAGTTGCAATTTGCTTGATTTTTGAAGAGGGTGTTCTCTTTTTATGACATAGTTCTCGTTTTTTATGACTCACTGTTGTTTGTGGAATTGGAATAATACTCTAATCATTGCACCCCATTTGATCAATTGTCCTTATACTAGCAATATATTACCCTTTGAAGAAGAAAGGTCATACTATCCTAGAAGTCAAGAATTCAACCTCCATGGTTGCCTCGGGTGCACAATTGTGGACCACATTGGTTGCCACTTCCTTTTAAACAATTGTTAGCTCCTTTTTTACAACATCATTGGTGAGGGGGATGTGCTGGTATATCTTGATAGTGATTTATGTGAACAAACTTACAATTACAAGGGAAGTTTTTCCTTCTTTTAGGAGATTTATTTCCTCAGTTTGTATATGTGCCCATAACTGTAATGAGTTACTTATCTTTGTATATTGTTTTGAGAGTTCCATGCCCCAAGCTTTTGTCCTAATTTTCTATTCTTTCTCACACAAGGTCTCTTTACCCCACATGCAATGTATTTTGCCCCCTAGTCCATATAAGGAGGGCCTCATTTCGCCTCTCTTCATTCATTCATGCACTCCCATGGTGTTCTCACTTTGAGGCTCAAGCTCCTTGCTTCTTATGTAAGCTTTCTTTCCATAATTTAGTTTATTTGTATTTAAACTCATTGTTGTTTCTAGTGTTCTTTGAACCTCCATAGCTTGTTTTGGTTTGCATGTATCTTGAACCAATTTTCTCAACATGGTATCATGGAAAATATGATGATAATCATGTTTAATGAAAATTTTAATAGTGCCTAGGAGCACTCTTATTATAATGATGTGGTATGGGAGGGAGCGAGGGATTAAAAATGAAATACATGCTAATGATGAAGATAATCTTTCTCAACCAGAATTTTCGAGATGATTTTGGGATGGGGGAATAAGTGGGTGAGTTAGTAGCCACCATAACAAACAAGACTCCAAAAAGATCCTTCTAATTGATTTCTTATGAGAAGATATGATATTGTGCCTAGTGATGCACCTATTGAAAATATAAACTTCAATATATTTTTAATTGATATTTTGGTTTTCATGACAAATCAAGTGAACCTTTGCAATTTATATGAGTTAACACAAAGACAAGGAAATGAACCTTGTGACAAGACATAATGAGTATAAAGTTAACTCTCGACAACTTTTTAGTTTCTCCTTCAATCAAGTTATGCTTAACACAAAGACAAGGAAGTGAACCTTGTGACAAGACATAATGAGTATAAAGTTAGCTCTCGACAACATTTTTAGTTTCTCCTTCAATCGTCCTTAGAAGTCTTCTGCAAAAATCTTGTGTCGTTTACTTGATGTGATTGCCACCTCCTATTTCATTCAATGTCATAAATGGTTGAACATATCCTCTTGTGAGAAGCCAAGGGTTGTGCATTTGAATGATGGTTCAATACTTGACATTGAATGTGCAAGACAGATTTTTATATCACTGGGAGGCACACTTTGACATGTTCTTTTCTATGCTAAGTTTTCCTATGATTGTTGACCTCAATAGCCAATTGATTGGAAAGAAGTAAATCTAGGTGCATTTGGATAACTTGTCCTTTTCTGGAGGTGTTGATGTTTGAGTACTATCAATTAAGGTGCAATTCAAGTGAGAAACTAACTCGTTTCACTAGGAGTCCACTCGTTTATATACTAGGAGGCTTTTCACCTCTCATTTTATGTATCTCAAAATAGGCTGCTTGATGCTTAAAGAGAGCTTAATGTTGATTTTGTGTAGGTAGCTTGTGTAGGAGATGGTGGAACTTTTGGCTTGTCATGCGTGGCTAGCTCTCATGAGACATGACTAGATGCAAATCTGATATATGAGATGGTTGTGTAGCATGCTCACATGTCATCCATGTATGCATTACTTGAGGGATTCACATCAACTATTCTTCTTAGGATCTTAAACTTGAGCAGAGTGGCTCGAAATGTTTGTTTATTTTTTAATTAAAGGAAGTTTACTTGAAGCCTACTCTTTCAGATAGCTTGAAATAATAGAAAGAACAACTGTACAAGTGAAGTGAAGGTGAACATAATATCCACAGGACCTCTCATATCCCACAAAACAAGGGTTAGACATATCAAATTGCTGAAAGATGATATAAAATGGCTTAAAATTCATTACATGTCCATCGTTGTTGGCACAGATTGAACCTCCACCCTTGCCTCAAGAGACGAAGGTTCGAGTCAATCAAACCAATGATCAACATGTTATCACTATACCACACTCCTACTAACATCCCACATACATTATTTTAATGCAAAAATTAACATTAAATGATAGAAACATGTTATCACTATACCACACTCCTAATAACATCCCACATAAATTCTTTTAATGCAAAAATTAACATTAAATGATAGAAAGCTCCTTTTTTGAGCTTCTCACAAGCGACACGTAAGTCTAGAACAACTCCAGGAGACTCAAGGTCGTTTACTAGTAAACCACAGTCTTACATACATTTTGAAAATCTTCGGAATTGATTCAATGCGATTTCCATAAAATATAAAGGAAGTGACAGACAATTGCATGATCGTCACTCGCAATACTGCTGCTTGCTCGTCCCGGGATTAGCTGAGTTTGTCGAGAAGAGGCACAAGCATGGGAGGAGGTCTCGGCAACGCAGGGCCACTTGTGGGCGCACTGGCGGCTGCGTTCGCCGTCCGTCTTCTAACATCCAGGAGGAAAAACGAATCCGAAATTGAGGAAGCTACAGCACTGGCGGGCGAAGCAGAGGACACTTCGCCAGGGACGACGGGTGCTGTGAAGCCTGTGGATCTCGAATGGCAAAATATTACTTGTTCACTCTCCGATAAACGAGGAAAACATGTACGCTTCTTTCACGTACACGTACACACAGAGAGAGAGAGAGAGAGAGAGAGAGAGAGAGAGAGAGAGAGAGAGAGAGAGAGAGAGAGAGAGAGAGAGAGAGAGAGAGAGAGAGAGAGAGAGAGAGAGAGAGAGAGAGTTGCAGTAACGTCTTCATGAGGCGTGAAAGGGACGTGATGCGAAGATGTAGGAATGACAAACTAATTGCATACAAAGGGTGCGGCTTCACAAGCATGCAAAATGGAAAGGATTCCATCTCTACCTTGAATAAGGAAGTACAACGTAACAAGAATGAAAACCGGTAGAGAGCCTATCTCCACCTTATACGCGTGTAAGGGGTCTTCGATACAGATGCTGTCGATTGGGTACCCATCGCTGAGCTAGATAAGTTGAGTATCACGAGATTTGATCCTTTGGAGAGATGCCACTTGGTTTCTAAGAACGTTCAGTACCGACACTTCAGGTCATCGCCGTGCCGTTCATCTCTTTGCCTCCTAGAGCGACTGCTAGTACATTCATTGCTTCCTCATTCTGGAGGACGATGGTGAATAACCCCGTTATTTTCCATGTCATCTCTATGTTTCTACAAGTCAAGTACTTCAAGTATTAGTCCATTTATTTGCCATGCCATCTCTATGTTTCTACAACTCAAGTACTTAAGTATTAGTCCATTTACTAGTCAGATGTCTATAGTGTAGAGAGAGAGGGTTTATGCTGAGAATGCCTCCGTACAGTTTCTTATTTCTACGCGCTAAACATCAGCATATGAATATTATCCATATATCCTCTACTTTCTTGATACCATCTGATTGAGCCTCTCTTTTGCAGAGTAAACCCTCCACAAAGGGTTCCTACAGCCGACAGCAGAAGCTTCACGCAATAGTCTCAAGACACACACCCAAAGATGAAGGCCTATGTCCACCATGCGATCCCCTCTTATACATATAGAGCTCTAAGCTCAACCATCCTTTCCCCACCCACCTCTCCTACCATAAGGGGTTGTAAATGGTGAGGGAACTCCCCATATCTCATCCTCTCTTAAGGGTCAATCCGTAGATTATGTAGTAGTTCCTTCCCCTTAGTTCCATGTTGTCCTCAACATGGCATCACTTTGGAAGGCATATGGAAAGGATTTTGTAATGGTGGTTCCCACTAGCCTTTATGTACAAAGTACATAGTCATCTATGTGTGTGTTGTTTCCTCATATCCTTCCCTTTAGAAAGACTCTTGGGAAGGCAAAACAAAAGCAGGAAACGGTCTCTGGATAGTACTTACTCTCTCCCTTGTGGCACTATCTTCAGAACCATTTTTCCACTTAAATAAACATTCCTTATGTAAATGGTTTTTAGTCCATTTCTTGCTAGTGTGAAGAATGCTTTTTGGTTCATGTGGAACAAAGTGAACCATAGTATAAAAAATTCTATGATTTTTAAAATAAAGATTTTATAAAAGCGATTTAAACGATTATTTGGATTTTCATGGTGGTTTTTTTCGACTTTTTTTTCTTTTAAGCAATCGAAGGTCCATCCTTTACTAATATTGCACCAATCACATAATTGCTAGCATCAGTTCCAACCACAAATGGCTGATTGAGATCCATTGTGTAAAATAAGAGTTGTAGCTATCGCTAACTTTAACTGTTCCATGCTTTCATGTTGTTCGTTGCCCCAATACAAGGTCTTTCCTTTCCCTTTAAGCTTTTCAATTATGGGCACAACTATTTGAGCATAATTCTTCATGAACCTATGATAGAACGAAGATAAACCTAGAAAGATATGAAGCTCTCCTAAGTTTCGTGGATATACCACTTCAAAATAGCCTTTACTTTTTTTGGATCCATACATATTCTATCCTTTGGAATAATATGTCCCAAATAAGAGTCAGTTTTGAGAAATTCACATTTGGACTCCTTGCTATCAAGTGAATTTTCTTGTAGCACTTGGAAGATTTTCCTCAAATGTTCCAAGTGTTCTTGTTTGGAGCTATAGACCGAGATATCATCTAGAAAATCCATTACAAATCGTCCAAGCTAGGGGCATAAAGACTATTCATAAGTTTCATGAAAGTGGCTAGAGCATTGGCGAGTCCAAAAGGCATCACCATAAACTCATAATGCCCATATCGAGTGCAAATAGCAGTCTTAGGAACATCTTCAGCTTTTATTCGTACTTGATGATATCCTTGCCTAAGATCAAGAAGATGATATCCTTGCCTAAGATCAAGCTTAGTGAAACACTTAGCTCCATGCAACTTGTCAAATAACTCATCCATTCTAGGCATAGGGAATTTATTTGGTTATTATCTTATTGAGAGCCTTGTTGGAGTTCGAGGTCTGCAGAAGCATACGAACAACACAAGGAAGAAGAAGAAGAAGCTTGGAGCATAACACAATACAAAATGTATTAGCAAGTGAATGTACAAAGATAAGTGATTCGTTAGGGTTATAGGCGTATATATGAGTAGGGGAAAAAAGCTTTCTAAAGAGGGAAAAAAGTGCCTCGACAATCCAAAGTGTGTTCACACACATCACTATTGAAATATATCGATGAATGCCCATGGGAGTGATGCAGTGAACAAGGAGCTTGCACTCATGTATAAGGAAGTGCCAAGCTATGTGGAAAGAGATCAATCCACAAAAGGAAGTAAGCCCAAAACTTTGCGAAAAGCTTTAAACTCCTCTTTAGGTTGAGCCTTTGTGAAAAGGTCTGCAACATTATCCCACAACATTATCCTATGTGGGCACATAAGACAAACTCATCACTCTGGTAGAGAACCTCTTCCTTACAAAATGATAGTGAACCTCAATGTGCGAGCATGGAATACAAGGTTCCTCACAATTGTCAATGTGCTCCGACCGTCAGTAAAGATAGTGGTGGTAGAAGATTGACCAACACCCAAATCAGCCAAAAGGCATTTAAGCCACACACACTCAAGAGGATGCTTGCTCAACCAAGATATGCATGAGCTACCAAGAGTGAAGCAAAAACCACTAGTGGACATACGAGTGTCATAGCAATTGGCCCAGCCTAAGTGAGAAAAGCATGTAAATGAGGCAGTAATGATCCCCCCTTAGGATAAAACAATCCACGTAGCCGGTACCACTCAAGTAGTGAAAGATGCACTTAACCACCTTCCAATGCTTGATACCTAGGCAATGCATCAACCTGCGCATTTGAGGGACAACAAATCAACCTGCGCATTTGAGGGACAACAAACTGAATATGAGGTTGGTTTATGCATAGGTAAATCAAGCATCCGATATCTTGCTTATAGAGAACAACATCAAATGCATTTGTAGCATCACGAAGACTCAACCCTAAACGTGTTTTCATGGGAGTAGCAATAGGTTTGCAATCTTCAAGGCCAAAGTGCTTCAATAATGTATCAATATATTTTGTTTGACGAAAAGCTATTTCTCCATCACCGCGCATAAACTAAATGCCAAATAATGATGCAAATGCCCCGAATCTGACATATCAAAAGAGCAAATCGGCCTTAAATTCAACAATATGCTTCTAATTAGGACAAGTGAGAAGCATGTCATCAACATATACAACAATGATTAGAAGTACATTATATGCATGCTTAACATATAAGGTACTCTCATTTTGACTATTCTCAAAACCATGTGCTAGCAAATAGGAATCTATCTTCTTGTACCAAGCACGTGGTGCATGCTTCAAACCATATAATGGCTTTTTGAACCTACACACTTTGCTTTCATGCTCCTTTTGCACAAAACCATGGGTTTGAAAGCATACACTTCTTCATGTAAGTCACCATTCAAAAATGTTTAATTTCCAACTGATGTACATTCCAACCACGATGAGCTGCAAGTGCACAAATGTTACTAACAATGATCATTTGGCATGTGGGAACAAAGGTCTCATCAAAATCAATGTCTCATCAAAATCAATGTCTCTCTCTTAAGCATAACCTTTGGCAACAAGCCTAGCCTTATACATGTCAACTGTTCCATCATGCTTATGTTTGAGCTTGTATACCCATTTAGTGCCAATGGCCTTTTTGCTTGGAGGCAAATCACATAAAGACCAAGTACGATTCTTTGTAATAGCATCATATTTTGATTGCAATTGAATTTTGTGCTTCATCAAAAGAAATAGGCTCATTCTCATCACCAAAACTAGAGGAAGCCATTGCATAGCAATCTGATGCAAAGGAAGTACTATGAGAGCGTGAACGGGTATGATATGGCAAAGGTGCATCTAATTTGCTATATTACAAAGTCTGCACCAACCATTTAGGCATAGTTTTAGCCTCTTTTATGTCGGCCCCCTCATCAAGTGCATCATGTAAATCTCCATAAAAAATGGAATGATCCACATCATCATGTGGAACCTATAAAGGCTGAGAAATTGCCTCATTTGGACCGGCACTTGACTGTCCACTTGTAAAAAGGAGCAAAGTGGCATACACATCTTTTGAGCTAACATATGTCTCCTTGCTACATGAAAGTAATGGTTAAATTGCATCTTCCACAAAAACAATATCGTGGCTAACCAAAATGCGTTTAGCATGTGGATGATGCAGAGGATAGCCTTTGCTTTCATATTTGCACAAAACAAAAATACATTTCATTGCTTTATCATCCAATTTCTTGCGTTATTGTTCAGGCACTAATGCATATGCTAGACAACCAAAGACATGCAGATGAGCAATCGATGGCTTTCGATCATGCCAAGCCCCATATGAAGTGATCGATTGCAGTGCTTTGGTGCAACACATGTTAAGTACATATGCTTCACACATAATAGCCTCGAGGCAGAAGTTATGTGGTAAAGCTTGACTTTTGACCATACACTTCGCCATTTCAATGAGAGAAACTCTCTTTCTTTCAGCAACTCCATTTGCTTGAGGTGTATATAACACTGTACAATGACATTTTATCCCACTCTTAGCCAGAGATGCATTAAAATCAAAAGACATGTATTCCCTCCTCGATCATAACGAAGGGCGCCAAATTTACATGTTGCCAAATTTTTAGCCATAACCAAGAATTGTTTGAAGCACATAAACACTTCCGACTTTGCTTTCAATGGATACACCCATGCATGCCCAGAGAAGTCATTAATAAAAGTCACGAAGTAAAGGTAGTTCCCAAATGAAGGTGTCTGCAGAGGACCACATACGTCACTATGAACAAATTGCAATTTATGAGCTGCTTGAATTGAACCATCTTTTGGGAACAAGGAATGTTGCATTTGTCCCAAAATACAACCCTCACATACATGTTTATGAGGTGCCTCAAGTTTGGGTAGAGAGGACACCATTTCATATTACTGTAGGTGAAGCAAATTAGCGAAATTTAGATGACCGAACCGTGCATGCCAAAGCTTTGCTTTTGAGATAGCCTGATAATCTTGAACTCCACATGCTAAATCATTCATGGATTTTGCATAATCTATTAGCTTATACAACCAACGATATAAAATGAAAGAAGCAATAATAACATAACCGTTTGAGAGATCATGAATTGTACATCCGTTGTCAACAAATTTGACAACAAAGCCAATCTTGGCTAATGCTTGAATTGAAAACAGATTTTTCTTAATCCTTGGCATATATAAAGCATTTAATAATGTGAACGCACTGCCATCAGCAGTATTCATAATGATCTTACCAACTCCTCTTATCTTATAAGAGGAGTTGTTAGCATATGTGATAGTATTCCCTATTAGGGCTCTGAGTGAACTGAAGAAATTGTGCTTCGAGGTAATAGTTTGGTTTCCCCACTATCAAAGTACCAAACATTTGAGTCTATTGCATACATACATTGCACATGAGAAGATGGGGCTCCAAATTGTAGTAAATGCCCATTCTTCGTTTTGAATAAGATTAGGAGACTTTGTTTTAGGTGTAAAATCCTTTGCAAACAACCATTTGAGCCTCTTTCTTCTTTGCTTCTTTTGCAACCACTTAAGGAAAACTCTTCATGACATGATCATTTGCCTTACATTATTTGCAAAATTGTTTGTGCTTTTCTGTTTTCTTCTCGTCTTTGTCTTCCTTCTTTGACTCTATAGCATTAATAGATTTGCTACTTACTAGTAGATGAGCTCCATTTACCTTTGCCCTTTTGAACAGCCAAAAAAGCTTGATTTGCAACACGCATAATTGACCTATTTTGCTTGGACCGATCTTCTTGCAACAAAACAGAGACTTAACTAATCAAATGTTAAGGCATTTGGATTGTCTTTCATCATCAATCGAAGAGTAGAAGCAAAACTTTGATATGAATATGGAAGGCCATTAAGAACTTTCTGCACAAGTGAACTAAATTGTAAAGATTTCATGAGGAAGAATCCAATGCTCCTTCAAAATTTGATCTTTGTCAAAAAATTATCCATAGAATCTCCTTCATTCATATGTGCACTCTCCAATTGTTTTTGAAGGTAAGCAACATGAGCCTCATTCCTTACTTGGTATAAAGTTGTAAGTGTATCCCAAGCATCCTTTGCTCTGTTGAGGATAATGGCACATTTGATAGACTAAGCTATCAATGCATATGCTTGAGCATCTTTGCCATCCCAACAAAGTTTGTCTATAGTAGGTGCCACAAGAACTACAACATGACAAGGAGATTGAAGATCATTATCTTCAACGCCATCTGCATCATCTTCAATAACTGTATTTGCAAGTGTAGTAGAATGTTTTTCAACACTTTGCATAATATTCCACAATCCTTTTGCTACCATTACATGACACATCACATATGCCCACAATGGGTAATTCGTACCATGCAACTTATCCTCAACAACCAACACATGGAATATAGCATTGCTTTCGGCCATGGCCAGTGACTAAATACCTTGATGCAGAAAATTGATTGTATCTCAAAAGGTTGAATAGAAACTCCATGTCAAGCTCTGCTAAACCTCTAGCAGACTTCGAGGTGCTTATGTTGGTGACTCGAAACTTGGATATATGTTTTGCACAAAATGACGAAATTGCCTGCACAATCATATTGCGATAGTGCATTCAGAGGTTGAAATGAGCTCACATCATAATTTAGACCCCACATAGGGAAGTGGTTTTGAACTCCTATTGCCCTATATATGCTCACTAATTTTCGTTCGATTTTGAGACTATGACCGGAGTGGTATGGATGATGCCTTAGATGAGGCAGCGACATGCACTGATACCGATTGTTGGAGTTCGAGGTCTACGAAAGCACACAATCAGAAGAAGGAAGAAGGAGCAGCTTGGTGCACAACACAATACAAAATGTATTACCAAGTGAATGTACAAAGATAAGTGACCCGTTAGGGTTATAGGCATATATACAAGCTTGGGCTAAAAACCCTCTTAAAGAGGGGAAAAAGTGCCCTGATGGTCATAAGTGTGCTCATACACATTACTACCGAAATATATCAACAAGCCCTATAGGCAACACACATCCTCATTGAGCCATCTGTCTTAGTTACCAATAGAATTGGTGCTTCCCAAGGAGAATTATTAGGATGTATATATCCCCTATCCAAGTAATCTTGGATTTTTTGTTCAACTTCATGTTGACTTTGACTCATTCTATACGATGCTTTACTAATAGGCTTTGAGTCAGAAACCAAGTCAATAGCATGATCCACGTTTCCCCTAGCATGTGATAAACCTCCGGGAAACTCAGATGGAAAAACATATGAGTACGTAGATATTAAATGTTTAAATTGCTCAACAAAAGACTAAAAAATCAAGGAGTAGCATGAAAGAGGAATTTTTCTATTATAAGATCTAGTTACATCATATGAACCTTCAAAATAATTAATAAAATACATTTCTTTATCGAATATTCCTCTAACAAATGAGCAAGTTCTAGAGACGCGATCAGAGGTTGACTATGCGATTTTTTAATCACCTCCATTACGACTAAACTCAAGGGTGTTCGTATGATAGCTACATTTCAAGGTACCTCCTTAACCCCATAACCATTCACATCTTAAAACTAAGTCTGTTCACTCCATATTCATTGTTTGGAAATCGAGTTGGTCTCGGTAATCTTGTAACTCAATTTCCAAATTGGACACCATAGTGTTCCATGTATGCTTGTCCTCTCCTTGCATCATGGATATGACATATCGATGAGCACTCAGACTTTGGGGAAGCTTCAACTTTTCGCTAATGCATAGTTTATAAAGTTATGTGTTGTTGAATCATCAATCATAACGGGTGTCCCATGAATTGATCCATGTAATTTTACTTAGTCATGGTATTCAAAAGTTTGTGACACATAGATTGTGTAAGATTACAGGAATGTGAGTGTTAAAACCTCAAGGATTGCTCCCATTTTTTTTGGGTCTTCCATCTCTCGAAACTCCACAAGGATGAAGATGTCCGATGTTAGGAAATATAGAGTTAACTAGTTGCTACTCCAAGATGCGACTATACACCGAGTTACCTTGGAGGCATGAATATCTTCCCAAAGTGCTCTTCATGCCTCAACACTTTTTCTTTTATTAGAGTGTGAAAAGAGGTTACTCCAAAATTAGTATGAATCATAGTAAGATGTTACCATTAGTGTGGTGGGAGAGCTTGAAATATGGGATAACACTCCTTTGAATTAAGGGAAGGAAGCTTAATTGGTGAGAGAGAGGGAAAAAATTTGTATGCAAATAAGAAGAGAGGATAGATAGATTTAAATTGGGGAGAGAGAGAGAGAGAGAGAGAGAGAGAGAGAGAGAGAGAGAGAGAGAGAGAGAGAGAGAGAGAGAGAGAGAGAGAGAGAGAGAGAGAGAGAGAGAGAGACTTTTTAACGTCTATTAGAGGCCAAAATCGGCCTATGAGACAAAACATATACATCAGTATGATCCAATCTACTCTGATCCCAAAAGGAAAATAAAGTGTGAGTACTGCAAACGGATATAAAAGGAGTGGATAGTAACTGGCATCAAGGGTGTGGGGTGCTATGGGTATGCACTCTATATGCTCAATGGGTGAGATACAAATATGATATGCATAGGGAGGGGAGGCTCGATGGTATCACAACCCACTAAATGCCTGGAGTGGGTGTAGGATATAATGCATCGGTGGGTAAGGCATCATGGCGATCCTCAAAATGCTCTGAACGTCCAAATCGAGAGAGAGAGAGAGAGAGAGAGAGAGAGAGAGAGAGAGAGAGAGAGAGAGAGAGAGAGAGAGAGAGAGAGAGAGAGAGAGAGAGAGAGAGAGAGAGAGAGAGGCATGGAGGAAGAGAGATGTACACAAATTGTACAAAGAGTCTTATAACTTGTTATTCACTCTTCAATTGTTATGACCTCAAAGGATCTTTTTGATACATATGAAGAGGGGAGGGGGTCTTTGATCTTTACAAGAAAGTTTTTAGAGAAATCTTGGAATATCCCAAACATATCTTCTATAAAAGGTTTGGTGGAAATTTCTAGATATTTCAAGAAAACTTCTTAAAAAAAATCCCCTTTTTAAATGCATCCAAAATTCAAATTATTCCTTTTTTGAAAAAGTCAATATGAAACATATAAATTTTTATTTTTTTTTCAAAAATTAAGCTTACCTGTATAAAATTTAAGGCTATGCATTGAACATCAAAGCCTAGTGTTAAATAAAAGAATTAAGGGGAGCAAATAAAGGGCTTTATTCCAACATTTTCTACTTCATTGTAGATACCCTAAAGTGAGTGCATGTAACTCCCACTAGAGCCATGTAATGCTCATGTTGAGACTTCCCAAAGTTCATTGTAACCATTTCCAAGGGATTATCATTTATATGTACTTTAATCAATGTGAACTTCCGACCTTCAATAGCTTGTCTTACGAAGTGGTGATATATATCAACATGTTTCATGCATGAAAGTTTGAAACATAGCATTCTTAGCCAAATGTACTTCACTTTGGCTTTCACAATGGACCGACACTTGTTTGTCCTAAAGACCATAGTTGCATCGCAATGCATTGCCTTCGCCACCACAACGTTGTAACGTTGCGATATTTGCAACATGCTTTATGTTCAATTTTTTTCTTATAAAAAAATACCATGTAATGCTCATGTTGAGACTTCGGAAAGTTCATTGTAACCATTTCCAAGGGATTATCATTTATATGTACTTTAATCAATGTGAACTTCCGACCTTCAATAACCACTAGAGCCATGTAATGCTCATGTTGAGACTTCCCAAAGTTCATTGTAATCATTTCCAAGGGATTATCATTTATATGTACTTTAATCAATGTGAACTTCCGACCTTCAATAGCTTGTCTTAAGAAGTGGTGATATATATCAACATGTATCATGCATGAAAGTTTGAAACATAGCATTCTTAGCCAAATGTACTTCACTTTGGCTTTCACAATGGACCGACGCTTGTTTGTCCTCAAGACCATAGTTGCATCGCAATGCATTGCCTTCGCCACCACAACGTTGTAACGTTGCGATATTTGCAACACGTTGCTTTATGTTCAATT
>CM035423.1:165867441-165994941 GCA_020310875.1 Ceratopteris richardii | reverse complement strand
GATGATGTCAACAATTTGAAAAAGGACCTTTGGATGTGAGATTCTTGGAAGTAGATAGTTGAAGATTTCGCATGTTTTGGATGTGATGGTTACATCATTTTCTCCAAATTCTGAACCAATCATGAGATATAGAAAGTCATTTGAAATCTAAGGTTCAGGATGGTTTCCTTTGTGTCCGTGACATCACCCCCCCTTAAGCGATGAGTTCCACGAGAAGTAGCCATGTGATCTTAAGATATTCCTTGACTTGAATCTTCATAGCTCGTAGTCTTTATAAAGTTCTTGATATGTGGTATTGGAATACAATGATGATGGATATCCATGATGAAACTGGAAAGGGTTTGTAGTATACCTAGGTGCAAAATCAACCACATGATTCTCATGATGGGATTTATTCATCTTTTGACTTTGTTGATGATTCTTTTGATTGGGCATGGTGATTGTGGAAGTCTTGAATCCAACTTGCTTCTTCTTTTTAGGACATTTGAATACCATATGGTCATGATCTCCACCATAAAAGCATAATCCATTCTCTTTTTGATGATTGCTTCCCCTTGGTGTATGTCTCTTGACTATGATGTTATCCGATTGCATGAGCTCTAGTTGAGATTCTTCTGACATATATTGTTAAGGGATTGAGATAAACTTGTATTCTCGATCTTGAATAGAAGTTTTCTTCTCTTGTTTTCTCTTGAATAACTTGTTATCACACCCAATTACTTGATTCATAAATTCATTCAAAGTATTTTACTTGGGTATGGTTAGCATGAGGTCCTTGACATCGTCACATAAGCCCCATCGAAATTGGTTGATAAAATAATCTTCATGCCATGTGAGATCACAAATGATAGAAACATGCCTATTTCCTTGATGCAACTTACTTATCTTTGTCTAGGCAATGCATGGACAATTGGTGTCTTCGAAAGATGTGAACTCTTGAACAAAGACTTTGAAATCATACAAAACATCCATATCCTTCTCGAGGATAGGTGCAAACCATGAAAGAGCATAGCCATGTAATAAGTTCCTATGAGTCCTATTTGAGAAACAACATTTGGCTACCTCTCTGATTGCTTTTTTATGAATAGTTTCACTTGCGACAAGAACCCTCGAAACTTTGATCTTGTCCCATCAAATTTCTCATGCATGCTCACTTTTGGACTTTTCTTCATTTTGCTTGCCATGGAGGCACTTGAACAAGATTGATTTACCATGATATGCAACTCTAGGATTTGCCTTTGAAGTTCTGGGATTATATCTTGAATATTCTGGTGTTGGAATCCTTATGGTTTTCTCATATCTCCTAGACTTGTTGTCGAATAACTTTAAGTGCAAAAAAAGTTTCTTCAAGAATAATCTCCATGGTGCTTGGTCTTGATAAAAGTAGACTTGCCAAAATGTCAAGAGAGCACTAGATTGTGTCCTGTGATTAGACTTGAAAAAGAGTTTGAAAATATACTTCTGATTAGAGGATCACCCATGCATGGGGAATAATACAAGAATATAGAACTGTTACAAGAAGTCCCATAATGCGGGATTGATAGGCATGGATAACTTGACTAGATAGGATATAAGAGATCTCACAACCTCGGATCATAGATATGAAAAAAGATATACGAATTACAAGAACTCCCTTGAGGGGGATGGACTAGGTACAAAAAATAACTAGATAGGATCTCATATTACGAGATTACAAGAGGACAAGACAAGATGTCTAGAATACTAGACTAGACAAGACTAGAACAAGGAACAAGACTAGAAGTGGAACTTGGAAAGTACTTACTTGGAGTTCGTGAGTCCTTGAGCTCTCAAAAAGTCTGGTATTGGCAAGACTGATGATTGTATGTGGCCAAGCCCTCCTTACATAGGTGCTCAAGGGCGGTTACAAATTGATGATGTCATGAATGATGTCAACAATCCAAAACAAGGCCTCCAGATGTCAGAATCAGGCAAGTAGACAATCAATCTTAGGGTTTTGGCATGTTTCGGATACGATGGTAGATCAGTTTCTCCAAATTCTAAACCAATCATGAGATATAGAAAGTCACATGAAATCTAAGGTTGAGGATGGTTTCGTTTGTGTCCATGATAGCATGTGCATGTAGATTTGTGTCCATGATAGCATGTGAATGTAGATTTGCAAGTGTCTAAATCGTTTACTATGTTTGTATTACAAAAGCCCTCTATATGTAGGGAGCCTTCTCTATATGCCATAGATAAGTATCTAAGTATGCACATCTCATCTTCCTAATGTTTCTTTCTTCGATTTTCCTTGTATCTATGTACAACTCCCATTGCACATGCAATATCTTCTTTTGTAAAGTGCGCCACATGTTGAACCATATGGTCCCTTCTCCATTTCCTCAGTAGATTATCATTATTTGGGTATTCTCTTAATTTTACATACGTTGGTATTAGAGCTCGGAGAGGTCTACAATCATGCCATGTGAATTTCTTCTAGCATCTTCACAAGAAACTCCTTTGGGAGAGGAGTAGTTTTCTGTCTCTACTCTTTATGATCTATGTGTTCATAAAATAATTTGATTGTAGCTTTCTTGCAATCAATAATTCGATTTTAGCTTTCTTGCAATCAATGATACTCCATTATGCACTTTTATGTTTCCTTGCTAAGAGCATGCCATCCACATACAATACTCAATTTATTAGGCTTTTGACATATGTACAGGCTGTTGGAAGTGAGGTAGGCCCTTAGCTCATGTCATAGGTCCATGGTTCCATAGGTCCAGTATATATACAACATTAATTCTAGCAATCTTCCATATTGACAAAACATGAACATACCACAACTTAATCATAAAAATGATGAGATAAAGATAGAGAAAGAATAGACGTCATGTGTAAGGTTTTACGTAAGCCATCGCTTACTCATAGTATCATATATACCAATGTTCAATGTACAATGTGGGAGCAAAATTCTCAACCACTCTATGTGATGAGAAATAGATGAATGAGTGAATGTACAATGTAACAAACATATTCAGATGTGTGGGCAGTAATCTGAATATACATGAGATGTGTGACCTTATAGGTTATAGAAGAGTGAATATGAGTGACTGAAAGAGGAAGGATCAGTGTGAACGGAAATCCTCAAACTCATGTGAACACACCTTCTTAAACACCTCATAAAATATGCACAAAGCATATATGTACTGTTTCTCTTGTACCTATGCCGAATAGGACTCCTTCTGATATGAATGCCACAGCCTCCATAAACTTCAAGTAGTACCTGTGTGCATAAAGAGAATATGTACCTGAATACTTTAACATAAGATGTGAATCTTATGTTAAACTCCATCTAATGTCTTTGAAGTAGCCAGATATCTTCTTGTAGAAGACAATCTTCAACCTAACATCTTCTTGTAGAAGATGATCTTCAAAATCATGTAGATGGTCCCATCCAATGTCTTTGAAGTAGCCAGACATCTTCTTGTAGAAGATAATCTTCAAATACATCATGTAGATGGGCGATCCTCACCATCAAGCTGCTAATAATCAAGTCTTCTTGCCATGAACAAGAGATAACCTCCTCTCCATGAGGTAGAGTGTGAGCACACCCTTCATCTTCTCCAAGAAGAATCACCAAGAAGAACTCCATAGCTGCTCCTCAACATGCTTCAAGTTAGCACCATGGCTGCCCCATGTGCTAGAAGAAACACCACCTCTACTGAGGTCCAAGCTCCAAAGCTTGTGTTGATCCTAGGTGAAGGATGAATAGAAGTGACCCAAAGTGCTTCTTTTATACTATTGTTGGTATCTTGAAAAGCATATAATAAAGCATAAAGCTCTTCCAATCCTACGATCGCTATAATAAATCAAACCCGTTCGTAGATAAAATAAATCTCTTCGCGAACATGTCTGTCCGTTGTCTTCGCTTGTGTTTTAATAAAACAAAAGAAAAAGTTCCTCGCGTACTGCTGTCAAGAGGATTCGAACTCGGGCCATTAAGTACAGAATTCGCTGTGCTATCCACTCTGCCCACGCTGTTGGGTATACAAGGAGTAGAAAGAGTTCTAGATACGTTAAGTGCGCCCGTCGTCATTTTCTCTTAGAGAACTAAGTCTGAGTTTATGAGATGCTATATGATTTGACCAAAAAGATCTATAAGGACATTGTTTGACCAATAGGATATTGATTCCAACACAGGCAATGCTGTTTCCTGACATGTAGAGCACATTGTTTTTGACATTAATGACATATTTGCATATGCTGGATAAGCGGGTAGTGAAGGGGATTTTTTTGAAAGCATACCTGTTAGATCCCTCGAGGATCCATCCTGCAACACAAGACAAGGTGCAAGACATATTTGCAAACATAAGAAATTAAACATTAGACTCACCCCCTTAAGCCTAAGAGCCTACAACCAAACACTCAACCAACACCATATAGCTATATGTTTCATGGGTGGCAAGAGTTATGAATCCAAACCCACTACATATGTGAATGCCCCAAATAAGCAGCAAGAGTCTTATTTATCGGACTCTTGTCCCAAGTGTATCATTTTACATTCTTAATTAAGACTATAGATGCCCATGCAAATGTCCTATGAGGCTGAAGACATAAGGATACATCTTACAGCACAAGACAAGGTGCTAGCCATATGCATAAACATAAGGAATTGGACTCCACACTCGCCGGTCAATCATAGGGTTCAGAGAGACCACCCTTGAGCTTGGGAGCCTATAATAGTTAACCATACATGATATCCACCACCTCAAGGGCATTGTGTCCCATACCACCATGCCCACACCATATGTATGCCTGGGTGGATTTACCCAAGAGCCATGAGTCCAAGTGTGCTTTCCTATTGATTCGGAAATGGCCACAAAACTTGAAAGATAACCTCACACACTTGTCGGTATGCAGTATGCACCTTCTCAGAATTTTGAGGTACCCTAGGGTATACCCTGCCTAGTTATTGTTAACATAAAAGATAGCATGATCTTATGTTGTATTTATGCTTTCCCTCACGATCTAGAGCATTTCTTGCATATCATGTAGAAAACCAACTACAACGGTGGGTTGCATCTCTCGTCATCGTCTCACAATCTTCAATATTGGCTCACAATCATACTTTAGTATACCAAAGTTAGATCCTGCAATGCGAGGCAAGGCATAAACCATATTCACAAACATAAATAAGATTGGACATCAGAATCACTTCCCAGCCATAGGGTCCATAATGACTCACCCTTGAGCTTGGGAGCTCGAAGCCATACATGGAAGCTACCATCTCAAATAGGCTATACCTTGTAGTGGAAGCTAGATCCCTCCAAGATCAATCATGTGAAAATAGACAAGGCACAAGCCTATTATCACAAACATAAGGAATTGGTCATCAAATTCACCTCCTATCCATAGGGTTCATAGTGATCTGCTCCTGAGCTTGGGAGCTTGTAGTCATGCATGATAGCTATCACCTCAAGGGCATGGTGTCCATACCATCATGCCGACACCATACATGTGTATGGATGGCTCTATCTAAGAGGTATAAGTCCAAACATTTTAACACACATGAATGCTTGGAAATGAGCTCCAAGAGCCCTATTTATAAGATGCTTGCCCAATTGCTTGAGATCCCACTAGGCAAACACATGCTCATTAAAGATGAGAGGCACCCATCTCGATGTTGGATGAGGGTGAAGATGTAACATTTCCCTTCTATTCTAATTGTTGACCGTGGTAATCCTCTTAATTATAAAATTGAGGAATCAATCCTTGAATGATCTTACTGACTCCCAAGTCGCAACGAACTTGGGTGTACTATTCCACTTGATTAGATGCTTTGGATAGGAAGCTATGAAAGACTTCTTAGTCCTTTGATCAAGAACCATCTCAGATTCTAGTAGAATATATTGAGTAGAGTCCTCCAAGCTCTTGACCTCCTCTTGAGGTATGACTTGATTGTCATATCCAATTCACTCTTTCATGCAATTGACGTGAAAGACAAGATGAACTTCAATTCTTTGAGATAAATCGAGCTTGTAAGGCACTTCAATTACCTTCTTAGTGATTCGGAAAGGGCCACAACACTTGGAAGATAACTTTGCACACACTTATTGGTGTGAACCATCTCAGAATCTTGGGGCACCTTAAGGTATGCCCTCATATCGTCTTGAAGGTCATGAGGCCTTTGGTGCCCTTTAGCATAAAAGATAGCATGATCTGGTATCTAGAGCATTTCCTACATCTCTTGCAAAAAATTAGATGCAGGGGTGGACTTCACCTCTTCGAGTTCTATATGATCTGCAATCTCTACTTATAATAGTACATTTGCATTAATGGGCATACCTTGTAATCAAATGCTTATCATTGTTATAAACAAACTCGATTTGGGGAAGGTAATGCTTCCAATCTCAATGACGAGGGAGATATGTGTGTAGTATGTATGTTCCTCATCACTAGGCTATCATCTTGTTGGGGTGCATCCCCCATCCTCATGCTACTTTGTTTGTTGACTTGTTGCTTGGGTAAGTCTTAAAGTTAGTAATATCATCAAACATAGCAAAATGAAGGCCTAAAGGGAGTGAGCTCCATGGTGCAAGTGATTGCATATAAATGAACCTCTTTGAGTAATGCTTGCAAATAGTGGAAGGATGGAGATAGTTTGTCTTGGTGTTGGTGCCCCATGTTGTGACATTATTTTATGAATAGAGATCCAAGAGGGCGACCACCGATCTTTTGGTTTTGATTGATGTTCTTCTGTCTCTATTTTTCTTTCTTTTCAGTTTAATGTTGGTTTGAAAAATGTAACATTTTTAATGGCATTTTCATACTCCTTTGTGACATTAACTGCAGTAGGTGCATCCTTATCAGCAAATGCATGCATTTGTCGTTTGGTTTGTGAGTGCCTCATGCTCTTCTAGACGGGAGATGATTGTAGCACTATGTAGTATGACATCTAATGAATTTCAGCCAAGTCATTTGTTTTGCTGGATTGGTTATCCAGAATTAGGTGCTGCATATGAATTTTGAAAAGAAATCAATTGATGCTTTCATGACATACTTAATTGGATTTGATAGCCCACAACATGTAACTTGTGAGAAAAATATAAGCTTTAGCTTTTGTAACTTCACATGTTTTATCAAATGAGAAAAATGACAAATTTTTTTAATTCAACATTTAGTATAACTGAATAAAAGAACGTGATTAATTTTTTTTGACAAATTGGCTATGTTCTAGCAAATGGATTTGGGGAGTTCAGTGCAAGTTTTTGGGGAGCTCCTAAGAATGCTGAACACTTGGAAAAGTAAAGAAACATGATATAAGAACTTATCTTTTCTAGCTCAATGCTATTTATCTCAACTTTTAAAGAATGGCTCGCTCTTAACTGTGTGTAAGTGAGACTTGAGAGAAGTGGCAAGCTGGAAATGGACAACCTTTGTGCTCATTGAATGTAGTGACACCCACATAAAACTTGATTATGGATATTCTCATCATATGGCACACACAATTTGCACTGATAAAAAAAATAAACCATTCCTAATGGAATACTTCTTCCCTATCTTCCCCTTCATAGAAGATTGTCTACCATTTGAAGTGCCATAGTCATCTTGGCTATTAAATCCCATTTGGACTCTCTTCTAGATCCCATCAAACTTCAAAGTGGTGATCCTCCTTGCAACGCCCTTTGAGGGAAGCATGTTCCTCATCATTAGGGTATCATCTCGTTGGGGTGCATCCCCCGTCCTCATGCTACTTTGTTTCTTGACTTGTTGCTTGGGTAAGTCTTAAAGTTAGTAATATTATCAAACATGGCAAAATGAAGGCCTAAAGGGAGTGAAGTCCCATGGTGCAAGTGATTGCATATAAACGAACCTCTTTGAGTAATGCTTGCAATTAGTGGAAGGATGGAGATAGTTTGTCTTGGTGTTGGTTCCCCATGTTGTGACATGATTTTATGAATAGAGATCCAAGCGAGCGACCACGAGTCTTTCAGTTCTGATTTAGGTTCTTGTGTCTCTATTTTTCTTTCTTTTCAATTTAATGTTGGTTTGAAAATGTAACATTTTTTATGGCATTTTCATACTCCTTTGTGACATTAACTGCCAAAGATGCATCCTTATCAGCAAATGTATGCATTTGTCATTTGGTTTGTGAGAGTGTCTCATGCTGCTCGAGATTGGAGATGATTGTAGCATTATGTAGTATGACATCTAATGAATTTCAGCTAAGTCATTTGTTTTGCTGGATTGGTTATCTAGAATTAGGTGCCGCATGTGAATTATGGGAAGAAATCAATTTTGAATTTGATGAGATTGATACATTATAATTAATTGTGGGGTATTTTGATTGGGTAGTAAAAAATTGTTCTTGAGACTTGATTGTAGTAGCTAGGGTCGGGCATTTCTTTTTAACGCTAGTTATGTAATAAGACACTCAATTAAGTGTCCTTTTACACTAACTTGCTTGATTTTTTTTATCACATACTTGATGCTTTGATTTTTCTCACCATATGAAAGGACCACTAACAACAAACTATACAAAAAAAGTGTGTTTCAAGTAGAAACATGCATGGAGCATGTTGAAGTTTGAACATTTAGAGTTTGTCATATATATTTCATTAAAAAAAAAAAAAAGATTTTGCATCATCATCATCATCATATAAGAATTTCATATACATAGAAAAGAGCTAAGACTCAAGAGTCAATGCTCATGTGACATATATGATATCGTATTATCATGAGCATTGAGAACTAAAAGATGTTACATCATACTATCGAATCTTGATAAAAGAAAAAAATAGTGTAGATTCGAGAATGTAAAACCAAAAATCTAGAGACTACAACATAAATGTAATGACTATGGAAAAAAGAGAAAAAGGGTGAAAAGAGGGCTAGGAGGGGGGAGAGGGTTCCTGCTTATGCAATGCTCAAGGTAACTAAGCCTCCATACACATGAGATCAAGGGAGAAAAACTGAAGGTAAGTTTGTGTGTTTTGAGGGAGCAATGGCCTCTATTTATGTTTGCTTATGGCTTCAAGAAGGTTCTAGAGACCCCTAAAGCTGGCTCTAAAAACTCTTAAGAGAGAGGCCAAAATAATTTAAAATTTTATAGCAAAAATAATCGTTCCAACAACAAGACAGTCCTGGATTTTCATCCACATATAGGTTCATTGGAGAAATTGTCTCGAGGATGTGTATCGGGGACGTTTTGCTGCATTAGACACGTGTAAGGGGACGCCAACCATCCATAGGTTTTAGCTTCTCTAGGTTTTAGCGGGAGGGGATGACACCTCGACGTCTCTAGGACTCGAGACATGTCTTGTGTGACGATGCCATGTGGGCATTCCTAACCTAGTCAAGAAGATGTGCTAGGCAATGTTGATTGTGAGGAGAATGTAAATATTAGCTTACATATTTCAAATGCATTTGAAGACAGAAGATGTCATCCATGATGGAAATGATGAAATGTTTTCTAGTGATGCTTATCATTTTTATGATATGGAAGAGTCTATCAAAGACTTTTGAGAATGATTTTGAGTATGCGTAGATGTCCGCATGGGATTATGTGCATTTATGCATATAACAACTAGAAAAGAATTGTTCTCAATAAATATATTATAGGAATTGTATTTTCTTTGTATTTTATTTGTAAGTGAGTCATATTGCTTAGTAGGAACTAGTTTGTGCTATTGGACATCAAGCTAAAAGTTTAGGATTTGGCATTGTTTTGATTTGGCATGTCTATTGTATGCGTGTATCTTGGTTTGTGTCCACAGCTATATAGACTTTGTTTGGTGTACACAAATATGAAAACCTTGGTTGATTCCACATATTGGTTTTCCTTTATGTGTATACATTGTTTGGAGCCTTATGATCTTGGTTGGTGTAAAGAAATTGGCTCTTTTCCATAAATATATACACATTTGCTTTTGTCTATAAATTGGTTAGGATTGTATATGTAGACCTTCGGTAATTTTATTTGACTTGAAAACGATTTTTAAACTTTATTTATTTATTTATTTTTGGGGCTGAATTTGATTTTACAGTATGTGCTCTATCTTGCAAGGAATGTATAATTTTTTTTCTTTCGTACAAGGGATTTTTACTTTGAGTAAAAAAATACATTTGATCAAGATTTTTCATCCTGTTCACTACCATGGTACCTAAGGAGGTTTTTAACATGAACATAAAATTTGATTTAATCTATGTTTTATTCTTCCATCAGCCCTTTATAGAAAGATTTTCTCAAAACTCTGTTTGTAGAAGGTGTGATTTTTAGGAAATTTGTCAAAAAGGGACACTTAAATGTCCTATTTTGGTACCAAACTAGTGCCAAGAAAGTTGTGTTCCATGTACCTACCCATAGTAAACATTTGTGTGAGGTTCAATCTCATATAACGGGTACTTGAGTCTGGATGATGGTTTGGAACCATAGTTGGATTGGAACGCATTACAAACACAATTGGAACGTTTGGAATGTTTCGTATAGAACGTGCGTGTTGGGGATAAAGGCCCCAAGGACTCTCCTTTTGTATATTTTGACCCTTCCATGTGAAAGCTCTCTTCGAGAGCTTTCCAGACATATTTTTGTTGTATTTTTTGGACCCCAAATTGGGGAGTTATAGGCATTTACATTATTTTTATGACTTTTGGTCATTGGCCATGTGTGAACATGCCCAAATGACCTAAAAGTCACTTATCAATAAGACTTGGTCCCAAATCTCTCATAACTTGATTGGGACTTCTTCAACCTCAGCTTCTCCATCTTCTTCTCCAAATTTCTGCGCAGGTTTCTCTCCAGCCCGTCGCCTGCAGCAAACCCCCCTCCAGCCCGTCGCCTGCAGCAAACCCCTCCATCAGCTCGTCGCCTGCAGCAGACATCCCCCTCAGCCCTCGTCCTGCCCGTAACCCTACCTACACCTGCCCGCCACTGCCCGCTACCCTACCTGCGCCTGCCCGCAACTGCCCGGAAACCTACCCGCGCTTGCTCGCCACCTGTGCGCCACCCCTTCCCGTCACACACCGCGCCGTCAGCTTGAAGCATCCCGTCGCCTGCAGGAGACCCGAAATGATAGGAATCCTTAGTCGGAAGCCTAAACTTAACCTCGCATTCATCATCAAAATTAACATGAAAATTATCCCTAACCTTAACCCTCAAATTAAAACCCTAACCCTAACCCTAAACTTCAAACCCTAACCCTAAACTTCAAACCCTAACCCTAGACCTAACCCTAACCCGAACCCTCTCTCTCTCTCTCTCTCTCTCTCTCTAAACCGAAACCCTAACCCTAATCCCTCGAAACCCTAACCCGACCTTGCTCCAAAAACCTAACCCTAACCCTAACCCCAAACCCGACCTTGCCCCAAGAAACCTAACCCGACCTTGCTCTCTGAAGTGTGTCCCTGCCCCGGACTAATAACTGTTTCCTACAGTTATTAGCCACTCCCACCCTTGCTCCATCGCGCATCGGGCGCGCTCCCGTCTTCATCGCAAGTCTTTAGGCTCAGTACTCTGAGCATTCTTTCATCTTCGAATGCAATGAGCGCTACGGCTAAGAAGGACGATTTGACAAAAATGGAGGACAAACTGACCATAGCTATCAAAGAAAACAAGAAGATGGTGGACTCCACTATCACGGCCATCATCAGCCGCCTCTCAAAGCTCGAGAAGGAAGTAGAAACATATCATAAGGAGAGGGAAGCATGGCAAAAAGAGAAAGAAGAATGGACTAAGGAGAGGGCAAACATGAAAGAGGAATTGGAGCTCCTCAAAGCTTCAATGGTCTCTCTTACACCCGAAGAGGGAGAGATTAATATGAACAAGACAGAAGCTCTCAAAGAAGAACTCACCAAATCCTTGACCGAGAGCATGGAAAACAAATTAGAAGCTACCAAAGAAGGGTGGATCGACATAGTGAAGAAGAACATCAAAAAAGAAGCCAAAGAGAAAGCACAAAAGGAAGAAGCCCTCATCGTGCACACCACTATTGAGGAAGAAAAGATGAGACATGCCCGCCGTCTCAATGTACGCATCACGGGCATTGAAGAAAAAGAAGGCTCTACCCCCGAGTCCGATGGGAAAACACTATGCAAGATACTCGGCTACAAAGAGGAGTCCCCCCCATTCATCAAGTCTTGGAGAACGGGACGAGACCCCACGAAGAAGAGAGCTCTCATTCTACACTTCCCTTCCGAAGATATAAGATCTACTTTCCTACGCAGGAGGGTGATTTTGAGAGCACTTGATGGCCCCCCCATCTACCTTGACGATGATCTCACACCCATGCAGGTAGCACACCGTCGTGCATGCATGCCGAGAGTACATCAAGCTCGCAAAGAAGGAAAGAAGGCTTCATACAGAGATGGTCGTGTCATCATTGATGGCAAGGCCATCCCATAGGGATTCGCGGCCTGTGAGACACTCGAGGAGATACACCTTGCAGTTTGGAACTGCAATGGAGATCTATGGACACACCCAGAGAGATTGGAAGAGGTGCGCAAAGACAAAGACATCATTATGCTCACAGAGACACATGAGAGCCCGAACCGGGGCCTACCTCGTGTCCACGGTTTTCAGTGGGAGTCCACATACAGAGAGTGTACACGTCAGCACACCACCCGAGGATCAGGAGGAGTAGCCATACTCTTTAGAGATGGACTTCAGAGCAGGATACAGATAGTCGCACGTGATTCACAGGCCAGATATCTTTGGATTCGACTCCAGCTCTCGCAGGAGCGGATCATCTTCATAGCATTATGCTACTTTGCTCCTTCTAGCTCGCGTTTCGCTATCATAGATCGAGAGGAGGACTCACCATACACTTGCTTGTCAGAAGAGATTACAGAGTACTCTGCATTAGGGGAAGTCTTCCTTATGGGAGACTTCAATGCCAGGACAGGCAATGATCAGTGTGAGATATTTGACCCAGAAGACCCGGAGATACTACATACCATAGAGGATGAGTCTACAGCTCGAGCTTCAGCTGACCCTACACACACTCACTATGGCACTCACCTACTCAGACTAGGCTCTCGACATAATCTCGTTATCTATAACGGGATGACTCAGTGGCCTACCTCAGGAGGATTGACATGCATACCACACTCAGTCACAGATGGCGGGGGAAGTACAGTAGATTACGTCATGGGGTCCAGAGAGGCCATCCACCTACTTACCTCATTCACCATCCCACCCATACCCATTGGGGCCGATCACACATACCTCGCACTCTCCCTGAAGGGAGACACCCCTACACGCATACCCGCAGCACGCATCCCACACACCACCATCCACTTCACACACGAGCTAGCTCACATATATGCGGCTCGAGTCGAGCAGGGTCTTCTCTTACTTCATCCTGACACTCCACTATCCCTACTCACCTCTCAGATAGCATCAGTTCTTCAGACATCAGCCATCAGCTCCTTCCCACACACCATCCATTCTCGTCACACACCTCCTCCCGGGACTATGCCACAACATCGTTGGTATGATGAGGATTGCAGAGATCTTTACCGCCGACTACGAGCTCAGCGAGCATTGGGAGAGATCACAGAGAGAGAGGCCAAGGGACAGATGAAGACTCTCACACGTCGAAAGAGGCGAGCCTTTGAGGAGGCACAGGAGCTTGAGCTATACCATCTCTTTATGAGTATGGACAGTGCTGCAGCATGGCGCAGCCTACGAGAGCCACGCCCGACCACACCTATTGGAGACCCACACACATGGCATGATTATGCTCAGAGGTTATATGAGGTACCTAGGCAGCCTCCCATTCCCCAGCCACTTGAGCCTCGCCCTACTAGTTCTTCTCTCTTCACAGCAAAGATGGTTGAGAGGGCCATACGACGACTTCTACATGGACGTTCGACAGACCACGCAGGACTGAAGAGCGAGCATCTCATATATGCAGCCTCCACTATAGCCCCGTTGATTGCACATGTCTTCAACCGGGCTATAGGAGAGGGCTTCCCAGAGGAGTGGACTAGGCACACCATTGTGCCTATCCACAAATCTGGCGACACCCTGGATCCAGGGAACTACAGGACCATCATGATTGGCCACACCATGGCCAAACTATACGGTGCCATACTTGAGGCAGAGCTCAGTTCATATGCAGAGACTGAGGGGCTACGAGCACGAGGCCAGGCAGGTTTTCGACGAGCTTTCTCTACTATTGATCACATCTTCATTCTGCGCTGCCTCATTGATGGGGCAAGGGTGCGGAAGAAGAGGCTATATTGCTGCTTTGTGGACTTCCGCAAAGCTTTTGATACAGTGCCGCGCGAGAGGCTCTTCCAACGCCTCCAGAGCTTGGGAGTACCATCAGGGATGATTTGGGCCATCTATGCACTCTATGAGCAGGTGACTGGGAGGGTACGGTGTCCAGGAGGTATGTCTGAGGCCATTGCTAGCACCATCGGTGTTAAGCAAGGCTGCCCACTCTCTCCCACTCTATTTGGTCTCTACATTGACGAGATTGAGGACTACATTCTCCGAGCTGGAGGAGAGGGTGCAGACCTCGCAGGTACACATGTCCACATTTTATTATATGCCGATGACATTGTCTTGATTTCAGAGTCACCCGAGGGATTACAGCGCCACCTTGAGGCCCTGGATGAGTTTTGTACACAGAGGGGCTTGACAGTAAACCTTGGCAAGACCAAGGTCATGATCTTCCACACCTCCCCCATGGTGAGGAATGGAGCAGGATTCAGAGCTGGTGGTGGACAGATTGAGGTGGTCACTTCCTATGTCTATCTCGGAGTCACATTCACGAGCTTGCCTGGCCCCTTCAGCATGAGACAGGCAGCCACCGATAGACTCACACGTGGATATGCAGCTTTAGCCATGTTAGAACGGAGATGTCACCAAGCACACTTCAAGGAGCCCCGCACGAAGGGCTGGCTATTTGACACACTGGTCAGACCAGCTATGATGTATGCTGCGACGGTTTGGGCCCCAGGTCTCACAGTCACCCAGTGGAGTGCGATCGAGAGGCCACAGGTACGTATGATCTCGCGATTATTTCGTGGGAAACAGTCGGTGCCACATGACATCATCAGGGCAGAGCTAGCTGCACCACCCATGGCAGTAGAGGCACTATTCCAGACTATCTGCTTTATTCAGAGGATTAGGGACCTCCCTACAGATAGACTCACACACAGAGCTCTTGAGGCATCTATACAGATATCAGAGTTAGGATATGAGAGAGCTTGGTACACTCAGGTTAGAGTCTGGTTTGATAGTCATGGACTTGATATGGACAGATTGCCGCCTTTTCAGTATGACCCAGACTCACCTCACATCCACCTCTCTCGTCGTGAGAGGAATGTTGTGCTCAGACAGGATCTCTGGCAGCTCTACATTAGTCAGACATGGCACACAGCACACATGGGATCGAGACTATCGCACTATCGAGACCAGTTCATAGACATACTAGCTGACGGTTTCATCCAGCGACCACGCTACATGGATACTCACATGCCTCATAGCTTGAGGGTAGCGATTGGCCAGCTGAGAGTCTCATCACACCGACTCGAGATTGAGACGGGCAGAGCCGCAGACATTCCCAGAGAGGAGCGGATATGCAGAGTATGCAGAGTAGAGATGGAGGATGAGGAGCACTTTGTATGCAGATGTAGCGCATATGATGGCATCAGAGGCAGATACGAGACTCTGTTTGCAGGGCAGCCCACCCTCCGAGAGATCATGGACTCTAGAGACCAGCGACAGTTCGGGCGATTCTTACTAGAGATACAGAATCACAGAGATTCCCTACTCCAGCCTACTGTAGCACTCCATACAGGAGGGAGACAGAGTCAGCTCACTGACTTCTTTATTCCACGACGTGCTGCAGCCCTCCCCCCCTCAGCCCACATACCGAGCGGGGTGACTCTTCAGCAGGCTCAGGTATCTCGAGCTAGGAGACGACCCCGTGCTATAGGATATCGGGCCCAGAGACTTCACCGACACCAGATTGCGGAGATCCATGCTTGTGACCATCGCGCCATGGAGGAGAGACGATCCCAGATGATGGCCGATCCCGTTGCAGCCATCAGGGTGGCCCTGACTCCACCTCCACCTATGTATCACATATTACATCCCACCCACTAGCACAGGATGGAGCTAGTTAGTCGTTTTAGATGCATTCTCATGGTTGTTGTACTACCCTTTTGCATATAGACTATCATAGATATCGCACTCCATACACCCCCCACCACTTTCATGGGTATCCCCACATGCATACTACGGAGATCTATATCAGCTTAACCAGTTTCTTTTCAGCACTTTTATCTTTTCTGATTGACAGAAGATACACCCATGTACATCGATTTGTCTCATAGGCCGAGTTCGGCCTCCTAATAGACGTAAAAACACTTTCTTTCTTTCTTTCTTTCTCTCTACTTTCTCTCTCCTCACGCAGCAGCCCACTCCCTTGGTGTTTGGAGCAACCGAGCACACCACGACGTAGCTCTCCGCAGCCTCTTTCACGTGCGTTCCAATCAACGTTCGGAAAGTGTTCCTTTGTTTTAAACAAAAAATTGCCTTCTATTTACAAATTCAGCCCTTTAACACACACACACACACACACACACACACACACACACACACACACATATATATACATATATATAATAGGTCACACACATGCATAAATACACATATATATAATACATATATAAAATATGACACAGACATATGCTTATATGCTCAGTTTCCATCATATATGCTACATGACACACACATGCAATGTATGACACACAATGCACATTCATGTATGGATAATGGCACATAAATATCTATATCTATCTATCTACCTCTATCTCTCTCTCTCTCTCTCTCTCTCTATATATATATATATATATATATATATATATATATATATATATATATATATATATATATATATATATATATATATATATATCATATGGTAACGTTCCATATCCTGGCATTTGGTACGGCACCGGTTCCGTACGTGCCGCACCAAACATTCCATACCACCTTGTTTGGAACTTAGAACATTGATAAATATCAGCACATGTGAGACCCTTGTCGATGCTCTCACGAAAAGCGTCTCCGTAGGACTACATAAATATCCCTTATGGATACCTTGAAGTGTCCATGTCATTCAATAGGACTTTTAGCTATATACTTCTATATGAATTTCAATGGCTTTTTGCGCGCACGGCGCACGCACACACGCACACACACACGTGCATGCATGTACTCGTGGATGTGTTATTCATGGAATAGAGCTTTTTGAGTACAACTTATGACATATTTATGATCATCAATGACATATATACAGGATTTTTACGTCGTTATTTATTTTGCGCTCTTGGGATATTCTAGGTGAAGTATCTTTTAAATAATGTATCTGGAGAGGTGAAAGCTGGGCGATTGTTGGCAATCATGGGTCCATCTGGTTCAGGAAAAACGACGCTTCTAAATGTATTGGCTGGGCAGCTCAGTGCATCATCTCGCTTAAAGTTAACTGGACATCTTTATGTTAATGGGAAGCCATTTGTTTCATCAACTCACAAGTATGTTTTTCTTGTATTATTGATGTTTAAATTATAGTGGTCTTATGAGAGACTTCATTGAAAGAAATGAGAGAATAGCCCTAATTTTAATGTATAAATTTTGTTGCTTTCCAGGGTTGCATATGTGAGACAAGAAGATTTATTTTTCTCTCAGCTTACAGTAAGAGAGACCCTTTCTCTAGCTTCTGAGCTTCAGCTGTCCAATTCTTTAACCCATGATGAGAGAATGCAATATGTTGATGATATACTTTATCGCCTTGGACTGGTGAGGATGGTGGTTTGAAAAATGTTTTAGTGATTTTTGAAACTACTAATTATTCTGCCAAAACTTTGCCTATTCTCATTTAGCACTTCACAGGTGAGTTGTGCAGATACTAGGGTTGGTGATGCAAAAGTACGCGGCATAAGTGGTGGAGAAAAGAAAAGGCTTTCAATTGCTTGTGAGTTGATCGCCAGTCCCTCAGTGATCTTTGCAGATGAGCCAACAACAGGTTTGCATGCATCACCTTTTACGTAATGACATTTTCTACTCTACTTGCTGTAGTGTTCAATGCTCTCTTGTGTAGGTTTGGATGCTTTTCAGGCTGAAAGAGTGATGGAGACATTGCAAAATCTGGCTGTAGATGGGCATACTGTCATCTGTTCCATTCATCAACCAAGGGGATCGATATATGCAAAGTTTGATGACTTGATTTTATTAGCTGAAGGATCACTCGTATATGCTGGTCCAGCTGGTGATCAGGCATTGACTTACTTTACTGAGCTTGGGTAATGCATTGGGTTTATATATCTTAATATCATGTTTATTTGTGTGATTCATTCCCAATACAGTTTTGGGTAATTTGTTTTGATATTACATAATGTTATGTACTTTATAATGGTAGAAATCTGTGTGCATGTGCTAATTGGCAAATCTGGTGGACTCAATTAAGGGTACAAATAGATTAGCATAATGCATGCAAAATCTAAGTAAACTAGCAGCAAGTGAATGCTGGATTTTTAAATAAAAGCTGCAAATTGCGAGAAGCAGGGAGTTATTAATGTTTGAGCACAAGGCATGCTTCAGTGGGTATAAATTTTGTTTCAATTTGAACAGTGCAACAGGCATTTTTGAAAGTTGTCCAACTGACCTGCAGGCACAGAGTACGTAGTTTCATTTGGTTGATGGTTAGGATGCTGACAAGTTTGATACCATGAAACATGGGTTACTCTGCTCAATCTTCCTTGAACTTCTGCTGTCCATTTGCTAGATTCCTCAATTTCTGCTTCATACACATGTTTAGGATTCTAAAAGAATTTATACTTTTTATATTTTCTATAAGACAATACTTGTAATCATAGAAAATGAATATGGTATAAGAATTTTAAATATTGAGAGGATACAAGCCGTTCCAAGCCTTTGGCATGCATGCTTGGGTTGTTTTATTGGGTCATGAATTTCATGTTTTGAGTAAGTAAACTTTGGAAAGAATGGTCTCAAACCTCATGGGTTGCGACATTATCATTAGTTAAGTGGAATAACTGCGACGTTTAAATCAGTTAGGAATAGAAGGAAGAGTTAGACTTCATACAATGCCATGTATTATATATTGTACACTTAAATCGAATCAAATTGAGGTCCTTGGTTCAGGAGGGAGTTCTTAATGAAGTGTTTAAGCTTTGATAAGTGTAATTATGCAGAGCTGAGATTGGTTCTTATTACAGCATTGATCATAGTAAGCCTTTATGTATGAGATTAGCACATATTCTGCATGATTCAAGCTCTATCTTTCTATCGGTTCTAATTTTCTGTCATTTGAACATTGTAAACGAACGTAGAAGCAAACCCAAAAATTTTGATTCTGGTTGATCAATTTGCAAGTCTGTCAAGGGTGATCCTTAGGGAAGATCATGCTTCAACTGGCCGAAACTCATGCAGCAATGGGAGCAGAGCACAAGTTGAAAGCATGCCAAGGGACATATAGTGGAATCAAGTTATTTGACAGAGCTGCAAAGACAACTAGGAAAATGGAGGTGATTTGAGAGTCTAACAAATACTGAAAGGTGGCTTAAGAAGGTACAAAAAGTTTATTAAGTGGTTCTACCGAAAAGACAAAGGTATTTCAATTATTCTTCTCTTCTATTTTATGCTATCTAGTAAAAAATTATGCTGGGAACATGAACAAGTATAGAAAAGTTGGTTTTGATGAAGGTAATTACCAACCTTCGGAGTTTAAAATGAAGAATCACCTGTTTGGAAGCAGTCATTCAACATTGCGGACTGTAAAAGGTCAAGAGCTACAACCACATCTATCTAGAGAGTATCCATTACAATCTTAATTTAGAGCTTTCAACGAGTGGAGTAAGAGGTATAAAATGGTCATTCTTGTGCTTCAACTCATCCATTTACGTACTTGTCCACATATAAAACTTAAGAGACATTTGAGGATGTATGGAAAGCTTTGGAGAAAACATACTCCACATCTATTAAAGGTAAGAGAAAGATGATTCAGACCACAAAATGATATCCAATAATTCTGCTCTCAAGATTGTAGAATTAGAAGAATGTTTTTGTTGGAAAAAAGGCAACCTTCCACAAGGAGGTTCATAAAAGCAAAAAGTTGGAGCAGTCAACACGTGGTCAAAGGCTGGTCAAAGTTGGTCATAATGATAAAAAGTTGCAGAAAATTTTCCCGCATATTTCAGAAGTACATATCAAGAGCTATCTAACCATTTAGAATAGTTGAACAATTGGTTTTAGAATGAAACTCAAAGGTCAAACCCTATTTTTTAAGGTCAAAATTGCTTTTCACATGATATGAACCAATGGCTCCGATTTAAAATCCAAAAAGTATATAATTCAATGGTCATGATTAATTCTAACCAAAAGCATCAAAAGCAAGATTTTAAAATCATAAAAATAATAAAAATTAACGGTCTCGGTTTTTTCGCTTCGAATCACAGGGAATTGCTTTTCGGGCTGTTTTTTTTGGCGTTTTTTCATGCTTAGCTTTTGGAGGATGCCTTGTGCTACATAAGTAGGACCTCATAAGCTCTATATCATGTGTTGTATCATAGCTCCTTCAAGCTCTTCACATCTATGGTTTGTGAGAAGACTTTTTGTAAGTATTTTTGTAATTCTAGAGTTATTTTGTGAGCTATTTGTTCATTTGCCAATTTCTTGTGTACATCGTCTCTATTGTCTCTTTTTATTCTCTCTCTATTTTCTCTCTATGTTAATTGTAGGACTTAAAAATCCAACAATTGATATAAGAGCCAAATTGTGAAAGTGTGTAAAAGAATAACTTGAGCATATTTGCTTAAGTTAACATATAGAGAGATATGGCATCTAATATGGTAGCAATTGATTGTTTCAACGGAGAGTTTTCATTACTTGGCAAACTTGTCTTCAATACTATCTAATGAATATTGATCTATGGGATGAAGTTGAAGCAGAGGTGAAGCGATTAGAAAAAGGTGGAACTCGTTGGTTTACAATAACTCCTAAAGAATATTTTAGGACACAAGCCCAACTAGCTCAAAGTGCTACATCATCATCATCATCATCATCATCATCATCATCATCATCATCATCATCATCATCATCTGCAAGTGGTGGAGAAGGAAGTACACAAGCATGGGAGGGGCTAAAGCTCCTACAACTCATTACTCCAGGAGGGGTTATAGTACAAGAACTAGACGGAGACGCTATAGCCAAAAACAAGAAAGCTTTGTCCACTATAGGTATGAGTTTAAGTAGTGAATATATCCATCATCTTGCGTCTATCAAAAGTGAAGGAGAAGCTTGGATAAATCTAAAAGGATATTTGGAACTAGGAGTCAACAATCTCTTATTTCTCTTCATATCTCTTTCTTTCAATCAGAGATGTCCAACTCAACATCAGTGGTAGAGCATATCAACAAATTTAAGAGTTACTTAGCTCAACTAACAGAGATGAACCATCCTATATGTGAGGAGATAGCAGTTGCAATACTTCTCACAAGTCTTCCATCTTCCTAGAGCATGATTGTTACCATTCGCCAAAACAAGGCAAATCCAAATCTTGACAGGGTGATAGTGGCAATTCGTCATACTTACGTCGGGACATCACATTTATTAATGTTTTCTCAAGGAAGCTTTGTTTTTTTTGGGTGAAGCACAAGTAAAACGTTTTTTCCTATTTTAAAAGAGTCTAAAGGTCAACTTGAAAAAGAAACCATTGATGCATCAAAGTTTTGAGGTCACTTAAGAGGAGGATAATACTTCCTAGACTACAAGAATTATCTTTATGAGCATGGCATAAGCAACCAACATACTTAGAGGTACACTCAATGAAATGGTAGAGCAGAGATGAAGAACATGTGTCATAGTCTACCCTTTTTTTTTCCGAAATTACAAGAAAGTTGAAGTACTACTTTCATAGTCTACTTTGCTAGAGCTATGTTAAATCAGAAGTAAATACCCTTGGTGCTATTGGGTGGATGTAGTGTCAAATACTATGTATATAAAAAATAGGTGACCACTCTAGGACTCTAATAGTATGCATGACCGCCAAAGAAAACATGGTCAAATAGAAAGCCCAATTTATCTCATTTTAAGGCCTTTGAATATTTTTGTTACATGCCCATACTTAGTGAACTTAGGATCTAGTTAGAACCCAAGGTAAAGAAATGCTATTTTTTTGGATAAAATCTTAGAAAAAGTGTTGCAGATTCAAAAACCTATCATAAAAAACCTACAAGTATTGAACATTATGTTCTTCAATCAGTTGGCCATTTGGCATCCTAGATCAAATTCTTTGGAAATCGAAGACATAGAAGATGTAGAGAGAGAGTTGATAAATAAGAGCAAACATATAAGGTATGTTGGAGCAGTGCAAATCAAATGTTGGAAGTCAATGTACATATGGTCCACATTCCAGCAATTCTACATTTTGGACTTAGCATTTTTGTACAGTTTGGGTAAAACTTTTTTAGGTTAGATAGATAGAGCTTTGTGAGAGTTATCTAGTGGTATGCTTCATTTCTTCATCAGAGGTCAAAACAGGGAGATAATCCAAACCCTAATTCAGCCCAAAATGGAGGAAAAGCACATTATGGAGTCCAAACTTTTAAAAGCTAAGTCAAATAGTAAAATTAAATAGGTACGCTTCATTGCTCAATTACTTCACACACACTCAGATTATAACAACATAATCTGAATTTTGTATCATCATCTTCTTGGCTATTCTTCCATTATTGAGTGCACCACATCATATGGTTGAGTAGTACTCCCATGTTGTAATTTGGACATCTATTTTTTAGTGAGTAAGCATCCAGCTTACGTTCCCTATCCTTGTCTCAAGATCTCTTTCTTTCTAACTCTCACCTATCATCTTGATTAATTAAGTGTGTATGCTCAAAAGGTTTTAGTTTTGGAACGATCCTGGGGCCCCAAATTCCAACACTTGGTATAAGAGCATAATTGACATACACACTTAGTTCAGATGAGTGAGATTAGAATTGAGATTGAGGACAAGTTGGATGGATCTTCTAATTATCCCATGTGGAGTTTCATGATGATGAATTTGTTAGTGACAAAGGATTTATAGAGTATCGTCAATGGATCCTCAACAAGACCAAGATGAGAAGGCGAAGAAGGGACTACAATAGCTTCAAGAGGTACTGGAGTTACTATTACAGAACCAATTGAAGAAGAGGTAACCACTTCCACATCCAGAGTCACATGTCTACAGTTCCTTCTATTGAAGATCAGGTAAGATGGGATGCTAGAGATGCTTTAGCACTTTCGTACATAGCAATGAGTGTCAAAAGGCATATTCTACCACACATCAGATCTTGCAAAAGTTCTAGACAAGCTTGGTTGAAGCTTGAGAATCTTTTTTAGAGCATAAATCCTGCTAGGAAATCTCACTTGAGGAGACAACTAGCAAATACAAGGATGAAGGCTGGTGAGTCAATTCAAACCCACATTATGAGACTCGTTGACTTGAGAGAACAACTTCTAAATGTAGGAGTTGAGATATCAGATGAAGAAATGGTAAATATGCTGATAAATTCACTTCCTATCTCATATCGGTCTTTCATAACCACTCTCACCCTTACCACAAGAGATAGAGAGATTACATTTGAAGAATTAGAGTTCTTTTTGCTTCAAGATGAAGATCAGTTGAAGGGAATGGAAGAGAATGAAGAAGCACTTTTATCTTCATCAAAGGGTAAAAAGAAGAAGAAGGAGAAGAAGGAAAGCAATCCATAAAGGAAAGTAAGTCCCTTTCACCTTCTACTTCAGATTTTGTTTCTACTACATCTAAAGAGAAGTCTTCTAAGAAGAAGGAAGTAATATGTTATTACTGCAAGAAACTTGGACATTTAAAAGCAGCATGTTATAAAAGGATTGCAACAGAAAAGAAAAAGGCATTAGGTAATGTTGCAGAAGATGATAAAAAAGGGAAATCGCAAGGTGATTCTTATGCTTGTATCACCATTGAGGAAGTAGCTTTTGATCAGGAAGCTTTACAAGTTCTTTCAGCAAGTCCTTGGATATTTGACTTAAGTGCTACAAAGCATATGACAGGTTTCAGAGATGTGTTTTCTTCCCTTTCCTATTCTACAGGTAGAAGAGTTACTAATGCAGATGGCAATGATTTGGATGTTGTGGGAATAGGTACAGTAACCCTAAAGTCAAAAGAAGGTGGTAATTTTCAGATTTCAGATGTTTTATATGTACCTGAAATGAAGAAGAATCTGCTATCTATATCTGCATTTTTAGGTGATGGTTTTAAAGTTGTATTTGAGAGAGATCTTTGTAAGATCTTATCACACAAAGAAGACAAGTGTATTTTGCAAGATGAGCATAGAGGAGGGATCTTTGTTTTGTCAAAAATCAGTCAGGCATATACAGTCAAATCTTCGTCACCGGTGGAAGATATGAAGCTATGGCATGAGAGATTTGGACATATTAGTTTTTGAGCTCTGAAAAGTATCAAAGACAGAGGTATGGTTGAGAGTTTACCCTCATTGAAGCTACTAGATGATTCAGTTATATGTGAAAGTTGTCTTGAAGGTAAGGTGCATAAACTACCTTTCAAGAAACATGGTCATATTACAACTACCAAGAAATTGCAGATTATTCATTGAGATGCGAATGGACCTATGAGAGCAGACTCTATTTAGGGTTTCAGGTATTTTGTTCTATTTGTTGATGATTTTACGAGATACTCATGGATCTATGGTCTTAAATTGGAGTCAAAAGTCTTTCCTATGTTCAAGAAATTTGTAGCTATGGTTGAAAATGAAAATCAAGAAACTATCCAGATTCTCAGAAGTGATAGAGGTGGAGAATACTCGTCAAATGAGTTCCAGACATTTCTTGATGAGAAAGGTATTACTCGACACCTTACTATTGCTTACACTCCTCAACAGAATGGTGTTTCAAAAAGAAAGAATAGAGTACTTGTTGAGATGATGCAGAGCATGATGGCGTCCAAGAAGCTTTCACCAAAATTCTGGTTTGATGCAGTACATACAGCTAACCACATTTTGAACAGGTCATCTACAAAAGCTTTAAAGGTAATCACACCTTATGAAGCTTATTATGGTAGAAAACCTAATGTGAGTTACTTCAGAGTATTTGGATCACTTTCTTATGTACATGTTGAGAAAAAGGACCGAGGCAAACTAGATGTAAAGGCAAAGAAAGCTGTTTTTATTGGATATCCTGTTGAGAGCAAAGGATACAGGTTTTATGTTCCAGAGACAGGTGAAGTTATTCTTTCACGTAATGCTTATATTGCTGAAAATAAGGTTTATGATAAAGAAGAAGAAGTTCCAGAGTTCATTAGTAAAAATGACTATGGATTTTTTTAGAAGGAATTTGGATTTACATGTTCAGCCATATCAGGAGGGAGTTAAAATTCCTAGGATTCAAGAAAGAGTTGAAGAAAGAGGAATTTCACAACCTTCTACAGAGTTAGTTCCACAAGAGACTTTGGTTCCAGAAATGGAAGAAGTTAGAGTTCCAGAAAGTCCTAGTACAAGTTCCAAAACCTGTGGAAGCTGAAGGGTCAGAAAGAGTATCACCACTATTTAAGGATACACCTACATGGTTATATCAGACTTCGAAAGATAGTGGTAAAAAGACTTTTACAGGAAGAACAAGGAGTCAGTATAGAGAACAACAACAAAAAGATCATATAAGTTTTGCTGAAGACTTTGAGATTCATGATATTTTGGCACTTACGACAGTTGAAGATTAACGTGCATGTGTTAAAGATGCACTTAACATTCCCATTTGGAGAAAAGCTATGCAAGAAGAGATTGATTCTATTCATAAGAATCAAACTTGGCAGCTATGTGAGTTACCAGAGGGAAAGAAGGCTATAGGTGTAAAATGGATCTTCAAAATTAAAAGGAAAGAAGATGGTGCTATTGACAGGTACAAAGCCAGATTAGTTTTCAAAGGATATGCACAACAAAAAGGTATTGATTATGGAATTTGGAAAGGGTGTAAAAGACCTAGTATCTTAACCTTTTCTTCCGTGTTGACCTGACGTATAAAGTACTCTTGAATATATGTGTGGACATCTCTAGCTAATGTAGGCAACCAAAATGTCCTTTTGACTAGTTATATGGTCTTGCCAACACCAAGTTTTCTTGCACAAAGAACATTATAATTATCATGGATGATTTTTCTTCTCAAATCCCAAGAACCTAGCATGCAAATCTTTCATTTATGTTTAGCTACTCCATTCTCCACCGAGAAATTGGAAAACGGACTTGAATCGGTTGCTTTACTAGGGGAGTATGCAAATGGAACTTCCCTGTCTCTTGTAATAGAGTCAAAGTCATCACTGATCGCTCTAATGATATGCAACACGTGGATCTTTCATCCGTGCTGCATTTATCTCTTGAAGCAATGAGCTTTCTAGGATTGCAAAGCTCATTTGATACATTATTTGAGATAATGCATGAGCCACTATATTTCCTTTGTCTCTTCTATACAAGATTTCCATATGATACTGCTGCATGAGCTAAGCCCAATGGGCTTACCTGCCCTGGAGATCTGGTTGATTCTAGACATACTTGAGTGTATGGTGATCTATTTATACCTTAAAGTCTGCACCATAAGATAGTGTCTCCAAACTTTAAGAACATGCACCGTTGCATACAACTTTTGTTCATGCATTGGCCAATCGCGCTATGCATCGCTTAATTTCTTATTTTTCGAAAGCGGTAGGCCTTCCATCTTGGCTCAAAACTGTCCCTATGGCTATACCACTATCATAGAGGTTAGTCATACCTGTATGGCACTGGGCATACGTATCTCCCATAGGATACTGTAATACGTATGGTACATATTGTAAGATACCACATTGATTTTCCCCAAAAAAAAAAAAAAAAAAAAAAAAAGATCCAAAGCAGGCAATGGATACTTGATTCAGTAGATTCAGGAAAGGGCCAATAAACAACAAGAGGATGAGACAACTGATTCGGACATCAATCCAAAAAGAAGTTGATGCAGTAAATGAGGAAGATGAGTTCTCTACCAGTATTTCTCCATATTTGTTAATAACTAGGTATTCAAAGTTCTTTGCAATATAGTTTTTAGGCATGAATGTTGCCTTGAAGGTTAGCAGCATTAGTCATTATATCGTGAACCATGTGGACTACAACATGTTCCATTCATTTTATGCTTAGAATTCAAAACACATGCATGATGAGATGAGTAAAGGTTTCATGTAATGATGCTCATCTAGCTCTGAATAGATATCAATGTACATGTATGAGAAAATAGCAACATATGTTTGCTTTTTATCTTTTTGTTTACTGAGACTTTTTGTTTTCTATTTTTGATTTTGCTTTCTGATTTGCATGTATTTATCTTGATTTATATTGTTCTGGTTTTTGTGTTCTCTCTTGTTTTGAGTGTGGTATTTTCTTATGTTTTTGGGTCTTGTGCTCATTATCTCGAGTTCGTAAGTTTGGATGAATCTGGACTTAAGAAGGTATAGACTTCTAGCTGCCTTAGGTCTGGCATCTCTTTCCTCCGTGTGCACACACACACACACACACACACACACACACACACACACACACACACACACACACACAGAGTGCCACTCATGGTTTGCCCATCCACCCACCTACCCCCTAATGTGGCATGGGTATCTGCAGTGTTGCATATGCTTGATGCCAAAACTGGTGGATTTAAACTACGAACTTGTGGGGAACGTTGTGCATATTTTTTAATAGTTTTACCAATATTTGCTGCATTCATTTCAGGCACCCTTGTCCGCAGCATGTCAACCCAGCAGAATTTTTTGCTGACATTATATCAGTGGATTATAGCTCACCTGATAATGAGGCCAAGACGCGTGCTCGCTTAGAGAGCTTGGTTGAGGCATTTAATAAGAAAAGGTCCACGGAGTCAGATAAAGTTCACGAGTCTGCCAGTAAATCAACACAAGGTTCAACAAGGAAAGCAGTTTTAGCTGGACGGAAAAGAATTGGATGGTGGAAACAGTTCAGATTGTTGCTGAGGCGTGCATGGTTGCAGGTATATAATACAGTGCACTTTTAGATCATCAATGGACATAGTGGCATGAAATCCAGTCATTCTAATAACATTTGCTGCCATTGTTTTACACCTAGGCTACTCGCGATGGCCCAACAAATAAAGTCCGTGCCAACATGTCAATATCTTCTGCAATCATTTTTGGTTCAATTTTTTGGAGAATGGGTTTTCTACAAACTGCAATACAGGATAGAATGGGCCTTCTACAGGTTGGATACTGAACTTTAATATGGAATGTTGTTTGACGACGGTGCCTGCATTATTGTTGTTTCATTCAAATAGTCCATCAGGTGGCTGCAATCAATACAGCGATGGCGGCTCTTACAAAGACTGTTAATATATTTCCAAAAGAGAGGCAAGTGGTTGATCGAGAGCGTGCGAAGGACAGTTATGCCCTGGGGCCCTACCTATTTTCTAAGCTGATTGCAGAAATTCCAGTCAGTGCTTCCTTCCCGCTGATGTTTGGCACAATATTGTACCCTATGGCTGGCCTTAATCCAGTATTGAACAGGTGTGTTACTGATCTAAACATCATTGTTCTGCAGGATATGACTTGCTGATCAGTGCTAAAGGCATAGCTTTTATTGTGTAGGTTTTTCCAGTTTTGTGGCATCATAACTGTAGAAGCATTTGCTGCTTCTGCAATGGGTTTGACAGTAGGTGCAATAGCCCCTACTACAGAGGCTGCTATGGCACTTGGCCCTTCAATAATGACAGTGTTCATTGTTTTTGGGGGTTATTATGTCAACTCAGAAAATACACCTGCAGTCTTTCAGTGGATTCCACGGGTTTCCTTGATTCGATGGTAAGCATCCTGTGCAATTGGAGTCATGATCATAAGTCTTTGCATTGATTCATGATTTAGACAATCACATAGCATGTAATTTCTTTATTTTATTTCACAAAAAGGGCATTTCAAGCCTTGTGCTTGAATGAGTTTCGGGGCTTGAAGTTTGAGCACCAGCATACATATGATATTGAAACAGGCGAGCAGGTAAACTCACTGATCCATGCATTGGTTTTATTCTCTGCTTGGAACAAATTCAGAAGCTAAGGAAGTTTCATTTCTGATGATTCAGGCATTGGAGAGGATGTCATTTGGGAAGAGTAGTATAAAAGAAGCTCTTCTAGAAGAATGTCGAATACTTCTGTTCTGGTATTGTTTGTCTTACACTTTGCTAAAAAGAAACACACCCAGGTTCCAAAAGCTGGACGCTCCATGTCCTAATACTTCTGTAAAGATAGAGGAGATGAATGAATGATGTTTTCCACGCTGTTAGTTCTTCAAATTAAACCAGTGTCATTCTGATGTATCATAGGAGGTGAAAGAAAGAAAGCTAAAAAAGGGAGGTATTACCTGTTCTTATTCTGATATGTATATTGTCTTTGCATCATCATTTGTAGATGCAGAGATCCTTTGATTATATTTGTCCCAATTATCAATGCTTTTCTGGGCCCCATCTGACTTTCATGGATGCTTTGTTTCAATGCATGTTTCATGGGTATGATCATACCTCAATTCTATTTCTTTTTCTTGTTGTTATGGCTCTCCTGTTTCATGAAATGTTGCTTTGTTTGTGTTCCTCTATTCTATGGAAAGATATGAAAAGAATCAGGATGGGATTTGTGTCTGGCTGGGTATATTCTTATTTATTTGAATCCTTTGCCAAGAATATATTCTCATGCTAGCGATTGAATGAATTGAATTCTGAACTCTGTATTTTATGTTGCATTGATACTGGAAAACTAATGAAGTTGTATTGTCTGTGATTACCCATTGACAGTGTGCCTGGTTGTCAGAAATGCCGTTTCGATTCAGAAACGTTTCTGATTTTTTACCCCCCGTCCTTTTTTCTTTGTGGGTGTTCTTGTTGTTGTTGGATACACATGCCCTGGGTTCATCTACTAGCATAGCATCAGAATCAGATGCAGAGGGTATGCCAGATCATAATAGTCATGTCCTGTCCAGTACAAGACATCCAATACAATTCACGTGCAGTGCGAGATATCGCTAATGTTTTTGCATATGATACATATGGTGTACACACACACACACACACACATACATACATACATACATACATACATACATACATACATACACATGCATGCATGCATGCATACATGCATGCATGCATGCATGCATGCATACATACATTCATACATACATGCATGCATGCATACATACATACATTCATACATAGGTACATACATACGCATGCATGCACGCACGGATGTCTGAGGTCCTGTCCTATGTTATTGGGTCAAGAGGCTACCTTGATTCCTACATGTCTGGGTAGTAACGTACAAGTTCCTAGGGAACAAGTGTTTGGCCATCCCTGCTAGTCTTTGTTTTCTTATCATTTGATCGTCTTCCACCCCTTCAAAACCAATGGATGTTTAAAAGATCAAGATAAAGGGAAATGCCGGAAACCTCTTCTTCGTATGCTCTTTTATATTGTAACGTTTTGACTGCACGTACGTCTTCCAAATCTGTTGGTGTTTGACCACTTCACGGGTCTTCTCCTCCAGCTTCGTGTCGTACCAATCATTCTGTAACAAGAGAACAATTGGATGTTGATGCTTTTAATCAAGTTTCTTATAATAGGAAAAGATGACATCCTAATGCTAGATTCATGTCCGCCTTCATCAAATTTTTGCTCAGTATTATGCGTACTTGATAGAATGTCATTTTGATGTGGACGATTTAGATGTGGATGATTTCTGCACTTTGATGGAAGAACTGCCTTCTCTTTCTCATCCTACATTATTAAGTTAGTTACGTGGAATATAAGGAGTGTGGGAAATAAGATGAAATGGAAAATGTTATGTTCATGGTTATTCAAAGAGAATGTTGATATTTGCTGTGTGCAAGGGCACAAGTTGCATCATAAGAAAAATACAATTGAAAAGATAAAAGGTTTTTGGTTAGCCTATGGTGGTGCTTCATCTTCTTTATATTTAGGAACTCCTTGTCTTATTCGATCAACATTGCATCCTTCCCTTGTATATATATACTGATTCTTGATGCTCTCCTCATTACCATGGAAAAACTTTCTTGTAATTATTTTATGGCCATAACTTTTGTGTGGGTCGGATCTAGCTTTGGAAGACTCTATCTTATGCTTGATGGGTGATTGATGGGTGATTGAATATGGTAGAGTGATTGTAAGATTCTTATTGTGGATTTGCAAGAATGTTTTCAGCAGAGAAGGTTGCATAGAGGGAATGTATTTTGAGGGGCAGATTTATTGATTTTCGGTCCTACAAATACCCATGTTCACATGGATACACTTTTTGTTCCTTCTCTCATTTATGTGCTTGGGCATGATTGGACCATATGTATTTGACCGGGGGCTCTTTACATGTGTATGTGGAAATATTTCTGTCATCCATGATTTGCAGGGGCTAGATTATGCTCCCTTGGTGGTTCACATTAAGCTGCATTCGTTGGAAGATCTATTGGGACAATTTATGCAAAGATCACTAGTAATAAATAATTCTATAATTGGCATGCCTCTCTTGCAAGAAAAGGTGTAATGCCTCACCAACACAACTAAGCAAATACCTTACTCTACGTCAATGAAGTGGAACCATTTCATTGTTTGTATGCAAGACTTATTAGAGAGTCCGGGAAGTTATTTGCTTAATTATACATAAATAAAGAGTATGAGGCTAGACAATATATTCGAGCTTTAAGATAAACAAAAGAGTCACATCCTAAGTCTTCAAAGGAACATCAAGCTATTCAAAACAATTATTACAACAAACCCTAATTTTGAAATTAGATCTTTTGTGATGTAGAGTAAGAACAATGGTCAATTCTCATGATGAAGTGGTAGATAAAAACTTGGTATAACAAGAATACATGAGGAAAGCCTAAATTGGGTGCTACAACTCTGCGAAGTTAGCATGTACACTTGATAGTGTGAAGAAGAACAAAGAGAAAACTACCAAAAAACTCCTCCAAATCTGCATATACACTTCCAAAACTCCTAGCTCTTAACACTAGAGCTTATGTCTTGAGGAGTGTTGGAATTTTGATAATTTTAGGATATTCTGACATTGTTTTCCAATAGTCTCCCTCTCAATGTCATAATGGTATAAAGCTCAAATGTCTGCATAACTTCTAATGTCTCTCTAGATAATGCTTTATCAAATATGTCTGCCTATTTTCACTTGTAGGTACATAACTTAGTTCAACATGCTTTTTAGATATCTGTTGGGGAATATAATGATAATGAACTTGAATGTGCTTTGTCTTGGCATAATGAACATGATTCTTTGCGATAGCAATAACACTTTGACTATCTAGAAATATTTGCATCAGTAGATGAAGATGAACATCAAGATAACTCATAATTCTCTATCACCAAATTGTGTTAAGTATAATTGTAAAGGCATCCCTATACTCTACATCACTTGATGAAGTAGCTATTGTTGGTTGTTTCTTAGAATTCATGAAATAAGGCAATGTCTAACATAAAAACAATAACCACTTGTGCTTCTTCTTATGTCTTTGTCACTCGCCCAATTTCAATCCACAAAACTCTTTAATAGAAATTATGATGAGTTTGGAAATATATTTCAATATACTCTTAATTGCTTTCCAATGAATTTTGAGTCCAACAACTTGACTATATAGCAAAGTATCAAAAGATTGTGACTCTGCATCTGCCTGTAATGATACATTAACATCCATGGGTGTCTGCATAGGTTTATAATCTTCCATTTCACACCTTTCTAGAAGTTTTTTAATGTACTTTTGTTGCGTCATATAGATACAATCATTTTTTAAATTGAATTCAATGGTTGAGTAGTTATCTAAAATCCTAAGTTCATTTAATCAAATTTATGCTTAAGTTGTGAGTCGTGATCCAAATATTTGAAGATCAAAATCCTTGGGATCTGTCATGAACATATCAACATAAATGATGATGATAATCAAGACATTTCTCTCTGCTTTAACATAGAGTGTTGGAGCAGCTTCAAAGTTTCCAAAACCAATAGAAAAAAGGTATGAATGTATCTTGCCATACAATGCTCTTTGTGCTTGCTTCAAACCATAAAGTGCTTTGATGAGTTTGCATACTAAATGTCCTTTACTTGATTATTTAAAACTTTTTGGTGTTTAAATGTGAATATTTTCGTGTAGATTACCATTAAGAAAATCTGACTTAATGTCTGATTAGTATACATTCCAACCAAAAAATACTCCAAGAGAAAGAACTATTTTGACTATGATTATTCTAGATGTAGGTGCAAATGTTTCATCATAGTCAATACATTTCTTTTGTGCATAACTGTTAAGTATTAATCTAGTTTAATAACTGTCAATGGTGCCATTTTCTTTCCTTTTGGTCTTGAAGATCCACCTAATACCAATTGATTTCTTACCTTTTGATAATTCATAAAGCTTCCATGTTTGATTCTTGTGTATAGAATCAATCTCCTCTTGCATTGCTTTCTTCCAAACAAGACTTTGTAGTGCATCTTTAACACTAGGAAATTCTTTTTCAACTGAAGTTAATGCAAGAATATTGTTATCGAACTGTTCTACATAATTTATTTGATATGCATGCTCTTTTTTCTTTTCTTGTATGACTTCTTGCCCTATCTAATTTGAAGTTTGCTATTCAACTATCTTTGGCAATATGGTAGAACCATATTTGAATGTTCTTGAATACTAGTGCAACATCTTCCTCTTCTCTTTTTTCAGTAGCTCATGAGGGTTCTCCAACTTCATAAGTTAGTATGTCAAGAGATGTTGTAGAATAGATGAAGATGATGAAGAAGATAGTCATGGTGTAGGAGCAACAAGTTTCTCTTTACCTCTATCAATTGCAATCTTTGGAACTTGAGAAGATTTTTCACTCTCCTTATACAAAATGAATATAAGCATCTAAAATTGACTTGAAAAATGCATAATCAACTACCTCAGTAAAGTATGGAATTTACATGTTTATCATAAATTTGACTTTTTGCAACATAAGCATTGTGAGAGAGTAGGATATCACATGTTTCTCGTATATAGAATCTATATCCGTTACTTTCAATTGCATAACCAATGAATACTACTTTGATGGCTTTGATATCAAGCTTACCACAATCCTTCTTCTCAACATGAATATAAGCTGGAGATCCAAAAACTCCGAAGTAATTCACATTGGGAATCTCACCATAATAAGATTCATATGGAGTGATAACCTTTAAAGCTTTTGTGGAAGATCTATTAAGAAAGTGACTAGCAGTATGTACTATATCAAACCAAAACTTAGGTGAAAGCTTCTTTGAGGATATCATACTGCACATCATTTCAACAAGTATCCTATTCTTTCTCTCGGCAACACCATTCAATTATGGCATATAAGCAATAGTGAAGTGATGAGAGAGATCTTTGTCTTCAAGAAAAGACTTGAAGTCTTTACAAAAATTCTCTCCCTCTCTATCACTTCTCAAACTCTGAATTTTAGCTTGAGAATCATTTTCAACCATAGTAAGGACTTGAATGTAGGAAAAACTTCTAATTTTGCTTTTAGACTATAAACCTAAGAATATTTAGAAAAATCGTCAATAAATGTGATGCAATATTTGAATCACTAAATGGAATTTGCTTTCATAGGTCCATAAAGATCTAAATGTAGGATCTGTAACTCTTTGGTAGCAGTGATGTATCCATGCTTCTTGAATGATAACTTCTAAAGCTTTCCTTTAAGACATCCTTCTCAAGATTCTGCTTCATCTGGTAAAGCAAAAGTGGATAGAGTCTCCACCATATCTTGATATTTGATATGCTTGAGAGTTGTGTAAGTGATATGACCAAATCTAACATGCCATAACTTCATGTTCTCCTTAGGTATAGAATACCTAGCAACATCAGCATGATAAATTTTGGACAATACAAACATTCAACTTCTATTTTCACCTTATTAAAGACAGTTCTCCTCATTAGGTGTTAGAATTTGGCATGAATCTGTCTTATAAATGAATTTCTATCCATCTAATAAAAGTCCATGGACCACCATAATCAGATGTGAAGATTCAATTCACTATTAGAGAGTCGTATTGACTAGATTTGTGTGAGCCACAAAAGGATAAGAAATTATCAAAATGCCTTAGGATTAGCTAGGAATGATGCCATAGTTCTATGGATGGAGAATAATTCTTAAAATGAGCCGTCAAGCATACAAATCAAAAAATTTAGGAACTACATGATGAAGTTGGCACATCCAAGCAACATATCAAGCAAAATGGCTAGGCACCAATTTATGTTCATTCAGGAAATTACACAAAGGTTTTCTAGTATAGAAGACTAAGAAACCTTGAAGGAGGCATAACTTAATTCAAAGATCAAAAGAAGGATATTACATCAATTTAGATACTTTGAGAGAATTCATCCATAAATTCAAAAAAGATTTAAAAATTTTCTAAGTGAATAATGCTAAAGCATGGAAAGATAATTTGATGAGATATTTTGATGAATAAGAAGAATAAAATGAGGTACACTCTAGAGAGGAACAACCTTCTCCTTAGTAAGCAATAAATTTTGTAAAAATTTTGCATGTAACTCTTATAAAATTTCCTACCTCACTCACATATTTCATGTATAGGGTTCAATCCACCATAATATGCCAGGTGTTAGTCCGTTATCAAAAATATTTTTATTCTAACTAGTTTTCAAGGCAAATTAGCACCAGAAGCAACATAATTGAAGACCGAGTAGGGGTGTATATAAGATTTCGGTAGAAATTGTGGAACTTATTGTAATGGAGCTACCATAGCACACCGATAGAAAAGTAACACACTCGACCACAAAATTCTTGTAAAATTACTAGTAGAGCACAAATGATGAAAAAGCATGGGATGAGATCTATGCAAAGAGCCAATACAAGTGAAAGGAGAGGGATTTCTATTTTGAGTATGTAGGTGTTGATTCCATGATAAGTTGAAGCTTGTTCTAGGCTTGAATCTTTCCCAAATTATTGTAACTAGAATTGTAATCCCCTCATTGTAATTTTTAAAGGATCAGAAATATAGTTTTTTTCCTACAACTAGATTCTCTACTATACATTTTACAAGTGATTTTTTACCATTCTTTGAGTTGATACCATCTTGGATGAGTAGAACAGTTGCACATGATATGTAGTTGCTACTATTCTGTATACATGAGGCTGAGCAATGGTTCGAAATGGACAATATTTTGGAAATAACATAGATTTATGCATGCTATTAATTAATAGTTTTGGGTTTTCTAACAGTGAGTGACTTCTTTACATCTAGAATAGTATATCCACTTTTTTTAGGAAATCCATGAATGCTCTTACTTTTGTGTAGCATTGTAAGTTCGTGCTCAATATGGATTCACATAACATAAGGAGAGACACTAAATAATTACAAGGCAAATCATCTCATCTAGTGGCATGGATGAACTCTTCAATAGGAAGTGGCCAACCTCTTGAGTCCATATTTAGTGCAGAGTCTAATGTCATCATAAGTATAATCCCAATGTAAGTGAACAAACTAGCTATTAACCTTAAATAATAAAATTACAGAAGGGACCATCTGGCGATATATATTATTGAAATGATAGTAGGAGCACTCTATTCCTAAACAACAATGAGTTGCATTTTGGGTGGGCGTCTATTCAAATAGCTTTAATCAGTGAATGATTAATTCATTTTCATTCAATGGCACAAAACTACATGGTTCTTCTCCCCATGGGAGGAATATTTGGACCCCTATTACACATGTTTGTAGGATGATCTCCATTGCAATATTGGACTATCCTAAGAGGCTACGTTCTCTGGGGAAATGTGGGGTCTCTCTAGTATGTAGCTTGTATATTCGATTTCTTGGAAAATAACTCTACTACCTCATCACTGGAAGATCTTGAAGAGGTATGTGTTAAGGATGTTTCACTTTGAATGTCTACTAATGGGGTTTTCCAAGTTTGTGGCCAAGTGATCTTCTAGGCCTACACACTCTTTTGTGCATTCATTAAGAGTGGCTATTCTTTTGATGTAAAATAGTGATCTAAGTTGTCCATTTATCAGGCCATCCAAGAATAAATAAATCAACCTTTGTTCTAAAGATTTCTCTCTTAGAAGGTGTTTTTCTACAATTTTCTTAAACATGCTAGCTACAATTCTCATAAATGCATGGATTGATTGTCCAAACCTATCAATCAAAGAGGAAGAATCATGCTTGACTCCTCTATTGGGAAATTCCCCGTTGAATTCCCCATTCTGATATCCAAATTCCTAAAAGGATTTATGGATAAAGGTTAGAACCAAGCCAAGGTTGTTCCTACAAAGTTTAGACGAAAAGCTTCATAATGAGTGAACAAATATGTAAATTTTTTAGCCCTTAACACTTGCTTGAATGTAGCTACGTGATTATATCTCTCCATAAACCTATCATAAAAACTCTCATACACTTTTCCACTTGATATGCTTGAAGAAACCTACTTATATCTTGATGTCTCTCATTCTTTTGTCTCATTATCACATTGTGCTCTCCTAATTGATTTCCACTCTTGGCCAATGGACAATTCTATCATGGAATATCTACCAAGATCACCTCTTATAGGAGGCAATCTTGGTAGGTCTTTCATGTAGAATTGTTTATTATCCTAGATTCTTGATTCATCCCTTTTGATAAAGGATTTTCCCTATTTTTTTTAATGTATCTCTTCCCCATGAGTCTCTATATTCCTTTGTTGATCATCTTGTAGTGTTCAAGATCATAATACCTTATTTGACCATTTCTCTACACTTTCCTTTTGTAATTCTCTCATGGGGAAGTTGATGTTTCTAGATTTATCAATGTATCTAAGAGTAATGTTAGGAGATATGGTACTTTGCTGCTCATAGATTATCACCATACTGAGAGGTAGATCTTGAGTTCATTGTCTAGAACTTCGTTTAGATGCCTTATCACAAGCTATTATGGGACCAATTTGTCGGGCACTTATCCCATAGATGAGGAATGAAGGGTGAAGGAAAGGGTATAAAAGCCATCTGAGAGCTCAACTTCTCTCACCACCAAGAAGAAGGGAGGAGCAAACATGGGTGCCAGATGGCATTTGGCCTTCCCATAGGCATCTTGATTCTAAAGATGTTCTTCCTCTAGTCTAAGGGGGAGGGGAGGGTTTCGAAAGTGTAGAGGGTTGTAGTCTCTAATTTGTTTTTTTTGTAATTGTGATAAAGGTAGCTCAAATTGGTACACAATTTTGAGACTTCTCATCGCCATCTTCACCATGAGATCCAAGGTTATGACATGAGCTTTGATACCAAGTTTGCAACCATAACTTCCACCACATGAGAGATGAAGTCTCTTTTATTCCCGAACAAAACCTCTCCTTTACAAATCATCAAAACTAGGGGTTGTATTTTGTAGATCAATTCTAGTCTAGCCATGTGTTCTAGCTCTCTTAAGTTAGCTTTTCCAAACACCCTAGTCCACTAGAGTTATCCTAAAAAGTTTCCTATTTCACTTGAGTCAACTAGAGTTAATTTGAGTGGGAGCTTGTAGAATCTTAGACTAGACTTTGTAATGAAATAACCGTGATGTGGATTGAACCTATGACCTCATGATTCCTATCCCAATGCTTTACCATTTATGTAAAGCTTATTGTTTAGCTAATCCATAATATGCATTGGCATTATCCTTACCATAAGGGAATCGAACCCTTATATGAACGACTATAAAACACTTACTAGGACTAAAGTATATTCCCTTATCCCAATAAAATTATTTCAAGCAAAACCCATGGCCTAGCTTGGGAAAAATATGACCATTGACATCAGCTAGTAGGTAGGTTCGAGTTCTTATTAATTCAATACTTTGAAACTGTCGAGGATACCTAATTTTGATTTTTCCAATTCTTTCACCCAATCTATTTTTGTTGATTAGAACCCAATCTCCCAATTCAAAAAATGTGCTTGATGTTTCTGTTAACCCAATCTATCTCCATCTATCAATGAGTTTATTCAAGAATGATGCCTAAATCAATTCTTCCTCTAGTTTCAATAACTAAAACTCTTTGTTGGAGATAAATTATATTGGACTATTACTCTTCAGTGTGGGACAATGAGTTCCATGGGAACCAGCGCTTGGAGTCCATAAGTCATCCAAAAGGAAGTAATGTAAGTGTTAACTTTAATGTTTTCTTGAATGCCTAGATTGTTGAATCTAGTTTGGTATCCTAGTCCTTCATATTATACTTCAAGATTCTCATCAAAATTTTTTTGGTGTATTTATCTTGTTTGCTTTCTTGAGGATACTAAATCATGGATCATTTATGCAACATCATGTGAGAATCAATCAGTTTTTGAATAAATTTATTAACAAAATGGGCACCTTAATATGAAACAGCCTCTAACAAAACCTAGTCCTTATGTTCTTGTATGAAATCTTCTCAAACCCGCTTATTGCAATAATAAGTTGCCAATAAAACATATTTGTTGGCTAACTTCTTGGCATCTATGTGTATTGGGCCTGAAAATCTAGCCCCACTTCATAAATGTTTCTAGTGAAAGTATAGGCTAAAAGGGCATTCTATATTGATCCAATGACATCCCTGTTGCAATATCATACTCATGTTCATTGTTCAAATGTAGAAAGAGATAGTGCACAAGGAGAGAAAGAGGTTGCATTCACATGTGTGTATGTAGAGAACACCAAAATTGTATAAAGTAAGATGATAATATAGAAAGAAAGAGACAATAGATTACACATTACTAGGTGCAATCTCCCCTCACATGTTTCATTAGAGTTGTCCCAAAGCATATGCATTTATAAGAAAATTCTATTAATCTAAAAATAGCTTGATTTTTAAGTAAAACACAAAATCAAAAAGTTGTCTATTATTTTTATAAAAATCACCATAACAGGTGGTTCTTATATATAACTATAGAAAAACATGTATGTATAAATAAATAAATAAATAAATAAATAAATATATATATATATATATATATATATATATATATATATATATATATATATATATATATATATATATATATATATATACGCACACACACACATTAGTAATGATGAGTGCATTGTTGGCATAGTAAATTGGCTTAAACGAACTTTTTTCTTATTAATATAGCCTCTTGGATTAGTGAGAACCATTCACAAATAAATGGAAAGGTAGATCCTAGTTTGATGGAATCATTATTGCTGCACTAACCATCACATTCATCAATAAATTCAATGCTCTTTGATACTCAAGTGCCCATACAAAAACTAAATTTTTGTTAATTTATTTTGGCAATGTTGTATGTTAATACACTCAAAACTAGTAGGACACCTTTTTCCCTCTTTAGGAGGTTTTTGCCCCTCAGCTTGTGTATACACCTATAGCTCTAATAGGCTACCTATCTTTTGTACAATTACTTAGTGCTACACTCAGTATTGAGCTCCAAGCTTCTTCTTCTTCCTTGTGTTGTTTGTGTGCTCTCATAATACTCAAACCCCAATAATTGGTATTAAATAAGGTTGTCATTTTCTATAGGGCATTGTTGACACCTTTCTTCTCACACTCTTAGAATAATAGGAAATTTGGTGAGTAAATCAGTAGGAGTACAAAACGACTTCTTTTTATGGTGTCAGAAATTTTATTTGAGCTCATTTCAACCCCCCAAACACACTATTGTAGTAGCTATTGGAGTTAGACAGCTGCGGAAGCACGCGAACAGCACATGGAAAAAGAAGAAGCTTGGAGCACAACACAAAATACTGAATGCATTACCACTAGAATGTACAAAGATAAGTAGCCTGTTAGGGCAATAGGGGTATATAAAAGACAAGGGAAAAAACCTCCTAAAGAGGGAAAAAAGTGCCCCAGTTGTCCTACATTGTTCACACATCACTACCTAAATATATCAACAAATCCCCCTTGGGAGTGATGCGGTGAACAAAGAGTTGGCACTCATGTATAAGGTAGTGCCAAGCTATGTGGAATCAATCCACAAAAGGAAGTAAGCCCAAAGCTTTGCGGAAAGCTTCAAACTTCTCCCAAGGGAGAGCCTTTGTGAAAAGGTCTACACTATTCTCCTATGTGGGCACATATGCCAAGCTGATCTCTGCAGCAGAGAACCTCTCCTTGACATAATGATAATGTACCTAAATGTGCTTAGTGCGAGCATGGAACACAAGGTTCCTCGCAACTACCAATGTGCTCTGACTATCAGTGAAGAAGATGGTGGTAGAAGACTGACCAACACCCAAATCACCCATAAGGCATCTAAGGCACACACACTCAACAGTCGCTATGAAAGTTGCCCTATACTCAATCTCACAACTAGAAGTGGCCACAATATGTTACTTCTTGCTCAACCAAGATATACATGAGCTACCAAGCATGAAGCAAAAACCACTGGTGGACACATGAGTGTCATAGCAACCAGCCCAATCACTGTCTGAAAAAGCATGCAAATCTAGCGGTAGTGATCCCCCCTTGGGATAAAAAATCCAAGTAGCCAGGTACCACTCAAGTAGCAAAAGATGCGCCTAATCACCTGTCAATGCTTGACACCTGGGCAATGCATAAGCTTGCTCATCTATGAGACAAAAAATTGAATAACTGGCTGAGTAATGCATAAGTAAATCAAGCATCCAATAGCCTGTTGATAGAGAAGAACATCAAATGCATCTCTAGCATCATGAAGACTCAATCGTAAACCTTTCTCCATAGGATTGGCAATAGGCTTACTGTCTTCAAGGCCAAAACGCTGCAGTAATGTGTCAATATATTTCGTTTGACACAAAGCCATTCCACCATCAGCTTGCACAAATTGAATGCCCAAATAGTGATGCAAATGCCCCAAATCAGACATCTCAAATGAGGCATGCAAACCAGCCTTAAAATCAGCAATATGCATGTCATGAGGACTAGTGAATAGCATGTTATCGACATACACCACAATGATCAGAAGTACATCATTAGCACGCTTAACATATAAGGTGCTTTTAGTTGGATTGTTCTCAAAACCATGTGCAATCAGATAGGCATGCATCTTTTCATACCAAGCACATGGTGCTTGCTTTAAACCATATAATGCCTTCTTTAACTTGCACACTTGGTTCTCATGCCCTTTCTACACAAAGCCACGGGGCTAAAAAACATACAATTCTTCATGCAAGTCACGATTCGGAAATGTTGTTTTAATGTCCAGCTGATGTACATTCCAACCATGATGAGCTTCAAGTGCACATATGCTATGAACAATAGTCATTCAGCAAGTAGGTGCAAAGGTTTCATAAAAATCAATGCCTCTTTCCTATGCATAACCCTTTGCAACAAGCCTAGCCTTATACATGTCAACTGTTCCATCAGTTTTACACTTTGGCTTGTATAACCACTTAGTGTCAATGGCCTTCTTACTAGGATGATTCACATAAAGACCAAGTACCATTTTTCATGATAGCATCATATTCAGATTGCATTGCAGCCATCCAATGTTTAGAATTTTGTGCTTCATCAAACGAAAGAGGTTGAGTCTCATCATAGAGACTAGAGGCAGCCATAGCATAGCAATCTTATGCAAAAAAGGTACTATGAGAGCCTGAACGAGTACGATATGATAGAGGTGCATCTAATTTGCTATCATGCAAATTCTGCACCAGCCATTTTGGCATAGTTTTTGCCTGCTTAATATCAACTCTCTCATCAACAAGTGCATCATGTAAATCTGCATCAGAAATGGAATGATTTGCATCATCACATGAAGCCTGCAAAGGCTTAGAAGTTCCCTCATAAGGACCAACACCAGACTATCCACTTGTAAAAAGAGGCAAAAAAATATCATACATGCCTTTGGAGCTAACAGATGTCTCCATAGTACATGAAAGTAAGGGTTGAATAGCATCTTCCAAAAAAACAACATCATGGTTAACCAAAATGCATTTAGTTTGTGGATGATACAAACGATAGCCTTTACTTTAAGAACTGTACCCAAAGAAAATACATTTTACTGCTTTATCATCCAATTTTGAGCGATGTTGTTCAGGCACTAATGCATATGCCAAACAACCAAAAACACGTAGATGAGCAACATATGGCTTGCGAACATGCCAAGCCTCATATGGAGTGATACACTGCAATGCTTTAGTGGGACACCTATTAAGTACATATGCTGCACACATGACAACCTCAAGCCAAAAACTATGTGGTAAAGCCGGAATCTTGACCATACACCTCACCATCTCCATGAGTGACGTGTTCTTCCATTCACCAACTCCATTCTGTTAAGGTGCATACCGCATTGTACATTGATGTTTTATCCCACATTCAGCTAGAAATGCATTAAAGTTAGAAGACATATATCCTCCCCCCCCATCAGAATGGAGGGTGTCCATTTTACATGCTAACAGATTTTCAGCCAAAACCAGAAACTGTTTGAAGAACATAAACACTTCGGACTTTGCCTTCAATGGATATACCCATGCGTGCCTGGAAAAATCATTGATGAAAGTCACGAATTAAAGATAGTTCCCAAAAGAAGGTGTCTTCAAAGGACCACAGACATCACTATGTATAAGCTGCAATTTCTAAGTAGCCCGAACTGAACCATCTTTTGGAAAGGAAGAATGTTGAATTTTGCCCAAAATATAGCCTTCACAAACGTGTTTTTTGGGTTCCTCAAGTTTGGGCAAAGAGGACACCGTTTCAGATTTCTGCAAGCATAGCAAACTAGCAAAATTCAAATGACCAAAGCATGCATGCCAAGGCTTTGCATCTGACATAGCCTGAGAATCATATACTTCACATGCCAAATCATTTACAGATCTTTCATAGTCTATGAGCTTATATAGACCATAAAATAAAATGCTTGAAGCAATAATAACATTGCCATTTGACAGATCATGAACTATATATCTATCATCAAATTTCACAACCAAGCCAATCTTGGCTAATGCAAAAATTGATAAGAGATTTTTCTTGATCCTTGGCACAAACAAAGCATCTGACAAAGTGAAAGAACTACCATCAACAGTAGTCAAAATTATCTTACCAACTCCCATAACCGGATAAGTGGAGTTGTTGGCATATGTAATAGTATTCCCTGTAGGGGCAAGCTCGAGTGAAGAGAAGAAAGTGTGTTGCGAGGTAATATGTTTGGTTGCCCCACTATAAAAGTACCAAACATCTTAGTCTACTGTAGACATGCACTACTCATGAGAAGATGGGTCAAAACTATAAACAATAGTAAACACCCATTCTTCATCGTGCACAAGATTAGCAGACTTTGTTTTCAATGTAGAGGCCTCTGCAACAACCATTCCGGCCTCTTTCTTCTTTGCCTCTTTAGCAGCCAGTTTTGGACAGCTTTTAATGACATGATCATTTGTTTTATAGTATTTGCAACAAGTAATTTCTGCTTTTATGATTTCTTCTCATCTTTGTCTTCCTTCTTCGAATGTGCAGCATTTACATATTTCTGCTTACTAGTAGAAGAGCTCCATTTACCTTTGCCCTTCTGACTAGCCAGGAAAGCTTGATCTGCAACATACATAATAGACCTATTCTGCCTAGATTGGTCTTCCTGCAACAAAACAAAAACTAACTCTTCAAATGTTAAGGAATTTGGATTGCCTTTCATCATCAAATGAGGAGTAGAAGCAAAACTCTGATATGAATTAGGAAGACCATTCAGAAAAGTCTGCACAACTGAACTGTCGGGAAGGATTTCATCTGCAGAAATCAAATGCTCCTTCAAATCCGTGATCTTTGTCAGAAAGTTGTCCATAGAATCACCTTCATTCATGTGCTCACTCTCCAACTGTTTTTGGAGGTAAGCAACACGAGTACAATGTGGTAAGTGTATCCCAAGCATCCTTAGCTATTCTACAAGAGTGAATGTGAGGAATAATGGCATGTTTGACAGATAAAGCTATCAATGCATGTGCCTAAGCATCTTTGCCATCCCAACGAATTTGCTCTGTAGTAGGTGCAACAGAAAGAGAAGCACGAACAGGAATCTGTAGAATATCACCATCTTCGACACCATCTACATCAGCATTAGGACCTGTATTTGCAGTACGTGTATTTGTAGATGTAAGAGGATGTCTTTCAATACCCTGCACAATATTCCATAGTTCTTTTGCGACCAATACGTGATGCACCATATAAGCCCACAACAGATAATTGGTACCATCCAACATATCCTCAACAACCAATATACGGAATACATCACTGTTTTCAGCCATCGCCACTGACTAACATACATTGATGCAGAAAAATGAGTGTATCTGAAAAAGTTGAACAAAACTACCCAAACGAGTTCTGCTAGACTTGTAGTAGACGTTGAGATGCGGAAGCACGCGAATAGCACAAGGAAGAAGAAGAAGCTTGGAGCCCAACACACAATACTGAATGTATTACCACTAGAATTTAGAAAGATAAGTAGCCCGTTAGGGCAATAGGCGTATATACAAGCTGAGGGAAAAAACCTCCTAAAGAGGGAAAAAAGTGCCCCGACCGTCCTACAGTGTTCACACACATCACTACGTAAATATATCAATAGTAGTTATGTAGGAAATTTTATCCGTTTGTGCCAAACACACACACACACACACACACACACACATATATATATATATATATATATATATATATATATATATATATATATATATATATATATATATATATTTTCAATTCATCAACACAAGCCAATATAAGCACCCCAGTGTGTGTTACACGTCTAGTGAAGCTTGGCGATGGCTAAAAGTAGTGATCTATTTCATATATTGGTTGTTGAGGATAATTTGGATGGTTCTAATAATCCATTGTGTGCATACATGATGCATCATGTATCGGTAGCAAAAGGATTATGGAATGTTGTGTAGGGTATTGAAATTACATCCTCTTACACATGTACATGGTGTTGAAGATAATGATCTTCATATTCTTGGTCCTATTGTTGTTCATATTGCATGTATTACAAAGAAACTTCATTGGGATGGTGGAGATTCATAAGTAGATGCATTGTTAGCCTTTTTTGTCAAACTTTCCATTATCTCTCACATTCACTCGTGCAAAATAGCCAAAGATGCTTAAGATGCTACTGCCACATCATGTAAGAAATGAGGCCCATATTGATTACCTTTGAAAAGAGTTCAAGAGAGCATATGAATGAACAAGATTCAGTGAGAATTTTTTAAGAAAGGTCAAATATTTGAAAGAATAAATAATTTCTACAAATGAAATCTTGCCATATAGTTCACTTTTGTAGAATGTTCTAATGGTCAAGAAGAAAGAGGCTAGATTGGTAGTTGTAGGGGCCTCTACTCTTAAAGTTGAGTTTGCTAATCTTGTTCAAAATGAAGAATAAGCATTTACCACTTATCCCAATTATGATCCATCTTCTTATGAACATTTTAAATATACAAATGACTTAGATGTTTGTTATTTTGATAGTACTGCAACCAAACATAATACCTTGTAGTGTCGTTTATTCACTTCACTTGAGCCTAATCCTATAAGGAGTATTGTCACATGTGCTAACAACTCCTCTTTTCTTTTTCTTCAAAAGGAAGTTCGGCATTGCCTAATCTCCCAAGCTTTAATTAATAGAAAAAACTCCTCTTATCTTGTTATTGGAGTTGGGAAGATTATCTGTAATATTGCAAATGGAAACACATTCACTCTATGAAATGCTTTATATGTACTAGTGATAAAAAAAGATCTATTAGCAGTGTTAATATTAACAAAAACTGGCTTAATAGTGAGATTTTTTTATGACAAATGTACAACTGATGACCTATCTAATGGTGAAAAAATCACTGCATCCAGAGTGCTTTGCCATAAAGTTGTATAAGCTCCCAAATTATGAAAAACACATGAATGATTTTGCATGTGCAACTAAATATTCTTAGGCCATTTCATATGCAAAACTTTGGCATGCACATGTTTATCATCTCAATTTTGATAGTTTGCTTTGCCTGCAAATATATGAAATGATGTTCTCTTTACCCAAGTTTGAGGCACCTTATAAGAATGTTACCAAGGGATATATTTTGGAAAAATTGCAACATTCTCATTTCCCAAAGATGGTACAACAAGAGCTGAATGAAAATTGCAACTTGCTCATAGTCATGTTGTTGGTCTAATGTAGACATCATCTTTTGGTGACTACCTTTATTTCATGAGTTTTTATAGATGATTTCTCTAGGCATGCATGGGTGCATCCAAACAAATTTTGAAGCGTTTATGTGCTTCAAATAGTTCCTAGTTATGGCAAAAAATGTATCAGCATGTAGAATGGGCACCCATCATTATGATCGAGGCGGGAAGTATATGTCTTCTAAGCTTAATGCATTTGTGGATCAACATGGGATAAAACATTAGTGTACAATTTCATATACACCTCAACAAAATGGATTTGTTGAGAGGAATAAAAGGTCTCTCATGGAAATGGTGAAGTGTATGGTCAAAAGTTATGCTTTAGCACATATCTTTTGGCTTGAGGTTGTTATATGCACAACATATTCACTTAATAGCTTGTAGTCGGTCACTCCTTATGAGGCTTGGCATGGCTGCATGCCATGTATTCCTCATCTATATGTTTTTGGCTATTTTGCATATGCAATAGTGCTTGTGCAACAATGTAGAATGTTTGACTACGAGGTTGTGAAATGTATTTTTGTTGGGTACAATTATGAAAGTAAAGTTTATCATTTGTATCATCCAGTGACTAATAGGATTCTAGTTAGTTGAGATGTAGTATTTGTGGAGCATGCAGTTCAACCCCTACTATCATGTACAAAGGAAACATCCCTGAGCTCAAAAGATTTATATGAGCTATGTTGCCTTTGTTCACTATTGGGTATTCATTCTCCTTTGAGGGGAATTATCCCACATGAGATGTAGTTTGGAGAGCCCCTCCCAAATCTATACAAGGAGGGCCTCTCCCCCCATTTGTAATTGGTTAGAAGCTTGAGGAGCCTACTCCATGCTCTTGACAAGCTCATTTCTAATCCATGTGAGTTTACCCATTTCTTGGTCTACTCACTTTGAGTCTCTTACACTCTTTCTTTTGTGAGAACACTCTTCTTTTGATTTTTCTTCCACGCGTGTAATCTCTACATGGCATCAGAGTGCTAGATGGAGCTCTTGGTGCTGCTTTTGGTGGTCATTTAGGTGGAAATGGTGGTGGTCTTGGTGGTGCTGATTCTTTCTCATAGAGAGGAACTTTGACCCATCAAGTTCATGCTCATAAAGAATTTTGGGTATTGATATCATGCCCAGTTACCCACCCTCCCACCCCTTTCCATCTATATTTTCCACCCTTCTTTCCCACCCTGCCACGCTTTTTCTTCTCATTTGGTGGTGCATTTCAACAATTTATAGTGCTTATAAACACTCTTTCGCATTTATATTTGTGGTCATTTTGAAGAAGTTGATGGTTCATCTCAAGTTGTTGGTAGTGCTTATAAACACTCTTTAGCATATCCGTTTTTTTGTAGGTTTTGGATCTCATGTTATATAGTGTTCATAAAAACTATGGTGGCATTGTTTGATCGATCCAAATTTCATCTATGCATGCTTTGGACTGATGCCTGCTTTGGAATTAGCCTCTAAATAGTATCACGATCATATATTGGCATCCCTTGACGTATATTCATCTGTACAAAATACAAAATACAGTCATTACATGATCTTCTTCATGCTTCTATAGTAGCTTGAGCATGTCGTAAGAACATATCACCAAGTCATATGCATGGGAGAGAGAGAGAGAGAGTGTTGAGCGATTATCTTGTTACTTGTACATATCCCCCTGTTAATCATAATCTGCCACAAGGTCCCTGAGGAATGTTGGAGCACGTGTACAGTTGGCTTAACAGACTATCTCTGAGAGTGAGAGAGAAGGCAAGACTTAGGAGTAAGCACCATACCATAGTGTTGTCAGTGCATCCCGCGAATCTGACCTTCCAGAGAGAGACAGGGTGAACCTGACCTTCTAAAGAGAGAGACAGGGTGAACCTGACCTTGTAAAGAGAGAGACAAGAGCATCTCTCTTGGTTTCTATTTTTGGAGCTTGCAATAGCTTTTCACATCACGGATGACTAACCGGATTTTGGATTGTGACCAAATTCATTGAACTTATTTGGTAGCTCATACATCTCCGGGCTACGCACATGACATAAGTAATAATGTCATTGTGGAAATTAAAATACTTTTACATTTATTGCCTTTGATACAGATCATAACAACTTCCCTCTTTCATATTAACTTTGATACTTTCCATGCTTTTTGTATGGCAAAGATACTCTCATTACTTAAGACACACCATCTTGTACTCTTTCAGGGTACCTTACACTCTTTTTGGGTATCATTTGACACTTAGGATAAGTTATCAAAAATATTTTATGTGCACAATGGGCTTAATCTTTATTGCTTCAAAGGTTTTATCCCCAAAGGTGTTTTACTCTCTTACTCACCTAGGCACCTACTTTTCTATTAGTAAAATTCTTCATTAAAGGGGTCACTTTGGCACACTTTGGCTTTAAGTTCCCCTTTCTTGTAATATCAAGCAATATAAGAAAAAAGTGTGTGTGTGATTTGGGAGGCTATTCTAAGCCCCCAAAGTGTTTCTTTGTGCAATAGGCTATGCTATGCCCTCCTCTAACATCAACTCATCTTGATTGTTGTGCAAGCATAGGGATATTCTAAGCCCCCCCTCCAAGGTGCCTCTCTCACATTATCCAGTGAAGGGCTAGTCTATGCCCCACCCCCTCTTCAAGGTGTCTACTTTATTTTTGTTCAAGTGTAGGGCCACTCTAAGCCCCTCAAGCCCTTCCCCAACTCAATTACACCTAGTTAAGAGGCTGAGTATAGGGTAGTCTTGAAAACTACTAGTGAGCATGTGGCTTAGATTCATGGCTCATTTGGGTGTTGGTTAGTCTTCTATCACCGCCATCTTTATTGATAGTTAGAGCACATTGCCGATTGCAAGGAACCCTATGTTCCATGCTTGTACAAAGCACATTGAGGTGCACCATCATTATGTTAGGGAGGGACTCTCTACTAGAGAGATTAGTTTTGCTCATGTACCCACAAAAGATAATGTTGCGGATCTTTGCATAAAGGATCTACCTGAGGAGAAGTTTGAGGCTTTTCACAAAGCTTTGGGCTTAATTCCTTTTGTGGATTGATTTCAGTGCATATAGCTTGGTACTTCCTTATACATGAGTGGTAGCTTATTGTTCACCACATTACTCCAAGGGGGGTTTTGTTAGTATATCTTAGTAATGATGTGTGTGAACACATTTAGGATTGCAAGGGCACTTTCCCCCCCATTCGAAGGTTTTTTTCCTCGGCTTGTATATACATCCATGACCCTAATGAACTACTTATCTTTTTATTTTTAAGAGGAGGTTCAGCCAAAGCCTAATCTCCCTTTACTTAAATTGATTGAACAAACAAATATACAAGTGAATGGGCAAAGTACCCATGGTACCCCCCATATCCCACAAAGTATGGGTTAGACTATCCAAAGGCGACACATAGAAAGGACTGCCTGAAGGCAATTAGTTTAACTAGTTTAAATATGCTTGGAGGCAATACACTAGCCTAAGGCTCACAACTATCCTATTGAAGGGAGGAGTTGAACCCTCACCCCCAGCTCCACCTCAAGAGGCAAAAAGTCCAACCAACCAACATAACATGCGTGAAATTCACATATCTTTTGTACATTCACCTCGTAATACACTAAATGCTGAGCTCCAAGCTTCTTCTTCTTCTTCTTCTTCTTCATTGTGTAGCTTTTGTGTGCTTATGGTCCTTTAACTCCAATATTTTTTCTTCTTTAAGTGTGTCGATATACAAAACAATAGCTAAGTATTTCAAAAATCTATTGTTCCACTTAAATTGGCCAATGAACCGCATAAGTTGTTTGATGCTTCTAAGAGGTAGTGCTTGAACAATGTGGCCTAGTAAGATTCCAAATCTAATAAATAACTCACACTAGTTTAGATTTAAAGAAATTATGAACTCCATGTATTTCTCAAAGAAAAACTCTAATTGATTTAAATGATCTATCTTAATTCATGATATACTGAAATTATATAGGGGGTCTTCCATAAATGAAGTGAGATAAGGATCAATATTTTCATTACCCATCCTTGAAAAGTTAGCAAAGCGCTCTTCAAACTAGAATTCATGACTATGGATGTGTATTGTTTAACGTGTTCACGTGTCGGATTTATTATAAGGGGAACCAGACTGCTCATGGGTTCTTGGGATGGTCAGGGGTTTGTAATACAGAGGCCCTCTATATATTTTCCCAGCCACTTCGTTACTGTAATGAATTTTTCTTTAACTTAATTTGACAATTTCGAAGACTTAACTGCTAATCTCCACAACCAATATGCAACATAACATAATACTCATCGTTGCTAAAATACGCGAGTTCTTAATGCTGACTAACATGCTATCACTATTAACCTTACACTTCACCAATGACTCACAGAATGTCAACACAGCACCACAGTTATTCAATACTGAACATAAACAAAACATAATTGTACAACAATGTAGATGAACTGTGCTGGAATCAATCCATAGGCACACCGCCCAGACGCACAGTCTAGCGATGCTCTATCTCTATCTTCCATGCGCCTCTTCTATCATCAAAAGGTTACAATGATTGCGCTACATCCTTTCAATATGCGTCTTTTCCTAATTACATTTTTCACTAAATATAATTACATTCCTTTTCGGCGGCCTAACACTGGCATGCACGGTGGACTCGAACCCAGAAGGTTAATTTACAAAAGTTAAGAGTCATCAATGATGCCCTATATATACATGGTTCGTGCTAGTTTAAATGTACGGTAGATTTTTGCTTCAACGATTCTAACATTTCTTGTAAGATCTGGGGTTCTACTAAATGAGCATCAGTCTGCACAGAACTAGAAACAATTACTTGTGACAACAAAATTTCACTCTAATTTTGCAAAAATGCTGTTTGCAAATAAAAATCATTGGCCATAGCTGAATCTCTGTGTAACTTTGCTTCTGCAATTTCTGCATCAATTCTTGATAATCGATCATGCTGGATGCCGAGTTGTTTCTCCTTGCATTCCAACTCCTGCTATTGAAATTGCATAGTCCTGAAGAAATCCTTGCATTCTTTTTTAATAGATTCAATTTCCTTATTTAACTTTACAATTCATCCGATTTCTTCATCCAAAATTTGGCCTTTATTAAATAACTCTTCGGTAACCTTCTTTAGTTCTATTTTTTGCTTATAACACTCTGTCAGTGAGCACTTGATAAGCTTGCTCTATCGCGATGAACTTGGTGCGAGTGGTGTCTAACTCAAAACCTAAAGCATGCATGGCCATCCTCCTTATCCATCACTGCTTGTTTGAGTTGAGCAATCTCTGCATCTTGAGCCGCAATAATATCATCTTGTCCTCCCACCTGTCCCTGTAAAACTGTAATCTGATCCTGTAACAAATTGGCATTTGCTTTGACAGCCAGAGTCTCTTCTTGGAGTGGCACGATGTCTGCTTCCAACAAGTCTACTTTTCTTGATATTTGGTACGGAGGGATTGATGAGCATCATGTAGCTGATTAGGGAGTTGCTTAGATAGGTGGAGGAAAAATCACCTATTTGGGCTAACTGGGCAAAGGAATCGGGTATTATAAAGGTTGATACGGTTCGAGAGGGGTTGACGGAAACTGCATCGGAAGAGGAAGGGGGGGAGTAATCAGGAGAAGAGGGAATAAGTTGAGAATGGGAAACGGCCACTGAATGATGAGGTGAGGGAGGAGGACTAGGAGGTAATGGCATCTTGGACGGGGAAAGGGGAGTCACTATAGGTTTGGTATGGGTACCTTGAGTCGTAGTTTGCAGTGAGGAAGGATGCGCAGTGGAGATCACTGCATCGGGTTGAACATCCTGGTGAATGATAGACTCCTCATTCTGTGTTTGCTCCGTTTGGTTAAGAGTGTCCACGATGGTGTCCGGTGCTTTATCAATAGTCTCCTGTTGTTGTTGATCGACCGTGTCAAGAGGTTGAACGTCTTCCATGACAGTGTTCTTATCAGTTTGACCCTTAGGGCATGGTGGGGTGGAAAAGACCTGCACAAAGGAATTTGTGTCCTACAGAAGTGCGATAGTGGATGAGGCTTGTGCATGACTCTACGAGGGACTAATTTTTCTACGTTTTCCCCAAAAGAATTGCGGAAGGTCATCATTATCATCATCAACGCCCATGACTTGCTCTGATTCTTCGTGGAAGAGGAGGGTGTTCGTCGGAGGAGGCTGAACAGGTTGAACAACAAGAAGGAGAAAAGAGAGAAGATGAGGAAGACGGGTCCGAGGGATATCACCTTTGGCTATCTGTTGTGAGATCACTTGACATTCATGGTGGATTTGCCGGAAGAATAATAATGCCTAGTTAATTGATTTTTGGGCAGTAGCATCAATCATGGAATAAAATGGTCGAGATATGTCATACATGCGTTTCTGTAGGTTGAGAGAAGCAACCAAAAATTGAAGTGCAGAATTCCGATTCAGGTCGGCAAAGGATAGTGAACTTGTTAGAAGATTGGCGAGGAAATAACTACTTCATCGTCGCAATAGAAAGCAGAGGGACATCCACACTTCCATCTTGAGGTAGATGGAATCCTTCAGCCACAGTATTCAGAGTAACAAGGACGCATGGATTGAGGCAGGTAACCAGCCAACATGTCTCCATCTGGGGGTATCAACAATAGCGGCAATGACTTGAGCAAAGTAGGGATGACATTCGACCGAATGCAAAGGAAACTCGACGAACACCAATAACCCGCAGGCACGCAAGAAATCACTCAAGTTGGGAGATAAACCGGCATGGAAGGTGGTAATATTGGCTAGAGCTTCCATGGTTGTTGACATAAGACAAATGCACAACAATATAACAAAGAGTACACAGAGCGCAAGTACACAATAGAGAAAAAGAGGACGAAGATCTTGGTTAAGTAAGAACGTAGAATGGGAGCGCGGGTAGAAAACGCAATCATCACCAGTGGAGGGAAACATGCATGCATAATGATGACATTCGTGCATTAAGGAATTCCCAAACGTGGAGTGCGGTGGCTAATCATGCATAATTAATAAAAACGTGAATTTTACGGTCAGACGGTCAACCAAAATGTGCGTAATGTTAACAGTGGTCAAGATAAAAAAACAAAAATAAGCGGGATGAATAAAAATAATACCATCACTAAGTTAAGATGAAGTAGATGGTGGACAATACGGGTGAAGTTTCGACCCATTGATAGGTTTAGGAAGAAGAGTACCAGTTAAAGTGGATAACCAGAAAGTAGCTGGTCCAACCTGATCTGCAATACGATAGGGACCGAACCAACGAAGCTTGAACTTTCTAACTGAATGATTAGACTTAGCATTGTAGAAAAGAACTAATTGCCCTTTGGTAAATACGGGAGTCCTGAGGAATCGATCATGAGTCTTAGCTTGCCTTAGTTGCACTTCTTGAAGCACCAAAAAACTTTCAAGACGTTGTTCGTCCAAAGACCACAACACATCCAACTGGAAAGGGAAGGACTCTTCAGGTAATAACTTATGCTCCAATGTTGATATATTTAGGTAGTGATGTGTGTGAACACTCTAGGACCGCCGGGGCACTTTTTTCCCTCTTTAGGAGGTTTTTTTCCCTCGGCTTGTATATACGCCTATTGCCCTAATGGGCTACTTATCTTTGTACATTCTCTAGTAATACATTCAGTCTTGTGTGTTGTGCTCCAAGCTTCTTCTTCTTCCTTGTGATGTTCGCGTGCTTCCGCAGACGTCTAACTCCAACAATTGGTATCAGAGCAGGTCGTTGCTTCTTCTAGGGCGCCGTCAACACTCCTCCGTTTGCAGTCTCAGATTCGCACAAAATTTGGTGAGCATACTCAGGGTGTTTCCGAGATCAAAACAGCTTTGCTGTGTGGTGCCGAAATCGCGATCTGAGCTCGTTTCGGCCTCCGAACGCACTATCGCAGTGTTTGTGCAGGCTATTTCGTCCTTTTGTGCCAAAGGTATATACCAATTTCTGTTCGCCAGTTTAAGCGTCTCGAAGTCTGCTACAGATCTAGTAGAACTCGTCTGGGCAGTTCTGTTCAACTTTTTGAGATACAGTCAATTTTCTGCATCAAGGTATTTTAGTCACCGGCCATGGCTGAAAGCAGTGATGTATTCCGTATGTTGGCTGTTGAGGATAAGTTGGATGGTACCAACTACCCATTATGGGCTTATATGATGCGACATGTACTGGTTGCAAAAGGATTGTGGAACATTGTGCAGGGTGTTGAAAGACGTCCTGTTATACCTGTAACGACAGGTACTGCAAATACAGGTGTTGCAGCTGATGAAGATGGTGTCGAAGATGATATTCCGCAGATTCCTGTTCGTGCTGCTGTTTCTGTTGCACCTACTGCAGAGCAGATTCGTTGGGATGGCAGAGATGCCCAGGCACATGCATTGATAGCTTTGTCTGTCAAACATGCCATTATTCCTCACATTCGCTCTTGCAGAACAGCAAAGGATGCTTGGGATACACTTACCACTTTGTACCAGGCTAGGAATGAGGCTCATGTTGCTTACCTCCGAAAACAGTTGGAGAGTGAGCACATGAATGAAGGTGATTCGATGGACAGTTTTCTTACAAAGATCAAAGACCTGAAGGAACAATTGATTTCTGCTGATGAGGTTATACCAGATAGCTCACTTGTGCAGACCGTTCTGAATGGCCTTCCTGATTCATATCAGAGTTTTGCCTCTACTCTTCGATTGATGATGAAAGGCAATCCGAATGCTTTGTCATTTGAGGAATTAGTCTCTGTTCTGTTGCAGGAAGATCAGTCCAGGCAGAACAGGTCCATTATGCGTGTTGCAGATCAAGCTTTCCTGGCTAGTCAGAAGGGCAAAGGAAAATGGAGCTCTTCTACTAGTAAGCAGAAATCTGCAAATGCTGCACAATCGAAGAACCAGGATAAAGATGAGAAGAAATCAGAAAAGTAGAAATTGTTCTGCAAGTACTGTAAAGGAAATGATCATATTATAAAGAACTGTCCAAAACTGGCTGCTAAAGAGGCAAAGAAGAAAGAGGCTGGAATGGTTGTTGCAGAGGCCTCTACACCAAAAACAGAGTCTGCAAATCTTGTGCAGGAAGAAGAATGGGCGTTTACTACTGTCTGCAGTTTTGACCCATCTTCTCATGATCAGTGCATGTCTGCAGTAGACTCAGATGTTTGGTACTTTGACAGTGGGGCAACCAAACATATTACCTCGCAGCGCAGTTTCTTCTCTTCACTCGAGCCTGCCCCTACAAGGAATACTGTCACATGCGCCAATAACTCCTCTTATCCTGTTATGGGAGTTGGTAAGATCATTCTGACTACTGCTGATGGTAGTTCTTTCACTTTGTCAGATGCTTTATTTGTGCCAGGGATCAAAAAGAACCTGTTATCAGTTTCTGCATTAGCCAAGATTGGCTTGGTTGTGAAATTCGTTGATGACAGGTGTACAGTCCATGATCTCTCAAATGGCGATGTGATTATTGCTTCTGGCATTTTATGTCGTGGGCTGTATAAGCTCATAGACTATGAAAAATCTGTGAATGATTCGGCATGTGCAGTTCATGATTCTCAGGCTATGTCAGATGCAAAGCTTTGGCATGCACGCTTTGGTCATCTGAATTTTGCTAGTTTGTTACGCCTGCAGAAATCTGAAATGGTGTCCTCTTTGCCCAAACTTGAGGCACCTGGAAAACATGTTTGTGAAGGCTGTATTTTGGGCAAAATGCAGCGTTCTTCCTTTCCAAAAGATGGTTCAGTTCGGGCTATGTAGAAATTGCAGCTTGTACATAGTGATGTCTGTGGTCCTATGCAGACACCCTCTTTTGGAAATTACCTTTACTTCGTGACTTTCATTGATGATTTTTCCAGGCATGCATGGGTATATCCACTCAAAGCAAAGTCTGAAGTGTTCATGTGCTTCAAACAGTTTTTGGTTTTGGCTGAAAATCTGTCAGCATGTAAAATGGGCACCCTCCGTTCTGATCGAGGGGGGGAATATATGCCTTCAGATTTTAATGCATTTCTGGCTGAACGTGGGATAAAACACCAGTGTACAGTGCCGTATACACCTCAACAGAATGGAGTTGCTGAACGAAAGAATAGGTCACTCATGGAGATGGCGAGGTGCATGGTCAAAAGTCAGGCTTTACCACATAGTTTCTGGCTTGAGGCTGTCATGTGTGCAGCATATGTACTAAACAGGTGTCCCACGAAAGCGTTGCAGTCTATCACTCCATATGAGGCTTGGCATGACCTCAAGCCATCTGTTGCTCATCTGCGTGTTTTTGGTTGTTTGGCATATGCATTAGTGCCTGAACAACATCGCAGAAAATTGGATGATAAGGCAATAAAATGTATTTTTGTTGGGTACAGTTCTGAAAGTAAAGGCTATCGTCTGTATCATCCACAGACTAAACGCATTCTGGTTAGTCGTGATGTTGTCTTTGTGGAAGATGCTATTCAGCCATTGCTTTCATGTACTAAGGAGACATCTGTTAGCTCCAAAGACATGTATGATACTTTGATGCCTCTTTTTACAGGTGGACAGGCTAGCGCTGGTCCTAATGAGGCAACTTCTCAGCCTTTGCAGGCTTCATATGATGATGCAGATCATTCCATTTCTGATGCAGATTTACATGATGCACTTGTTGATGAGAGAGCTGATATTGAACAGGCAAAAACTATGCCAAAATGGCTGGTGCAGACTTTGCGTGACAGCAAATTAGATGCACCTTTGTCATATCGTACTCGTTCAGGCTCTCATAGTACCTCCTTTGCATCAGATTGCTATGCTATGGCTGCATCTAGTCTCTGTGATGAGAATGAGCCTGTTTCTTTTGATGAAGCACAAAATTCAGAAAATTGGATGGCTGCTATGCAATCTGAATATGATGCTATAATGAAGAATGGTACATGGTCTTTATGTGACTTGACTGGCAAGAAGGCCATTGGCACTAAGTGGGTATACAAGCTGAAGCGTAAACCTGATGGTACAGTTGACAGGTATAAGGCTAGGCTTGTTGCAAAGGGTTATGCGCAGGAAAGAGGCATTGATTTTGATGAGACCTTTGCACCTACATGCCGTATGACTACTGTTCGGAGCATTTGTGCACTTGAAGCCCATCATGGTTGGAATGTACATCAGTTGGATATTAAAACAGCATTTCTGAATGGTGACTTGCATGAAGAAGTGTATGTTTTTCAGCCCCGTGGCTTTGTGCAGAAAGGGCATGAAAACCAGGTGTGCAGGTTAAAGAAGGCGTTATATGGTTCAAAGCAAGCACCACGTGCTTGGTATGAGAAAATACATGCCTATCTGATTGCACATGGTTTTGAGAACAGTCGAACTCAAAGCACCTTATATGTTAAGCGTGCTAATGATGTGCTTTTGATCATTGTTGTCTATGTAGACGACATGCTGCTCACTGGTCCTCTTGAGAAGCATATTGCTGATTTCAAGGCTGATTTGCATGCCTCATTTGAGATGTCTGATTTGGGGCATTTGCATCACTATTTGGGCATTCAGTTTATGCAAGTTGATGGTGGAATGGCCTTGTGTCAAACGAAATATATTGACACATTATTGCAGCGTTTTGGCCTTGAAGACTGTAAGCCTATTGCCACTCCTATGGAGACAGGTTTACGATTGAGTCTTCATGATGCTGGAGATGCATTTGATGCTGTTCTCTATCAGCAGGCTGTTGGATGCTTGATTTACTTATGCATTACTCGGCCAGATATTCAGTTTGTTGTCTCACAGATGAGCAGGTTTATGCATTGCCCAGGAGTCACGCATTGGAAAGCGGTTAAGCGCATCTTTCACTACTTGAGTGGTACTCGGCTACTTGGGTTGTTTTATCCCAAGGGGGGATCACTACCGCCATATTTGCATGCTTTTTCTGACTCAGATTGGGCTGGTTGCTATGACACTCGTGTGTCCACCAGTGGTTTTTGCTTCATGCTTGGTAGCTCATGTATATCTTGGTTGAGCAAGAAGCAGCCTACTGTGGCCACTTCCAGTTGTGAGGCTGAGTATAGGGCAGCTTTCACAGCGACTGTTGAGTGTGTGTGGCTCAGACGCCTTATGGCTGATTTGGGTGTTGGCCAGTCTTCTGCCACCACCATCTTCACTGACAGTCAGAGCGCATTGGCAGTTGCGAGGAACCCTGTGTTCCATGCTCGCACTAAGCACATTGAGGTGCATTATCACTATGTCAGGGAGAGGTTCTCTGCTGGGGAGATCAGCTTGGCATATGTGCCCACGCAGGAGAACATTGCAGACCTTTTCACGAAGGCTCTGCCTAGGGAGAAGTTTGAAGCTTTCCGCAAAGCTTTGGGCTTACTTCCTTTTGTGGAGTGATTTCCACATAGCTCGGCACTTCCTTATACATGAGTGCCAGCTCCTTGTTCACCGCATCACTCCCAGGGGGGATTTGTTGATATATTTAGGTAGTGATGTGTGTGAACACTCTAGGACCGCCGGGGCACTTTTTTCCCTCTTTAGGAGGTTTTTTTCCCCCGGCTTGTATATACGCCTATTGCCCTAATGGGCTACTTATCTTTGTACATTCTCTAGTAATACATTCAGTCTTGTGTGTTGTGCTCCAAGCTTCTTCTTCTTCCTTGTGCTGTTCGCGTGCTTCCGCAGACGTCTAACTCCAACATCCAATGCCACCCGTAAACTAGGTACCACCAATTCCATAGGAGCAATTGCCTCCAGACCATAGGTCAATTTAAAAGCTATACTTCTCATAGGACCGAAGGAAGGTGATCCCAATGCTCTGGACATTCTAGCACAAGTTTCTTTAGCATGTTAAGAAGGGTTTTATTTGTACTTTCGGCTAGTCCATTTGCATGATCATAGTAAGGGGAGCTAAATTTATGGACAATGTTCAGGGTGCGGGTAAGCACTTGCATTAAGGTATTAGCCAAATGTGTACCTTGATCAGAAAAAAACTCCAAGGGAAGACCGTAACGAGGAAAAAGATCACTCATCAAACATTTGATGACTACCAACACAGTTGCAGACCGTAAAGCCCAGAATTCAGCCCACCGAGTAGCATAATCAGTACAGGTAAGTATATACCGATGATTGGTAACCGTAGCAGGAGGCGTAATGGGGCCAATGAAATCCAAGCCCCACTTTTGAAAAGGCTCAAGGGGAGGGACAGGCTGAAGCAAAAAATAATGTTGTTGTAAAGGTTGCCCAGATCGTTGGCAAGCATCGCACTTTTGGACATGATTAGCAATGTCACAATGGATAGTGGTCCACCAGAATCCACTCTACAGAATTTTTCGGTATGTACGATGTACCAAAAAATGGCCACTGGATGGAGCAGAGTGAGCCATTGCAATGACCGAAGAAACGTCATGTGGTGGAATACAACATAAAAGCGCACCAGATGGATCCATATAATACAACTGTCCCACAATTATCTGAAATCATGGACTATATGTGACCAATTTACAATGAGAAGAAATGGAAGTATTAGTCAGGGAACATCCACTGGTTACAAAAATCATAAGGGTATCATAATACGATGGTGTCGTAGGTAGCACTTGGGAATCATTCGAAATCCAATCAATCGCATAGATAGCGGGAGTGGTATCATCAATACCCCCGAGGAGTTCACCGGAATCAAGCCGAGAAAGAAAATCAGCAAGAGCATGCGCTGACCCCGGACGATGTACAACCTCATAATCAAATTCTTCCAGCAACAACACCCACCTAGCTAATCTACCCCCTAAATGTTGCTGGCGGACAAGATCAACCAGACTCGCATGATCCACATGGAAGGTAAATGGGCATCCCAATAAATAGTGCCGGCATGTTTTCACCGAATCAACCAAACCCAGACATTCGTGTTCAGTTACAGAATAATTCTGTTCAGCAACAGGTAACCGTCGACTAGCATAATAAATAGGGCGACACCATTTGTCCTGTTGCAGCATTAACACACTGCCGATTGCTATCTCAGATGCATCCACAAAAACATGGAATGGGAGTTTCTAGTTCGGTGCTTGCAGAATAGGAGCCTATGTTAAGAGTGTTTTCAGACGATCAAATGAAGTTGGCACTCCTCAGTCCATGCAAATTGTCGAGGATTGCTAGTAATCAGCCGATTCAGTGGTATAGCCACATGAGCGAGCCATCGAAGATGTCATCCATGCCAGCATATTTTTCCAAGGAATCGCATAACTTCCTTTGGTGTCGTAGGGGCAGGTGCATTCAACACTGCTTTCACTTTATCATGGTCCACTTGAATGCCTTGTTGCGAAATAATATGACCAAGCAATTTGCCACAAGAAACTCAAAAGATCGATTTGTTGGGATTTAAGCACAAACGGAACTCTTGACACTTAGAAAAGCAGCAACATAGGTGATAGAGGTGAGCCGATGCGTCACCAGATAACGAAAAATCATGCAAATACACCCGCATAAATGTAGTTAAGTAGGGAGAAAAGATTTCTGGCATGCATCATTGAAAGGTACTGGGAGCATTGCGGAGACCAAACCACATCACCGTACAGCCCCAATTCGTAATAAATAGAGTCTTTGGAATATCCATTTCAGCCATGTGCACTTGATTATAGCCACTATAACCATCCAAAAAGGAATACATTTCTCGTCCAGCAACATCATCTAGCATCGTGTTGAAACAGGGAACTGGAAAGGGATCAGGCATCGTCGCTGCATTCAACTTCTAGTAATCTATGCAAATACGCAATTGCTTGTTTTTCTTTGGGACAATGACAATAGGCAAAATCCATTCAACATGCTCAATGGGAACAATGAAGCCTACTTTCAACAGGCAATCCAATTCAGCTTTCACTTGAACAACATAGTTGGGATTCATTTGATAACTAGGTTGTTTAATTGGCTACGCATCTGGTTTGAGCATCACACGATGTTGATAGATGGGAGGATCCAATCCTTTCATATCGTGATAATCCCACATGAATACATCAGCGAATTCTTTCAGCAACTCTAGTAAATCCTTTTGAAAAGTTTTGGGTAGCCTAGCCTTAAGCTTAACCGACCGCGGATTAGCCTCATTTCCCAAATTACAAGTGATTAACTAATCTTCTGATACATAAAACTGTCGGGGCATGGAGATATCCTCAGATGAATGGAATAATTATTGTAGATTTGTGGCATTCAAGACCTGATCCGGAACTGGATCCACTCCTTCGGTAAGCGGAACAACCGTACAAGCAATCGGAGTCCAATTATCCACAATGGCTTGTAAATTAACTGTACCCAGTGCTAGCAAATCCTGGTTAGCATTTAGGCAAGCTTCTTCTTCATCATCTGAAAGTCCATCAAGCATATACACAGGTTTGGCCACGTAAGGTTGAGCATGAAGGTCACAAGGCTTCATCTCGTCCAAGGGTACCACATATTTTCGATGATTGCTTTTGAAAATAAGTTCATGTGCAGACCAATCCTATAACACTTTTGCTTCTTTCAACCAAGGCCTCTTGAATAGTAAGTTGTAATCCATACTTGATTTAGGTAATTCCAAAACAACAAAAGTCATTTTGAACACCACTCCCTGGAGGATAATGGATATATCATGCACCAAACCCACTAGATGTACCCTAGATTGATCAACCATTCTTACAAAAAACTGGACGGGTTCAATCTGAGTCCACGCTAACCTTTTACAAAGTGGGACTATAGCAATATTCACACCAGAGCCTCCATCAATTAATACTTGAGTAATTTTCTTGTTTTTATACCATATCGTAATTAAAGGAACAACGTGGTCCACCGTAGAATCAAGTTCCGGACTAATACTTGTTGTAGCAGGTGTACACGAAGATCGTGGATTGATTTGTTGTTGTAATTGTTGTCGTATGCCCAGGACCAGGGCTAATAGTTGCCCCAATAGTATCTTAATAGATGCTTTCGATAAAAGATTCCACATAGGGTCAAGATTCGACGTACTTGATAACGATTCCAGTGGGCTCTCCGGCGACAATTTGACCGGATTCATATCTTCTAGTGGTGTATTTGGTACTGTTTGCTGGACCACCGGTATTGGATCGGGGAAAAAAGTTGGTTCTTGATTGGCCCACGTACTAGCTTTAGTAAAAATTCTCTGTTGTTCTCGAATGCCTGGCTCAAAAATCTCAGTAGTTGGTTGTAACTTCTTATCGGACCATGTTTGAACTGCTATTGCTTGGGTATCCATTGCTGAAATATATACCCTATTTGCCATTGGATGTCGTCGTTCTTTTCTTTGCTTATCATACTCGGCCGCCTCTTTGCAATATCTATGGATATGTCCAATTTTTCCACAAAAATGACATCTTGGTGGTGGAAGAGATGCACCTTCATCCGATTGGGCCGAGTTCCACCAAGTCTGTCCGAAATTGTTTGGTCGTGGTCCCCTATAGGTTTTGTAACTTTGGTAAGAGGTATTTCTCAAATGCGGTGGTACATAGTGGGTAGCCTGTTGTCCCTACTCCTGTATTATGGCGTTTACGATCAGTCTGGTCTGCACTTTGGCATTATATGGACATGTTTCGGTGGAATGACTCGTCGTATTACAAATAGCACAATACATTTGATTTAATGCACATGCTGAAGTGGTGTGACCCGGGTTCTTACATTTGGTGCAATACACCTGTTTCAGTGGATCCTCGCTTGTGCTCTTGGACACCTTTAACTAATCCAAATCTTCAGTAAAACCACCAACTTTATGCTCCAATTGCAATGCCATGGCTATGACTGCATCCAAGGTCATACCGCCCACACATTGTATAATCATAACTTGTTTGAGTTGAGGGTTTAATCCATTCATGAACCACTGGGTAATCACATCATCCGGTAGGTTAGCATGCGCCGATGGCAGCTGCCGTAGATGAGTGCAGAATAAAGTTGCATACTCTTGCACATTCTGATGTGTTTTCTGTCTATTTTTTTGTAAATAATCAAAGATCTCAGCCACATTTTTCTTTAACCAAAAACGTTGTAAGAAAGGCATCTGTAACATCGTCATATTGAATGAAATGATTAATATCATATTCGATTAACCACCTGGCAGCTTCATTAACTAGAGTAGATTGGAACACTATAGTCTTATATGCCAGATCCGCTGGACAGTTGAGTATAGCATTATTAATTTCAAAAGTATGCACATGAGCATCAGGATCATCACCTGGGAATCCACCAAATTTCATATACGTAACTCCAGCAGGTATCGATCGTGGGGGTATGATCTACTGCTGCTGTTGATGTTAGTGTTGCTGATGTTGATGTTGCTGCGGATGTTGTTGTTGCGTACCACTCATGTTGTTCAAATCAGGAGGAATTATCACTTCCAAATGGTTTGAACAAGTTGATCGTAATTGCTGCTGCGCCATCTCGCCACCTTGCAAATTCTCCGGTAATATGATATCATTGAGTCGATCACATACACCTAGACTCAACTTCCATTCCTCGCATTCAGCTTTTAAAGTAAAGTTCTCACCAGAACTTTTATCCACCAATACACTAGTTTCTCCGAAATCGAAACCCGAAATGGAGTTGTCACCGAAATTCCGCAAGCCGCCATCGGAATTCTCCAAGCTATCATCGGAATTCAACAAACTGCCACCCAAATTCTCCAAACTTTCACCGAAATCAGCGATTACTCCACCAACCGTACTTTCCGCGGATGGGGTTGGTTGCACTTTTGGTATACCCTATAGTCCTTGAACAAGAAAATACTGAGGTGGCACTCCACTAGCCCATATCTCCCACTTTCGGTCTGACGATTGTCCTTCACCACTACCACCAGGAGGCGTTCCCAATGCGCTAGGAACTTTCTAGGGATGCTGATCACTTCTGTACTTCGGGTAAGATTCTCCGGAACGCGTTACAAGCATATATCATAGGATTCTTTCTCAAACCTTAATCTTCTCTCAGACTGGCTATTCCACGCCCCATGGCCGGCACCAATGTTTAACATGTTAACGTGTTGGATTAATTATAACGGGAACTAGACTGCTCATGGGTTCTTGGGATGGTCAGGGGTCTGTAATACAGAGGCCCTATATATATTTCCCCATTCACTTCGTTACTGTAATGACTTCTTCATTAACTCAATCTGAAAATTCTGATGACTTAACTGCTAATCTCCACAACTAGTACGCAACAAAACATAATACTCATTGTTGCCGAAATACGTGAGTTCTTAATGTTGACTAACACGCTATCACTATTAACCTTACACTTCACCAATGACTCACAGAATGTCAACACAACACCATAGTTATTCAACACCGAACATAAACAGAACATAACAGTACAACAATGTAGATGAACTGCATTGGAATCAGGCACACCGCCCAGACGCACAGTTTGGCGACGCTCTGTCTCTATCTTCTACGCGCCTCTTCTATTATCAAAATGTTACAACGATTGTGCTACATCCTTTCGATGTGTGTCTTTTCCTAATTACATTTTCCACGAAATATAATTACATTCCTTTTCGATGGCCTAACAATACATACAACATTGAGTAATAAGGGTCTTCTTATCCCTATTCTTATGAACCATACTTATCTTAGTATAGCCACTAAATCCATCTAAGAAGCAGATTTTTTCTCCAACCACTGAGTCCAACCACTAAATCCATCTAGGAAGTAGATTTTTGCTCCAATGTAGTGTTGAATAAGATAAAGGAAAGGGATCGATCATTGTAGCCACATTTAGTTTTTTGTAATCCACGCACACTCTAATCTTACAATTCTTCCTAGGGACCACAATAAGGGATCATATCCAAGTCACCTTTTCAAGAGGTTAAATAGTACTAACTTTCAACAATTTTTCTAGTTTCCCTTTAGCTTTTTAGCATAGTTTACGTTCATTCTATACCTTTATTGTTCGATTAGAAAGACAGTTGTTTTCATGCTAATTGTGTTTTGGGAAAGATCCAAACATGCCTATTTAGATATCTGTATAAGTTCATGCAAAATTATCAATGTATTAAAGTAATAACTATCCCAATTTTGCTTTAAAACCATGCTCCCATTCCGATGAGACTTTCACAAGTTTAAGATTTTATTTCATGCCCACATTCACTTCTTGTAAATCATATTGTTTTATTCTTCAAATATTAGTGAAAAATTCTTGAAAACGTTTGCTTATCATATTGAACAACATCCTCCTTGTTGGAATCATCCACTACAATGCTTCCAAGACTTTGTGTTTACAAGTAAATCAGTACCTTGAATGACTAAATCTTCTATTTTTAGCACATGTTCCTCCAAAATAGGTATGACATTACAATTTCTTTGTCGGAACTCTTCCCCATCAACATCACTTAGAGTTTCACTCATCTTTATATCTTTCACATACAACGGCCTATAACATGAAGGTATTGATCTTTTTCTCCACCATCTACAACTTGATCTTTTTCTTATCCTGCTTTCTCACAATAGTGTCATTTCTCCACAATTGCTTAACTTTAACTACCTTTAATTAGGCGCATCCTTAAATCCTTGGTAAGTACACATTGACTCTTCTAACTTAAGTACTAAAAATGAACAATAAATTTTAGACCTCATATGTGGACAGCTTGATTCCATAAGATGCCCAAGGGCCACACTCTCCTTTGGTTGGTCTTTTTGACTCGGAAAGAAGTAGGTGCCCACTCTAGTATTCAAAATCTAAGTTGGAAAATAAGGAAGCTACTTAATTCTAGAAGAGCATTGATCCTATGTATAGGTTAGTCACTAGAATTTGATAGTCCACATGGAGTGGCGGTACCTCATCACAATCCAATTGTGTTGCAACTACCACCATCGGAATGCTTTACATTCCTCATATTTGCTTGAAACATTTTTGGAGATGGAGACTCACCGAAATGGTTTGGACAAGTAAAAGAGAGAAGATGATTTGAGTTGTGAAGCTTTGAATATAAGGAGTCTGGAAAACATGCTCAAGTGATGCAAGGGCTAATAGGGGGCCACATAATTTCCAAAATTGCCCATGAACTTGGCCATTTAGACATAAAACTACCTCATATAAAATATTTCCATATGTAAAATACTCCATCTTTGTGCAAACCATGATTTATCGAGTTTGTAGAGTGACACAGCTGCACCATTGGGGTTAAGGCATCGTGTCCATAATCTTGCCCTTGAGCATATCGATTGCAAGGTAGGAGCTTGGAGGATCGTGTTCATAATTCATTTCTCGGTTTTTTTTTTTTAATTATAATTTACTTAGAAGGAAGTTTTATGAATATTCTTAAATGATATAATGATAGAAAAAAAGCATGTACATTTTTGCACTTGATTTTTTTCGTCATAGGTTCCATCAAGAAATTCATTAAGTCAAAATAGTTGGTCTATGCTTTTTCTTATTTCCCATCACCTCCAACCCACTTTTAATGTTTCTTGTCTGTGTTTGGACTCACTACATTATGAAGTTATTTGGGTGGCTTGGTCGGAGACAACGGAGTGTCTATGGTCTTTTGTTGCACATATGTATGTGGGATGTACCCTTAAGCCATGCTCAATGATCGCAAGTGAGTGAGAAGGGGTAGTAATCTATCAACATGAGAAGTGTGAGGTGTGTGTGTGTGTGAGAGAGAGAGAGAGAGAGAGAGAGAGAGAGAGAGAGAGATCTTGGATACGTTAAACATCCATAGACCATATGTGGCATAATGCTCCCAAGTTTGGTAGGTGACATCCACTCATATTGGTGGCATATTGATTGTTATCATTGATATACTCTTCTAAGTGTGGTGGGAGCATGGGTCTTGTTAAGCTCATATAGCGTGGATTCCATGAGCCATTTCTAGGGCCTCCCCATATTTTCAACAAGAGGTTTTGGGGGTTTTGGCTACGTGATTTGTACGAAAGGGGTTGACACTTCTTAAACCAGCCACATCTAGTGCCTTCTTTCTCTATGCTAAACAAATCTCATACAAGACACTAGATTTCCAAGTATATGCACACCCGCTTGAGTGAAAATCATACAAAAGGTGCTCACCTAATTGAGGTGCAATCACCTATGTAGATGGAGAGGTTGGAACTACTTCCATCTCTCTCTCTACTCTACCACAATATGTACTTCATGAAGGGGCAACCATTATTCATTAATGTTATACATAGAACATTTGTGACATCATACTCCACTCCTCATGATCCTAATATTCAACCCAACACTCAGGCTTTAGGACAAGTAAATATAGCAAAAAATAGTGATCAATTTTTCAATGCTGCATCTCCAAGGCCCAAACTAAGACCTATTGAAGTTGTTAGGTGTATGAGAAATCGAGTCGATGGGCACATTAATCCTAGGGCATACATAGCTGAATTTTTCCAAATACTTACAGTGGAACAAGTCGTTGACGGGTTCATGCAATTTGAAGCATTTGTTCTAACCTAGTGGGCACGACTTTAGCATGGTTCCACTTCAAGATTTCCAAGGCCTTAACAAATTTATGTGAGTTTTTTTCAATGATTCACTAGAAAGGGTGTTTGACATGCCATGATCCTTCAGAATGAGAACTTTGAATAACAACTAGGCAAATCAGTCAGAGAGAGTGCTAGAAGATTTAACATGTAAATTGTTACATGCCGCCCAAACATTGGCCCTATGATGCTAAGTTGATGGCCTATCTCCAAGACAGGCTCCTAAAGGTAGAAGAGGGATTTTGTGATGAGAATGGGTTTGACATGGAACTTTTCATTGTCAATATTTTTGAACTAGACAAAGAAGTCTTGGAACAGAGACCAAATGAACCTAGGTTATCAAAGGATTGCGAGTCAATGGAAATAGACTCCTGCTCCACATAAGACACATTTGAGCCTAGTACTCCACAAAGCCAATTCAATGGAGAAGATTAGGAGATTGTTGAACTAGAGGAAAAATACTATACTTTGTTCAAGATCTCTTAGAAGATCAAGATAGTTACTAGGCCTACAAAAGGAACAAATCTAGCTACAAAGTGCTAGTCGAGGAAGAGATGAATGAGTGGAAAGCACACCAAGAAGAAGAAACAAAAATCACCAAAACTGATGATATATACTTCAAAGTGCAAGAAAATTTTAAAAAGTGTGAAGTGGAGAATAGAAAGATAGTGATTCAAATGCCTAAATGAGGAACCACTTCACACATAGTCTATGATAAGAAGGAATAGAAGAAACTGGTGGCAATAACTACATAAGAAGGAAAGGAACTTTGCATTTACATAGGAAATAAGATCCTTGAATATGAACTACATGACCTCGTAAACTTACTTTAAGAGTATTGAGGCATCTTTGCATGGAGTTATAAAGATATAAAGGTGTAGATCCAGAACTTTGAAATCATAGGATCCCAATATTAGTTGACACAAATCCCACAAGACAAAGACCATACATGTATAATGATGTTTGCTCTACTAAGATCAAAGAGGATATTGAAAAGCTTTTGGTAGCTAGATTCATCTATGAATTGGAACACACGTCTTGGGTGTCACCCATTGTGGTAGTGCCAAAAAAAAAATGAGAAACAGTATGTGTGCATAAATTTGAATCGGAGCAAGAATATTTTTATTATTTATGTGACAGTAAGTTCCATGGAGAATCGGATAGAGTAAAAGGGAGAACTTTAAAAGATGTTGGTCGAGACTTTGCACTCATGGGCAATCAATTTTGTTGAAGAGGTTGAAACAATTTCGTATGATTGTGCATACACAAAGATGATTAGTTGTAAATGCTAGAAATGGCACATGTGGGTGTTGTTAGGGGCCACTTTTCTCCTTAGAGATGTGCTAAAATGATCCTCATTGTAGGACTTTGGTGGCCCACCCTACATCAAGTGCAAAGGAGTTTTTCAACAATTGTGACACATGTCAATGAACAAAATATCTTATTCAAAGAGATGGCATGCCCTAAAGACCCATGGTGAGTAGTAGGGCCTTTGCTAGGTGGATAATAGATTTCATTGGTTCAATTATTCCCTCGATGAGAAGCTCTTATATGGAATACATCATGTTGCCATTGATTATCTTATGAAATGGGTCAAAGCTAAGGCAACAACAAAGAATGATGCACATAATATGGCTTGCTTTCTATATTAAAATGCCTTCACCACATTTGGTCTACCAATTGAAATTTTAAGTGATCCTAGAACACATTGTTGCTATTGATTATCTTATGAAATGGGTCAGAGCTAAGGCAACAACAAAGAATGATGCACATAATATGGCTTGCTTTCTATATTAAAATGCCTTCACCACATTTGATCTACCAATTGAGATTGTAAGTGATTCTAGAATGAGAATTTTTGGTTGTGCATAAAAAGCAAGATCTTACCATCCACAAGAAAACTTACAAGTGATCTTACCATCCACAAGAAAACTTACAAGTGGAGAGTGCAAATAAATTTTTGTGCATGGTTCTTACAAAGATAGTCAACAGTGGAAGGTCGAACTCAAATACATAACTTCATTAGGTTTCTTGGGTGTACAATGTGGCTTACAATATGGCTATAGGCACCACACCATTCAATTTAGTCTATGGAAAAAAGTCCATTATTCCCATCAACTTTCTTGTTCCCACTCTACAAGTTGCACAAGATTATGAATAGATAGGCCATACACTCTTGATATTATTGGATGAGCTAGAAAAATTGTAAGAGGATCATGCCAATGTAGTTGCAAGGATCAATGCTAATAAGAAATGAACAAAAGCCTACTATGATGTAGAACATGGAACACTTATAGTCAATCATAATCCATCTATTGGAGTACTTAGTTTGGCCACCCTTGATGGAGACATCCTACGAAACTACATTTGTGGTTGCAGAGTGAAGCTTTATTAACAATACCTTACTCAAGAGATGCTTGCACAACTTCACAAGGTAGAGAATAGGAAAGCACATGCTAAAAGAATAAGAGAAGAAGCCCAACATGAGGCACTCAAAAGGATAGCAAGGAGAAAGTCCTAGATATGACAAAGAGATAAACAAACATGGTCTTGCTTGTATAATGAGGTCTATCAACGTGGATCACACAAATGCCTGACCCCATTCATTAAGGTCCAAGTCAGATTCCACATGGAAAATGTGCTTAGTTTGCTAATAGACAATAGTGTTTCATGCCATACCATTAGACAATCCATAGTTGCACAATAGCTAGGTTGTGCCCGAGTTACACAAGCTTCGGCCTCGGTGTACGAGGCATACAAATCAAATGTATGGGATTCGGGTCTTCATAGAGAAACACCCCATACAAACTTATTTCTTGAGTTTTCAAGATGAAGATTTGTGCGAAGACATTATTATATTATTCTTGGTTAAGGATAGTTAAAATAACATGCGCCTATGATTAATCTAGCACAAGGCCCTCTAACTTTTCAATTTACACAAACACAATCACCTATCATCTTAAAAAAGTTTAAGATCATGTTGTTCTCTTGTGTTGGCACATAAGTCAAATTGATCTCTCGAGTAGAGAACCTCTCCTTGACATAATGATAGTGCACCTTAATGTGCTTAGCGTGAGCATGGAATACAAGGTTCCTCACAACTGCCAATGCGCTCTGACTGTCAGTGAATATGGTGGTGGCAGAAGACTGACTAACACCCAGATCAACCATTGAGCCACACACACTTAACAGTTGTTGTGAAAGTTGCCCTATACTCAGCCTCACAACTAGAAGTGGCCAAAATAGATCACTTCTTGCTCAACCAAGATATGCATGAGCTACCAAGCATGAAGTAAAAACCACTGGTGGACACATGAGTGTCATAGAAACCATATCAATAAGAGTCAGAAAAAGCATGTAAATCTGGCGGTAGTGATCCCCCATTGGGATAAAACAATCCAAGTAGTCGGTTACCACTCAAGTAGTGAATGTGCCTAACTGCCTGCCAATGCTTAACACTTGGCAATGCATAAACCTACTCAACTGTGAGATAGAAAACTGAATATCTAGCCAAGTAATGCATAAGTAAATAAGGAATCCAATAGCATGCTGATAGAGAACAACATCAAATGCATCTCTAGCATCATGAAGATCAACTATAAACCTGTTTCCATAGGAGTGGCAATAGGTTTGTAGTCTTCAAGGCCAAAACGCTCCAATAGTGTGTCAATATATTTTGTTTGACACAAAGCTAGTATGCCATCAACTTGCATAAACTAAATGCCCAAATAATGATGCAAATGCCCAAAATCTGACATCTCAAATGAGGCATCCAAATCAACCTTCAAATCAGCAATATGCTTCTCATTAGGACCAGTGAGCGTATGTCATCCACAAACAATAATGATCAGAAGCACAGCATTTGCACACTTAACTTATAAGGTGCTCTCAATTGGAGTATTCTTGAAACCATGTCCAATCAAGTAGGCATGCATCTTTTCATACCAAGCACATGCTGCTTGTTTCAAACCATATAATGCCTTTTTCAACCTACACACTTTGTTTTCATGCCCTTTTTGCACAAAACCACAAGGTTGAAAAACATACACCTCTTCATTCAAGTCACCATTCAAAAATGCATTTTTTAAAGTCCGATTGATGTACATTCTAACCGTGATGAGCTGCAAGTGCACAAATGCTACGAAACATTAGTCATTCGGCATGTAAGAGCAAAGGTCTCATCCAAATCAATGCCTCTTTCTTGAGCATAACCTTTTGCAGCAAGCCTAGCCTTATACCTATCAACTGTTCCATCACACTTACACTTCAGCTTGTATACCCACTTAGTGCCAATGGCCTTCTTGCCAAGAGGCAACTCACATAAGTACAAGGTACCATTCATAATAGCATCATATTCTGATTGCATAGCAGCCATCCAATTTTCAAAATTTTGTGCTTCATCAAACAAAACAGGCTCATTCTCAACACAAAAGCTAGAGGCATCCATAGCATAACAATCTGATGCAAAAGAAGCACTAGGAGAGCTTGAATGAGTATGATATGATAGAGATGAATCTAATTTGCTATCTCGCAAAGTTTGCACCAACCACGTATGCTTAGTTTTTGCCTCCTCTATATTTGTTCTCTCATCAATAAGTGCATCATTTATATCTACATTAGAAATGGAATGACTTGCATCATCATGTGAAACCTGTAATGGTTGAGAAATTTCCTCATTTGGACCAACACTAGACTCTCCACCTATAAAAAGAGGTAGCAAAGTGTTATACACCACTTTGGAGCTAATTGATGTCTCAATAGTACATGAAAGTAATGGCTGAATTGCATCTTCCACAAAAACAACATCATGGCTAACCAGAATGTGTTTAGTCTCTGGACGATACATATGATAGCCTTTGCTTCCAGAACTGTACCTAACAAAAATACATTTCACTGCTTTATCATCCAATTTCCTGTGTTGTTGTTTAGTCACTAATGCATATGCTAGACAACCAAAGACATGCAGATGAGCAACACATGGCTTGCAACCATGCCAAGCCTCACATGGAGTGATAGACTACAGTTCTTTAGTGGGACACTTGTCAAGTACATATGTTGCACACATAACAACCTCAATCTAGAAACTATGGTAAAGCCTGACTCTTGACCTTACACCTCGCCATCTCGATGAGTGACTTTGTTATTCCTTTCAGCAAGTCCGTTCTGTTGAGATGTATACAAAACCATACACTGATGTTTTATCACACATTCAGCCAAAATTGCATTAAAATTAGAAGACATATATCCTCCCTCCCCCTGATTAGAATGGAGGGTGCTCATTTTACATACTCATAGATTTTCAGCCAAAACAAGAAATTGTTTGAAGCATATAAACACTTGGGACTTTGCTTTCAGTGGATATACCCATGCATGCCTGGAAAAATCATCAATGAAAATCATGAAGTAAATATAGTTCCCAAAAGAAGGTTTCTACATAGGACCACAAACACCACTATGAACAAGCTGCAATTTCTGAGTAGCTTGAAATGAACCATCTTTTGGGAAGGAGGAATGTTTCATTTTGCCCCAAATACAACCTTCATAGAAATGTTTACCAGACGCATCAAGTTTGGGCAACAAGGACAACATTTCAGATTTCTGCAGGTGTAGCAAAGTAGCAAAATTCAAATGGACAAAGCATGCATGCAAAAGCTTTGCATCTGACATAGCCTAAGAATCTTGAACTACACATGTTGAATCATTTAGAGATTTTGCATAATCTATGAGATTATACCACCCATGACATAAAATGCCAAAAGCAATAATGATGTCGCACATCTATCATCAACAAATTTCACAACCGAGGTGATTTTGGATAATGTTGAAACTGATAGCAGATTTTTCTTGATCCCTGGCACAAATAAAGCATTTGCCAATGTAAAAGAACTACCATCAGTGGTATTGGCAAACTAAAACCTGTATATATCTTCGACACAAAAAGATGAAATTGCCTACACAATCACTACGATATTGCGTCTGAAGGCCAAAACAAACTCACCGAATTTCACCCTGAGTCATATTGAAATGTGGGGAAAATTTTTCATTCAAAATCATAATCAACAAAGTAAACCATACCGTATTGCATAAACCAACTCTTGGACTTTGCCTACAACATAATCAACAAAGTAAACCATACCGTATTGCATAAACTCTTGGACTTTGCCTACAACATTGCTACCCTAACCATGAGGTTCTCTAGCTATGCATTTTGACTTATGGGGATCATTGAGGTGTTCATTGTCCCTCCTAGTGCATTGAAAAGATAATTAAGTAAAGGTGAAAGTGTTACCTTTGATGATGGGAATGATAGTTCATCGTCTTGATGTCAAGGCCGTCCTAGCTACCTGAGAGCCACAAGATGGTGAATCATGTCCTTACATATCTTTGGTGATCATTGGGCTCTTTTGGACTTGATTTGGAAATCTTTTGCATCTCTTGTTGTGTCTCTTTCTTGCTTGGGTGTCTCTTCAAGTTAAGTTCATAAAGTACCCCCTAAATAGCCAATCATAATTGCAATTATCAAGAATCGGTTGAACCTATTCATTACAACCACTCTTTTTTGTATTCCTTTGACCATTCAATAAATTGGCATGTTTGGGCACATGTCTTATAAGCAATCTTAGGTGTTCCATCATCATATTTTTTACACTCATTATCAATCCGATCCTAATCAAGTAATCCCAAAGGGATCTCCAAAGTGCTGGGATATGAGTTCAAGAGCAATATAAGTATTATGTAGCTCAACATCAGATTCAAGATCCATCTTTCCATGTTGGTAATAAATTTTAGTTACTTAGAGGTAACCTACATACTTTAAGACCTTGTGCAAAACTAGACCATCAAATATTTGGTCTCTTTACCATTCTACCTGAGAACAACTCATTATTTATAAGCTTAAGATACTCAATACCATAAGAATCCACCCATTTTTCCATGTATCCATATTGGAGCTATGTCTTTCACCATTGCATGGGGGAGATATCCAATTGTTCATCACCCTATGTGAAAAACGCCTTGGCATGTCATCATGGAAGCTTCTAGAATATGCATGTCATCATCCTCATCAATGATGATGTCATCATGGAACACTCTAAAAGACCCTCAACTCCTATATAAGGAGGGATTTTCCATAGGGATCCTCAATCTTGCCAATGCCAATTTGGAAGCCCATAGAGTTTGTGATCTCCAAGTGAGTACCTTCTAGTTTCCAACTCTTAATCTTGCCTAGTCCCTTGTTCTAGACTTATCCGGTTTAGCTTGTACAATTCATGTATCACCTCAACCAAGGTGCAACGGACATGTGGAAAGCGTTTCTATTTTTTCCCCTAAACGAAGGGCTGTTTTAGATAATGCAGTGACACTTGTGCCCATTGAGAAGCGGCCAATCATCGAATACTGCTTGTATGTTGCTCTTCACACTTTGGGAGACCCCTCGTTCAAAATGTACCATGTCATGGAACACTTGAGATAAAAATATTTTGACCCTCCCTCCTCCCTTGCCCTACATAAATTATTGAGGCACTCTTTTTCCTTCATCAATGTTTAATATAAATAAGTATCAAATTATTGTTCTATTCACATAGAGAGCCGGAAATATGTGAGTGTTTCTACTTAATGTGAATACATGAATGGAAAAGTCCTTATTTTTATCCATTTACGTGGAACACTCGCATTTTTTATTTTATTTTATTTTTTTACTATTATTTTTTTGAAAGTACAATGAATTGAAAACACCCAACCTCGTAAGGTAGAGCCCCCTCAAGAGTAGGATCCTAAGTCAAGAAGCTGAGAGGAAAAAAGAAGATCACAAGAAAAAAAAAAAGATCGGGTCCCTCCCCTCAAAGAGGGAAACCATCATCAATGAAAATCACATCGCTAAATGTCAGGGGTTTGTCCGACCCCTCAAGAGCGGCAATTCTTCGTCAGTGGTTCAAAGACAAGTGCCTCAACCCTGACTTTATCTGCTTATAAGAGATCAAAATCGACACAGAGGATCTCCAGAAATGGCTTAAATGCATTTCTCTGAACCACCTTTGTTTCTCCACTTCGCACCCTAGGGGAGTCGGGGGCGTTACAATTGGTATTAGTCACTCCTGGTCCGGTAGATTGACCTCAAATTGTGAAGATCAGAATCATCGTTGGATAGCTACCTCTATCGGGTTCCCTATTTAGTTCACTATGGTCTCAATTTATGCCCCTAATGGAGAGGCGAACAAAATCGATACGTGGGCTTCCCTCGACTCCCTCTCACACAATATTTTGATTTGTGGGGACTTCAACATGGTTGAGTATCTTGAGGACCGATGGAATAACAAGGGGAAAATTATTGACGGTTGGGAGAAAGAGATATGGGATAAAATCAAGCTCCATCTCGATCTGGTCGAGGTGAAAGACATGAAGGGGTTCTCCTGGTCTAATCTCCAATTGGGGGACGCTCTGAGGAAAGCAAGACTTGATAGATGTTACATCAACCAAAACACCATCCGCCAGTGGGGTATTCCCTCGATTTCCCAACACATGGACCTGACTATTTCAGACCACTACCCGATTACTCTTTCTTTCAAATCGATTCCCATGCTCCGGAAAGCTCCTTGGTTTCATGCTTCTCAGATGTCGTTTTCCCTCCCCTCTGTTCACCAAGAAATTTCCGCAGTGTGGGCGGAGGCCTTTGCCTACTGTAATGAACCGGCTAAGTGTTGGAGAAGCGTGGTGGAAAAGACTCGACAAATTCTAATTAGCACTCATAAGGCTATAAGAGATATCCGAAAAAAAAGAAGAGAAACGGTGAACCGGAGGCTCTCACGGCTTGAAGAAGAAGTGAACAAAGGCAACTTGCAATGCCAACAAGGGCTTCTGAAAATCAAGGGAAGACTCAAACTCGAGGAAGAGGTGCAAAGGAAAAATCTGCAAATATTCTTCAAAGATTGGTGGGCAGGGAAGGCTAACAAACCATCAAAAGAGATGTGTAACATCCTCAAAAGGAAACAAGCTAGGGAATCCATCCCCTTCTTGCTCGATAACAATGGGATCGCATGTAGCACGGAAGTTGAGAACATATCTATCATCGTCGAGCACTTTACCCATCTTCTTGGGGTCTCGACACCTCTTTCCCCGCACAGGCGTGACTACATGGCAACCATCTCAAGGGTTGCTGAATGTAGAATCCCACAGAACATGAATTCTCTGCTGGATGCTGTCATTTCCGAGAACAAAATTATCGAGGTTATTGATGCTCTCCCCAATGTAAAAAGTCCGGGTCCTGATGGCCTCACCAATGAATTTTTCAAGTCCTTCAGGCACGTGGTGGCCACCCTGTTGCGTTTGGTGTGGCAAGAGGCTCTCTCCTTTAATGCCTTCCCTAAGTGTCTTAATAATGGTGTCATCAAGTTAATTCACAAAAGAGGAGATAAGAACAAAATTGAAAACTGGCGGCCGATTACCATGCCCCAAATTGGATACAAGATAATTGCCAAAGTTATCGCCAACAGAATCTCTTGTCATTTAAAGACATGACTATGTGAGGACCAGAAAGGTTCTATAAAAGGTAGATCTATACTTGAAGCAATTGTCGATGTTTGGGAAGGCCTTGCGTTTGCTGAGGAGTCTGCACAAGATCTGGTTTTCATTAAGATCGACTTCGACAAAGCATATGACAGATTGGAATGGGACTTTATTCTTCAATCACTGAAAGACCTTAGATGCAACCAAAAGTTCACTAAGATGGTTTCCACCCTACTCGGAAACGCTTCAACGAGAATAAACATCAACGGAAAGCTCTCTGAGCCCATACATTTAAAAAGATCTATCGGGTAGGGCTGCCCTCTGGCTCCACTACTCTTCACTATCGCCTAGGATGGCCTAAGTTGCCTATTAAAGTATCACATGGATGCTGGCTATATCAAGGATCTTTCCCTACCTCTAGATCATGGCCAAATGATTGCGAGACTCTTTGCCGATGACATGAATGCCTTCATACACAACGATATGAACAACATCGAGGTGTTTTGAAGTTGCCTCGACACCTTTTGTGTGGCATCAGGTTCAAAAATCAACCATGCTAAAACTACTTTTAGAGAAATCCGTGGTCCTCCACCCCAACTATTGTTAGATAAGGGGTGTCAAGCTATCCCTAGAGGTCAAGTCTTCCGTCTCCTTGGTATTCCGATGGGCTTCGACATCTCAATGGACCAACAATGGAACTGGATGCTATCCAAACTGGATAGCAAACTAAATAATTGGAAAGGTATGCAAGTTAACTTGGCAGGGCGTGCTATGGTTGTTAACACATTTATGCTTTCTATGACTATTTGCTTTATCTCGTGTTGGAGACCGAGGGAGAAACAGTTGGCCAAAGTGGAAAGAATCTACAGAAACTTCTTATGGACCGGGGACCCCAATAGGAGGGGGATTCCAGAAATCAAATGGGAAACTTGCATTAGCTCGAAAGACTCGGGGGGCTTGGGCATTTTGGATATCGATGGGTTGGCTGACAAGCTAGCGGCGAAGTGGTTTATCAAGGCCTGGAACAATAGGGAATCCTCTTGGGCTAAATTAATCTTCAGAAACATGAAAGACCTTACCTTAGTTGGCCATCCTGGTTGGAAGGACATAGGGATCCTCACGCTTTTGTTCTCCCCCCACCCTATGTCCCATAAAGGCTCGAGCCTCATGTGTTCCTTTTGGAAGAGTTCGAACAAGGCCAAACAATTCATCAGAATCAGTGATGAATGGAAGTGGGCGGCCGGGATAAGACAAAATGACTCTATCTAGTTCCCAATGAGCGGCATTAGGGGGTGGAGTCTTGGAACCTCCAAATTGGTAAGCAGCTATGGAACAAGGGGTTCAAGCAGTGAAAAGAGCTCTGGAAACAAGAGATCGGCTAGTGGATCACGTTCAAAGACTTAGACCCGAGCCATAGAGTTACCCTCGAGGAATGGACTCTTCTTCAAAGAAGGTGGTTAGCTTGGGACCGCTCAACTACCTGCCTTCTATGTGGACAGGATCTTCCTTGCCTGGAGGGCCTCAAATGGAGCAATGGTAAGAAACTATCCAGAATCCCCAACTTCAAAGAGAACTTAGACGTTCATCACACACTTAACAAGATATGGTGCCTTTCTTGGACCAAACTTTGATGGGAACTAAATTTCATGTCTATTTGGCACCCCTCAATTGAGAACAAAAAGTCCGTTCTCATGTGGCAAATCTTGCATAAGGGTATCTGGTCCAATGCAAGGGCTAAAAAGATTTGTGGGGTTCCTCCATGGTGCAAGCGTTTCCATCGATGCATCGAAGATTTCATTCACCTTTTCTTCAATTGCCCCAAGTCCCGTGTTATTTGGCATCAAGCGACGCGGGTTTTGAGACTCACGAACCATATCAATTGGCAACAGGCGTTGTTGGGCGAGGCAGTGGGCTACTCATCAAGGCTGTGGAATGCCATCAGGGGTGAGACTCTTTGGAAGATTTGGGGAGAGCGATGTGCTGTCAATTTTGGCCAAACCTCAAAGGAATGGTCGATTGAGAAATTCTTGTTTCTTCTAGGTAAAAGAATCTCTAGAGATAAGAGATCTCCACCGTTTAGGCACCATTGTATTTATCTCCGCGAAGATAACAAGCTGAAACCCAAATGGGTCTCGCATGAGGGTGATGATAGTTTTATCCGCCTCATTTGTAATGCACTCTAGCCTACTGAAGCTGTCCCCTGCATTGTGGATTTGGGGGCTCCCATGGGCACTAGTCCCATTCACTTGTAACTTTTCTTCTTTATTTTAATTAAAGTCCGGGAGAATAGGCCAAGGCCGAACTTCCTTTTATTTATAAAATTAAAAAAAAAAAAAAAAAAGAACCTCGTAAAGTAGGCATCATCTGTGAGGAACATGTAGCATTTTTTATGTTTGTTCGAACGCTCCTCCTATCGGAAACCAGCCTACAAGTTTCTCATTTCGTATCTTGTCCTAGTCGTCTCGTCTGAGCTGGCTGGCCATGTCTGATTTGGCGCATCGAGAGATTTTGGATTCAGAATCCTGATCCACATAAAACAAGGAATCATGGAGCTTCTCGTCACGGCAGCCGCTTCTAGTATAGTAAATCCTTGCAACACGCTGGCTGCTACAAATGCCACTTGTTGGCCGCCTTTCTGCTGTAAGCTCGGGGCAGAGGAGCTCGAGTGACTGGTTTACTTCCCACTCGCCGTGAAACTGTCCTCGGAAGCTTAACAATTCGATCAAGCAATTTTTGTTTGACTTTTCGAGACTTCCATGCTGCTAAATTTTGGTTAGAATGAAGTCGGGGAGCACTTCGTGCACCTGGCAAGGGCATTTCTTTATCTGCACGCGGTTTTAAAAGTCTCCATGTTACTTCAGGGTCTATAAATAAGAAAATTTTTCAAGTGCGTTGCTGGCTTGAATGATAATCAATAAAGAAGTAGCTCTAAGGTTTACGCTTGAGCAACGGCATTTAGAGTTAAGTATGCAGACCCCCTATGAACACATTGAGTCCTGAAGTGTAAACCAGAAAATTCCGTAATGAATGGCATGGTTGCACCTGGCATACTATTCTACGTTGCATAAGCTGAGGATATTCACATGTATGTGACAAAGAGGCCCTGGTGTGCAATACAAACTCTGGATGCCTCTGATGCTGCAGGAACTGTGGTGGAGAATTACAGTCAACATGTATCCTATGCGAATGCTGAGACTTCCAAAAGGGAGGAAGAGAGTGGCATGTTTATGAATGGGCACAGATAGCGCATCCTTTTATCTGTTGACAATTATAGGATAATTCAGGACCCCAAGTCAGAAATGGAGGGTTTTATTACGAGAGATCGTAATATTGATCTGATCCAAGCACCCATAAAAGAAACCGATTCACTTACTAAGGGGCCAACAGATCGTTGTAAAGATCTGCAACGTAAGATGGATAGCAAGCAAATGGTTGGAGTGATTGAAAATGATATTTATGCACATCAAATGAAAAGAGTTCAATGGAATGACCATTGTGGAAAAGAGCTTGTACAGGTTCATGAATATGAAGCAAGGTACTGATAATTCCTTCCATTAATCGGGGAAATATTTGGAAATCACAGGATTTTTTTCCCATTATTCAATATGTTTATGTTGAAAATACACGTGTTATGTAGCTATTGTGGTTTGCAAGTGCACATTTTGTAATTTCAAAATGAAAGGTATGCTTTTTGGTTTTAAGCGCTTTGTACCTTTTGTTTCGTGCACACACATTTACTCATAAAGACATGAACAAATGTTTTCGCAGTGCTTGTGCACAAATGGGTTAAAAAGAAGTATAAAACATTTTAATTCACTGAGCTGTTTTTCTTTGGCAGCTACAAGATAAAGTGAGCATTTGCACAGATTTATCGTAGATAGTTATTTTCATTCTAATGCAAGAGAAGTAGTAAAAGTATCTTGTCTGCAGTAATTAAATACATTTATGTTTTCAAAAATCTGCTAGCGAAAGTATGCTTATTTTTTTCTGGACGGATCATCATGCTAAAGAGTCACAAATATTTGAGTTGATGAGAATATAAAGGGAAACAGTGAACTGTTACTGGCCAGTTTTTGTAAAATAATCAGGTGTCATCCATCGTCTCATACTATGCTTAAAATTCAATATTCAGTGCAAAATGACATAAGCCAAAGGTTTTGTACAGTCAATGGACTCGTCCCAGACCATTGGAAGGATTCAGCCACTATTTGAATTTATGTTGAAGGTGTTCATGTTTAAAAGAAATCAGATAGAGGTCTGTTTTCGATATATTTGCATAGATCAAATAGTTGGCATTTTTGTTCCATAGCCTAGAGCTTTTCTAGAAACCTCTCATATGGACCCAAAAACACAGAAAATTATTTCCCAATCTAGGCTATACAAATAAACATTTTATAGCATATCCTGTTGGATACTGCTTGATTTATTACAACTTGAGGAGGTAACATGCCTTATCTGTTATTCTTTCGCATTGATACTGATTTATGTTTATCTTATCAGATATTGGTTGATCTATTGCAACTGGATGATTTAACATCTTTTAATGTGCTGTCGAGGAAAAAGTGTTGTGTGTAGAACATTACAAAAAGTGTTTTTGTGTATTATGTATATGTATGTGCATGCATGCATGCTTTTTTTTTTTTGATTTTGGGGGAAAATATCCTTTTTTTTATTGCGTATATACACGGAAATATGCTGTTTATGGGCAAGAAATACAAAGGCTCATAAAGCAGCCTAAAGAGTGGAAGAGATGATAGAGAGCATATTGGGGTGGTGGTTAAATGGAACTCAGTGAATAGCAGAAAGTAAGCACTCCCTAATGAGGTGAGGTGGAATGTGTGGAGGATTTAATTCCAATATGCACAACAAAAGCTAGTGAACCTCTTCCAGAATGTGCTTTGTCAGACACTTGTTTACTAAAGAGTGATTGTGTCACAAGTAAGATATCCAATGACTTTGAGATTTTTTCCACACAGTAGACTGTACCAGCTTTTTAACAAATTACAGATCACTCCACTTGGATTTAGAAGGTCAGTCAAACTACCTGTCAACTCAAGTCATGCAGAAATTAGAGGTTCATAAAAGTTGCTCTCAATAACTATTGGAGAAAGATTTAGCATAGATATTTGGATCAGAAGAAGTAGAGAAGATAGATATACTTTGCATTGATTGGATATATATGCATAGAGAAATGGCTTCTAAAAGATGACTATGTATTGAAGATGTACTATGGGAATACTTATGTGCCTTATGGCACACAATTTTGAGGAATTCTGATATGATATGATGCAGGGGTGACCAGAGTTTGCATCCTCACTCTCTCCTTGAGTTCTCCTTGAAAACTACACCCAAACTCCTATATTAGGAGAAACCTCCACAAGATCATGGGACTCTTCGCTTATTCTTGCATTTTCTCTATTCTCATGGCCTTCTATTGTTTTTTCTTTGTCCTTCCATTGTCTTTGGTGATGTTTGGTGCTCCAATCCACCGCATATGGATAAGGTGTAACCTTTCTTGTGTCGTCTTTCTCTTTATTCATCCTTTGACTCTTCTCAAGGTCATAATCACATAAGCTTAAGCCTTTATGTTCGACATTCACTCTCAAGCTTATGAAAGTAGTGTGTATATCTTAAGTCCTAGCCTTTTTTCGAACTTGCAAAGCTTTAATGCATCCACGAATTCGATAAACATGTGAAGCAAATTGCGATTTAGTTGGCACAAAAGTAACATTCACATTTTTATTCAAAACTTTGTCTCTGACAAATGATAGTGCACTTCCCTATGCTTGTTTTTAGCATAATACATATGATTGTTTACTGAATGAATATAAGACATTATCCCCATAAATAAGACTTGTCTCCACCTGCACATCAAGATCACTTAAGAGATTCTGTAACTCCATAGTTTCACAATTAATAAGAGCTAATGCTTCATATTGAGCTTTTGTAGAGGACAATACAACTACTGATTGTTTCTTTGAGATCCAAGGATATAGCTTATGTACTTAACATGAATACATAAACTGAAGTAGATCTTCTATCATCAATTGATCTAGCCCAATCAACATCAGTCGATGCACTTAAGAGTAAGCTCCTCCCCATAGCCATATAGGAATCCATGGTTTATGATATGCTTCACATACCTAAGAACGCTTTTGGTTTCATTAAGACTCTCACTTGTGGCTGCATGCATAAATTGAAATAATTCTTTTACAACATAGCTTAGATTGGGCTTTGTTATGGTTGCATATTTTAATAATCCAACCATGCTTCTGTATGATGTAAAGTCCTCATGCTTCTTGCCACCTTTGAGACTAACTTTGCATTTGAATGCATTGGTTGTTTCACCTCTTTGCAATCAGCCATGCCAAACTTGTATGGAACATCCAACAAGTATTTTCTTTGAAGTAGACAGATGGCTTCTTTTGCATAAAAAACTTCTATACTAAAGAATACTTCACCTCTCCTAAATCAGACACTTTGAACTCTTTTCCAAACTTTCTTTCAATGTCTTTTATACTATCTACACTTGCTTAAGTAATCTACCAACCTTTGATTCCAAGTTCTAAGAGCTTTCTTAAGGCCATACAAAGCCTTGTTCAACCAATATGCATAATCAAGATGTGTTCCATCCTCATATCTTGGTGGTTGACTCATATATACCTCTTTTTGAAGTTCACCATTCAAGAATGCATTGTTTATGTCAATCAAATAAATAGGCTATCTTTTGGAAGCGCACACTAGAAATAAAGTCTTAATGGTAACCTTATTAGCCATAGGGCTAAAAGTTTCTTCATAATCTATACCATGTCTTTGAGTGAAACCTTATGCTACCAACCTTGCCTTTTACCTTGAGGTATAGTAGGACCATGTATTTTGACCTCTTCTTCTAATTTCATTGTTTCTCATGTATGTAATAGTGGAAAAGAAAGGTTCAAATTCTTAGCTAGATCTAATTTGAATGCTTTGCATTGCTTAGATAATGATCTTAGCTGGATCTAATTTGAATGCTTTGCATTGCTTAGATAATGATCATATTTATTAGTCATCTTTCAAAAAGGGTTTACTTAATACTCATTATATTCAATAAAAGCTCTTCTTCGTTTAAGGCGTTTAACAAAAAAAGCATTTGCATGAAGTTAATCTTTGAAGTCCTATTCATTGTTCATAAGTCATTCGTATCAAAAAATATGAGCAACCTTATTGAATTCTCCAGGATCCATCTTGCTAGACAAGTCGAGATACAAGCCAAATCCACAAACAAATAGAACGGAGGATATCATACTCACCTCCCACTAATTCCCCATCGGAACGGGTGACGAGGCTTTGTTATGCAAGCCCAAGAGTCCAATCCTGACAAATTTCAAGAATGCCCAATGAGAGGTAGCGAGTCCTATTTATAGGACTCAAATGAAATGACTTAGTTCGCACTGAACTGACCGGTCCTAGTACACACTGGCCGGAGAGCTCTTGGCTGGACAGTAGCAGCAAACCCCATCCAGATGTCCTAAAAGGGTGGAGACGTAACACTTCCTCCCTTATTTTTCACTTACTGTCCTTAGCAATCTCCTCCGTAATAAACTCAGGAAAACGATTCTTTAATGATCTAAGTGACTCCCAAGTCGAAGGTAACTCAGGTCGATGCTTCCACTTTATCAGATATTCAGGATAGGAAGTCCTATGAGACTTCTTCTCCCTTTGGTCCAGAACAACCTCTTGCTGTAGTGGAACGTATGGAACACTATCCTTCAATGTAGGAATCTCCTTCAGAGGCATCACTGTATCATCTTTCCCACGTCGCTTATTCAAGAGACTAACGTGGAACACAAGATAAATAGTGATTCCTTGCGGAAGTTCTAACTCATAGGATACACCTGTTACCTTCCTTGTGATCGGGAATGGACCAGAGCATCGGCAAGATAATTTCGTGCACTAGCCAATTCGTATCATCTTAGAATCTCTCGGAACCTGAGGTCCATCCACATGCCAACTTGGAGGTCACGAGGTCTACGGTGCTGGTCTGCATAGATAACAGCTCTATCCCACTCTGTTTTTATGCTTTCCCTCATGATCCATAACATTTTTTGCATGTCTTGCATGTTTTGCAAGAAATCAGTCACAAATTGAGTCTTCATACCGATGGTCTAGTAGCAACCGATGGTCTGGGCTCATAAGCATACATCAGCGTGAATGGGCTATATCTTGTAGCCGAATGCTTAATACTATTATTAGCGACTCAATCTAGGGAAGGTAACGTTCCTAATCAGACTCTCGTTGAGAGAGATGCATGTAGCATATCCTCCATAGTCTGATTCATGCACTCTCTATCTAGCGGTCTTTGGATGATCCAATGAAAACATGCTAAGTCATGGCTCAACATAGCCTCCTATGTCTTGAAGATTGCCCTCCAGAAATTGCTAGTGAGCTTAGAATCACGACCACTAACAATTTCATAAGGTAATCCATAGAGTTTTTACAAATGCTCCATAAATAACTCAGCTAACTAATGGCTCTTCATGGTGGAACGTGTTTGTATAAACCTCACCATTTTCGTGAGTAGGTCATCAACAACCCAAATGGTATCATGACCCCTGTGTCCTCGGTAACTCTTCCACAAAAGTCCATAGAAATGGAAGACCATTTGCTATGGGGGATCTGTAACGGGTGGAGAAGTCCTTCATGTCTCGATTGCTCATCCTTATTAAGTGGCATTGAGAACACTCATGCACGTACCTCTCAACGAAGGTCCTCATGCATGGTCAATAAAAATACTAGCCTTGCATAGTTAAGGTATGATGTATGCCTGATTGTCTTGGACTCCGTGTGTCATGACACTCATACAAGATACATCGGTGTATGTCATCGTCATCGGGCACACACACCTTGCTCTGTTTGAAAAGTAATCTATTATGAATGGAAAACTTTTCTGCTATCTTTCCTTCGGTAGCCATCTCTCAGGGGGTGCGACCACCATAGCTTTCCAGACTACATGATCCGAACTGGACCCGCGGCCAAACCCACCAAAGTGGCGGTCATCACGGCAACACCTCTTAAGAGAAAGATGGAATTCAGTCCCTATGTCTGTAAAGGAAAGAGCATTCACAAAGATATTTCAAAGAATGGTGATCCATCCATATAGTGAAGTGGTTACCATATAGGTAATTGTCTCCAAACCTTCAAAGCATGGACAACCGCCAACAATTCCTTTTCTTGTGTGGTGTAGCGCATCTGAACATCAGAGAGCTTATGAATCTCAAATGCTACATGCCTTCCATCCTAGAAAAGGACGGTGCCTATGGCTACATCACTAGCAACTGTTTCCACAATGAATGGTCTAGCATGATCTACTATCTGCAACATCGGAGCAATAGTAACTAGCCTTTCCAATGTTCGAAAACACTAATCAAGCTCCGGAGTCCACTGAATTAGTGAGCTTACACTACGCCTACTCCTACGAATACCCTTCAAGAGACGGGTGAAGGTTTCTCTAATATGAGCATAGTCCCTGATGAACCTATGAATTGCTACAAATACCCTTGAAGAGACAGGTGAAGGGCTCTCCAATATGAGCATAGTGTGTCTCGCATACAATAGCTCTCGTCTCAAAATGCATAAAATGAGTTGTAAATGATGTCCATGAGCCTCCAACTTCATGCTATATACCAAGAGAGCGTCAAGGAACACCACTATCCACTGCCATAGATATCGACGAAAGAGATCGTTCATCATGTGTTGGAAGGTGGAAGGTGCATTAGTCAAGCCAAATGGAAAGACCAAGAACCGATAATATCCATACCGTGTTTGAAACATGGTCTCGGGGACATCACGAGGATGTATTTGTATCTGGTGATAGCCAAACTCAAGATCCATCTCGGTGAAATAACATGCACCAAGGAGTAAGTCTATAAGGTCATCCATCCTAAGTAACAGATATCTGTTCTTGATGGTAACTTTATTGAGTCCTTTGTAATCTACACAAAAATGCATCCCTCCGTCCTTCTTCGCGAGAAGGACTGGTGTGTCCCATGGAGATTTACTAGGCTCAATAAATCCCTTCTCAAGGTAGACTTGTATCTGTATGGCAATCTCATCCTCCTCCTCCTGACTAAACCTATAAGGTTTTCGAGAGACAACATTATTGTCTGGTACAATGTCTATCCTATGGTCAAGTGCATATCCACGAGATGGTGGAAGTCCATATGGAAAATATGGTGGAAATACGTGCACAAACTCACATAATAACGAATCCAAAGTTTCTTTGATCTTCTTGTCATGCGGAGAAAGATCACTCATGTCATGCACACCCAAATTGGTGATAGAAATAGAATGACACAAAGAAAATACATAACATATTGAATGTAATAGAGAAATAGTGAGATCTCAGTGTTGAACAAGAAGCCTTCGAATTCATTATAAGTAAGTAGATTTACATTGATACAATTGTGGTATCGGAGGGAGTACAACCCTCAACCACATGAAATCTATCATCTAGAACAAATGAAAGTCTATGCGAGACATAATCCATAGATAGCTGGTCTGTCTTGTGGATGAACCAAGGCATACCTAGAATGACATTCACATGCTCAAGGCATGCCTAGAATAACATCCACATGCTCAAGGCTCATCATTCGGAAGTTTATGACTTTGCGGTAGTGTTGGATACGAAGGTCCACTGGTGGTATGATCTCGACCAATCTCTCGCTCACATGAGCCTTCGCATAATGGACCACATAAAGATGATCTATGGACACGGTCGCGAGTCTAAGTTCTTGCATCACACTAGAACAGATGAAATTGTGTGGAGATCCATTATCAAATAACTTGGTCACGATCTTTACGAGTAGTGCATGATGAAAGAGACTATATGACATGTATGTGAGTCCATTGACTCATGTGAGATGTAGGTCATATTTAGGGCTTCGATATTGGCACTGTGGTCGTTAGGGCGATACTCGACGATGTTCCTTCAAGAGGTGGTGACGATGACGTCGGAGACATATATGTGATGAAGGTCAAGAGACATGATGAAGGTCATGTAGTGGTATCAAGAGAGCCTATAGCGGTTGATTATGCGAGAGTGATGGTGGTCACTTTTTCCTATGGTGTATTTGAGGATTCCTTTTGTTCATTGGCTAGCACATATATGACTTGGTTTCTTGATGCATTAGAAACTTTTCATGTTACTCGAGTTCGTGAGTGGTTTTATCGATTCTCAAGTGAGTCGTAGATGTGTGCATACACATGATGGTATGACATATGACATTGAGGGTGGAGGAGATATATGCCTTATGCTACCTAGTGGAGCATCATTTACACTCAGACATGTATTATGTGCTTTCATCCCCTATGAACTTAATTTCAGTTGGCCAATTACAGGAGAGAAGATGTTATGCATTCCTTGGTGGGTATCATTTTTAGTTGTAGTTGGGACAGCTTATGCTTGTTAGAGGTTTTAGGATTAGGAACAAGTATCCACTGTAGGTACTCCTTGTGAGAGAGAGTCTCGTTTGAGTGGGAGTTCAACTGTATATGCGGTGTGAGACTCGTCTCTGTGTGTGTAGTCTCTGACATCTGTGGGAGTTTTGCCTTATATGTGGTATTAGACTCATCATGTCTCATTTTGTCTTTTTACAAATAAGTCTATTGACATTCGTGATCCATATGTATAGCAAGATTCGGATCCTCCGATGAATTCAGTCTCATGTTAGTGGGAGTTCAAACTTATATGCGGTGTGAGACTCGTCTCTTCGCATCTAGTCTCCGTGGGAGTTCTACCTTAGATGCGGTGTTAGACTCATCATGTGTCATCTTGTCTCCTTAAAGATAAGTCTATTGACATCTTTGGATGCTCATGATGCTTATGCACAGCATGATTTGTGGAGCACACTTTGGATGATCAGTTAGATGCTTTAGAGTGTGACGTGGATGCTCATGTAGAGCATTATGATTACGCTAATTATGATTACACTCGATTAGAGCTTAGTCGTCCGATGGACCTTGGTGTTGATATTGTGCAGTTAGCTCACGTGGAGCATGATGATACACTTGGTGTCGTAAAGCACGATAGCTCTTATGATACACGATGTGTGAAGAGAAAATTAGCTCTCAGGATGCACAAGTAGATACATTATTACACTGTTGGTTGAGAGGATGAGTCATTTGGATGCTAAGGAGTCAATGGTCATGCAGTCATTCTTAGATTCTCTCATGCCCGATGTTGACATGGATATATCGGGACAAGATATATCGGGACATGTTGGTCTTAATGATGGTGCTTTGGATGCCTTGGATGTCATGCTTGTCTTGATGATGGTGCTTTGGATGCCTTGGATATAGGCATGGCTGACATGCTTAGGTTAGCCAAGATAGCATAGGTTTAGTAGCATTCGAGAGTTTGATGTATGAGTTGTTATGCTTGAGACCAGACATTGCAAGTGCTATCAGAGCACTTGCACTTGGAGTTTTTAGTCGTTCGATGATTTGACACATGCATAGAGCATGTGGGAGCTTTGCAGAACTTCATGAATTCTTGCATCAGTCACATATGAGCTCGACTCTTGTCGAGATAAATTTAGAGTAGTTTGAGATGCGTGGATACACCTTGTTTCAGGAAGTTGGTGTAGGTTGATTGGTATGGGTTGAGATATGAACTCTTCTTGTACATTAGTGTATAGTGCCACATCATTATTTGTGTGTGTTTCTGCTTATGATCACATTGACCCTTAAGTGAGAGAGGAGATTGTTGGGATGTGAGGGTCATGTAACCTTACCTCTATATTCATATACATATATCTTTTATAGAGAGTTTCCTCAAGAAGGTCATTATATGGGTTTCGAGGCTCCACGCATGTGTTTGCGTCTCTCCTCTCCTCTCCTCTCCTCTGTCTTCCTCTATCTCCTTCTTGATCCTCTTGTTCAGCCAACCAAAGGTCTTCAATTGGCTTGACCAACCTTAATAGTCGAGGGAGTATCTTTGAGTCTATATTCTATCTCCATTCCTTAGCATCTTGTATTTATCTCTATTCTTTCAAGTAGCACTTGGTTGAGAAGAGTGGGAGATGTGTGAGTTCTCTTTGTGATGCGTGTTATGGGAGTGCTCTTCATGTCTGAGGTCCGTATTTGTGCTTGTGGATACTTAGCATGAGGTGGAGTTGTGTGCTCATCGTTATCTCAAGGGTGTGCAACTGCTTGGAGCTTATCTACTTCGAGGAGATTATCTTCAACTATGGAGAATGTGGAGTTATAGATAGCTTGTATGTCTTGCATACCAATTATGCTATTTTGTAATTTCATGTACTTTATAGTAGAATGTAATGAACATATTTGGAGCTTAGCTCCCTTTCTATATGTCTGTCTGTCTGTCTCTCTCTCTTGTTGGAGAGACACTATTGGGATATCTACCACTTTCTCATGAGTCTAGACAATATAGTGGCATGGTGACATCTGAGAGAGAGGAGACAGGAGACACCCATTCGAGACGCGAGCACTTGGCAGGAGACACCCATTCGAGACACAAGCACTTGGCAGAGTTATGCACAGAGACTATATCAGATCCTAGACGAGCCCCCTATTCCCAAGCCACAGAGTTCACACCCCACTACATCTTACTTCTTCACACCCACTATGATGAGTTGAGCCATTGCCCATCTACATCATGGAAGGGCCCATGGCCAGTTCGATTTACACGAAGAGCATCTCATCTACGGATGCACGACTCTAGCACCGCTCATTGCCCAACTCTTCAACCGTGCACTGGTTGAAGGGTTCCCTGACTTATGGACTAAGCATACCATAGTGCCCGTTCATTAGTGAGGCCATGTCATGGGCCCAGCCACATATTGGATGATCATGATTGGCCCCACATTGGCCAAGTTATACAGGGCGATACTAGAGACAGAGTTGAGCACTCTCGTCGAGAGGACGGGTATCAAGGTCCAAGGAGAGGCAAGATTGAGACGAGATTACTCTACCATTGACCACATTTTCACTCTAAGATGCCTGATAGACCGGGCAAGAGTAAGAAAGAGGAGATTATACTGCTGTTTTGTGGGCTTCCGCAAAGCCTTCGACAAAGTTCCCAGGGAACGGCTCTTTAGACATCTGCTCGATATCGGAGATCTAGAGGAGATGATATGGGCGATCTATGCCTCATATAAGAGAGTAATGTCGAGGCTATTTCTCCGACTCACTTGCTAGCACCATCCAAGTGAAGCAAGGATGCCCTCTTTCACCCATCCTCTTTGGTCTATATGTTGACGAGATAGTGGACTTCATATGACAGCAGGGATGGGAGGGCATTGAGGTACTAGGACCACTGTCCATATTCTTTTGGAGGGGAGGGCATTGAGGTACGAGGACCATTGTCCATATTCTTTTATATGCTGATCATGTTGTGCTGGTTTCAGAGTTTGGAGAAGGTCTACAACACCACCTACATGGCCCATACGATTTTTGCACACATAGAGGGCTATCTGTGAACCTTGGTAAAACTAAGATTCCGATCTCCCATACATCAGCACAGGTGAGGAGACACAGTTCTTTCATAGAAGCAGGCGGGCCCATCGAGGTAGTCGGATCATATGTCTACTTAGGAGTGACATTCACAATAGCCTCTCGGGTTGTTTCCATGTCTCGGGAAGCTCGGGATCGCATCACACGAGGATACACAACACTAGCTTTGATGGAGAGAGAGTGCCAGCGGGCACATTTTCAAGAACCCCGCACAAAGGGGTGGCTCTTTGATACTTTAGTCACCCCAAAACTCATGTATGGAGCATGGACAACATTGGAGAGGCCGCAGATTCTCATGATTGCTAGACTCATTTGCAGCAAGCCTTCGGTACCACATGATATCATCATGGCAGAGCTCGCTTCACCACCGATGCTAGTAGAGGCACTCTTTGAGACACTATGCCTATTACACATGATCCAGAGCATGGACACGGAGCACATCACCTACCAAGCTTTCCAGGCATCACATGACATGACACTAGCAAGAGACACCTCCTCATGGTACGCACAAACACTGGACCTGCTGGCCAACCATGGTTTTGACATAGATAGACTACCACCAGTGCAATAAGACTTACAGGACCCCACTTATTCACTCTCCCATCATGAGAGGAATATGATCATTCGTCAGGAGATATGGCATACATACATACATACATACATAGGACATGGATCAGCCCGAGGGATACATTGCCACTAAAAATGCTCCACTATCGTGAGCATTTTCTACAAACCTGAGACCAGGGCTTCATTAAGACTCCATGCTACATGCAAACATACCTTCCACACTACCTTCGAGTCGTCATTGGAAAATTCGAGTTTCATCTCATCATCTTGAGATCGAGAGGGATTGAGTCCCTCGAGACGAGAGGTGGTGCTGAGTATGCCATACAGAGATAGAGAGTGAGGAGCACTTTGTTACTAGATGTCGAGCATACTCAAGCCAACGGGCATAGTTCCAAAGAGAGGAGTCACTACAGTTGTGCATGAGCACTGGAGACTAGCAAAGGCTCGGACGCTTCCTCACGGCGGCATATGAGAGACGAGAGCAAACCACACAACCCACGCATCAGACACCGATGAGTACCCAATGGACCATTACTCAGTTCTTTGAGCGAGATGGGCCATTTCAGACGAGATGAGCCATTTCAGATGGGCCCGCTATCCAGAGGCATAGGGCTCATGCTCAAGCATGCAGTTGTCAGGGGACCACTAGATTGTGCTCTCTGACTACAGTAGACAAGATTTTGGAAATACAGTTCTGATTTCAAGAACACCCACGTAGGGAAGATGATACAAAAATACGTAACTGATACAAGACGTTCCATAACTCGGGACTGAGAGGTATGAATAACTCGACTAGAGATCATACATGAGATCCCACAACCCGGGATCGTAAGTGAAACAAGATATCTTGATTACAAGAACTCCCTTCTGGGAGATGAACTAGATACAAGAAAGAACTCAACAAAATCTCGTACTATGAGATTACCAGAGGATAAGAAAGGATGTCCAAGAACCAGACTAGACAAGACTAGAACAAGGAACAAGACAATAACTGGAATTGGAACTTGGAGAGTACTTACTTGGCGGTCATGACTCCTTGAGCTCCCAAGACTGGTATTGGCAAGACTGAATATGAATGTGGACAACCCCTCCTTATATAGGTTTTCAAGGATGGTTCATGAAAGGCGGTTATGAATTGATGATGTCATCGATGATGTCATCAATTCGAAACATGAGCTCTGGATATCCGAATGAGGCAATTTAGACAGTTGATCTTAGGGTTTTGCACGCTCCAGACGCAATGGAAGTATTGGTTTCCCTAAATTTTGAGCCAATCATGAGATATAGAAGTCACATGGAATCTGAGGTTCAGGATGGTTTCCTTGTCCATGACATCACCTCCCCCTCAAGCGACGAGTTCCACGAGGAGCGGTCATGATCTCTGGTTTTGGCTTCATTGGATTTTTCTTATGAAATTCTCGAACCTTGATTGGTGCTATGTGAAGGTTCTCTGCATGTTCCCAAGTGCGATCACTAATGTCATACCCTTTCCAATGAACAAGATACTCCAATCTTCCTCTGGATACTCTTGAATCTAGGACATGCTCGACCTCGAATTCTTCATGATCATCAATCTCAATAGGTGGTGAAGCACTAGGTCTCTCCCCCCTTAATGCTGAAATCTGATATGGTTCCAACATGGACACATGGAAAACCGTTTGCACAAGGCCTTGAAGTTTGCAAATTGTTTATGAGTTACCATACTTTATCCCCAATTTGATAGGATGGATTTTGAACACGATGTTGATCTGCATAGTACTTATAATGTTCTTGAGCTTTATGGATCTCTTCCTTGACTTCTTTGTGAATTTCCATGAGGTACCGGGCCTTATCTCTGGCAGCTGGGTTCTTGACATGATTTGAGAGTTGTATATCCATCCTTGGATGTTGCCTGTAATTTGCAAAGAAGGGAGTTTGCTTAGTAGATGCATGAACACCATTGTTATAGGCAAACTCTGCAAAGGGTAACAACTCAAACCAATCATTTTGGTGATAGTTGCTGTGCAGCGGAGATATTGCTCTAGGACTTGATTCACCCTTTCTATTTGTCCTTCAGTTTGTGGATGATTTGCTGTAGATAGTTTAACTTGAACATCAAGGAGCTTGCAAAGACTGTTCCAAAAGTTGGACATGAACTGTGGACCTCGATCACTGACAATATCATCAGTCAATCCATGAAGCCTAAAGATGTACCTCAGAAAAAGCCTAGCAGTGGTTGCACTTGTGATTGCCTTGGTAGTTGGAATGAAGTGTGGCATCTTTGTAAATCTATCCACAATAACAAGAATGGTATCATACTTATCTGACTTTGATAGATCTGTGATGAATCGATAGACAATGAAGCCCATGGCCTTTCTGGAATAGGTAAAGGTTGCAAGAGGCCATGAGATTTATGTCTTGGTATCTTAGATCTATTGCAAGTGTCACAAGTTCGGATATATTCTTTGACTTCCCTTGATATGAGTTCTATTGTTTTATTCCACCAAAAATCCCTTGATATGAGTTCTATTGTTTTATTTACTCCAAATTGTCATGCTACAAGGTTGTCATGACGTTGTTGAAGTACTTGGATCCTGGGCTTTCCAGGAGGAACATACAATAGGTTCTTATAGAATAGTAACCCATCCTTTTCCTAAAATTCGTTTACTTGTTGGACTTTTCCTTCTTGAGTTTTCTACTTAACATTACAAAACAATTCATCTTGTGGTAGATTCTCACGGATCAAATGGTTCAAGGTTGAATCTTCATGATGGCCTCAAGAGATAGCTCCTAACTGGAGATGCTCAGGCTTGAGTAATACACTCGCTTGTTGATCAAAGGCCTCTTTACCCTTCTTTGGTGCAAGGTAAGATCTTCTGGACAAGGCATCTGACTAACATTGTTGACGTCCTAGACAGTAGGTGATGACAAAGTTGAACCTGGATAGAAAGTTACTCCATCGAGATTGCTTTCTATTGAGGATGCGGGTGGTCATAAAATACTCTAAGTTCTTGTGATCTGTATACACAGTAACTTTGTGAGCTACTCCTTCTAGATGGTGACGCTAGGTATCAAACGTGTCTACCATGGCAAGAAGTTCTTTATCATGGATTTCATAATTAATCTCTGGAGGGGAAAATTTCCTTGAATGGTATGCAGCTGGATGTAGGTATCCATCATCTCCATATTGGGATAGAATGGCCCCTAGGACGAAGTCTGATGCATCTGGCTCTAGGAAGAAGGGCGAATCATGATGGACTAGAATTGGAGCGGTGTTGAATGCTAATTTCAAGGTCTGAAAGGCTTTTTCTGCTTCTTCGGTCCATGGGAATTTCGAGTTTCTTGTAAGCTTGGTAAGAGATGTCACTATCTTGGAGTAATCTCTGACGAATATCCTGTAAAAATTGGCAAACCCTAGAAAACATTGTACATCTCGAACACAAGAAGATGGTTGCCAATCAAGGGTTGTCTTGATCTTCTTAGGGTCCATAAAGATTCCTTTCTCTGATACAATGTTTCCTAAAAACTCCACTTCTGCTTGATGGAAAGAGCACTTCTCCAATTTTGCATATAACCCTTTTTCTCTTAGTTTTTCTAGGACTATCTTTACGTGATATTCATGATCCTCTAGATTTTTGGAGAATATCAGGATATCATCGAGATATATTACCACAAAGTCATCTAAATACTCTCGAAAGATATCATTCATCATATGTTGAAAGAGAGCTGGAGCATTTGTGAGACCAAATGGCATAACTACATATTCAAAGTGCCCATACCTTGTTCGAAATGTTGTCTTCCATTCGTCTCCTTCTCTGATCGTGACAAGGTTGTAAGCTCCTCGAAGGTCAATCTTCATGAAGAGCTTTGCTTTTCCAAGGCGTTCCAAGAGCTCTGATATAAGTGGTAGAGGGTATCGGTTCTTTATAGTGACTTTATTGAATCCACGATAGTCTACACACATCCGAAGAGTCCCATCCTTCTTCTTTACAAATAAAATAGGAGCTCCTGTTGTAGACCGAGTGTTTGATAAACCCTTTTGCTAGATTCTCATCAATGTTCTTGGGTAGTTCTGTAAGTTCCTCTAGGGAAAGTCTGTAGATTGGTCCACAGGGTGGTTGTGCTCCCTCTTGAAGATCTATGGGACAATCATAAGGTCTATGCACTAGGAGGATATCTGCATTCTTCTTTTCAAAAATATCTTCAAAGGCTTTGTACTGATTGGGTAGCTGCACTGGATCATCTTTCTTGGATTCTTGAACTGGTATGGCAAAGAACATAATGTCAGTTCCTTCCTTACTGCATGTATGAAGGCCTTGGCTCCGACATATGTTGGGTTCTTCTGGATATCTCGATGGGTGATTTTATTCTTTTCCCAATTAATGTCTGGATTATTCTTCTTTGACCAAGGCATTCCAATGATAACTAGATATATTGGGCTCGATATTACATTGAAACATATGTGGGATTCATGGTCACCAAGGTGTACTCTTAATGGTTTGTTTTCTATGGTTATATTCCCATATGCTAGATGTCGTCCATCTACTACTTCAGCTACTATTGGTTTGTTCTTCCGAAGTATAGGAATTCCATGTTTCTTAACCAATCCTTCATCGCTGAAACATGAGGAGGCTCCTTAATCTACTAGGATTGTAAGGGAAAGGGTCTTCTTGGGCATGATTAACTTGACAGGTGCAAGACATGTTTCTATGGGTGTAGCTGGAATTATGAGACCCTTTCTTATATCATGGTCGAGTTGTATGGTCTCTTTTACTGGACTTCCTCGTTTCTGCTCTAGAAGGGTGGCTGCGACTCTGGAGTTTGTTCTCTTGTTGGGACAATTAACTGCAATATGCCCCTAGGGTTTCCACAATAGAGGTAGAACTTGTTATCTCTCCTTCTCTGTTTCTCTTTTGGTGTTAGAGGCTGGATCCTAGTTACATCTATTTGCATAGGTTCAGGCATAGACTCATCTTTAAAAGTGGGCTGGAAGGGTTTCCATTGGCGAGGTCTTCCTTCTACTTGTTTTTCTTGTTTCCTTTCAAAAAGTCGGTTATCACATTGAATAGCTTGCATGGTGTATTCATTCAATGTCTTAACCTCTGGCATCGTGAGTAGAAGGTCCTTCACATCATCTCTTAAACCTCATCTAAATTGGCTTATGAAATAATCTTTTTGCCAAGTGAGATCACATATCAACTGCCTAAATTCTGATGCATAGTTAGAGGCAGGGTGGTTAAGGTAACTTTCGAAGTTTTGTTTCTGCCACTCGACTTGTGTCTGCATCTCCAAATGTGGTGGTGAGTTCTCGAAGAAACTCCTCATAGTCTTGAAGTACTTCCATGTTCTTCTCCAACATTGGGGCAAACCATGATAATGCTTGGCCACAGACCAGGGTTCTAGTAAACCCGACCTTGGATGCCTTGTCAGGGTATCTATTAGGTTGCATACGGATGTACAATTTAACTTGCTGGAGAAATCCACGAAACTTTGTGCGATCCCCATTGAACTTTTCTGGCATGTAGATCTTGGGTTCCTTCATGAAGGATGTAGTCGTTGATTCACTTGAATACTCCCTTGATTTGCTTGAAGACTCCTGATTCGTTCTTGTAATTCTTGGAGTGCACCTACATGCAATGGATGTCCCATCTTGATTTGTGTCTGTCGATGAGTTAGGTCCTCGGCTTGTTGTTGGAGACTCTGAAGTAATGCTACAATTTGTTCATAAGCGTTCTCCATGATGCTTGGTCTTGGATAGAAGAAAGTCTTGCCAAAATGTCAAGGGAGCACTAGATTGTGCTCTCTGACTAGAGTAGATAAGATTTTGGAAATACACTTTTGATTTCAAGAACACCCATGTAGGAAAAATGATACAAAAATACGTAACTATTACAAGAGGTCTCACAACCTGGGTCTGATAGGTATAAATAACTTGACTAGAGATGATACATGAGATCCCATAACTCAGGATTGTAAGTATGAAACAAGATATCTCGATTACAAGAACTCCCTTCTCGGAGATGAACTAGATGAAAGAAAGAACTAAACAAGATCTCGTACTACGAGATTACAAGTGGACAAGACAAGATGTCCAAGAACCAGACTAGACAAGACTAGAACAAGGAACAAGACAAGATCTGGAACTGGAACTTGGAGAGTACTTACTTGGCGGTCACGACTCCTTGAGCTCCCAAGACTGGTATTGGGAAGACTGATTATGAATGTGGCCTATCCCTCATATAGGTTTTCAAGGGCGATTCATGAAAGGCGGTTACGAATTGATGATGTCATCGATTCGAAACATGAGCTCTGGATATCCGAATGAGGCAAGTAGACTGTCGATCTTAGGGTTTTGACATGCTCCGAACACAATGAAGCATTGGTTTCCCTAAATTCTGAGCCAATCATGAGATATAGAAGTCACATGGAATCTGAGGTTCAGGATGGTTTCCTTATCCATGACAGCATTGCATAGAGAGTGCAATGCCAACCACATATAGTTGGATACCAATGACCTAGACTACACCAGGACGATGTTCATGCATTAGGGGCCATGAGCACATGATGGGGCAGTACCACCACCACTTGGAAAGCCTTCCTTGAGGAGGCACTCGGACCGCCACCGATGTACCACATACGCCACTCACCTCCACCCATCATCAATAGTTAGGATATGCATATTCACACACCGCCCTCCCCCAATGGGTCTCCCCTGTATTAGGTGGCCATTATCTGGAAGGTCAGAGCCACGCTTCCCCACATACCACCACATTATCCCTACTACTCCCTCATCATCCGGTACACTATTCTTTGGTTGTTTCCAACCTTTTTCAGCCTACACAATTTTGTACAGGGGTTGCTACAGTTGTACATGGTTTTGTACAATTGTACATGGTTTTGTACAGTTGTACATGGTTTTGTCTTATAGACCAAGTTTGGCCTTCAGAAGACGTTAATATAACTTTCTTTCTTTCTTTCTCTCTCTTTCATGTCTCATCTATTCGCCATCTTGTCTCTATTTTTCTCTTTGTCTCTATATGGGCCTAAAAACCAACAATTTATGTAATCTAGAACATTTATGATAGTTCTTTTCTCAATGTGGATCAAACTTTTAGGATTGCATTTATTCATTCTCAAGAGAATGTTAGAGAAGCTAGAAAAATTTATTCCATAAGAATCTTGATTGAAAAAGTCAAACCTCTTTATGCATCTGTTGCAAAATATAGTTTTGAGTCATTTGGTGTTTTCTTATTAAACACATAGAAGGTAATTTTAGGAACTTCAAAGAGTTTTACAAGGAAGCTTTGTCTAGGGAATTATTTTGGATCGAGATTTGCATACCTTCTTTCGTAAAGGCTTCAATTTGAAAGGAAAATCTACTTTACATAAGAATAAACTATTAATAATTAAATCTCCTATGATGAGGCATAGATATCCAAAACTTTCCTCAACCATCCACTCATCTCGATGTAAAGAAATTTGGGTTCCAAATTGTACTATTAATATTTGTGTTTCACCTTCTCATAGGTTCCTTGATTCATGTTATAGATTAGGCTCGATCGTTGAGGACTTCCCAATATCCTTTTCTAATGACATTTTGGTTAGTTCTTTCAATGACCAATCTTTTAAGTTTAGTGATGTCTAAAGAAGATTACTTTTCTTGGACAAAATTATGCAAGAGGATTCTTTTTTCCGAAATATTTGAAAAATGTAAAAAAAGAGTCCTCTTTAAACTCTTATATATCTTAGGAATTGCTTCTCATGAGGATTTAAGACCTAGAAAATCCCATAGTTTTCAACTTCGAGTTCTCATATCAAAATTTTTAAAGTCTTCGTGTGTTTCTCCTAATCCTTTGATTTTAAGAAGAGTTTCATTAATTACTATCTTTATTTCTCTAGATATAGATAAATTAGAGTGAATTCTATTTTGAAATCAAAAGAAATGATAGAATCTCTTCCTTCCTATGTTAGAAAGCTTTGGGTCTATCCTTTGGTTACATTCAAATATATGGAAACTCTAGGTCAAAAAGCTTTTAATTATAGTGACATCGGAAGAATGTGAAGGAGCATGGTAGATTATTGATTTCTAGGAGAACTTGTTGTTGCAATAGTGTTATCTTCTCCTCTTTCGTAAACAAGGATTTGGGTCACATAGATTGTGCTCATTGTCCTATTTTTTCCTACTAGTAGTTTGAAAGAACTTTTTTTTTCTAGAGGAACAAAATTTAGACTTCATACCTCTAAGGATGATTGCATCCTTAAAGATTATAGAAAAGGGCATTGATAATTTCATCTAAGGTTTGAATAATCTTTAAGTATTTATGGAATTTTCATACATTGGAAATGTTTGGTAATGAAGAAAGTTTCTATGAAGGTTGATTTAGCTTTAGAGACAAAGTCTCCTTCATTATATAGCTTATTTAAAAGTGATTTTACTTTGCTTACTTCATCCCATCGATCAGTATTCATGAGATAATATTAAAGATGTGTTTGCAAAGTGTGGAAAATTCTCTCCATTGAAACGGTCAAATGATACCATGTTGGATGCCATATCTCTACTATATGCTTAATTTAATCACTTTGCTCTGATACCAATTATTGTATTTTGAGGCCCCACAAGCAATGTCACAAGGGGACGTGTTCCTGGGTCCTAGGGACGCTAGGACTCCATCGTCGAATTGAAATATGACAGGACGGATGGTTGGCATCCCCTTATCCATATGTGAAACATAGCGACCTCCTTGGGACACATCCCCGGGATGGTCCCATGAGACGCAGCATGATGGGGATGGTTTGGGGACAACCAAAATTGGCAAAGGTGATTTAGCTACTACAAAGTTGGTTTTTTATTTCCTTGAATGATGGGCACCTTTTTGGGAGCATCTCTAGAAGGTTCTTGGGCCCACAATCAAGCATACATAGAGCTCCATTGAGCCTTGCATATTTAGCAAGTTGCAACCCTCTCCATACTCTGAGCCCTCTCTTCACCCTTCTTCTCTTTTCTCTTCTCAAAATGCCAATGATCTTCTATTCATAAGTGAAAACCATAGGAGTAAGGATGCTATGTAAGACCCAATGCATGGAAGGATAACCTTTCAAAGAATGGGAGGGAGAGGAGTTGAACCAAGTGGAAAATGAAGAGCATAAAGAAGCATAAGCCGATGACTGTGATGCATAAAATGAGACTCCCCGCATAGATTTCCCACAGTGATTTACATTTATTATTTGTCCATAGAGTCATTTGCATCTTACTCTTTAGATTTACTTTTTGAAATCTATTACTCGTTCTTACCGATGATAAGATGAGAGGTGCTCCCAAAAAGGTATGTTCCTTGAGAGATCACTTAAGAGGTCAAGATACTTACCACTTTAAGAGTTATTTTGTGATTAAACCAACTCCTTATAGTTTGGCGAAGCCCTTATTCACATCCATCACCACTTTAGGCTTCCTTACACCTACTAGTCTAGGTGACGCCTTCATTCACCTCCTCCATATCTCCTCCATCACAACTTAGGGAGGCTCCCTCATTCCCACATACTTGGGCGACTCCCTTATTCCCACATAGCCATCTTGGGGACTCCCTCATTCCCATATCTGGTCATCTAGGGAGACTCTCTCATTTCCATATCCATCCATCTTGGGCGACTCCCTCATTTCCATATCCATCCATCTTGGGCGACTCCCTCATTCCCATGTCTAGCCATCTAGGGAGACTTCCTCATTCCCACGTCTAGTCATCTTGGGAGACTCCCTCATTCCCACATATAGCTATCTAGGGTGACTCATTCATTCCCACATCTCCACATCTTGGGTGACTCCCTCATTTCCACATCCATCCATCTTGGGGACTCCCTCATTCCCACATCTAGCCATCTAGGACGACTCCCTCATTCACACATCTAGCCATCTAGGGCGACTCCCTCATTTCCACATCCACCATCTAGGGCGACTCCCTCATTTCCACATTAGATGGCAACTCCCTCATTTCCACATCCAGCCATCTTGGGGGACTCCCTCATATGTGCTTAGCCATCTTGGGAAACTCCCTCATTTCCACATAGCCATCTTGGGCTCCTCATTCCCACATCCACATAGCCATCTTGGGTGACTCCCTCATTTCCATATCTACTTTCCGACTCCTCATTCATCTTCCCAATTCTCCCCTGGCGACCCCATTCACTTTCTTACCCCCCCTCCCCATAGCTTAGGCCACTACTCCATTCACCTTCCAAGCGACTATGTAGTACCTCTTCAGAGCTTGAGAGTAACTCTAGCCATTCTCCTCTTTGGGAAATAATTCCGAGATGGTCCATGACACACACCAGAGCTAGCAAGGAGAATCAATTGAGCCCTAAAAAGATACAAATTAAGAGCTATCATAGAAGAAGGCCAAATCCCTATTTAACACCAAAAAGAAGATTTGTCCTCCTCAAGTCTAGTCACCAGATTAGAAGGATTAGAGGACAAAGCTAAGACTCAAGAGCCTTCACCCCAAGTTACTTTTCTTAACACCTCTATGGCCGAGGAGCTTTCCGCTCTAGTGTCAAGGATAAACATTAGATTCTCTTCATTTCATGGTGGTGTTAATGAGAATCCTGAAGTCCACGTACGGAGATTTCTTTCAACATGCAAAAGTAGGGGTCTACAACAACAACAACAACAAGACGTGTTCCTTGCTCTCTTCCCATCAATACTTGAAGGGTTGGCCGACAAATGGTTCAACCAATATGCGGAGAATCATTTTCAAACATGGGAAGCATTAAAGGTCGAATTCAGAGAAACATTCCGGCCAGGTAACTCCACAGAAAGGATATTAGATGAGCTAGAAAATCTAATCTTGCATGTAGGAGAGTCATTTTCAGAACTAATGACGTGGGCAAGGTCACTGGTTGCAAGACTACCAAATGCACCAGGGGACTTCCTGACCAAGAAGTGGGTGGAGAAAGCTTTGCCAAGGTTCACCCGACAGAAACTCAATGAGCTTTTGCAGCTAGACTCCACCTTAAGAGAGTTCGAAGGAGCAACTACTAGGATTGAGGCCGCCCTGGTTCAGTTTGGAACTCAACAACGTGAGACTCCTTCCCAAGATGAAGATGTTGTGTCAGCCTTAAGAAGAGAGCTAGAAGCCTTAAAATTTCAAAAGAACCAGGAAGAAGACAAAAGTACCTCGGAGGGCCTCGCTCAGATACGACAAGAGCTCGAAGAGATGAAAACACTAAAGGGAGGTGAGAGCTAGACTATGGTGCTCTCTCTGTACTACTCAAGGACACCAAGGTAGTCCGGTGCGTTCGGTGCGTTCAGTTCGGTGCGTGTAAGGTGCGAGGACCGAATGGTATCCGAGGGTAAGGTGCGTTGTTACAAACACACATATATCCATTATATATATATATATATATATATATATATATATATATATATATATATATATATATATATATATATATATATATATATGTGTGTGTGTGTGTGTGTGTGTGTGTGTGCATATATATATAGAGTGGTATATATATGTGTGTGTGTGTGTGCGTGCATATATATATGTGTGTGTGTATGTGCATATATGTGTGTGTGTGTGTGTGCATATATATATAGAGTGGTATATGTACTAGAACTAGATGCAAAACCATTCACCAACTCATTATGAGTGATATGGATAGCCCATAGTGCTGAAATCCCACAAGGCATGATGGAAAATTGCAATTAAACTCCACACAAGTGAAATTGACCCTTGGCTTGTAGCTACAAACTAGTAGGCAATGATAGGCTAGAGGATCTAAGCTCAAATTTTATGAGCATGTACCTTGAGGGCACCAAATATGAGAAAAATGAGTGGCGAAAAATTTCGACTCTGTAACGAAGAACCGGAACGAACCGAATGGGAAGAACCTTAAAAGTTTAAAATTCGACGAACCGAATCTACTATGAAGAACACACATCCGAAGAGTGTCCAAGGTGACTAACATGCCAATTTTGTGGGAAGGGAGGCCATGAGGCTAAGGACTATTATTTTTTAAAGGGTCTTGGAAACCAGCATATGGTACCAAGACAGCCATCATTTGCTCAATGGGTAAGCACTACTCAATCTTCTCTCTTAGGGCAACCACCCATGCCTTACCATTTAGCAGACGGTGGCTGTCTTGGTACCATATGCAGGATTCCAAGATCCCTTAAAAAATAACAGTCCTTAGCCTCATGGCCTCCCTTCCCACAAAATTGGCATGTTAGTCGCCTTGGTCACTCTTGGGCTATGTATCCTTGAGTACAACAAAGAGAGCACCATGGTCGAGCTCTCACCTCTCTCGGTGTTTTCAGCTCTTCGAGCTCTTGTCGTATCTGAAGGAGGCCTTCCGAGGTTCCTTTGTCTTCTTCCCACTTCTCTTGAAATTTTAAGGCTTCTAACTCCCTTCTTAAGGCAGACACATCATCTTCATCTTGGGAAGGAGTCTTATCTGGCTAAGTACCAAAGTGAACTCGGGCGGGCTCAATCCTAGTAGCTGCTTCTTCGAACTCTCTTAAGGTGGCGTTTGGCCGCAAAAGCTCTCTGAGTTTTTGTGGGTGGACCTTGGCAAAGCTTTCTCTACCCATTTCTTGATCAAGAAGTCCCCTGCTGCATTTAGTAGTCTTGCAATCAGTGACCTTGCCCGTGTCATTAGTTCTGAAAAATGACTCTCCTACATGCAAGATTAGATTTTCAAGCTCATCTAATGTCCTATCTGTGGAGTTACCCAGCGGAAATGTTTTCTGTGAATTCGGTCTTAAATGCGTCCCATGTTTGAAAATGATTCTCTGCATATTGGCTGAATCATTTGTCGGCCAACCCTTCAAGTGTTGATGGGAAGAGCGCAAGCAACGTGTCTTGTCGTTGTTGTAGACTCCTACTTTTGCATGTTGAAAGAAATCTCCGTACGTGGTCTTTAGGATCTTCATTAGCACCACCATGAAATGAAGATAATCTAATGTTTATCCTTGACAGTAGAGCGGAAAGCTCCTTGGCCATAACGGTGTTAGGAAAAGTAACTTGGGGTGAAGGCTCTTGAATCTTAGCCTTGTCCTCTAATCCTTCTAATCTGGTGACTAGACTTGAGGAAGACAGACTTCTTACTGGTGTTAAATAGGGGTCTTGCCTTCTTCTATGATAGCTCTTAATTGGTGTCTTCTTAGGGCTTAATTGATTCTCCTTGCTAACTCTGGTATGCATCATGGACCATCTTGGGAATTGTTTCCCAAAGAGGAGAATGGCTAGAGTTAATCTCAAGCTCCGAAGAGGTATTGAATAGTCGCTTGGAAGGTGAATGGAGTACTGGCCTAAGCTATGGGGAGGGGGATAAGAAAGTGAATGGGGGAGGGGAGAATTGGGAAGATGAATTAGAAGTCGGAAGATGAATGAGGAGTCGGAAAGATGAGTGGAGGGGTTGCCCAATGGATGTGGAAATGAGGGAGTCTCCCAAGATGGCTATGTGGATGTGGGAATGAGGAGCCGAAGATGGCTCTAGAAATGAGGGAGTTGCCTCGGATGGCTAAGTGGAAATGAGGGAGTCACCCAAGATGGTTGGATGTGGAAATGAGGGAGTCGCCATCTAATGTGGAAATGAGGGGGTCACCCTAGATGGTTGATGTGGAAATGAGGGAGTCACCCTAGATAGCTAGATGTGGGAATGAGGGAGTCACCCTAGACGGCTAGATGTGGGAATGAGGGAGTCGCCCAAGATGGATGGATGTGGAAATAAGGGAGTCACCCAAGATGTGGAGAGGTGGGAATGAGGGAGTCTCTCGAGATGGCTAGATGTGGGAATGAGGGAGTCGCCCAAGATGGCTAGATGTGGGAATGAGGGAGTTGTCCTAGATGGCTAGATGTGTTGGAAAACAATGTCACATAAGTCCAAAATCCATTTAGAGCAGAAACCCTAATTTTGGTACTTGGTCATTTTTGGCACAAAAATAGGTAAAATTTTTATGAGCCTATCTTGTAGAGCTTGAAGAGAGCTTTCCAATGTATATGACATTCAGTCATTAGAAATCAGATTTGGGGGAAAACCCTAACCCTAATTTTCTGCTGATTTAGAATTTTGACCTCATATGATAGCCCTCGGCATAAGGATCATAAAAATGTTGTCAAATCATTCATCAGGTATTCAGAAGTGTGAAAAAGCAGGTCAAGAAGTTATTTTTAAAGTTAGCTAAAAGCAACTTTAAAAATAAAGCAAACTCACTTAAAATAAAGCAAAAACAATTTGAAAAGCGATGTGATTAAAATAAAGCGCTTTTTTGTGAGTTTTTCGCATGGAGCTTTAAAACCTATATAAGAGAGTCTTGGGTCACTTTGTTAGACATCCTACACCAATTGCAACGCCAACTTTGGTCCCTCATTAGAGGTGGTGCTCTAGCAAATATGGGGCAGCCATGGTGCACTCTAGGAGCATGTTGAGGAGAAGCTATGGAGTTCTTCTTGGAGAAGAGTGTGCTCACACTCTTGCTTATGGAGAGGACTTGCCCATCAGCAGCTTGGTGGTGTGGATCAGCCATCTACATAATGTATTTGAAGATTGTCTTCTATATGAAGATTTAAGTGTACTTCAAAGACATTGGATGGAGGTTAACATAAGATTTGCATCTTATGTTAAGAATTCAGGTACATATTCTCTTTATGCACACAGGTACCACTTGGAGTTTATGGAGGTAGTGGCATCCATATCAGGAGTCGTCCTATTCGGCATATCTAAAGGAGAATCAGTACATGCATGCTACACGCATTTGGATGAGGTGTTAGAGAAGGTGGTTCACATGAGTATGAGGATTTCTGACAGCAAACTTGTTAGCATTCTATGCTAATTTTGTAAGTATGTGATCTTTCACACACGTATCTGACTTAGGGTCTTCCATAACCTAAGTTCAGATGAGGGTTTGTTGATTATCAGTTTTAGGCTGATCCTTCCTCCGTCTTGTCACTCATATTCACTCTTCTACAACCTATTAGGTCACACATCTCATATATATTCAGATTTCTGTCCATACATATGAATATTCTTGTTACATTTGTACATTCACTCATCTCTCAAGGAACATACCTTTTTGGGAGCACCTTTTTTATTTCCTCTATTACTGAAGAAGCTATGATATATACATACCAATGTACCCATAAGATGGTCTTTATATAGGTTAGGCCATCTGTCTAAAAAGTTTTGCGGAAAATCTTCAATAAGGCCAAAATATCGCAGTTCCATGATTTGCGGCGGAAAAATCTGGAAACATGTTTTATATTTTTTTTTTATTATTGTTTTAAATTTTGTTTTTGGTTGGTTTTGGTTTGAGCTGATCTAGACCATTGATTTTTGTGCTTTTTGTAGCTTAAATCTCAGCCCTAGATCTAAAACTAATAAAAAGCAATATTTGCCCTGAAAATAGGGTTTGTTTTTGAACGTGCAAATTACCTCCAAATTTTACATGTGACATATCATTGGATAGCTCTTGAGTAGTTCTTTTGAAATATCTAATAAAAAAAATTGTACATGTCTTTTACCATTTTGCAACTTTGACAGCCTATTGATCACCTGTTGATTCCTCCTTTTTCTGATATTATGCACCTCCTTGTGGAAGGTTGCTTATTTTCCAACAAAGAGTTTTTAGATAAGTGATGATTATGTGGTCCCAAGCATGCCAATTATCCTCACAAAAAAGCAAAAAGCTGCTTTCCAATTGCATAAAACTCACGAACTGCCATAATTAGTAACTCTGTAATTTATGGAACTGTGATGTGTACATACTAAGAACTTTTCATTAGCGGAAGAACTTTTCATTAGCCGATGTGGCACATTTTCTCATGACACATGTCATTGACCTTTAAAGGTTTTATTGACTTTTCAAGGGCTGTTGACTCTTTTACCAAAATTAGGTTTTTGTTTTTTGATGGATAGAGGTGCTGGATGGCTGATTGTTATATATGCATGGAAAGCTCTCTTTGAGTAGTATAAGATGGTGCAAATAGATGTTTTATCAATCTTTTGCTATTTTTGACCTATCATTTTTTATACTGTTTTTGACCTAAGCTGAAAAGCCTATACAAAGTAACAAAAGTTAAGGTCCAAATATATATGTACAATATATACAATTGTGAGCTTTCAGGTACATTTCACTTGAGCTTGAGATGGTTTTGGATTAGAGGGTTAGGAAGTTCTTCAGGGCTTCTTATCAGTATGTAATCAAGTGGAAGCACATGCTTGAGTCCGTTGCAACTTGGGAATCAGTCAAATCATTGAAGGTTCGGTTTTCTGGCTTTATAATCAAGGAGATTGAAGAGGACAACAATTAGAGATTAATTGGGGAGTGTCATGTCTTCAGCTTCGTAGGACATGTAGATGGGTGCATGTAGCCTGCATGGGATGTGTGTTTGCTCAATGGGAACATGGACATTTGGGCAAGAATCATATAGATAGGACTCATGGGTCTTAGTTGATTCATTCATGCAATAGCATTGCTCGGCTCATAGCTTATGGAGGGCCACCCATACACCTGTATGGTGTGGGTGCAACTTATGGGACTCCAGCTTTTGAGATGGTGGCTGTTAGGTCTGGCTGTAGGCTCTTAGACTTGGCGGTGGGTTCATATGATCCTTTGGCTAGTAGGGGAGTCAAATAAAAGGTTCTTTTGTTTTGTGATTAGGTGAGTCAACTTGTAGACCCTTTTGTTTTGTAATCATGGTTCGCAGTTTGTTTTGTTTTCCAAGGAGCTTGGAGGGATCTAACATACCCACCCTCTCTTCCTTGACTTTGAATATTATAATTTTTGCACCTTTGTGTTTTAGGGTTTTTCTTTTATTAGTGTGATAATGCTATAGTTTTTTGCCTGCATAACATTGACCCTTCACTTTTCCCCTGCTGCCCTTTTTTCTCCTCCCTATTTATTCCTTGTTAATGAACTATGGGCCCACCCCAACTGTAATATTTCCAATTACTTAATGTTTTCAATGCTTGCTATATTTCATTTTATCATTTTATCCTAATTTGCTATTAAAAAGTTAAAAGCCTCCCTTCACCCTCATTGTCATTGCTTCTTTAACCTCCAATTTATAGCACTTGTCATTTCTGCTTTAAGCATTTCCTCATTTTTGATGGCTACACATCAAATTCTTGTGACCACCTACCAAAAAATGTGTTATCTGCCTTTTCGTCCATGCCTATTGAGATACCTCAACAAAGCCAAGGTTTGTTGAGTGAAGTACCTACACACACACACACCCCCCACACACACACACCACCCCCACCCCCACCCCCCCCCCCCACCCCCCCCCCCCAAACAACAACAACCCCCAAAAAAAAAAAAAAAAAAAAAAAAACGGAAAAAAAGGAAAAGAAAAAAAGAATCCCCAAGACACAAAACAGAAACGAAAAAGAAGGAATAGAAACAAAGTTTCACAGCACCATCAACATTTGTTCCTGCAAGTTGATATGTAGACTTTGATTAACCAACCATTAGAATTGCCATAAGCCAATTGTTGTCATGAACATACCCCATGATCGTAATGACTTGGTGTATATTGTGAGAGAGATTTTGCAAGATGGTCTGAACAGGAGTCGTCAGGCCATAGGAGATCAACTTCCCTATTGTACTGGAGAAAATCTCACTGAGTTTTTGCATTCCATTATAGGGGATGTTCTCTGTATTCCAGGTAAACCATGGTTAGTGATCGACATTGTGCAAGAATCAGATAAATACTTTCAATATGATGCGCTGGAATAGACATACTATTTGGGCCAAGGTCTCAATGAGTTGATTTTGAAGTCATCCTCTGATTGAGATATCTTGATTAATCATTGTGTTCAGCCTCCCTTTGGTGGTTTTACCTATTTCTTCCATGAAAACCAGTTCGTTATGTTCGGGAAGGAGCTTCTTCACACTCTACCTATTTGGCAAGATCAGGTTGATCTCCCATGCTATCGCTGGGATAATGTGCGGATGTTGGAAGAGAACTCCTAAAAGTGTTGTATGTTTTGGTGTGAAACTACACCGATACTGCATTTGCATCGTGTAGGAATTGGACAGGCCATTCTTTGCCTCTTTAATTATGAGCCTTGAGGTGGGTGAGGCTCTTGTGCATTTAAAATGGGAAGATCTGATCGGACGTAACGTATCTTACTAGTGCACTGGAGGCTCCAAGAGAACAATTCTATGGGAAGCCTCGCCTTGGACTGTCTTCTCTATCATTTTCTTTGCCCAAAACTTCTGCGAAAGACCATCCCCAAATAGATACAGGACAAACAGTTGACAAAGCTAAGAAGATTATTCAACAACTCCTTAGCTCAAGGTGACATGAAAGAGATCTCACAACAAGGTTAATGACACACAACAAGAGAACAAGTAATAAGAATTTGATTAATAAAATATATCTTTTACAATACTCGTGTACAAGAAAGCTCCTCCAAAGATGATGAATAGCAAGATGAGTATAGCAATCAACAGCTCATCAACAGTAGATTCCACTCTTTCCTAGTATTCCTTAAGCTGTGATGATAGAAGTGTTCTTTGTAGCCCTTTATGGACAAACATAGGAGAAATAATCGTCCACGCCCGCATAGCTTAGTGGTTGATGCTTTGAATCTTTGGGAGGAAGTTTTGAGTTCAAATCCTGGCTGGTCATATTCATGAGTTCCCCAAGATGGGTGCCTCTACCTTACGAGGTTGGTTGTGTCTTTCCAATTCATTGTGCTCTCTTAAAAAAAAAAGAAAAAGAAAAGGAGAAATAGATTTCTTGAATGAAGAATCAACAAGTGGGGTTCATCAAAGTGTGTGGTCCTGTAATCAAATACAAGAGCATGTGCTTTATCACTACTCAGTGTACTCAGGCAAATAGGCCTTGGCCAGGTGGGAGAAGCATTTGTATGAGTTATTGAAACATCATGTATTTGCAAGAATGGATGAGGTTTATAATGATTCGCTTATAGAGCCAGACCTGGAGATAGGCACCTGAAAATTGAGAAGCATTGTAAAACTATTTCGAGCACATGGGGAATTTTATAGATCCTATTCAAAAATCAATTCCGATCATTATCCAGGTTCAAACAACTTTCAAATATTTTGGGTTTGTTAGATTTTCTAGCTATAGCGGATATCATTTTTGAGAGAAAACGCAGGAGTTAATTACTGTCAACCAGTATCCCAGCTCCTCGAGTTCAAATGGATACTAGGGCATGACTATGTCAGTTTCATATAGGCAATTTATCTACTGAAATGGTACAGCTCCTAGGAAGGAAGATTAAGTCACATGTAAAAAAATGGAGAGAGATCTGGAATGACCTTATCAGCAGGCAGACTGAACATAGAGGTCATCTTACCAAGCTTTCTATCCTTGTGATATCTTTACAGTAAAAATCATGTTCTCTTTATTGATCTTTATAGGCAAAGTCTCCTGACAAAAGATAATTTACAATGGCCTTTGTGAAGCCCAACAAATGAGGTTAGTAAACTTAAGCACATGGTTTCTGATGTCGGTAGATAAAAGTATCTGAGAAATTAGTGATACAGGCTTTGAAAAGCGTCATTGGAAGGGCTTGAAAAAACAAGGGTCTGCCCTCAAAGAATAGTCGTTTTAGGATTCCCAGGTGTCCAGAGCATCCAAGATCCATATTAGCCCATCATTAGCATGTGAATATGTTCCAAAAGCAGTAGCAAGCATCCATCCTTGTTATCTGTAACGAATCTGTTCCTAATAAAAAGTTAGCTGCATGTGAGACAGTCTGAAGTATGCAAAATGAAGGAAAGAAGAACACGATGTGGTGAACAATGCATACAAATTACTAGAGTTGAGATGTGATAATAGAGGAAGGACGTTCATGCATATGCTATTAACTTTTTGTAGTTTATATGCACAAATTAAGGTTTTTATGTACTGTAGTTTCCAGGGCACCTACAATTTCCATTTACTGTGACTGTTTTCATCTCTGTTTTAATGAATAGACTTGCAGCTACAGAGACTTACTGGCCCTGTTTGGTCTACTTGCTTATCGCACGCTGAATATTTCAATCAAACTCCACATCTTATTTACGACTGCCAGAAAGTGAGGTTTTGGAATTTTTACTGCAGTCCAGTGTTGTTAATATCAGGCCTAATATTAAAACGGATGTTTCTGATCATTGACGTGCTTATGAACTTCCAATCTTCTGATTTCTTTGCATGGGTTTAATTCTTCTAAATTATTGTAAAACGACACGTTTCTTCAAGTTCGAAGAGCGCATGGTGGTTCTAAATATTTTTAATTTTCTCTTTTTTATGAGGATAAATTTTGTCTGTAACCTCACATATTGTTCAAGTCTGTATACTGGGAAAGTTCTGAGTTACTGAAGGCGTTTACCAACAGTCCTGTATTTGATGTGCATGATTTAACGAAAGTGCTATGCATCTGGCAATTCCATATTTCTTTCACATATCTTTACGTTTCTTCTTTAGATGTTCCCATTTAGTTTTCAAGATTAATTCCCTTTTGGAAATCTTGTTGATGATCGTTTGTTTTCTGTAAGCAGTGAAATAGGAGAATTTGAAGAGGATGATGACAATGCTGATGCACATGTTTGTACATGCACAATTCAATAACATCAAATATCCTCAGCGTTCTCAAGTTGTTGCAAGAGAATGCTTAGGGATGTATTTGGGAAGAATCCTACTAGGACAAGCTAGAGGAAAGCAACTTGGTGCTTAAAGGAATCATTCAATATTGCTTTGCAGGATTTTTATAACAGCAGCAATGAAATTAAATAATTTAGCATCTAATCTCGAAGATCTCCCAAGGCTCTGGGTTAATTCCTTTCTGGGTAAAGCAAGAAACCACCCCTTTCCTGTGGCCTCTCCTCATCTCGAATACTTTCTCTATTTATCTTCTTTCCCTCTTCTCAACCACCACCTTCTTAGGAAATGAAGACAGTTTTTTTGAAGTTACCTCCTATACTGTGGTAAAATCGTTAAGGCAGTTGATAGCTGGATTTATTTAAAACGATATCAAGGTGAATATTGGCCATTTGATGGAGGAGAATGTGCGATTGAGTGATTGTTTTTAGTACTTTGAACACGAAAAGTTTTTGTTCTTTGTGTGTGCGCGCGCCGCACGCGCATGTGTGCAGTTGTTCACGTATGTGTCCTACGTGGTGCGTGTCGATGCCTATAGTGAAGTGATGAAATTCTCCTAGGGCATTGTCTAATTATTACTGAAAGAGTGCTTCATTGTACCAAAGACTTTGATTACGAGTGTCTTATTTGGGTTGGGGTAAGATGGGGAACTCACTCTGAGCCGTGCCGTGTATATCTCCTATGACTTGACTCCGCTTTGCACGAAAGGGCATTTCCTTCAGGAAACATGTCAGGTCTCCGCCATTCAGCAGGATGCCAGACCCATTTTATGGTGAAAGCAGTAAGTCAAAGGTGGACTATGATGATGACGGGGAAAGGAAGTCTCATTGGGTTCCTGAAAGGGATGGTCACTTCTGCACTCCGGATTCATGTACAAAGAAGGTTTCTTGGAAAGTCCTTAAGTGAGCTGGATTGAACCCGTTGGGATGGGGTCTGCAGCACGAGTGTCTTGTTTTGAGTCCAGGTAGCCCTTAGCCATGAGTCATGAAACATAACGAAAAGAAAGGAGGCATATCGTGAGTGGAATGTGCACTCTTTCGATTGTTTGTTAGAAGAGTTCGTGCTTTTTTTTTTTTTGGAGACAAACAGGAAAGTAGATTAAAATAATGGATGATTTACATTTTACACAGGGAAGCAGGAACAACCGCTTCTGGATCATAGAACCTCAGGAAAAACAGGACCACCAAACCAGCTAAGTGGAGTCAATACAAAAGACCATGAGAAACCTATTCATAGAATACATGGAGAGGAGAAACATTCCTCCATTTCCTAGGGGGGTAATTCCTAATAACAAAGTGAACATTATCAGAGGGTACTTTTATGGCATAAAGACTATCCTGTCCACTTTTGAGGAGACCTCTTCTCATGGGAATAATAAAGTCCTTTCTTCCACTTTTGAAGTGATATTGATTCCTGCTTAACCAAATGTTCCACAGGATAATTCCTCTCCAAATCTGCCAGAGAACAAGATCAAGTTGATTACAGCATCCAATTAATATCTGCTTGAAATCCAATTGGGGGAGCTTTTTAATCTTCAGTATGGGGTCAAGGATAGACCAAAATCTTCTGGCATGCCAACAAGAAACAAAAATATGGTTTTAAGTCCTCTTCCCTGCTACAAAATGCACATAATCCATTATTTGCTTTAATCTTCTTAGCCCTGCTGCCTGTCCATAGGCCATTATGCAGAATCAAACACTCAAGGAATGAGTGTTTGATGTTGTTGGGGAAGGCCCAAATAGAGTGAAATCTCTATCTCCATTGTTCAGCATTCGAGTTGAGCTTCCATCTCTGGTTGAGCTTGTGAGTGAAACTGTATAGGGATCCTTTGAAGGGCTTAAAATTCTTCCACATGTCTTGAGTAACTTGATTTAGAGTGACGTCGTCATATTTCAGATTCTCCAGCTTTGTCTTTAGCTCAGCCTTGCAGCACAGGAGCACCTGGAGGCAAGCAGAAGAAACATTAGTGAGCAGTTTACATTGATCATCAGAGATTAACACATTTCCTTGCAGGAACCAGGACCAGCTTCTGACTCCTTTGTTAAAGCATTTATGCTCTCTTATAGTAAGGGGTCTGTTATTCCAGAGGGCTAACTCTGGAGAGACTGAGCCGTGCATATCTCCTATGACTTGACTCCTCTTTGCACGAAAGGGTATTTTCTTCAGGAAACATGTCAGGTCTCGGCCAGTTCAGCAGGATGCCAGACCCATTTTAATGGTGAAAGCAGTAAGTCAAAGGTGGACTATGATGATGAGGGGGAAGGGAAGTCTCATTGGGTTCCTGAAAGGGATGGTGACTTCTGCACTCCGGATTCATGTACAAAGAAGGTTTCTTGGAAAGTCCTTAAGTGAGCTGGATTGAACCCGTTGGGATGGGATCTGCAGCACGAGTGTCTTCTTTTGAGTGTAGGTAGCCCTTGGCCATGAGTCATGAAACATAACGAAAACAAAGGAGGCATATCGTGAGTGGAATGTGCACTCTTTGGATTGTTAGAAGAGTTCGTGCTTTGTGTTGTGTTATGTTGGATGGTTCATATAATTGAGAGAACTAATTCTTCATTTTTTATTGTCACAGGAATCCCCAACGGTTAGAGACTTGAAAGAATGAGTAGTCGTAGGATGTTGCTGAATAATGCCCCTAGATTTATTGGTTCAGTAACTGAATTGCTATTTGTAATTCTTTACAAAGGGCCCCAATTAAACCAATTGAAGCCTTTGGGCCGTTGTAAAGTTTCGTCTAACCCTTGCTCTGAGGGACAAGGGGGGTCCCGGGGGTACTATGCCCATTCACCTTGTACGATTGTTCTTTCAAAATTAAAGCCTAGGGAAGTAAGCTTCGATTGAACCTCCATTAAAAAGAATATATTGGATGAAATTGGCAAAAGCTACTCCATATTTGGAATACGTGCAAAAATACTTGTTCAGCAAATGAGCCAGAGAACATGATATCGACTGTAAAGGAATCTTTGATCAAAGCAGTTACCTCAGGTCCTAGAAATAAACGTTATTTATCATACGTGGATTTCACATTTGGTTACCTGGAATTCAGATTCCAAAGATTCATGTGATGTTGAATGACCAGTGCAAAACTTTAGAGCACACTTTTGTGCTTTTATGCTCTCGAAAATATGGTACACTTACAATGAGAAAGCCAATTTACATGCTTGCAATTTTTGAAATTACATAAATCTACTAATTTCAATAAAAAAATATTTGTTGGTGCATGAAGATACACAAATTAATGTATCACATTGCTTCCCCATAGCCAGAACCCGATGATAATGAGACCTCTTCGTCAACGATAGGAACACTTTTGTGCATAATGATCTTAATAGTTTTGCCACCTTTTGGCAATGTCTAAACACATTCTGCAATGATTCTGATTCTAGAATAAATCTTTGGAAGATATGGAAAGAAAGATGTGTGGTTAACTTCGACGATCATCCGAAAGAATGGTCGATTGATAAATCTCTTTGTCTGTTAGGCAAAAGAATATGTAATTGTAAGAAGTCTTCAGACACCATTGGATTTTCATTTTAAAAAATAACAAGATCACAAGTAAGTGGACCAGCTATGAGGGTGACGAAAAGTTCATTAACTTTCTCTGTAACTCTCTCTAAAACATAGGTTTCTTGTTGAATCTTGGCCGTCACCATTGTTGGGCCTTTGGGCCATCCTACCCTTCCTCTATCGAATATGGGGGATCCCAAGGGAACTATGCCCTTTCATTGTACAATTGTTTTTTATTAGTTCAAGCAAGCGAGTACAATTGTTTTTTATTAGTTCAAGAAAGGGAGAGTAAGCATCGGCCGAACTTAAAAAAAAAAAAAAAAAAAAAAAAAAACCTCCTTTAAGAAAATAATGAATTCATTCGTTTTCTAATGATTCCAAACACATATTTTTCATCTTGTGCAGTGGAAACCCATGGCGTGTATGATATGTCAGTTCTATGTAATCATTGCAGGTTATAAAGGAGAGCTTCAACACTACAAAAGAAAAGGACATGCCAATGTCTCGTATTCTCTTCTATGATTATTTCTACAAAGTTGATGTGAATCATAAAAGATATGGAAGCCTTCACAAGCTACCAACTCCAACATGGGAGCAGCTAAGACTTTCCCATCCACAATTTTATATGATGTGGAGTTTTTTATACAAGAATTTTCAATGACATATATAATTACTTGAAACCTAGCATTTCAATGAGAGGGATAAAAATACAATCCTCTATTCCAATTATAATGTTTAAAAAAAATTCAAACAATTTATTCCGTGAGAGTGACCACAATCATGTTCACTTACAAAGTGAAAGATAGTGAAGAATTTAGGGATTCCTTCATAGTGTTTTTTGTGATGTGTTACTTTCCATAATGTTTTTGTGATGTGTTACACAGTTATTTAGAAAAAGTACATGATAAAATTTGTGAGGTGTTACATAAAAAGTGCACAAGGTACATTTTAACATCTCACAGCTTTATATTTTTCATTTACCCACAAACACAATGGACCGTTAGGAAATCATATGGTGCCAATGGATATAAAAGATAGCCTTGAAATCCTTATTAAAGTTGCTATAACAAGTCAAGGGAAATATATTGTACAATTTTGAAAACTGAAACTTTGAATTTAGCACAACTATCGTTACAAAAACTAGAAAGACAAACTATTGTTTCATTGTCAACAAGAAAAAGGTACAAATGGTATTGTATGCATTAACAAAAAATTCTGATGTACTAAAGAGAAGGGAGAGAAGTATCAATGCTTAAAGAAAAGTGGATTTATTACAGCTATCATTAAAAGAATTGTACAACAGTGTGAAATACACAATCCAGAAGAATAGGTGCAATATGCAGTTTAGAAGGAAACCATATGCTAGCATTGTTTTATATCATGTGTGAGGCTCACATATTGATGCCCTCCTAGATTCTCCTCCTCCTCAATATCTTCCATATCGACATCTTTAACATCACTTTTTCCAATCTTCTCACCAAATATCATGAGCTCTTGCATGGTTCCTTGTCCCACTGTTTTTATGTTGTTTTCTTCAATATCTTTCGTATCCACCTCTTTAGCATTGTTTTTTCCAATCTTCTCACTAAATACCATGGGCTCTTGCATGGTGCCTTCTCCAGTTGTTTCTTGCTATTAAGGAAAATTATAGATTGAATCTATTCTAAATTAAGATGGACTTTACATCATAATTTTCTTCTTTAATCTATAGCAAGAAAATTTATTGATATGTTATATTGCCTCATGTATGCACGCATCTATGTGTGTAACGATATCCCTTCCCCCTCAATCCTCTTCATTTGAAATCTCCTTGCCCCTCCTTCCGAAATGCATCGAATCACAATAAGAAGTCTCTATTATCTCCATTTCTCCATTCATGCATTTATATTGTCCCATGTGTGTTTGTGTGTGTGTGTGTGTATGTGTGTGCGTGTGTGTGTGTGTGTGTGTGTGTGTGTGTGTGTGTGTGTGTGTGTGTGTGTGTGTGTGTGTGCGCGCGCGTGCGTGCGAGCCCGCGTGCTTATGTGAGTGAATAACCACCTTTCCCATCCAAGGTGCATAAAGACATAGTAGAAAAATGTTGAAAATCTCATCTTTTTTGTAAACATATTTTATATTGTCATGTGCGCATATATTTGTGTAAACCCCCCCCCCATATGAAGTCTCTTTCCGTCCTCTATAAAGATGCATAAAAATGTAGTGAGCAATGTACATGTCTCTTCTTGCCCATGAGCAATGTACATGTCTCTTCTTGCCCATGTACATCCTTATATATCGTTGTGTATGTTTGTCGATGAACAGTGTATGTTTCACTCTATTTCTTCATGTAGATTGTGTGTGTATGCATGTACATGTGCAAAGGCGTGTGTGTGCACGTGTGTGTATGTGTGTTCGTTTTTCATGATATCAATGTTATAAGTTATGTTGAGAGACTAATGTACTTATCTAACTCCAATGGATATTATGAATACACAGCGCTTATTACATAAGAAAGGTTTATGATTACTTTCCAAATGCAAATGTTCAAGACATTTCGTTTAGGGTCTACAAAGGATAATGAAAATTTGAAGTATAACTAAGCCGATAACCAAGAAATGAAATTATCTATTACGTGTGTTACTTACATCTAACTAGATGGTTCATATACTTATCGTGCAACTTCTTGGAAGAATAACATCCATTGCAATTGACCTTCTTCTCAAATTATACTTCCATGTTTGAATATAGTATCAAAACTCTAATTATAGTGGTAAGTTTTTATGAATGTGTTTAATCCAAAATTTTACAAAAAACACAGGTTGCTTTGGAGTCCCACCACCACCCGAATTCATTGATCACTACATGAAAGTAGACATATTTTAGTTTATTTTTAAAAATAATATGTGAAATTAAAAATAAAATGAAATCATAAAAAAAACATATAAAAATAAGTTATAAATTAAGGAACTTTGATTATATTTGGTTGCCCAAGAGTGATTGGCTTAAACCATTCTTCAATTTTCTTGAGCTTAATATGTGTACTATGTAGTATGAGGGACATTGAGGGATTGAAAATAAATATGGTGTTGTATATGTGATATTTTGACTTTGTAGACTTGTAGCTACTAGTAGAGCCCATCATATATAGACTCAAATATAGTTTCACTAAGAATCTCACAAATGTTCCTTTGCTTCACTTCAAGTCCAAGGGGAGGGCGCATGATTATCTTGTAGAGAGTACACATGCAGAACAAAAATAAAAAAAAGAGTGTACTCAAAAAATAAAAGAGTATGAGAGATTCGAAATGAGTAGACCAAGAAATGGGTAAACTCACATGGATTATAAATGAGCTTACCAAGAGAATGAAGTAGGATGCATGAAGGTGTATCGTACAGAGTAGTAGTATCAGATAATAAACATTGAATCCATATGGCCTCACATGTTGTGAAGTTGGATGCTCGATAGTAGGCCTCGATGGATGATAGAGAGACTGCACAGTACTTCTTACTTGCCCAAGTGATGGGTCTTGAGCTAAGAAAGAATATGTATGCAAAAGTAGAGTTTTGAGGATCAAGATCACTAGCCCAATCTGAATTTGAATATCATGTGAGATCAATGTCCCCTCTGTACCAAAGACCATGATGTCGAGTGAAGGCACGGTATCGAAGTAGTCTTTGAGAAGCTTGCCAATGTGTCTAACAAGGTTGGCATATAGATTGACTGAGTATGTGAATTGTATAGGCAATATTTGATCTCATGTTGGCTAGGTAAAGTAAAGAGCCAACTAGTTGCTGATAAGCATGCATGTCCACGATTGATGATGAGTCATCTAGTGTGAGCTTTATGTTTGTATCAATAGTGGTGCAGAAACTAAGAGACATTGGTCCATGTTATACTTAGAAGGGAGATCAGAGTAGTACTTCTTCTGGGAGAGGAATATACCTTCTTTCATATGTCAAAGTTCTATGCTTAAGAAGTAGTGAAATAGGCCAAGATCTATCATGGGGTACTAAAGGTGAAGTTTCTTGATGATTAGAAGGCTTTGGGACAAGTGTCCAATTTATGTTATTTTGGATTGCATCCACCTCTACCTTCATCATTTATTCCTACTTGGATGACTTGAGATTCTTTGAAGTTGCAAGGCTCTAGAATTTGCTAAATTTGGTGCATAAGTAAATAATTGACAAAGACATTGTGTTCTTGTTAATACTGCTTGATGAGCCTTTGAGATCTCCTAGGTTGTTGGGAATTACTTGCTTCTAAACTTTGCTTAAAAATGATTGTGTCCCCTTTGAAGTGTGGATGGGTCGACTAGAACTTGAGCTTGGATCTTGAGCTGAGATTACTTTGAAGATTCATCAAAGATAACATAATTTTAAATAGTGATGGAATGGTTTTCTAGATTGTAGAGTTTATATGCCTTAGACTATTCACTATGTCCAATGAATAGATGCTTTTGGACTTAGATGACAATTTGTGCCAATCTTCCTCAGACACATGTACGAATGCTTCACTTTCAAACACTTTAAAGGAGTTGAAATTGGGCTTTTATCCATAGTAGGCTTCAAACAGAATCTTGTTATGTAGTGCACTAGTGAAGCCTCTATTGACGATGTGTAATGTGGTGTGTACAACTTCAGACCCAAAATTGAATAGCAATGCTTTATTGTGAAGCATAATGCATGCCATTTACATGACATTGTGGATATTCCCTTTGATACATGTACTAATAATAAAAAAGAAAGAGTATCCTTAAGAAGGCAATAAATAGAATATTACATCATTGAGGATTGCACTAAGATGGTATAATTATAATATGTGAAGCATATCAAATGTCTTTTATTCTTTTGGAGATTTTGATACTATTGTAGAGAAGGAATTGGTAGGTATAATCTAGGTATTTGTATCTTTGGTTTTTTGGGTCCCTGATACCTCAATTGTGGGGATTCTAGAAGGAATGTAACTTCTTGTGGCAGGGGACTATGTGTCTTCTTCCTTTATTGCATTGATTCTTCCTTTCTTTCTTGGAGGGTCTCACCAAGACACAATTTTTGGATCTTCTCCTCTTGTCACACTAAGGATCCTCTGAGGATGAAACCTTGTGGCTTTGAGAGATCTCTTTGAGTTCTTTTTTTTGGATCTCTCCTTCTCAACTCATCAGGGGGTATAATGGGAATAGAGGCCTTAGGAGAAGGTTTTGGGGCCTCAATGACCATATCTTCAATGTATGGTTTGAGCTTTCTTAGGACATTCCTTTCTATTCTTAGGTTCTCTAGGCAATATGTTGTCTTACACTACTTGGATAATTGAAAGAGTTGGAAATTTCTTGAAACATGGGCTCAAACATTTGTGTGTTACGAAAAGGTGTAGGTACCTTTTGTAACAACTCCTTATCCACTTCAATCATTCATTTATACATATCCAACCTTTCCTTCTCTAGGTCTACCCTTGGATAGCACATTTGATAATTCTCTAGTGTGGATCCAATTGTTACCTTGGCTTGATAAACACTATTCATCATTTGTAAGCCATTAGGAGTTGGGGTTTCCATTGGCAATACCAAGTATACAGTGTGTCTCTCCTATTCGAGTTTTGCTTTTTCATGCTCGTTTGACCTCACTGTTAGCTCAAGTTCTTTGTGTTGTAACTAAGCTTTTAATTGGGAGAGAGAATTTTCCATCTCAATGATCTTCGTCTTGAGAGAGTTAACTCATTTATCATGTCTAGCTTTCCAAGAGGCTTCTTCTTATCCAAATGATTGATAGTATTCTCAAAGGTTTTTGGAAGTGAATTTTATCAATAATTCCACTTGAATTGGATTTTCTTTCTCACTTTTGCTACCCAACTTTGTATGAGAAACTATGTGTAGAGATGTTACTTTTACCATGTTTGGGTTCTTAGGAGAGTCTTTGAGCATTAAGATCCAAAGTTTGGTCTTTTTTGAGGGGCTTGTGCCCATGCAAGAGGGAAATTGCGTATGAAGTGAATTACCATTAGAATGTAGCATTGACCTCTCTACATTTGTGTTCTTTGTAGTGGCCATGGCCTATTAACTTGATACCTGGGACTAGTGTACCAAACACTTGAGTGCTGTTGTTCTATCTTCCCATAATATTTTTGACCTTGATCCCAAATTTGCACTGAGTAATCTTGCCTTGAAGAATACTCGTTAGCTCCTCCACATAAGAATCATAGCCATATTCATAGTTAGATTCAAAGATCCTAGAGTTAGACATAAGAGTGACTAGAACTAAGGATCTTTTTTAATTCTCTTCCAAAGTATATTTCAGTGGCACAATTTGATTAGAATATGATGGTTGTTGAACAAGCACAGGTTGTGCTGCAAGTTGCTGGTATTAATCCTGCATAGGTTAAGGATCATAGTGTGGATGCTTAGAGCCATAAGGTTGATCATGACCTTGAGGATATCTCTATTGATATCGCTAATATGGGGCTTGGTGTTGGATGTGATAAGCATATGATACTATTTTGTTGTTGTTGTTGTTGCATTGGTTATCTATTTAAAAGATACATGGTCATTTTTATTAACATTTTGTTGAATCTTATAGTATTGGAGGTTTCCTCTATTTTGGGATGGACCATTTCCATAGCATTGATCTTTTCAAGGATACAAATTTGTAGAGGGATCACCATTACACTTAGGAAAAGACCTAATTGTTGGTGGGCATTCTTGATAACTCTTATCTGAATATAATGGGAGATTCAATCTCTGATACATTGCTGATTCATCAATCGAATTAGTAGATTCTACACTAGGAGTGCTAGCTCCTCTCTAAATTCCTTTAGATATTTCCAAATCCTTTGCTAGATTGTCCTCTAAACAAATTCATTCTTTGATGCACTCATCCATGGTAGACGGTAGTCAGATATAGATTATTCTTAACATTGCACTTCTCATTTCCATTCATGAACAAGGACACCATCTTATTCGTGGAGGGTAATTCATGAGGTGGACATGTTGCAATATATTGCTTAAATCATGCTTATCACATTGACTCCAAGGCATGTTCCTTGAATCTGTGGATTAGATAATAGGTGTCATGCAAGACTGTTTTTGAGACATATAAATTCTTTGAGTCATTGGTCTGGAGTATCAAAATCTTCGATTCAAAGTGGTTGGAACCACATTAGAGTAGAACCTTTAAATGTGAGTCCAAAGACCCCATATTGAGTAAAAAATCATCTAAGACTTTGATACATTTAAAAAAAGTATAAAAAGCATAAACAAAACAAGATTCACTTCAAAATGATACTAGAAATAGAACTGATAAACTCAATGCTAATTAGTTGTAAAATAGGATAAACAATATATCATGTATGGGTTCTCAAAGATTAAAGAAAGTAGGCAAGGGTCTAGATAAGTAGGGGACTTGCTTCATTATTTACTAAAAAAACTATCTAGATTCAATGGGCCTACATCTATGGTTTTCAACTTAGATTACCTTTATAGTCTTGCCAAATTGAACCTACAATCAAGCTACCATTTCCTACAATCTAGTGAGCTACTTTTTCGTTATGGTTGATAGAGAGAAATATGGATTGGTTAATTGACCAAATGAGTGGTTGGAAATGATTTATTTCTCCTTTGTTATTTCTATTTCCACATGCCTTTAGCTGACTTGACTCCATGCTCCTAAGGTTGGAGCTTTATTTCCAACACTCCCCCTCAAGCTTCAACCTTTGTACAAAATCCATTGTTCCTAGAATCCTATTGAACACTCTGAGAACTCCAACACCTTTGTGAATATATCGACCCATTTCCCCTCGGTATCTATCTCATAGAATTTCACATCCTTAGGTATAACATTTTCTCTTGAAAAATGATAATAAGCTTCAATGTGTTTACTTCTATCTTGAAATGTAGGATTTTCTTCCAAGTAAGCACTAATCATATTGCAACAAAAGATTAGTACACCTTCAGCCTACAAGTTTAGTCCTACAAATAGCTTCTTAATCCTCATAAATTCACATGGCCTTTTGTCAAGCAACTATATTCACCTTCAGTTAAAGATGGTAATGCAATTATCGGTTGCTTCTTTTAACACCAATATTCCACTTTCTTACCAAGTATCATGGCATGCCCACTTATACTCCTATCTTCCTTTGATATAACCCAATCATCATAACTACAACCCTTCAAATACATCAAGACACTTTTGGTTGTATAGAAGTAAGGAAGCCTTTGTGCTTGAATAAATTGAGATACTACTTCCATGGCATATGATATGTATGTCCTAATTAGGGTTGCATATAACAAATATCCAATCAATAACCTATAGAAAATAATGCCCTCCGCTGCATGAAATTCATATAAAAGCTTCATTTTAACATACATTTTACTTGACAAAGGTTTTGATTCTGTCATGCCAAACTTCTCCAACATGTCTTATAGGTGTTTGCTATGCATAACCCACGCACCACTCTTGTAATCCAATCAAGAACTTAGGAGTACCTTAACTCACCAATGTCATATATTTTAGAAATTTTTGGTAACCCACTCTTATTTCTTTCATCCATTCTTCATCATATCATATCATTATCAAGTCAAATACATAGAAACATAAGTATATTACATTGTTACCTTTCTTTCTAGTGACTAGAGATGGATCAAGTGCACTTTATTTATAGTCACACTTGCCAAAAATGCTCCAATAGCTTGTAGTTCCAAGATCTTTGAGATTTCTTAAGACCATAAAGTGCCTTCTAAAACTTCATAGGTGTTTTGGATACTTGAAATATTCAAAAGTTATCAATCTCTCCACATAGACTACTTCCAACTCACTATTGAAGAAATAATTCTTTATATATAGTTAGTAGATGGTACATATGTTACTTAATAAAAAAACTATCAATATCCTAATTTAATGATCTTTCCCATAATAAATTTTTCCTCATAATTAATACAATAACTCTAATAAAAACTTTATCAAGAAGTCTAGCTTTATAATTTATTATGCTACCATCAAAGTTCCTTATGATTTTCTAGCCTCATTTATTGCCAATGATCTTTGTTGGAAAATTAAGCTCCAACCTTAGGGAGCTACAAAGATTATTGAAATCTAGAATAGAACAATCAAAAGAGGATTCCAAATTTACAAATCTCAATCAATTTAAATTGTAAATAAAAGCCATCAATTAGTGGTCACCAAAAAGTTCACTAATTGATTGGTAGTCAATCACCAATGCTACATTGGGAGTTTTTATTTACATCCCATAAGTGATATCAAAGTAGTTTAAAGCTTTTATTACTTCACCAACATCCAAAGGATGGATTTGGAGCTATTTGAAGAGTTCAAATCCACTCTCAAGCTACCAGAGAGAGGCACCACTCAAAAGAAGAAACAAAAGAGGAAAGGTCCAAGCTACTTTCATACATCTTCAAAGGAAATATATCAAGGTAAAATAACTTTATGTCCACTCCAAAGATACAAGAGCATGTAGAAATAGAAGATGATATAGAGCACAAGATTACACACATGGGATATGTCCCCCTATGGTGCTCAAAATGCAAAAGGTTTCAAGGATTACCCCCATGTGCGTACAATCACAAAGAACTTACTTTCTATTTGACAAATGGTTGAAAGAGGTTATTGAGTCATACTCAATGAAAAAGAATGCTTTCTTGAAGAACAAAAGCAAGGTCACGGGTTCATAGCACAAGTGAAGAAGCAAGGCAAGTTGTTTACAATGGAGGTAAGACTACAACCCAACCACACTACAACTTTCCTTTTGGTAATAAACAAATAGGCAAGATACATTTGTGGCATAAGAGAGAAGTCCAAATCAATCTTCAAAGGATGAAAGAGATGCAAAAGAAGGGCTTGGTGAGTGGTCTTCCCAACTTCAACAATTAGAATCTGGAGCATCTATGTGATGCTTGTCAATTTGGAAAGTCTCAAAGCCAACCCTTCAAGAAGTGCAATTAAGTGAGTAACCATCTTCTTGATCTCATACATATGGATGTATAGTAACCAACCAAAGAGGCATCCCTTTTTGGAAATAGGTATTTTCTCACCTTCATAGATGATCATGCAAGAATGCTACACCTTTATTGCATGGAGAATAAATATGAAGTCATTTATCATTCCAAAAGCTTGAAGACCTATGCAAAGAAGGACATATGAGGGTTATGTATGGAGAAAATGACAAGACTGGAATAAAACATCCTTGTCTAATTCAATGTTTTCCCATGTGAATGTAGTTAATTCATAGCATAAACATATGAAGTAGGTGTATTCTAAGTAAA